>JBCNJP010000015.1:4082188-4126537 GCA_039602395.1 Deinandra increscens subsp. villosa | reverse complement strand
CTTATGTGTATGAACATCCACAGGGACATACAATGGATTTTCCAAGAATGTAGGACTACCCAGCTTAAAAAATCCCTATGCTTTTCTCTTTGTAACATAAAGTTTGAATCTTGAATCGACTCCTTTGACACCTGTTTTTAGATGATTCCATCTTTGGTCACTAAAAAGTGGATGTGTTCAAAAGTGAGGACTCATTTGGAGCTATTATTTTGTATCATACAAAGCTCTAACCATAAGGCAGGTGAAAGAGTCTTATATAGAAATAAAACATATTTCTTGTTTGATGTATTCTATGATGCATGATTTGTCCATTTTCTTAGTTGCCAAATATTTTTTCAAATTAAATATGATAAAACTTTACCTTCTAGTGCTTGCATTAATAAATTAGAAACAACTGTGTTTTAGGACTATCTATATCTGATGTGGACCTTTTTTAAGGTTCCAAGAGAACATACTTGTATTATAGTGATTCAAGTGTTTGTATAAAAAATCTATGTTTATTTAGGGGTCAAACAACCTGTTTTGTGACAGATGAAATTAATCAAATAAATAATTCACAACTATATATATAACTTTGAGATCCCTAATTCTAGGTTTATTGCCGACTTGCAGAGAAATGACCAAATGCATATCAACAAAACCATTGGGTTCTTCCTATGTAGACAAGTATGATGCTTATTTGCATGTCCTTCATAAGAGAGATATCACCCAACACTGAAGTTAGATTCATAATTATCATTGGAAATTGTGAACCAAACAAGAGTTTCTTCCTTCTACGAGGGCGGCTCAAATGATTTGGGAGCTGGGGCCCCAAGCGAACAAACATGTTGAGGCCTTTTGGTATTTTTAAAATTTATGTTTAAATTATTATCCTTTATCCAGTTTGTGATTGACAATAAAAAATTATATTGTTGATAATTAATAGAGTTAATCTTTTTATCCTTATTGCATGTGAATATATATAATTAGAATAAATTTATTTTTCTAGTTTTATTCGATGCAAATTGTTTAATAAAACATTCGAAGTCAATTACTTCTAACATTATTTTTTTCAACTAATAAAATTGCTAAATCGTTTAATCTATCTTGTGAAATTATAGATCTTAGATAATCTTTTGTATAATTTTAAAATCCGTACAAATTATGAGGCCCTAGGCGAATACAAAAATGACACCTAAAATATAAATATAATCTTATATTACTATTAAAAATATCATTTAAATATTTAAATATGTTATTAATACGTAAACTAAAATATATCAAACTAAAACTAGGGAATCCTAAATAAAAAAATAAAAGAATGAATGAAATAAGAAAAAAAGAAAAATAAAAAGTTAAAAATAAAGAAATAAGCAAAGAGAAAAGAATGAAATAAATTTAAATGTGTTAAGATCTAAACTTGAAACCTTGGGGTTTGAACTCATGAATTTAGCCACAATACCACCTAATCCATTTGTTGATTTAATTGCATAAAAAACATGTATATAAACTTATTTAAAACATATATACGTATAATTGTTTCAAGCCCCATTTTAGTTTTTATTAAAAATAAATTATAGAATGACTATTTTACCCCTATTTACTTAAATTTTATAAATTACATATATACCCTTTTATTTCAAAACCATATAAATTGCCCTATAATATAGGTCACACAACGACTATGGAAAAACGCCCCGTTACAAATCAGTTTATATTTTAGTTCTAAATTTTCAACCGTCATAGTGTTGTTTGAAGCGTTATCAAATGATATAGAAAAGACTTTGTTTTCTAATTTAAAATTTCTAATTACCTAATCTAATAGTTTAAAACATTTTCTCCCATTGTGTGGATATCCAAACAATTCAAACGCAACCGTACGTTTTCATCATTTGCAATGATAAAGGATCTATCCAATGAGCGGTAACACAAATGTATGATTTCAATAAATTGTGTGGAGCCGACCAAACATTGGTAGATAAGTTTACACCGGTTTCCAAGTTTTCAAAAAGTGCAATTAATATTTTTTTTGAGAAGTTCCATAGTTTTAAACAATCGCGTCTAAGAGTTTGCGACTTGAGTGTAGCGAGGTTGGAGAGTCTCTCGAATCAAACTTGTTAAGCGAGGGTTATCGAAGTGATCAAAGAGAAGAGCTTCTTGAATCACAAACTTTGCCAGTCACGAACCATACTTGGGTCGAAGTTAAGTATGTCTCCATGACTCCCCATTTGTGCTTGATCTGTAGCTGTGTTTTTCTTCAACACCTTGCAAGATTTGTTCATATGCTTTCTCAAAGTAGAGTTTGCACCCTCCCAAAGAAGTGCCCCATAAGCATGGCAACACGCTTGTTGACCCCCGTTCGACATTTCGCATAAGTCGAAATGTGACCAAGCTTTCGGGTTCTACTTGTTTCCAATATCCTCACAATAACATTGCTTTAGGATCCACCTTGCCCAACGGATGATTCACTTTGGTTAGCCATAACGAAATCACAAAACGAGAGTTTTTTTTTAATGTTTTTTAAGAGAGATTTTGAGTTTTTGGATGTTGTAATCAACCCATAACATAAGACTATTATTTATACTAAGAGGAGCATTGGGAGCTAAAAATCACAAAAAAGGTAAAACATTTAGTCCTGACGAGTATAATGCCGTTAGAAACGACTATATCTCGATCACCCCCTCCTAACGGGCAGAACCGGTTCCTCGACCGGTACTCGGATCGGTTCTTGCTCAAACCGGTTCTAACCGGTTACTGGACTCAAAACGTTAAATCGGTTCAGAACTGGTTGTTTATTTTGGTTACGGATTGGTTCTAGCGAAAATGGTTCTGGACCGGTTCGGGGCGGCGGTTTCGGTCCTAGAACCAGTTTTTTTGTGCACCTCTACTCGCGGCATGCGAGGGGTTATTTCATAAAATATTTTATTTATTTTAATCTTTTTTAAACCAGTTATCCTTTTAAATCAATTAAATAACTATATACTTGAGAAATAGTGATTATGGGACAACATGATAAAGTTTTTAAAATGGGCATAAATTTGTGAAAACTCAAAACCGGTCGGGTTTTAACAAAGCGGTAAAAAGACCAATGTTACACGTTGCTTGCTCCATGAGATACTGACTATCGTTGCTTACTTGTGTGTGTGTGTTGGTTGGGGGGGGGGGGGGGGGGGTTCTATCTTGATTCCAAGAGAATGATTTGTCTCCTGGAGATGGAGAATGTTCTTTTTTATAAAGAAACCTAATTAACTATTGGAATCAAGTAAGGGGTATTATTGTCATTTGATTAGAGAGAGGATATATGAAGAAAAAAAATACATTGGGTAAATATACAATTAGGCTACCCGTAATGGATAAGGCCCCATAAGGCCCCGAATGGGGCATTATCCGCCATGTGGACGGTGACTGGACAATGGGCTTTATGGTGTAGTGGATAATGCCCCCATAACGCCCCACAATCATTTGATTTCTCCCCTCTCTCGGCGTTACCTGGCTAACGCCCAAGAATTTTTTTTCGTCCATAACGCCCCATAACGCCTAAGCGTAGTGGGGCGGAGCATTATACGGGGCGTTATGGGGCGTTATGGAGCCCAAAAACACCCCATTACGAATAGCCTTAGAATTGAAAATATGATTGTTCATTATATAAGTTGCTACTTCAATAGTTCATTAACGTTGAAAGCTCTCATTGTATGTGTTCTTTATGCCTATTAATTCTAACCTGATTCACACACCCATGATAATTTGCCATATTGGGTTTAGTCTCCTAATTCTAATACTATAACTATAGAATATCTTGGTGACTAAGTCTGAGTTAGTCTATATATACTGAGTTATGGTGTTATATTTTTATTATCTTTTGTAATCAGTTTTGAGTTATTTTCTGATTAATTAACATGAGAGTTATTCACTTTATATTTCTGTGTTTTAAATTTATTAATTCGGGACTTGATCGGGTCGATGTTTAGTTCGAGTCCTTAAAATTCTCTTATTTTGATAGGATAGCATCATCATAATTGCCAATGTCACAAGTCACTCAACATAAGTTGTGATAATAACTACTTATTCATCTCACACTCATAAATTAGTGCCCTCATAGGCTAAAATTATTCTATAGGCTGGCAGCTTAACTTGTATTATTGGATAGAAAATCCAAATAAGGAAGAAAGACACTTTAACTTGCTTAACATTTCCAGCAAGAAGCAGCCACAATGGGCTTTGATTTCCATCCAAGCACCAATGAACCCTTTCCTTCCATAATGTTATATCCTTCACAAACATTGAGCTTTGCCAACCATAGCTTAGCATGAGCCAGCAACTTAATCGGTGTAGCCTGGAACCCTGCCCGACTCATCCTCCTCCGCCATTGGTCCAACCTCTCATGCCTTTCCACCCTGTTAGCCCCTTCATAACTCACAATATTCTTGATTTCTTCTGCAAAGTAAAATTGTTCAACTTTTGCTCTTCTAGTGTCATATTTAGGCAGCATTGCATCAAGGGCATCAAATATGGTTGAGTAATAACTCAACGCTTCCATAAACCGCCCCAAGAAAAAAGGCCCGTTATGGCTCGAATCCTGTTCAACAAGGACTAGAACTTTTGGACACAATTCATGGATTATTTTAAGAACTGAGTTTAGATCACCCCGGCTCTCTTTCACCACATAGTGAAGTTGGAGAACACTGTTTACTACTAAAACTTCGTTTTTGTAAGTTTTAATGTCTTTGGGCCTAAGGGTTTCCAAGCTACTTCCCACATAGGAAAACTCCAAATTTATGCCAAGTTTGTGTGCATAAAGCTCTAGCTCATCTCCGATGAGATGGAACCGGTCAACAAGTGTTCCAACTGCTGTTATCCTGATGCGGCGTAAAGAGTGACAGTTATGGTTAACAAGACTCTCTAACAACCCACGCCATTGGTGTCCATGTGGCAAACCAAGCGTCATCCCAAGGTCGACAACATGAACGAAACTCTCTCCTTCAAAGACTTCCAATATTGCCAAGTTGGCAACAAAATGACCAAACTGAATATGGGGACAAACTTCATAAACTAGTCGTAAAGCCTCTTCTTTTTTCTCTAAGTCAATCACATTTAGGTTTGGGGTTGGAGTCACTAAACCAACTGCCCTATGTGGTTGCACGAAGGCTAGCCGGTCTGCGAGCCCCTGCATAAAACATGATGCGACCCTCTGGAAAGGTGAACCAAGAACAAGTGCATTGGTTTGAAGCTTGGCTAATAAATTTGAAGCACGTACTTTATCACGACATGCAGTGGCTTCAGCACATGAGATTAGTAACTGAGCAAGACGCATGCCATCCACACGTCCCTCGTGTTCTGTGGGCCCATATTCCACGATTGCATCTTCAATGGCTTCAGCAGCTAAGTACCTTTGGGTGTATGTCCATATGTGGTCTCTAAACCGAAGCTTGGGCAAGCTATTGGTACTGAGAGCACGTGGCATGGTGACTGTTTCTCCATCTAACAGACTGTTATCACCAACGGTGGTTTGAGGCATGCTCATCGACCGTTTTATCCTTTTTTCGCCGAAGGGTTTGTTAGAGAGTTGAAGTAAGTTCCAAGGGGAAAACGTTGAAAGATCTTGACCAAAGTTTGTTTCTTTAGTGTTGTTATGTGCATGAACATCATCATGAACATACAATGGATTTTCCAAGAATGTAGGACTACCCATATCAAAAGACCCCTCTGCTTTTCTCTTTGTACCATAAAGTTTGAATCTTGGATCAACTCCATTGACACCTGCTTTTAAATGATTCCATCTTTGGTCACTAGAAAGTGGATGTGTTAAAAAGTGAGGACTCATTTGGAGCTATTTTTTTAATCCTATAAAGCTCTGAAAGAACCATAAGCAGGTGAAACAAGCTTATATAGAACTAAAACATAGTTCTTGTTTGACGTATTTTAGGATGATTTTGTCCATTTTCTTAGTTGCCAAATATCTTCTCAAATTAAAAATGATAAACTTTGCCTTCTAGTGCTTGAATTATGTCAAGTAGCCACATAACCATTTAATAAAACAGCTGTGTTTTAGGACTACTATCTATCTATATCTGATGTGGACCTTTTTTAAGGTTTCAATAGAAAATACATGTATTGTAGTGATGCTAGTGTATGGATAAAAGTTTATGATTATTTAGCGGTCAAACAACCAGTTTTATGACAGATGAAATCAATCATATAAAATAATTCACAACTATATAAAACTCTTGCCATCTCTAGCTCTAGGTTTACTGCCGGCTTGCAGCGAAATGACCAAATGCATATCAACAAAACCATTGGGTCCTTCCTATGTAAACAAGATTGACACATATTTGGAGGTCCTTCCTAAGAGAAGACCAAATGATTGAGGGGTTTCAAACCTCTTGCTTGTTTTGTGGGATACAAATTTGTCTTTAAAAAAAATAATAACCAACCATATCACCTTACTTAACATTTCCATCAAAAGGTAACAACTAGATGTGCCGTTCGCATGTTGCCGAATGGATTATGCGGGTACATGAAACAGTTGCATTGCTATAACGTTACGAAAATACAAAAAACTGTTGGAAATGTGTGTGAATGAGATGTTTATCTCAAAAGAAATTTTGGTCAAGTTTGGAAAATGTGATGTGAGCTATCCCACATTGGTGTGGGAACAAAAGGTGAATTGGTTTATAAGGATAAACCTCAAAGCTCTAGATATCACTTGTGTCATGTTTTACTCTAGCTCATACCCTCGCGCAGGGGGGGGGGGTGCGAAAAATGGGGATTCGGGTTGAAATTCTGAACTTGTGCCCGCGCGACCTGCGGACACGAAACATGGGTCCGAGGGCGACACGTTTTTTGAGATGATTCTAGAAATGACTTTTGGCTTTCCAAACCTGATCATTCATTACGGATTAATGGACATAAATCGATCATTCATTACTGGTTAATGATGTTCACTTCGTATGCACAGTTTACGTGTATAAATACACAGGTTTAGAGCAAAAGAACAGAACAGAAAAAATGCTTTCCAACGTCGTGCTGTTGCTGCTGATCTCCGTCTACAACTTCATTCCGGTCTCGTTTCAGGCAAGTATTCTCGTCCGGCTGTACATACAGTTTTGAACCGGTGTACCCTGGGAACAGACGTCGAATCTGTTTAAGGGAATTGTGTCAAACATGCAGGGTCTGATCCTGCTGCTGTTCGTGATCATATTTCTGTAGTGTTCTCGTTTACTGTTCCATTTCATTTGTATTATCGTTCATTATAGTTTCAGTATTGTAATTAATTGATCGAACAAGTGTTCGAATCGTTACTGTATTTCCAACAAAAACTACGTAAGGATGTTAAAATTAGAAGTCAACCGCTTAAAGTATTACGTCCGGTACCTAAAAGTTATCTTACACAACTATACCTATTACACCACAAACTTTTGTATTAAATTCGTTGCGTTTAAAAAAAAACGTTGCCCTTAGTTTGGTGTTTTTTTATGTACACAATCTTATACATTTGTATGTAAACTACGTATAAACTTTATAAAATGTGAAACAAAAAATACATGGTTTAGTTTGGTTACGTGTGTTATGACAAAATATAGTATTTTGTAATAATCATCTACCTATATATCGACAATATTCGAGTCATTGAGCAGGTGTGGCCTGGATGTAAGCGTAAGGTGAGCGACTGCTTAGAGTCCGTTTTTTCGAGGGCCCGGAATTTTTAGAATTTTTAACACAACAACCTCTAGATTAGATGGAAAAGTCTGAAATCCTAAAAGTGTAGGCGCGTCCCGTGCTTGGAAATCTTGAAACCTAGGTTCGATCCTCAGTCTTGAGCGTTTTTTTAAAACAAAATTTCTATACCGATTTGTAGTAAATCTAATATAAGTAACAAGGTTTGAACCTTTAACCTTAACAAATATGAGGAAACTAAGAAAAAAGTAACTACCAATTGAACTAAGATGGGATACTCTTAATTAAATGACTATAATATAAAGGAAAATTGGATTTAAATAATCCCACATTTTACCTATTGGCCGACAATAATCCCACCTTTTAAAATACTTTCCACCAGTCCCAACTTTCAACCTAGTTTTTTCTAATGGACCTACCGTTAACTTTTTTAACACCGTTAGTTAGATGGTGACGTGGCATGCTGACATGAAAAAAAAATATTTTATTTTTTTTCTTTAATCCACGTAATTCCCAAATCAATTTTCTTTTAATTCTCTTTTAAAAAACTGATTAAATACCTAACCCTAACAAAAACATTGATCCAGCCACAATACATATACGAACGAACTCTGTAATCCTCCCCCCCCCCCCCCAAACATCGCGAAATCGAAGTTCCTGCCCCCAAAATCGATTAATTGAAGGTCTCAAATGAGTAGGTGTTCTTCGTCATCCTCTGTTTCTCGCAAAAGCTTGATGAATTTGAAGGTTGGTCTAGATGGCAAAGTGTATTGCAGGTGTGAAATTGTTGCTATGAAAAGGGTTGCTGGGAGTCAAACTACAAGACCTGGACATGAGTTTTATGGTTGTTCGTTGTGGCCTATAAGTAGCTATTTGGTTTCATTGTTAATTATACGAATTATGTGGAAAGATACAACCTTTCAATTGGTTGTATTATGTTTCATATAGAGGTCAGGTTGCGGTTTTTTTATTATGTGGAAAGAAGATGTTTGCTCTTGCACTTTCTAAAGATCTTGAATTGAAAAACAAAGCATTGCTCATGAAGATTGCAAACCTAGAACTAGAGAAGATGATGCTAATGGAAGAGATCAAGAACTTGAAATAGAAGCTTGCAATGGCCAATTTCTTCTCCATCAAACACTTTGTGATTGGAATATTTTCTTTTGTAATTGTAGTTTACTTCTTTTCAATGTTTTGATTATGGTTTAAGTTGTAGTATTGGTGGTTTTGTGGACCATTTGGTTCTGCTGGTGTTATAAACTATTGTACCAAAGTTTTCAAGTGCTTAGTGGGACATCATTATCTTTGGTTACATTGTGCATTCTGTTAATTCCGATGTGGTATTATCTTTGGTTACATTCTGACCCGTTAACACTGCTGTCTTTTTAAGCAGCTGACCCGGTCACACTGCTGTATTTTTTAAGCCGCTGACCCATTAACACTGCTGTATTTTTTAAGCGCTGACCCGTTAACACTGCTGTTTTTTTTAAGCTACTGATGTGGTTGTGCATGTGCTTATATAAATTATCCATTTTATATGACCAACGGATGTGGATTTGGAAGTGCATGTGCTTATTCTCCATGTTCTTATTCTAATTTACCCATTAGAATAATATTATCCATTTGAAAATGAATTTAGTATTTGCTTGTTACCTACGGATGGGTTTCTTTATGAATTATGATTGGTTTCATGTGTGGCCTAAAAAAAAAGTCAAGAATAAGGACTTTGGAAATTATCCTTTTTAATAGTACAGTATGCTTTGCAGGTAGGAGACTATTATCTATATTTATGGTATAGAGGGCTGCAAAAAAATTACTCAGTATTATGTGCAGGGGGCTGCAAAAAAATCACTCAGTATTTCCCATAAATTACCATAAATTTTGATTTGGTGGCCTTCGTGCACTATTCCCATAAATTACCATTCATCAAACCAACAAGCACAGACCCTTTACATAGAGCCGTGGCTACCTGATAGAACCCCAGGCATTCAACTTTTTTAGATCAGAGGGCTGCAACATTTTTCTTAAGCACTTTCTAATGTCAACAAAGACACAATATGTAGCCTCAAAAGTCAAACACAACTACCATTGAAAAAGTCAACAAATGACCAAAAGTCAACAAAACAGAATTCCATATGAATCAACAAAGTAGACTTTAAAAGTCAACAAAATAGATTTATATGACCCAGACTCCATTACATAATTAGCAATCTCATGGTAAGACATCTTGTCAATCTCAATCTTAACCAACATTGATTCACCACCCTCGTACATAACTTTTGGTTCTTGAATAATCTTCCCTCCCAGGTGAAAGTTTACAGACATGAAATCAGGCATCACGATTTTGGATCAGGAAAGAAATTTCGAATTAGGGAAAGTGATTTAGGGCTAGCGATTTGGAGGGATGAAAAGATTTCGATGGATGGAACTGGTGAAGGGTACGTACGTATTCTGTGAGATTCAGGGATTAGATTTTGGAATTTAGGGATTTCTAAATGGAAAAGATTTGATCGAGTTTTTTTAAAAGAGAATTAAAAGAAAATTTGATTTGGAAATTTATGTGGATTAAAAAAAAAATAATAATATTTTTTTCCATGTCACATGCCACGTCACCATCTAACTAACGGTGTTAGAAAAAGTTAACGGTGGGTCCATTAGAAAAAACTAGGTTGAAAGTTGGGACTGTTAGAAATTATTTTGAAATGTGGGATTATTACCGGCCAATAGGTAAAATGTGGGATTATTTAAATCCAATTTTCCTAATATAAATTATATGAATGTAATAATATCAAATAATAAATATAACTAAAACTCAATTTTAATTACTAAATGCATAATAATATTAGTGTTCTAAACAAAAATGTTTTGATTTGATCGGTAACCTTTCAGAGTCACAAGTCTCTCGGGGGTCTAATTTTTTTTCTCACCCAGAGCCTTTGAGGTTCTCGGGGCCGACCATGTCATTGAGGGTTTCTGTCGTGTTTGTTTTTTGTTTTTTTTTGAACGACAAACTTGGTTTATTTACGGGGTATTACCCACCACCCGATCATTTTCAAACCCCATCAGGAGGAAACTCACCATATGTGAGAAAACCCTCTAGCCCAACCTGTAACTGTATTTATTTATTTTTTGTTACGATTGAGACTTTGAACCCAAAACCTCCCTTTTATAATTTCTTTGGGTACCTCCCGCTAGTCAATTGGGCTAGGGAGGAGTGTTTATTTGAACCGTTATTTATTTGCTATATACATGGGGTTTCATAGAGACCCGAGATGTGAGGGATAGTTTTTTAAAAATATTTTTTCAAAATACATTTTAATTAAATGTATTTAAATTAATAAAAACACACAACCTAGACGTCACATATAGATCTATATATATGTGAGAAACTTACTCTCACATTGAGCTCCAAATGTGGGGGATATTTTTGATTTTTTCTATTACTTTTTTTACTCTCATGTTGTGCTCCAAATGTGAGGGATGATTTTATTTTATTTTTCCTTATTTTTTTTGCTCTCACCTTGAGCTCCAAACGTGAGGGATGTTTTTTTTTTTGATCATTTTGTTTATGTTACCATTTTTTAGAGTTTTTTTTTATTAAAAATATATGTTTACGTTGTTTTGTTCAAGAACTACAACTCCTTGCTGAATCGTTTGAAAATTAAGTAAAGTGAAAACATGTTTAATTATAATATTTCGTATAGTACAAATTCATCGACCTTACCGACTCACACGCATCAAGCATATATACATATGAGCAAAAAATAAAAATAAAAATAAATTTTTAAATAACTAGTCATCTTTCACTAGTTTAAAAAATAAAAATAAAAATATTTTTTAAAAATACATTTAATTAAATGTATTTAAATTACTAAAAGATTTAAATTACTAAAAGAATATGACAAAAATAAAGATAAGAATCAAGAGTGAAAGATAGATTCTTATATGACATGTAGCTCAGGTGTTTATCAAAGTGTAACGCTTAGGCCTATATGTGAGGTTTATGTTGGATGTTTTAAAAAAACAAGAGTGTCTCTATCACAACCCATATATTCAAGCTTGTGTGTAAAATATGGAAAAACTTGTGAATTTAAGAAAGAAAAGTTGATTATAAATTATAACTTACATAAACGGTCGTTATCTTGAATGATATTAAATATACAGTTAGTTAACCATTTCTCTCTATGCGGTGCAGCATACTAATTAACAACATATATTTCTTATTTTGCCCGTTTGTGAATCTTTAGTTGATATCGGCTGCAAGTAACCATTGTTCTATATAGGCGGTCTTATATTATTTAGCAAACAAATTAAGATGACATGCATTGTAAGTACTGGCTTCGTTCACAAGGAGTGAAACTAGAAAAATATTTCAAGAGGTCCATAATTTTTTTAATTAATTACTCTAATTAATTAGGTAAAAATCCAACTTTAGATCAGTTTATAATAACTTCGTGTATGAGATCGATTATTTAGTTGATATAAATATATGATTTATTTATGTATCAATGATAATAAATTCATACATCAATTTATAAAAGTCAATAATACATAATATTTTATGAAGGATTATATATAACTCGCTCAATTATCCGTTCCTTTAGACGCGTACAAAAATTGGTCTCTTTTTACCATACGTGTTCTTCGCTAGCCTTCATAGCTCCACTGAGGTCTATCTACGTATCATAAAACGTAGACATCGCAACTGAAAGGTCAGTTATTTGCTTTGATTTCGTTCATTTGATGCTTCAATTACTAATTTCAGGATCTTAGGGACAGTTGTAATCTGTCGATTTACATAGGGTTTAAAAGTTTAATTCGATTTTATTTTCTTCAAATCTGCCCACCTCTGCCCAGGTTTTGAGCCCTAATGTCAGTTAGTTGCTTTGATTTCGTTCGCTTAACGATTTAATTATGAATCTGAGCATCTTAGGCACGATTGTAATCTTCTAGGTTTACATAAGGTTTAAAGGTTCCATAGGATTTTATTCATTTTTTTATCGGCCCACCTCTTCACAATTTTTTTGCCCTAATTTGATGTTTCGTAAATTCCTTTAGATATGTCTACCCCTGATTGCTTTATTGTTAAAGGTTGTTTACATGTGCAGTTTTTTTTAATAAGCTTTGAACATAGAGACTATAGAGGTACTATTGAGACTTGGAATTTTCTAATCGAAATGAGAGGTTCTTATTCTGTCTCCTGCTAACATTTTTTTATCTTGCATATATACGATACGATCTAATCTCTACGTTCTATCAGCTGTATTTATGAGATTTTTTTTTAACTAATACCTATTGGTTAAGGAAATGTTTAGAACACGTTTTGTCTTTCATACAGGAAGAACTAGACCAAAGCGGTCCACAAGGACCATCCATCATAGACTCCATCATAGTTTAGTAACATGTCTATCAGCTTAGAAATCATGTATTGTCTTTGTTAAATGGGTTTCTATTCTTAATAATTACCAGCGTCTTCTTTATAAAACAAGATATCTCATTCACTAAAATTTATTTTGCTCTACATCTTTGAAGCATCAGCAGTTGTACAGGCCCTCCTACATTTGATCGTATGATTTTGCCTCTTCATCCTCTGTTGAGAGAAAGACCTTAGCTGAACTCCTGCAACTAGATTGTCAAGAATCTGTTGTACTAGGATCAGGTTTTCGTTTGTGATGCTGCAATGACAGATTTTCTTACTGGATATCCTAGGCATTTGATCTATATTTTTAAGTGTTATTTCTAAACTGCAATTACTGTGGTTAACTTTAGCTACACATTTTTTTTAATTTTTTTTGCCTTGTCCTTACTGCCAGGCTAAGTGTAGTGGATAAGGCCCCAAATGGGGCGTTATCCGCCATGTGGATGATGACTGGGCAAGGGGCTTTATGGGGCTTTATGGTGTAGTGGATAAATCCCCCATAACGCCCTACCAACCTCCCCCTTTCAGCGTTATCTCCCTCACGCCCCTCTCGAATTTTAGCTTGATAACGCCCCATAACGCCCCTACGTAGTGGGGCGGGGCGTTATCAGGGGCGTTATGGGGTTTTTTTGCCTCATAACGCCCCATTACGGGTAGCCTGATATACATGAGTATTTAATTGACTTTTCTTGACTAATGTGTGCAGTTCTAGCCACTGTGGGTTTCGTTTGTTCGTGGTAACATCATTATAAAGGTTAGTTTCCTTTAGTTATTTACAATTTTCAGAGTTTAAGAAGGTAATGTAGTTGTTTTCTTATGGTAACAGATGTGGACTAAAATTGATAGGCATTGAGAATGTCGATAACTTATATACTTCGGTTTACTCATTTTTATTACCAATTTATACAGAAAATCTGTACGACCGCAGCAACGCACGATAGATCTGTATTATATTTTAATATACAAAACTCATAAAATTAAAATTATATTCAACCTCAAATACCGCAGCAACGCGCGGTCGATCTCTAGTTAATATTAAAAGACAAAAAAAAAAACGTTAGCAAAAAGACCAAAAAATTGTTGTTATTTAATTAAATAAATAAATTAGTATTAATCTTATTTTAATTCTAATAAAGCACTAAAATGGTTCCAGGTGTCTTTATTTTAAAGGTCCACATCACCACTGCCACATGTCAAACTCACAATAAATTATAAATTTAGTAAATCACCAATTAAAACTAATTACCTTTTTTGTCCAAATTAAAATTCTAAGCTTGTGGTTGAACAGATCCAAGTTCTAGTCTCACTCACACCACTTTGTGAGATATTGATGGGAAATGAAGGATTGAGTTTGCTTGATCCTGAGTCACAAGGGAGGGTTTACGGGCTTGCCCGGTTCCCGCCCGATGGTGCAAATGGAGGGCGATCCCGGGTTGCCTCGCTATGAGGTTTGGACTCGGGACAGTGGTAGGTCCAGGGTAACCAGTCCTGATACACCGCTGAGCCAAATTGCCGTTCAAAAAAAATTTAATGTAGATTTGATAAATTTACTCAATAGTTTGAGTTTTTTTTTAAATTAATCAACAACTTTTCAATTATAATAATTTTTTAATTTATTAAATTACCATTTATTGTTTTATTATAAACTTAAATTTAACCCGTGCAGTACATGGGTTACTAATCTAGTATATTATATTTTTATAATATAAACACTTTTTTTTCTGAAAAAAAAGTAAAAAGAAAAAGGAAAAAGAAAAATAAATAAAACAAAAAGAAAAAAGAAAAGACATTTTCATTTGAAAAAAGGAAAAAAAAAGACATTATCATTTAAATAAGGAAAATAATTTATAATTAAATATATGTTTTTTTAAACTATAACCGTTTAGGGAAAAAAAGTTAGTATTAAAAATGATTATTAAACAATTATTTAAGTTAAAAATAATTAATTTTCTATTATTTAATTAAACCTTTGAACTTGTAATAAAAAATAAAAATAAAAATGATGGCCCATCATTTTTACTCTTTCTGTCGCCCGTAGCCAAGGGCTATTATGAGTCTAGTCAGAACCCACATTGGTGTTCATGTGAAGAGCTAGCTAATCCACATAAGCCAAGAGCCACCTGTTGTCAAGGGGGAAGCTTTTAAGGGGCCAGACCGGGCCCTGGCCCGGTTCGTTTTTTTGCTCCGTAATTTAAATTATTGTAAATTTATACTTGTTCTGTTCGAAAAAAATTATATACTTAGTTCGGCTCTATCCCCATTTTGGTCCGGCCCCATCCCCATTTTGGTCCAAGCTTCGCCCCTGGACCTGTTGTGTGTGGTTTTAGTGCTATCTCCATCAATCGGCAATTGAACCAGTCTCGTATCCATCTCTTGCCACCTAGCTAGCTCTACATTGTACCAACCAGTTTCCACTAAATTTATTGAGTTAGATATATAATAACTCGGTAGGTAATTGGGTTTATATGGTTGATCTTAATTTGATATTTTTTTATATAAGATAGAGGGATCGATTGAAGTCCTCAACACTACTTTTTGTCTAAAGTTTATATTATTTTTGTGTCATGCTATATTTTAAACATGAATAATTTACAAGGTAGACTCGATAAATATTTATTTTATTATAAGTAACGTTTTTTTTAATAAACACATGTGTTGTATCATGTAAAATTTAAATCCTTAAATTTTGATTATGAGACTTACATCTTAACTAACGGGGTTATGTCATAGATAACAATAACCAAGTAATTAATTAAAGTATGCATATAGATTGTTCCTAAAAGACCAAGTACGTATAATGTTTTTTTTTTTTTTTTGTCGCTAATGATGTCCAACTCAACTAGTCAGAGGTATGCTAGTCAGTGATAGGAGATTTGGAAAACCTAGGTTCGATCCTTGACACAACCGGGTTTTACCATCAGTGGCGAAGCTTGAAAATGTCAAGTGGGGGGTCGGGATATAATTTTTTTTCTTAACGCCAATTTTTGGATAAATGGGGGGTCGAAACCGGAGTATATCGAAATTTTCTAAACGAAAATTATATACACCCTACATCGCAAAAAAAAATTCGGGAGATCGGGCGCCATCTCCCGCCCCTTAAAAGCTACGCCTCTGTTTACCATTAATTCCTCGTCGTGCTTGACATCTAAGTAGTCCCATGAAACGGAATCGTAAGATTTGACGAAGTCAATCTTAAGTAACTTCAACTTTTTGTTCTTATGCTCAAACCCGAAACGTTTTGATAATTATGATAATTTATTTATTATCAAGTTTAAATGAGGTGAATTACTTGATTAAACATGATCAACATGTATGAATTATGATTTTATGAATTTATGTGAATCGTTTATGATTTTTTCATGATTTTTTGTATCATTATATGTTAGGTGATTTAATTAGTTGTTTAGTTAATTAACTACGTATTATTAATTTGTTAAAAAAAACTGTATTTATAAAATGATATTCTATAAAATTTATGCTGAATAAATAGTGTTTGTAGACTAGTTATATGATTGAGGGTTTAAAATAAATTAAATGGAACTTAGGGTAATTGTAATGGTCATCCCATAATTCCATGATCCCAAGCTATTTTGAGTGTCACCTTATTTTTTTCCACTTTCACACATATTGCTTGTAATATCTCTCCCACAATCCCATGATCCCAAGCCTCATTTTTTAATAAAATATTAAATTAAAAATACAACTTTCATTAAAAGTAAAAAATTACAAATTCCTAAAAAATAAAAATTACAAATTCCTAAAAAATAAAAATTATCAACTCCAAAAAAAAAAATTACCAATTCCTAATTTTTTTTACCAATTCCTAAAATTACTTATTTATATTGTTCGAAGAGTTTCGCCTTAATTTTTTCAACCAAGGTACGAGACGCGTCTTTCAAATCTTTTACCGGTTTAACAACCGTCTCGATCTCACGACACATTTGTTCGCGTTCCAAAATGTCGAGTTGTTTCTTTCTATCCTCTCGAGCTTCTCGTGCAAGTTTGAGCTTTTCCAATTGGGTTTCGTTAAACGATTGACTTCTCGTGAAGACGCTTTGGCCTTCCCCTTCCCCTTTTGTTTGACTTCTCGTTTAGCCTTTTGACAACCCATTGGAAGGGGTTCCTCGGGCGGGCTCGTGGGAGACAATCCCTCGACGTTGAGGTCAATAGGAGTCCTCCCTTCGGATGGCTACTAACGTAGGTGTTTGACTCGGACGTTTTGATTCTTTTGGAACCACCTTGGTCACCACTTTCGCACCCTTGGTCCACCGTCGCCGCCGCTCGCCATTTTGGGGATTTTTTGCAAACCTCCCAACACTCCATTTTGTCAAACGCAACCCCCTTGTTCTCTAATTTGTATCGATGATGTGCCGCCATGAGGATGTTGGCTTCCGAATTCCCGCTTTTTAGTTGAGCCGTTTGATTTATATAAATGTTGTTGAATTTTTTAATCTTCCCATTCAAATCTGTCAACTTTGAACAGATTTGATTCTTGGTGCGATAAAATGAGTTGAGATCGTTGAAGTCGGGAACGGGAAAGTTCAACAATTTGTGCCACTCCAAGGTAATTTTGTTCCAAAAATAATTTCCCGGTTGAGCATCACCTACAAAAAAAAACGGTTAGAAAACAATTTTAAATTTTTTATAAAATTGTTGATAAAAAAATTTAAAAAAAAGTTATTTACCCTTAATCGAATTCTCCGAGTTATCAATGTAGAGTCGGGTCAACACCACTTCCTCTTGAGAATTCCACGGAATCAACATCCATTTTCCAACCTCCGGGCGTTGGGACGTTTGCCCCTTTGGTCTCTTCGCCATACTCTTCTTCTTTGTGGTTTTTTGGGGTGGTTGTGTTTCCATCACAACATCGGGGTGAGACTCGTCTTGAAGGTTGAAATCATCGCGTAAGGAACCGTATTCTTGACCCCAACCGGGTTCTTGATCGCCAAAAGACGGTACGTAACCGGGTTCTCCAAACACGTTTCGTTGAGAGGTCGGAGTCGGTGGTTCGTTATCGGCTTGGTTTGGGAAAAAGTTATGAGACATGGTGAAGCTGGAGAAATGAAAAGTTAAGAATTTGGAGAAGAAAGTTGAAGATTTGAGTTGGTGTGGGTGAAATGGGTGAAAAAAGGGGTTTAAATAGGTAAAATAGATAAAAAAAAATATATATATTAAAAACGGTGAAAAGGACCGTTGGGTTGGGGGGGGGGGGAGGGGGCACTCCAACGGTCATCTCTCCCACGCTCCCCCCTCGGCAGCCCAGTCCCACGGGGTCATCCCAGGTCCCGTTCCCGAGCCAATATTTCCTTGTGTTCCTGAGGGTCCCGAGCTCGGGGAACCCCCTCTCCCGAACCATTACAATCACTTAGCGGGATAGTATAAACATTTTCCGATGTGGACAAATTTGATTTAAGGAAACGAGTAAAAATCGAGAGTTTCGGAAATCCGAGATTTTCTCGTCACGATTACTACTATCAATCACCAATCACCGTAATTACCGATTTGATTTGATTTGATTAAATCATGATAATTGGCACCAAAATTCTATCTTCATGACCCTCCTAATCTCTCTGCAATCCTCTTCAAGCCCTCATAGCATCCATCTCGTAAAACCCTACGTACATACCACACCTTCGATCACCGATTCCGATCTCACCCACCATCTTTACACACTGTTGAATCCTGATCCGCAACCATCGCACCTGAGAGGACTATGCTCAACATCGCCACCATCCCAGTCCCGATTCGGTTCCGACACACACGACTTCGAAAGGCGACGGGTTTAAGCACGAGTTTGGATTCGAGCCAACAACTTAAGGTAATGGTTTAATGTCTTTGCTCTATTTCGTAGAGTGTTTGTAAATTTCTATCAATAAAAATATATGTATTAATGACAGTATCTTTATATCTGATTTAGGACCCCGTTAAAACACGGTGGTGGAGCGATGAGGAGGAGGAAGATTTGATCATATTATTATGAACGACATCGCGGGGGAAATGGGGGTTCAGATTATCCATCATACTTCAACTATCGGTGATGATTATTGGATCCGAGTTAAAGAAACGCCTGACGAGAATTGGTTAGAAGAACGAATAGATAGTGAGGAGACGAAGGACAATGATTATATTTTTACAAGTCGTACAATTGATGAGATAAAGACAAAATGGAAAAAAGTTAAAAGTGTTCTACAAAAGTTTTACATGATATAATACCAACGGATTAGGTTGTTGCGAGGTTCTTACATTCACGGGGAGGAGCTTGATGAAGACGTAGTATCGGAGTCTGTAATCGAATATGCATACAAATATAGGGCCCCGTTTAGTAAGTTAGCAATGTGGAAGTATTTGTTAACATAAATGTAACTTTACTTCAAAAAAATAATGTAACTTTGTTTGTATTTAGTTATGTAAATATGTTTTGGGAACTATGAGGTTACAAAAAAGATTAAAAAATAATAAATAAAAAAACCGGTTTTTTTCACCGGTTACCGTTTAACAAGTCCGGTTCATAACCAGAACCAGTTAGATAGGTTACGGATTTTGAGCAACTGAACCGGTTTAGTCTGAAACCCGGTTTTTTTATAAAAAACCGGCTAACCGATTTGTTCACTTCTAGATGGTGAAGATGACCGCTGGATGCTTGATTAAATTCTCTTCACATGGATTTGAGTTTAAAAACCTTAAACTGTCCCAGTGGCTTAGACTTTTTCTCTTTAACCAGTTGGTGGCTGATTCGAATCCAGCAGCAATGTTTTTTTTTCTTTTTTCTTTCTGGATCAACCCTTCCTCTCAACTCACATATTTTTTGTTCTAAAACCGTTATATAGATATCCGCTTTATATAAATTTATAGATATTTTTCTAACATAAGATGATTTATGAATTTGAATATCGTTTTTCTTTATTAAAATCTTTATGTTGCCTAAAAATATTAGTCTTAATAAATGGAAAATCCGACATCGGTTTCATTTTCTCATTTTAGTTATTCGCACCACAATTACCTATTTTAAACTCCATTTTATTTCATCAATCTTTATTTATTTAAAAAATAAAGTAAATTCATCCGCTCGAATTTGTTAAATCCATCAAAACCTGAATGCCTAGAATTCTTTATCCGTCCTCGTAACAAGTCAAAACGATGTCGTGTTTTGCATACGATTTTACGAGATCCAATTTATTCCCCGATTTGGATTTATGATATTCTTCGATTTACAAGATTTCATGGTATATTATTGAAACACCACTCTCATGATTTCAATGGTATTTTTGCAATTTTTACTATGGACACTTTATTCTCAGTTTTTGTATTCTCAGTTTTTGAGTAAAACTATATAACTAGTAAAAAACTATTTTGAATATCAGCTCCCAGGAAAAATGAAAGAAAAAAGTTTTTGTTTGAAACTTACTCATGTTATCAAATGAGATTGCTGTAATATTTTTTGCGGTTGCATTTCTTATCGCCAAGCTTCTAGCAAAACTAAAGTCCCCTTCGCCTATGAGTAATCTATACTATCTTATTATACATATTAGAAAGAGAAAATGCAATGTTGAAAATATTAAGAGTTTTACAACCAAAAATGCATTGTGTACAATCCCTTAAAGCACAAGTGTTGAATCTCTTAAACTACATATGTTTTATGTTTTACCGGGTCATAAAGCAAACCGCGTTTTCAAAACCCGGGTCGTCTTCTCACACATATCAGATTGTTTTGAGAACCCTAGCCCTATTTCAGGTAAACCCATGGTGTTCTTTCTCCCTTCCTTTTCACAGTTGCCTGTTCCATGCCATGATGATGAAGAAACACAAATCCGACGGTCCTCTCATCTGGAGCCCTAATCGACGGTTCCTCTATCTACGTTGTCACGCGGATTGCTCAGATCTTTGAACTTTTTGACGAGGATTGAGCCCTAGGTTGAAGTCTATAAAGTCACACCATCCATCTGCGTTAAATTTCAATCCTCTTCCGATATAGGATTTCTGAGCCCTAATCGCTTTGAATCAGCAAGCGATGGTAATTGAATGAACTTGCTTTCGTTCTTTCTTTGGTGAGTTTTTAAAATTCGATCCTTATTTTTGATAGTGAATCTGTACTTTTTTACGGAATTACTGTTTTATATTACCTCGCTATTTTTTTCAGATCTATGAAGCTATGGACGATAAGGAAATCTCACCTACTTCTACATCAGGTTTTGATTTTGTAAGGTTTAAATGGTTGTCATTCATTTTATGTTTTGAAAATTCACTATAGCAAGATTCTTATGGGCTCTCACAATGTCAAGTATATGGCTATTCTATTTAAAACTCTGATTTGAATTATAATGCTCTCATCCTACTGCTATATTTCGATTTAAGTTACTTCAAATTTGATTATATTTGTAAATTTGATTTAGTTTTTGAAGAAACAGAGTGAGAGTGAGACATTTTGTGGTTTTCATGGATTTTGATTTATTGAAGAAATGTTGCATTTTGATTTGTATTTAACTAAGCTTATTTAACTTTATTGACCTTGTTTGTGTTTGTGTTTTCATTTTGTTTTCTTGCAGCCAGGTTTTCATTGACCATTTTACACCAATAGAGTCAAAGTTCTCCAACTAGGACCAGTTACCTGTGCTGCAATGAAGGTACTATTCCTGCTACTGCATATTCTTGTTTAATATCGATTAGGATTTATTATTACCATTTCTTCAATAAGTAGACTGATTTGGATTGATTTTATTTGCTAAAATTGTTGCTTTTGGTCATCCAGTTTACACAATTGGTAAAGGTGGATGAGTCCTATCAAACTTTCTAATATCAACTGTCCCAAATGGGCCAGCAACACTCATCACCACCAGTTGCCATAAAAAAATATAATGGATTTATAATAATTATGTATATATATATATATATAACAGATGAAAGATGTAGTTGGAAAATAGTCCAAAGAAAAGTGATATACAACATAGGTTCTGTAGCTAAAAGTTTTTTTTTTATAAATATGTGCTTTACTAAAGATATCTTTTACCATTCATGAGAGTATCCATCAAAAGCTTAGAGAGAAATGATTTCATATGATTATTTCTGGTTCAAGAACATGTAGAATTTTTATAAAAAAAACATGTTGAATTTTTGGTTCAAGAATATTGGAAGAAAACTTGTGGTTTCACTTTGTAGATGGGTTATAGCCATGGATTATTTTACTTTTGGTTGACAAAACTAAGTTTGACTAAAGGCTTCTGTTGTAAAACTTTTTCTATAAACGTGTATTCAAATGGTTTTATAATTAGTGTTAACCAAATGGGCCACTTATATTACTGGTAATGGTGCGGCTTCAACTAGGTAACACAAGTTAAGTGTCATACATGATTGTGGTGTGCTAAAAATGTGGTTTGATTTATTATATTATTATATTTTGCAATTGAAAATAAATCTATTGATGTTATTTTTTTTGTCTGGCATTTAGTCCTTTTATAATTTGTAGAATTAGTATTCAAGCTTGTATGATACCTCTACCTCTTTCAGTTTGATTCATTTCTTTTCTCAACCAGTTTAATCAAATTTGAGGTCCTTTATCTAGCTGATGTTGACTATATCTTGTTTTATTATGAAACATAATTACATATATAGTGGTTATATAGGTGATGGCTAGATTTTAGCAAAGAAAGCTTAGTTGACTTTCTATTTAAGTGTTTTGGCTAAAAATATAGAACCTGTAATTTTATTCACAAATTGCTTTATTTGCTGTAGTTAGCTATATCTGGTTATCTATCAACTTTAAACCCAAATCAGTGGGTTGGGTGTGGTAAAAATTTACATTCAGTTTGGAAACATTACAAAGTGTTGTGGTTTAATGAATTTTTTTACGGCAGATTTTCCTATTTTGGTTGAAGATTCGGACCAACCTGCTAAAAGGTAAGCTTGTTGACTGATTCACTTAATAGTTATTAATTATAATCCATAGATCTATTACAATCTGCATTCTGCTGTTAATATAAGTTTTTAGGCATTGACCATGATAATTTATATCTATTTTTGTAGGCCAGTGACCACAGTAATCCTCAATTAGGTTCAATATTAATTTCTTTACTAAAAAATGCAGGAACGTTAAAAAAAGAACTAGGAGATGACTTTGATTCAGTAAAACATCTTGTATCAGCATTCCCTTCACAAAAGTTTGGGTCAATCTAATTTGTGTC
Source organism: Deinandra increscens subsp. villosa (assembly GCA_039602395.1). Taxonomy (NCBI): domain Eukaryota; kingdom Viridiplantae; phylum Streptophyta; class Magnoliopsida; order Asterales; family Asteraceae; genus Deinandra; species Deinandra increscens. The sequence goes on along the minus strand of JBCNJP010000015.1, from coordinate 4,103,290 downwards.
TTCTTTCAACCCATACCAAATGTTTCTCTCTATGATCCGTTATCCAGCCAATCTGACCCTGCCATTTGCTACCTCTTATTATTAAAAATCAACCTTTAGTAATCTTATCTAGGCGCTTTTATGGCATACACCATTTCTAATTTGCAGCTTGGATAATAGATAGTATTAGTACAACTCCTTATTTATAAGTCAAGTGCTATGTTCTTCACTTGAAAGTCAAGTGCTATGTTCTTCTGTTTGTTTGTTTGTTCTTTTTTTTGTGTGTGTGTGTGTGCGTGTGTTTAGTAAACTTGTATTTTCAGGATGCTATTATGGTGTCGGAGATAAGGAAAGACGAGAATTTGGAAGTGAAAGAGACTTGGGTTTAATCATTAACTAGAGTTACCAACTTTTCAGTCAAATTAATTTTTGTGTTGTAATTTCTAAGTAGTTGGACTTAATTTTTGTGTTGTAATTATTAAGTAGTTGGACTTGTTTTTTGTGTATTGTTGCATGTTTTTTTTGCCTTTGCTGTGTGTCTGCTTCAAATCCAGACCCAGAAGTGGGTATGGATCAGTTGAATCCGCTGTTTGGTTCCTCTATTAACCCATTAATGAAGCAGGATCAGTTCTATATTAATGGCTGAGTTGAAGGTTTCAAGCAGTTCTATATTAATGGAGACTGGATCGAAGGCTAAAAGGAACAATAATCAAGGGGGTTCACAGTGCACTTTCGAGGTTTGGTTCATGAATGCATATGGTCAAGGTGAAAGGGATAAGGACAACTATGTATCATAGGAAAGGGCCGGAGTCTGGTTTCTCTCTGTGTGCAAGCAAGGGGTGTTGGATTAGGAGATTAACTTAAAGATCTAGGCGTTTTTGTTCGCTGTTATCAAATGGGTCATTCATTAATAAGAAATGATCAGTTACTGATCTAGATGAGACATGGTCTTAAGCAGGACAAGAGTCAATATGTTGTGTCTTATTTTTTTCCTCGTTGTTTTGTTTTTTTTTATTCGGGCCCATTTTGGTTTGTGTGTTTTCTATTCTCTTTGCTTCGTAAACTTTGTACTGCTCAACTTCCTGTTTGCTTTTCTTATTTAATGCAATGCCCTTAAAAATAATAATAAATAGTTCAATCCTTTAAATTTTGAGTAGGTGTTTGTCTTTCATTCATGGGGGATGTCCAAGCTTGTTGATAAAAATCCAGTAATCCCCTAGAATTCTACACCTACTACCACCTAACTGCATCTGGTTTAAATATGTTAACGTCATAGCTCAAGTGATCTGTCTGAAAAATATAATGTTGGTTAAGGCCTTTAAAGCTCACACTTTCATTTTTAGCTTCAATGACTAGATTACGGAAGTTTGTTTATGTATCATAAATTATTTGACATGTTCATTTTACTTGTGTAAAAGTATAAGGTATTAAAAATTTCTTAATCATTAGAATGTAGTCAAGTATGCAAGAAATATAAAACAAATTTGTTTTCTCTTTGTGTCTTTTAAACAAACGAGTTTTATTATTTCTGTGTAAAGATACTTATTTTTTAAATTATTATATTTATGACAAGTTATCCAACCTTATTTTTGTGTTTGTTATTGTTTAACAGATATTTGCAGGGTTAATGATATGGATAGACTAAACCGATACTCCAAATGAGAAAACTAATAGACATAAAATACAATATATCACGAGAGGATTGATAAACTAACTGAAAACAATTAAGGCATTGGTTGATTGTCGTCGCCGCTGCATCGCGCGGGTTTCCCCTTATCTATTATGTATAATACTTTAATATGTATATTAGAGAGAAAGTGTTGTTATTTGTTTGAATTCTAAAAAATGAATACCTCGATGTAAATTGTCGTGCCGCCATAATAAGCAAACAGAAGACGAATAACACGCTATACACTGTCGTCGCCGCAACGCGCGGGCACACGGCTAGTATCTTCATATTATTGTCTTGAGCCGGGACATAAGTAGGAACTAAAAAGGTTATAAAATGTTCATTCCATGTGTTTTATAGTCATTTAATAATCTTTTAAAAGGATGTAATTGGTGAATTCGCTATCTGATGTTGATCAATTCTAATCTATGCGTATGCTTATGAGGCTGTGAGCAGTAAAAGAGTAAACTTTTAATCTCATATCTGACCAGACTCTAATGTTTTAAGAAACTTGTTATAATCAGAGATATTTTTGTAAGAAAAAATTAAAATAGCATTCCACACTTCTAGATAGTATCATAATGGTGCATTTTTAGCAACAGAAAGTTGATGCTATGTTGCACTTTTTATCAGTATAAAAGCTTAACCTTTTAATTTATAACCCCACAAAACTTTTATGTAACAACTATTAGTTAGCAACTCAATTTTTACAATAAAAAGAATCTGAAAACACCTTACAATATTTAAAGGACTTTGTAAGTAATTGGATGCCAAGTCATATAAGGTGGCAAAGCACATTGATGGCACCGCTCCACCCGCTGCCACCGATCCACTATTTCCTATTTGGTCAGAAACTAATGATGTCGTTTTATAATGGACCTACGGGTTTCTATCTGAAGAGTTGCTTGCCCATGTATTGGAAGAAGGTGGCAAAGCACATTGATGGGCAGACAGTTTATTGAAAGAATATTGTGTTCACTACTATGGGAGTGAGATTTCTATCCGAGTTTAATGTATAACATCAGACATGATAAGATTCTCTGGTTTAACTTGAGGGGTATTTTTTATTAATTTCTTAAAGATGAATGGAACAAATTGATGACTAAATTTTTGGAGGACTATGCTTTGCGATCATCTACTCACGGTCCGATTCATTAAGAGCTTTCCGTAAATGAATACTAGAGTTTTTGCTTTATTTTGATTTGATTTGAATGTTGTTTGTTTATGTATTTACTGAAGCTCATGGTGTTAAGAGGTTGAAAGAAAGATTAACAAATTTTTTTGGGTACGATGATCCCGACGGTGAGATCCTCTTACACTTTTTAAAATAATTTGATGTTAATATATCTAACAGTTTGATTTATATTTTTACTTTAAACTGAGTGTTTTTTTTTTTGTATGTATTTAATGAAGTTGATTTTACCAAAAAGTGTGATAGTAGCTTCGAATTGAAAAGTACCGGATCTCAGGCCCGTAGAAGTAGTGATGGGGGTGAGATTTCCATTCTACAACAATCATACGGGAGTTTGGGCATAAGTCTCTAATTTAATTTAAGTGTGTATTTGTTTAGGGCTTTTTGGTTTAGTGTTAGAGACAAGCCGGAAGAGAACACAAGAAGACTTGGAGTTTGCGAGGCATATTAGGGCGTCTGCGGATGAATTTTCAACTTTTAATCTCTGTCACTAAAAACAACTTCTCATCAATATATGTTGATTTCTTCTCTTTTATCAGTATAAGACAATTATTTCATTGCTTCCAATTACATGTGTTGGCTTGCTTATCAAATTATTTCAGGTCGTTAGAAGTAGTGATGGGGGTGAAATTATTTAATCTCAACCCCATCACTACTTCTAGGGGGCTTAAATAATTTCATAAGCAAGCCAACACATGTAACTGGAAGCAATGAAATAATTGTCCTATATTGATAAAAGAGAAGAAACCAACATATATTGAAGGGAAGTCCTCTTTAGTGACAGAAATTAAAATTTAAAAATTCATCCCAACTTGCAAACGCCTTAATATGCCTCACAAACTCCAAGTCTTCTTGTGCTCTCTTCCTGCTTGTCTCTAACATCAAACAAAAAAGCCTTAAACAAAAACAGACTTGAATTAAATTAGAGACCTATGCCCAAACGCTAGTATGATTATTATAGAATGAAAATCTCACCCCCATCACTACTTCTATAGGGACCTGAGATCCGGTAATTTTCAATTCGAAACTACCATCACACTTTTTGGTAAAATCAACTTCATTAAATACAAAATAAAACACTCAGATTAAGGTAAAAATATAAATCAAACCGTTAGATATATTAACATCAAATTATTTTAAAAAGTGTAAGAGGATCTCACCGTCGGGATCATCGTACCCAAAATCTTTTGTTAATCTTTCTTACAACCTCTTGACACCACCAGCTTTAGTAAATACGTATACAAACAACATTCAATTTAAATCAAAATAAAACAAAAACCCTGGTATTTATTTGTATGTACACATGAAAACTCTTACTGAATCTGACCATGAGTAGATGATCGCAAAGCATAATCCTCCAAAATTTAGTCATCAATTTGTTCCGTTCATTTTCAAAAAATTAATAAAAAAATACATCTCAAGTTAAACCAGAGAATCTTATCATGTCTGATGTTATACATTAAACTCGGATAGAAATCTCACTCCCATAGTAGTGAACACGATATTCTTTCAATAAACCGTCTGTCCATCGAGTGAAATCAAACTTCTCTTTAAGATCTTTAGAAAATAACATAAGAAAACACTAAAATTAATCACCAACCACCAATGATCTCTAGCCCAATTGGTTAGAGGGAGGTACCCAAGACATTATAAATGGAAGGTCGTGGGTTCAAGTCCCACTTGTAACAAAAAATAAATAAATGGGGGTTACAGGCTGGGTCAGGAGGTTTTATTCCCGTCAGTGATCCAAATTTGCCGTTCAAAAAAAATAATCAACACGAGGTATAAAGCTATATTAGATATAGGTTAGTTTAAATTTTAAAATTGTCTTTATTATTATATGATTGAATTTCAAAAATAGAAAAGCAAAATAGGCTTTCACCGAGTCTTACATGTATTTTAGCCGGTCATTTTTTTTCCTAATTTTTATGTTGTTTGTCCTAAAAATTAAACTTTTTAGTATCATTTTCCTTGATTCTCTAATGCTAAATAAAGTAAGTATAAAAAAGGAATAATAGTGTACGCTACCTTTATGAAATTGTTATCATGATTTATGTTTTTTTTAAACAGCGAATTCTCAGTCGAACCCGATACTTAGCCCACCATGATGACTCGAGTGTCTTAACCGTGCCTCGGTCTATGGGTACGAGTGAGTCAAGACACCACCTTCTTGCCTCAGTTTGAAGGAAACCCGGCCTGCGAGCAGCCACCGATAAAACCCCCTCCCCTCAGGTTCAAACCCGGGTCTCTCAAAAGAGAGTTGCCCCTGCCCTAACCTTCATTGGGATGCCATTGCGCCAAATAGGCAACGGCTTATCATGATTTATGTGTTGTGTAGGTCTTTAAAATGGGTACTTTTAGACTTTTAAGAGTCCTCAGGAGTGAGTACATAAATTATTTATTAAAAAAATCTACAATTTTTTTCTCAACCGTTTAAAATTTATAAATGTTAATAATTTTTTAGTAATAATTTCTTCAATAAATTTGTAAGTTAAACAATGTTAATAATATTTTTAGTAATACTATTAAAGTCCAATACAACCTTTTTTTCCTTTTTTTTTACTATAGCCCAAGCAAGAAACCAATTAAAGATACAAGGGTCTGATTTTAACTAATTGTTTAACTTAAGGTTAATTGCAATGGTTTCCCCATTTCCCCACTCCATTTTTGGTGCCACCTCATCATTCCCACCCCTTCCCATTTTTCCCTATTTTAATTGCAATGGTTTCCCACTCTCCCACTCTCCCAAACACCCCATAAAAACCTTCCCAATCCCCACTCTCTCTCTTTTCCCCGTTTTTTTCTTCTCAAGGTCGGGACCCCAAACCCCTTCCCCGATCGGGGACCCCGAGACACCCGCAATGGTGTTCCCGAGCACCCCGATCCCACCGAACTCCCCCGAACCCTCCCCGATTCCTCCTCCCCGAAACCATTGCAATTAACCTAACTTAAGATACAACTGACCTTGTAAACTCTTAGGTTAATTGCAATGGTTTCGGGGAGGAGGAATCGGGGAGGGTTCGGGGGAGTTCGGTGGGATCGGGGTGTCTTCGGGAACACCATTGCGGGTGTCTCGGGGTCCCCGATCGGGGAAGGGGTTTGGGGTCCCGACCTTGAGAAGAAAAAAACGGGGAAAGAGAGAGAGTGAGGATTGGGAAGGTTTTTATGGGGTGTTTGGGAGAGTGGGAGAGTGGAGATGAAACCATTGCAATTAAAATGGGGAAAAATGGGAAGGGGTGGGAAATGATGAGGTGGCACCAAAAATGGAGTGGGGGATTGGGGAAATGGGGAAACCATTGCAATTAACCTTATGAACCTCCACATCAATTAAGAAGCTAAAATATAACTTATCTGAAATTAAAAAATGTGTTACATCTGTCGGTTTTCTTTTTTCTTTTACTTTCTTTTCCTTCTTTATTTTACTACGAGCCTAGTGCTTCCTTGGTTCGTGGTGCAAAAATAAATAAAAAAAATAAAATAAATATACCTCCGCGTATTTTAGACCAGTTTTTAGTAGCTGTGAAAAGTATTCTTTTACCAAAGTTTTCTCGGTATACTTTCTTAATGCAAGTTTAATTATAAAAAGCTACATATATTCAACAGTTTTTCTAATAATTCTTAGTATAAATAAATATAAAGATCTACTAGTTACTGTGAGTGGGAAAGAAGTTACTTAAAAACTGACTCGATCATGTTAAAAGCATATAAGATTTTAAAAGTAAAACACATATAAACATCAACAAAGCAGTTTTCTTTTCTTCTTGTATAGATTCAAATAAAGGAAAACCAGTTTTGCAGATCAGGAGCAAACAATGTCATAATATAAAAAATTGAAAGCCAAATTTTAGTGTAAAACTTGAAGAAACAATAGAGTTTAAAAAAAAACAATTTTCAAAAGTATAACCCTCATAAACATCCACAAAAGTAAACTTATGTATGATTCGGGTGCAAAAAAAGAGCCTATTTTACAAATCAGATCCTTAATTTCACAACAAGAAAATTTGCAGATCGGCGTGAATATATATAATAAATCTTAAAATAGATGAAGAAAGTAGCTCACCCTTCCACCCGGACAAGTTGAAGATACCATAGACTTGATTAATCTGAAATGGTGCAGCATAGTTACTAAGCAGATCGGTGATCCGTTCCGCCTAGCAGCTATCTTGCACGCAACTTCACCGATTGTTCAATTTTTGACAGAAAACGGCGTCAAAATGAACAAAATTACAGTTGAGGGAAATGGTGGCCAACTGCCCAAATGAGCAAAATTAGAGAACCTATCTGATGAAGATGTGGAGTAAATTATATGTAAAGAGGTTGAAAGGAACTTTCTGGAACTTTCTGGAGGGAGGTAAAACATTTATTTATTTATTTATTTTTGTGTGTGTTTAAACCCTAGCCACAAACCAAACCTTTAGCCCAATCATATTACTCTTCTTTCAAGCAATGCAAATAAAAGTAAAAGATATTAGACAAGAACATTAGTTAATATGAAGTTTTAATTAGATTTAACACAATGTGTTTATGTTTTTAACTCTAATTAAGTCTATTTGATGTTTCAGTGTCTAATAATATACTGAGAGATGACCAATATTTCTTTTTTAATTTAATATGAGAAAAAACTAATAATAAAATATTAAAGTATGAAGTTTAAAAAGTGAAGTGTGACCATTAGTCACACAAATAATAAAATGTGATAAGGTGTGATGTGATACCGCTAAGGTGTCAGAAAAAAAGTGAGATGCCTCTATTAATAAAATTAAAGTATGGGGTTAAAAAATGAAACATGACTAACACTTTCAATTTAATAAATGTTTTTCTTATGATTTTCAATTTATCTCAATCAAATCCGATGACTTAAAACCATCCAAATTTTCATTTAAATTTTATATGAATGACCAAAATATATTGAAAATCACAATAAAAACATTGATAATTGTGTACCCGCTTGAACTTTTAACTAACGCAGCAAGCACAACCTTTAATCGCCAAAGAAGAAAAAAAACATGTCAAATGAGTAGCAGTTTGCAACAAAAGGAAGCAGGCTCAGATTAGGGTTGCGAAGACCCTAAATTAAATCATCATAGCCATATCTAGACAAACATGTATCGGGTTACCATGGCAACTGCCTCAACAACCACCGCCGCTGCTCAACGTCACAAACGGAGCAGCGACAGGGCAACCACGATAGAAAACATTAACCCTAGATCCATGAAAGACCGTAGAGATTTCCGATCATGTTGATTTTCCATATGAGACAAGGGATCATCTAAGCTTTTTAAGCTTCAGTAACTCATCAGATTCATCACAAAAAAAACCAAAAACGATATACTGAAACCCTATAACCACAAAAACCCAAAAACGATACGGCTCAAACCCTAAGGGTTCATCATGGCCGAATCTGGTTATTCTTGAAAAGAAAAGCACAGAACAGAAACAACCCCCAAATGTTACATCTCACAGTTCCAGGTTAACCATCGGCGCTTCAACGACATAGGCGGAACAACAGGGAAAAGAACCACCAACCCAACCCTTGGCCGGTACGCCTACGATGAGAGAAAGAAACCATGAGATTCGAACAGTAATATGAGATGTAAATAAACAATTAAATACCATCAAAAACCAAAATCGATACTGCTAAAACCGTAACAGTTCCTATCATCGACGTACCTGGGTTGTTCTTGAACAAAGAAGCACCCACGAAGATGCTATGACCGAAATGTTAGAATTCACAGATCTGGCATAACCGCCGTCGCTTCAACGCCATAGGCGGAGCAACAGCGGCAAGAACCATCAACACAACCCTTGGCCGGTACGCCGACCATGAGAAGAACAGAGAGAGACAGAAGAGTTTCAGTAACGACGGCTGCAGTAAACCGCCACGCCGCCGCCATGAAAACGACCGGAGATGCATTGTAGAGAGAGAGAGTAGGTGGAAGCTTTCTTGTAAAGCCAAGCAGAGATATGTTATAAAAGAAGATTAGGGATTTTACACATTTTGTGTAAAGATAAGGTTGGGAGGTGTATATCCTAAGCAAGCCATATGAGCCACATAAAAAGTAAAGCAATGAAGAGTTGTAATGTACAACAATTTTATGCATGCAAAAGTTTTGTAATGTTATATAGGTTAATGTCAAGGCTCTTGTTAAATTAAACTATGTCAAAATACGGGGGCTAAACTGAAAGTTAATAAAAACTTCAGGTCTTGTAAAACTTACCAAGTACCCATTGTAAAAATCACACCATATATACTACCAATCTCCTTTATTAAACTTCAATTTGAAAAATAAAGTCGTTACAAATAAATAAATTAATTAATAGCATTTAATAATAACGAGCAAAAGTCCCGCGCGTTGCTGCGGATTGACATTTTTTGTCAGCATACATTACCATAGTTATAGATATTACATCACAAAACATGAAACAAAGTTAAGTTGTCTTGAAAACACCAAGCAAGTTAACTCACTATTACATTACAAAAGCAACCCTTGAAAGCCCGTCATACGACATGAGACATGTGTAGTGCTTTGACTTCAAAGTAATACCTCATGCGTATTTTTTATCAACGTGAATACCATGAAGATCTGCAAAAGACTTCCAATCGTAAACACCACAAAAGATTCTTAAAAACTATAACATATAACAGATTCATTACTCCACTCGCATCAGCCCCAGTTGGATCAACTTTCTCCTCACTTCACCAACAGTTGGTGTATATACAATTGGAAGAAGCTCCTCAACATTTTCAATTAATAGCTTGTAGGATAATCGCTCATTTCTCTCCTGTAGACCAGGATAAATAGATACAAAAGCAATTAATGCATATTGCTTACACAATAGTACAACCAGAAAGCTCCTAAAAGTGTTAACAAAAGCAATGAACACATATTTAACAAACCTCTACAAAAACAAAATCAAATTTAGTAACAGTTCTTAAAGTGAATAATTGAAGACTAATCCCAAAGTAAAACAACAGGAACAAACAATGATGATAGCCTATTTTCCTAACTGGTTCTTGAGCAAATTTATATGCACACATAAAATATAAAAAATAAAAATGCAACTAACACTTTCAACTTGGGTGCAAACCAATTATGTAAAACTAACCTTCACGTGCATCCAATGCAATTGATCTGGTAAAAATGCTTCATCAAAAGGAACCACAATCCCACCTTAAGTCCTCTTCTAACCAAGAATTCAAGATCATTAGCTGTAAACAGAAAAGGAAAACAAAATCAGAAAGGTGAGAGGAAGAGTAGATGACAACAAACCCCATTACCCATGAACAAAGACGAAGACATCATAAAATGTGAGGCTCCGATTGCTAAAGACAATCATCATAGCTTATTTGGTAAGCGTCATAGGTAGTTCAAATTTCGGTGACGGTTGCGATAAACACCATCTCACCACCAGATCCATCGTTGTAGCATTTTAAAAGGAACGACCAATTCGACAGTTGACTAATTCAGTTGGATGAAATTAAACACTGTGAACAGTTCATATCACTCGCAAACAAACCAATTTGATTTGTATAATTTTTTAAGGCTCAGATCCGGGACGGTTGCGTTAATAAACACCTCCATGTCACCAGATAAACATCATAGCCTTTATGTAAGGAACTGAAATCCAATTCTGATGAACAGAGAGTCAGGTCTGACCCTAAAGACATCCGATAGATAACCATTTTGCCTTGAAGGTGTTTTTTTTTTGGCTGCTATTTTTTCAATGACCTTTGAAATAACGAGAAAGCAACGCTCTATTCATCACTAAATATATAGAGCATTGCTTTCTCGGTATTGAATGTGTTGTCCGGTGTCACACCCCGGTCAAAGGTATCGGGTGTGAGCCAGAATGGAATCATAGTCGAGGATACATAGAACAACTTCTAATAATTTAAAAACTTCATAAAACATTAATTCATTTCATTGCAGCGGAAAAGATAGTGGAAACGATAATGTCTTACAATTTATAAAAAACGTAAGTCTTAAACAATTATTAAAAGCATGAAACGGTTAAATTGGATAGTTGGGACTATGACTCCAAGGACAGGTCCGATAGCATTTGTAAGCCCCATTTGCATGTCTTCAGAGAGTTTCGTCAATTACCTAAGAAATCATGAATATAAAACGGGTCAACATAAAGTTGGTGAGGTTCACAGGTTTAGAACTCATCAGTTAAACAGTTGTAAAACAGTTTTTAATATACTTAAATATTATCAGGGTTTATTGTTGTGGTTGTATGATCTCACCTGAACCTTGATTTCAAATACTAACGGTTTACCCACCCAGCATCTCTTGCCCAGAGATGTTAAACAGAGCAGAATAACTGACGTGTACCCCCAGACAATCCGGAGTCAGAACTGGAGCTACCAGTTAGGGTAGGGTTGTCAACCCAAATAGATCTATTCACTAGCTATCGTTTCGTACAGAACTAATTGAAATCAATTAATGATGGGATTTCGGTTGTACAAACGTTTATAACGATAATGTACCAAGTTGGGCAATCAGTAAGAGAACAAGTAGTCATACGGCTAACAAGTAAACCATAATATTAAGTAAAAAGCATTTAATCAGTTTTCATGATTTCTCCCCCAAGTATAAAACAGTTAAAAGGAAAAAGGGGCCGTGAAACTCACAGATTCAGCAGATAAGCGGTAAATAAGCAGTGAAGGACGGTAGCACGTAACGTCCTAAATCATTTAATAAACATATGCATAAGGTCTATGATCATTTGAGTAACATAAGTCACCCAAGTGATACCGGTCAAGTCTTGACGTTTTAAGTCCGTTTGTATTATTGAAAACTCGTTAACTTGTATTTATTAAATAAATACGTTCATGGTTATTCATATTTATGTTCAATAAATAGAAACAAATAATCATTTTCAATAATTCAATCAAGCCTTGAACATTGAGTTAAAAAGAATAATAATGTTTATTATTATTTTCACAAGTTCGAATAATTATTCTTAATTAAATAATTACTTATTTGATTTGTTAATCTTGCAAGTTATAATTATTTTAAATAATTATGATTAACAATTCTTTGGTGAATAAGACATGGTTTATACCTTTTGCAAATAATTATTTGTCAAAAATAATTATTATTGTTTGTCTTATTTTTAAAACATGAACCTTAGAAGAAATATTCAAAATTTCTAACATTTAATCATTTATTTTTCGAAAGCGTTTAATATTTCCTTTTCATGGAATATATGTTTCTCATGATATCTCAGCGACGCTTGGATTTATATAACGTTGTCTTTATAAAACTTGACTTTTATTTTAAAATCTCCAACGAACGTTAGTTCATTTTTGGATACTTTGCTTTCATCAAAGTAATATTAAAAGTCCATGTAAACATTTAAAGCCAATGATTTGTCTTTGATTTATTTTTATAAAAATCTTTTATAAAAATATTTATTTTCAAATGTGACCTTTTTATAGAAAAATGTCCATTTCTAGCAAGTTTTAAGAAAGATTAAAACTTGTAATAAATCCAAGTATTTATGTCAAATTAATCATTTGACATAAATATTATTCTTACTAAATCTAGCAAGAATTTAATATATTCTTTTTGTCTTGATTTCTTTTTATAACACATTTAATGTGTTACTTTTACTAAAACAAGTAACATTTTATTTATTCCATTTGATTTAGCCATTTATGTTCTAAGTTACATGTGTAACTTTTATTTAGTTTTCTTGATTTACATAAGTCCATTTAATCATGTTCATCATTTTTATTAACATGTAATCATAATCTTAAGTCCACTAACACTTTGTGTTAGGACCAAGTATTTAAATCAAGACGATCTACTAACACATTTAGTGTTAGGACTTGTAAATATAAAATGCAATCTATTAACATAATAATGTTAGGACATGAAATATAAATAAATCTACTAACACTAATGCATGTGTTAGGACCAAAATACATAAATAATAAACATGTATTAGTTAGTCATTTAGATTTTTCCATTTAACATGAATATGAAGTGGCTTTGATTTGCAAACAACTAACTAAGAATCCATGGATTCCATTTAGATCTAGGTGCACAAGGTTACTATCCATAAGGATTCACCATTGTGTTTCACCATCTTGAATCTTTAAAGAAGAGGAGATTAAGAAGAGAGTTTTAAGTTAGTTGTTGCAAACAAAGCATTTCAAAACTAAAAGATTATAACATTTAGATCTAGATTTTCATAGGTGTTAGTGGGTTTGTCAAGACTTGGTGGTTTTACTTGGGTAGTAACATGAAGAAAAATATAGAGGAAAAGGTGGTAGGAGACTCACAATGGTTGTGAGTTAAAACCGACAAGAAAAAGGGAGGGGGCGGCGGCTTTGCGGTGGCGTAGTGGCGGCCTAGCGGCGGTCTAGCGGTGGCCGGAGGTGGGGCAGCGGCGGCGACAGGGTTGTGGATGGTGGCTCTCGGCCGAACAAGGGAGAAAGGGAGGAGAGTTTGAGTGTTGGGTTGGTTGGATGCAAGGGAACATGGGAGGGGCTTGTCTCCTTTTATAATTAAAAGTGTTTTGATTAACCAAAGGTTAATAGTGAGTTGTCAAGCTCTCCTAATCTCTAGCATTACTTGGTTAATTTTTATAGATTTTATAAAAGTTTAGGAGCTTTTATAAAATATGGAGGGGTTTGATGTTTATAAAAATCATAACTTTATAAAATATAAACCAATTATATTTTATCCAATTGAAAGGTGGTTTTTGTTTTTATAAACATTGTTAACCCAAGTTTTATAAAATATTAGTGGGTTAAAGAAATGAGATTAACCTTTAATAAAAACTAGTGGGCTTTACAAGTAATTAAATTTGTTTAAGATTGGGCCCAAGCCCAATCGGTTTTTTTTTTAAATAAAGAATGGGCCGAAGCCCATTCGTTTTGGGGAGCGGGCTGGGCTGAAGCCCAGTCGGGTTGCGAGTGGGGTTGGGCCGAGGCCCAGTCGTGTTGGGCCGCAAATGGTTCGGGCCGCTTCTCGGCTTGGGCCGGTTTGGCCCAATGCGTATCGGGCCGCGGGTCGGGTTTTTGGGTTGGGGGTTTTACTCGGCTAGTCAAGGTGAACCTCCGGTTAAGTTTTCGGGTCGATCCGAACATTTTTGGGGTTACTGGGCTCACCGGGCCCAATAGGCTAATTGTTTGGAAATTTGGCTAAGTCTTGACAACGTAACGTTTTGTATTCGTTTTAAGTTCATGAAATGACTTAACAGTTTTGAGTCAGTTTGATAAAATATAAAACGTCAAATTTTTATATTTAATTTCTTATTATTAAAATTCCATTAATAATAATATGTAACATTCATAATTCACAGTTTTTCAACGCGAATTTCATAACAGTTAATCGTTTAATTAATCACAGTTAACCATGCAGTTTAAAGCGATAAATCACGTAATTATAACGAAATTAAAAGTTAACAGAAGTCAACGGAGAGAGAGTTGACCTGATTTTTTGTCCGGTTGTCACATCCGGCCATTTTCCGGAACCTTTCTTGTTTTTGTATTCCCGGAACATCTTCTTAACCAAATTTGGTGGAAACAATATCTGTTTGATTGTTCTATACCCTCTCATACTCTTTCTTCCAACTTCCAGTAAACATAAGCACCTCTTCTTAAGTGTGTTATGTGGACAGCACCAACCACAAGCATGATCAATGTTCTTGCACTCCATAAAAATAAGTTTATCAACTTTCGATTCATCCTGAAATCAATATATTTTACAAATTAGATATTCATTGTAAACTTTTACATTTTAACATGAATTGCTAAAATGTATGATCTTGCTGTTAGTAAAACATCAACTAATACTTACTCGATGCAACGTTTAGAGCCTTCATCTCCATATACTCCACAATGTGGAAAGTTGAACACAATTCGATCATAAAAAGTCTTGTTAAGGCTTTCATAACTCTCCGAGTCTTTGGCATCAATGTTGAAGTGCAGTTCCCTCACCCCCCCCCCCCCCCCCCCCCTCGAGGATGATGAGCTGTGCAATGTTAGCTTTTCCAAATCGAAACATTCTTTCAATGTCACCTGATGATTGAATGTTTTTTAGTTAGGAAGTACCAGATGTGGAAAAAAGTTTCCTTTTGTAGAACTTACTCAATGAATTTACTGAGGTTGCTGTAATATTCTTTGCACAGCCATTTCTGAGTGCAAGGCTACTAGCGAAGCTAAAATCTCCCTACACCTACCAGTAATATTTTCATTTCTTTCCCATCAGGTGCAACTGAAAAGGGTTTATAACCGATTATTTAAGTATACATAATGCTATCATGAAGGTAATCAAAAAACTTTACGTAACGAGTAATAATAGACCTGGAATCTTTTTCAATCTAGATAATCTTAACCTCCTTGTAAGGTCTGAAGGTCTCATAACTGTTTCATGCATACAACAAGTGCACAGGTAATGATATTTCGTGATATAGGTAATGTTACAATCACTTTCTTTAATCATAAGATATTGTTGCATAATTATACAAAAAACAAATGTTTTTATTACATCACTTAATAGGCCAAAAAAAATACACTTTTAGTGTTGGGGGCGTGTGTTTTTATTACATCATTTACTCTTTTGCATTGTGGGTGTGTGTAGGGAACTTTTCTCGTGTCAGTGTGTACATTTGGGGCTGGGTGGGGGGATACGACTTGAAAATTCACTATCAAGAATGGAAACTTGTGAAGGGCAAATTTGTTAGATATGGGTGGGGGGTAAAATGGGATACCATAAACCTTAGGTTGGGTTTTATTTTGGTGGGTGATAGGAAGGGAAGGAGTATGCTTAATGGGTACTGGCATTAAGAGATGATCTTTTACCATGCATGGTACATGGAGAAAGGATAATAAAGTGTTGGGTGGTGATGTCTTAAAAGGGTGCTATGGAGTGATGAAAATATAAATGACCCTTTCTCAAGTGTTTGATACTTTTACTTTGTGTGTTTAAAAGAAAAATTATGCATAATAATCAGAGATTCTCATAGGACTAACATACTACCAAGTCTTAACATACATGTAAAATACAAGATATAAGCATAAGTCCAAATGCCTGATGTTCCAAGTGGATTAAAATGTCTTATGAGCTCTCAAGATTCCAAATGCCTTATATGTGGTTTTAATGTGTCAAAATACAATTTTCCGGTTGCTAAGAGGCTTTCCGGTTAAAATATATGCAAACATGTCAATCCTTTGATTGTAGATTATGTTAATTCCTTGATGAATGGAAACCAAAATATGATTATGCTTGAAATTCACATAACAAAAGAACCCACTGGGTCGGTTCTTAAAATGAATGAATTAATTATTACAAAATAAATAAATAAATAAATAAATAAATAAATAAATAGCAAACTCCTGTAACAAGAAAGAAATCTCACCCCAATTTATAGATGTCCTGTTATTGATCATACGGGACCAAAACCCTAGTGAAGACTTCAAATCTTTCTCTGCTTCCTCTTTCTTCGTCGCAAACAGCCAACGAAAAACCCCTAAAAAAAATAAACACTTAAAAAACGAAAGTAGTAACGTAGCCCAACATCATATTATAAACATGATTAAAATCTTACCAGTCCAGTGTTCTTGGTAGACTCATCTTTAAAATATACATATAAAAACACTCAGGTTAATTAAATTATAAATATAATTGAAATCCTTCCAAATAATGGTTACAAATATAAATGAAATCTCACCATCAGAATTGGTAACCAAAGTCAACTCTCAATTTCTCTTTGATGTGCTTGAGAGAATCACCTTCAAATACATAAAAGAAACACTTAAATTAACAGAACAACAAAAACACAAAACTCGTGTATACACAAGTCAAACTCTTCCTGAATAAATTCTCACTTTCAGTAGTAGACCGGCGGGCATAATCTTCTAGAAAATCTCTCATCTTTATGTTAAGATCACCTTCAAGAAGTTAATACACAAAAAATAAGTCTGAAATTAAACTAGAAAACCCTAGAGCATGTAATTAATACATAAACAATAACTCACCCCAATATTTCGCTCCGATCTTCTTCTTGTTATCCACTTTCAGAAAACAAATTAAAAAAAAACACTTGAATCAATAAAAAAATGAAACCCTAACCCTTTTAGATCTCAAAAACAAGATGTATTTGGTATTAATACACAAAAATTAATTAAAGTAGACAACCCTAACTTGTAATAATTAATACATAAACAATAACTTACCCAAATCTCTCGTTTCGACCTTCATCTTCTTATCACCTTCAACTGAAATTTTACAATCACAAACTCAAAACAATGAAACGAACAACAGCAATAGTTACATTGAAAGAAAAACGAATGAAATCGATAACGAATAAGAGAACCAGACCAAAAATTGGTTCGAAAGCACTCAAATTAAGAGATTCAATCTATTTAAAATCGAAACCCTAACCACATATGTCAAACCCTAGAAATGTGGCTGATGTTTATGGTACTTAACAGTTATTAATGATACAAATCAAACATGAAACTATTCAAAAAGGACAGAAATCAAACCACGAGCTAGATCCTTCAGTTCAGCAAGAAGACGACGACCAGTACTCTCAGTGAGAAGTGAAACCCTCTGAAACCGGAAATACGTTACAATCCGCGTTTTTGTTGATCCGAAAACCCTAGAGAGAGCCATTTTTTTGATCGATGTATTGATGGGTATTCCCAATCTGTACGTTGTTGTGACTTGTGAGATGCGTGTTGAAGGTCATCAATTTGTCCCGTTCATCTTCAAGAAATTAGTAAAAAAAGAACCTCTCAACTTAAACCAGAGAATCTTATCATGTCTGATGTTATACATTAAACTCGGATAGAAATCTCACTCCCATAGTAGTAGCACACAATATTCTTTCAATAAACCGTCTGCTCATCAAGTAAAAACGAACTTCTCTTTGAGATCTTCAGAAAATAACATAAGAAAACACTAAAATTAATACAGCCTAGATATATAATAAAAAAAACACTCGAATCTGTGTGAAACAGAAACGCGAACCATAGAAAACCCCAAAATGAATAAGAAAACCCTGGAAAGAAATCACACCTATCAATTGATATGTTGGTCCTCGGAACATTAGCAGTCCTTTTACACTCAGAGAAATCAGTTCCTTGAATCAGTTATAGATGCTAGAACGAACGAAGATGCGTATATAAATAGTCATTAATCCAGCAAAACGTAAAATGCTTCAAAAGAGAAGGAATGAAATCGAACCTAGTTTAGCGATTGCCTTCCTGAAGAAATCAAACGCCTCAGATTCAGTTTTCTTACTCAACCTTATTTGATTGTTGTAGAAGTAAAGCAGTTTCGTTGATCTGAAAACCCTCTGAATGAGATTAGCCATCCCGATCTGTTTAGGTCTGTAGATTCAAACAAACAATAGAGAGTTTTAGTGATGTTGATATGAACTATGAAGGTTTGAGTACGCATATCTAATTTGTGAAGTGTATTTTCCTCGAATGTTTTAGTTTAGATTTTATCCATTTTTACGGCATGAACAATTACATATAGAAAACTTAATAAGAGCATGTTATTCTTTTTCAAACCTAGTATTGATATGTTATTAATTGATAATTTTATTAGTAAGGGCCCCTCAATGCCCATAGCCCAATAGGGGTTATTGTTTGCCAAACCGTCTTGAACTCGAACCTGATTTTTCATGTTTAAAACCGTCTAGTAATACTACATACCCGTCTTTGTTTCAGATTTCCTGTTAGGTTTCGGTTAAGAATCAGAGCCCAATTTAAACCTTCTCATATAGATTTCTTGTTTACATTTCTACATATCAATTAAATAACGTAATTTTTAGATGAAACCAATATTTAACAATCTTTTGCTCGTGATTGTAAATTCTTTACTCGTATCTAGTTCATCAGATTATGGTAAAAGCTCTACATAATAGTTTTAGTAAGAGCTGCCACAAATACCAATAGCCTATTAAAGGTTATCGTTTGTTAAAGCTCCCAAGCTTGGACCAAAATATTCGTGTTTGAAACTCTGTAAAATTACTATATATTGGCTTTTAGGGTTGGATTTCATGTTAGGTCTCGGTTAAGAACCGTAGCCTGATTTCTTGTTTACACTCCTATGTATTAATATTTATCTTGTTATGTGAAAAAGCTCTAGATGCTCGACCAAGGAGCATTACCTTTCCTATAATCAAAGAAGTAGATTATAAAATGCATGATTATTTTAGATGTGTCAAAAGATGATTTTAAAATGCATCAGGTTGCATAATGATTTACTACAATCCTCAAAACAACCTTAAAAGTATCTTTCAAATGATTCAAGCAGTATCAAGTACTAAGCATACAGGTCTATGATCCTCAAAACCCACAAAACGCAATTAAAAGTTTGTTCTTTGAACTTCCAAAAGACCGACACAAATATCAATCACTAAATATATAAAGCTTTGCTTTATCAGTAATTAAAGTGTTATCTGGCCATTTACTTGTACATTTCCGGTTTTTGTATTTTGGGAACATAGTTTGCACAAGACTTGGGGGAAACCACATTTTTTGTATATAGCCGAACCTTCCCATTTCTCCAATTTTCTGTACCCGTCAGTAAATGTATGCTCCTCTGTTGAGGTGTTGAGGTGTGTCATATAAACTGCCCCAATAATTGGCATTATCAATTGTTTAGCACTCCACAAAATCTATTGTACTTGTAACTTAAATAACAAAATTTAGGATATATTCATAATAAAAAGTATGAGATCGTAACTTTTATTTCCCTTATCAATGCAAAACAATATTTAGACTCTACACAAGCAATTATCTAGATACATCTTTGCATTGATGAGAGAAGTAGAAGTTATGATCAAGTACTCTTTATTATGAATATATTTTAATTTTGTCATTTAAGTTACAAGTATAATAGATTTTGTGGAGTGTTAGGTAACTGATAATGCCAATTGTTGGGGCAACTTTTATGACACGAATCAACAGAGGAGCATACATTTACTGGAAGGTACTTAAAATTGGAGAAATGAGAGGGTTCGACTATATACTAAAAGTGTGGTTTCCCCCAAGACTTGTGCAAACTATGTTCCCTGAATACAGAATCCGGAAAGGTACAAGTAAATGGCCAGATAATACGTTAAACACTGATAAAGCAATGCTTTATATATTTACTGATTGATATTTGTGTCTCTTATGGTCTTTTGAAAGTTCAAAGAACAAACTTTTAATTGCGTTTTAAGGGTTTTGAGGATCATAGACCTGCATGCTTAGTACTTAATACTCCTTGAATCATTTGAAAGATACTTTTAAGATTGTTTTGAGGATTGTAGTAAATCATTATGCAACTTGATGCAATTTAAAATTATCTCTTGACACATCTAGAATAGTCATGCATTTTACAATCTACTATTTCTTTGATTTTAGGGAGGGTAACGCTCCTTAGTCGAGCATGTAGAGCTTTTTCACATAACAAGATTAATATTAATATATAGGAGTGTAAACAAGAAATCAGACTACGGAGAGCTAACATGAAATCTAACCCCAAAAGTTAATATATAGTAATTTTACAAAGTTTCGAACACGAATAATTTGGTCCAAGCTCGGGACCTTTGACAAACAATAACCCCTAATAGGCTATTGGTATTTGTTACAGCTCTTACTAAAACTATTATGTAGAGTTTTTACCATAATCTGATGAACTAGATACGAGTAAAGAATTTACAAACACGAGCACAAATTTGTTAAATATTGGTTTATCTAAAAATTACGCTATTTATATTAATATGTAGAAAATGTAAACAAGAAATATATATGAGAAGGTTTAAATTGGGCTCTGATTCTTAATCGAGACCTAACAAGAAATCTGAAACAAAGGCGGGTATGTAGTATTACTAGACGGTTTCGAGCATGAAAAATCAGGTTCGAGTTCAAAGCGGTTTGGCAAACCCCTATTGGGCTATGGGCATTGAGGGGCCCGTACTAATAAAATTATCAATTAATAACATATCAATACTAGGTTAGGAAAAGAATAAGAGGTTCTTATAAGGTTTTCTACATGTAATTGTTCATGCTGTAAAAATGGATAAAATCTGAACTAAAACACTCAAGGAAAGTACACTTCACAAATCAGATCTACGTACTCAAAACTAAAACCCTCGAGATAAACAAATTTTAAATATTTGAAAGATACATTTAAAAGTAAACACTCAAGAAAAATAAATTTTGCAAATCTAAAATATATATTCAAAACTAAAACACATAGAAAAAACATTATATTAAGATCTGACCAAAAACCGATATACA
>JBCNJP010000015.1:4042861-4081688 GCA_039602395.1 Deinandra increscens subsp. villosa | reverse complement strand
TTACCATGCATGGTACATGGAGAAAGGATAATAAAGTGTTGGGTGGTGATGTCTTAAAAGGGTGCTATGGAGTGATGAAAATATAAATGACCCTTTCTCAAGTGTTTGATACTTTTACTTTGTGTGTTTAAAAGAAAAATTATGCATAATAATCAGAGATTCTCATAGGACTAACATACTACCAAGTCTTAACATACATGTAAAATACAAGATATAAGCATAAGTCCAAATGCCTGATGTTCCAAGTGGATTAAAATGTCTTATGAGCTCTCAAGATTCCAAATGCCTTATATGTGGTTTTAATGTGTCAAAATACAATTTTCCGGTTGCTAAGAGGCCTTCCGGTTAAAATATATGCAAACATGTCAATCCTTTGATTGTAGATTATGTTAATTCCTTGATGAATGGAAACCAAAATATGATTATGCTTGAAATTTACATAACAAAAGAACCCACTGGGTCGGTTCTTAAAATGAATGAATTAATTATTACAAAATAAATAAATAAATAAATAAATAAATAGCAAACTCCTTTAACAAGAAAGAAATCTCACCCCAATTTATAGATGTCCTGTTATTGATCATACGGGACCAAAACCCTAGTGAAGACTTCAAATCTTTCTCTGCTTCCTCTTTCTTCGTCGCAAACAGCCAACGAAAAACCCCTAAAAAAAATAAACACTTAAAAAACGAAAGTAGTAACGTAGCCCAACATCATATTATAAACATGATTAAAATCTTACCAGTCCAGTGTTCTTGGTAGACTCATCTTTAAAATATACATATAAAAACACTCAGGTTAATTAAATTATAAATATAATTGAAATCCTTCCAAATAATGGTTACAAATATAAATGAAATCTCACCATCAAATTGGTAACCAAAGTCAACTCTCAATTTCTCTTTGATGTGCTTGAGAGAATCACCTTCAAATACATAAAAGAAACACTTAAATTAACAGAACAACAAAAACACAAAACTCGTGTATACACAAGTCAAACTCTTCCTGAATAAATTCTCACTTTCAGTAGTAGACCGGCGGGCATAATCTTCTAGAAAATCTCTCATCTTTATGTTAAGATCACCTTCAAGAAGTTAATACACAAAAAATAAGTCTGAAATTAAACTAGAAAACCCTAGAGCATGTAATTAATACATAAACAATAACTCACCCCAATATTTCGCTCCGATCTTCTTCTTGTTATCCACTTTCAGAAAACAAATTAAAAAAAAACACTTGAATCAATAAAAAAATGAAACCCTAACCCTTTTAGATCTCAAAAACAAGATGTATTTGGTATTAATACACAAAAATTAATTAAAGTAGACAACCCTAACTTGTAATAATTAATACATAAACAATAACTTACCCAAATCTCTCGTTTCGACCTTCATCTTCTTATCACCTTCAACTGAAATTTTACAATCACAAACTCAAAACAATGAAACGAACAACAGCAATAGTTACATTGAAAGAAAAACGAATGAAATCGATAACGAATAAGAGAACCAGACCAAAAATTGGTTCGAAAGCACTCAAATTAAGAGATTCAATCTATTTAAAATCGAAACCCTAACCACATATGTCAAACCCTAGAAATGTGGCTGATGTTTATGGTACTTAACAGTTATTAATGATACAAATCAAACATGAAACTATTCAAAAAGGACAGAAATCAAACCACGAGCTAGATCCTTCAGTTCAGCAAGAAGACGACGACCAGTACTCTCAGTGAGAAGTGAAACCCTCTGAAACCGGAAATACGTTACAATCCGCGTTTTTGTTGATCCGAAAACCCTAGAGAGAGCCATTTTTTTGATCGATGTATTGATGGGTATTCCCAATCTGTACGTTGTTGTGACTTGTGAGATGCGTGTTGAAGGTCATCAATTTGTCCCGTTCATCTTCAAGAAATTAGTAAAAAAAGAACCTCTCAACTTAAACCAGAGAATCTTATCATGTCTGATGTTATACATTAAACTCGGATAGAAATCTCACTCCCATAGTAGTAGCACACAATATTCTTTCAATAAACCGTCTGCTCATCAAGTAAAAACGAACTTCTCTTTGAGATCTTCAGAAAATAACATAAGAAAACACTAAAATTAATACAGCCTAGATATATAATAAAAAAAACACTCGAATCTGTGTGAAACAGAAACGCGAACCATAGAAAACCCCAAAATGAATAAGAAAACCCTGGAAAGAAATCACACCTATCAATTGATATGTTGGTCCTCGGAACATTAGCAGTCCTTTTACACTCAGAGAAATCAGTTCCTTGAATCAGTTATAGATGCTAGAACGAACGAAGATGCGTATATAAATAGTCATTAATCCAGCAAAACGTAAAATGCTTCAAAAGAGAAGGAATGAAATCGAACCTAGTTTAGCGATTGCCTTCCTGAAGAAATCAAACGCCTCAGATTCAGTTTTCTTACTCAACCTTATTTGATTGTTGTAGAAGTAAAGCAGTTTCGTTGATCTGAAAACCCTCTGAATGAGATTAGCCATCCCGATCTGTTTAGGTCTGTAGATTCAAACAAACAATAGAGAGTTTTAGTGATGTTGATATGAACTATGAAGGTTTGAGTACGCATATCTAATTTGTGAAGTGTATTTTCCTCGAATGTTTTAGTTTAGATTTTATCCATTTTTACGGCATGAACAATTACATATAGAAAACTTAATAAGAGCATGTTATTCTTTTTCAAACCTAGTATTGATATGTTATTAATTGATAATTTTATTAGTAAGGGCCCCTCAATGCCCATAGCCCAATAGGGGTTATTGTTTGCCAAACCGTCTTGAACTCGAACCTGATTTTTCATGTTTAAAACCGTCTAGTAATACTACATACCCGTCTTTGTTTCAGATTTCCTGTTAGGTTTCGGTTAAGAATCAGAGCCCAATTTAAACCTTCTCATATAGATTTCTTGTTTACATTTCTACATATCAATTAAATAACGTAATTTTTAGATGAAACCAATATTTAACAATCTTTTGCTCGTGATTGTAAATTCTTTACTCGTATCTAGTTCATCAGATTATGGTAAAAGCTCTACATAATAGTTTTAGTAAGAGCTGCCACAAATACCAATAGCCTATTAAAGGTTATCGTTTGTTAAAGCTCCCAAGCTTGGACCAAAATATTCGTGTTTGAAACTCTGTAAAATTACTATATATTGGCTTTTAGGGTTGGATTTCATGTTAGGTCTCGGTTAAGAACCGTAGCCTGATTTCTTGTTTACACTCCTATGTATTAATATTTATCTTGTTATGTGAAAAAGCTCTAGATGCTCGACCAAGGAGCATTACCTTTCCTATAATCAAAGAAGTAGATTATAAAATGCATGATTATTTTAGATGTGTCAAAAGATGATTTTAAAATGCATCAGGTTGCATAATGATTTACTACAATCCTCAAAACAACCTTAAAAGTATCTTTCAAATGATTCAAGCAGTATCAAGTACTAAGCATACAGGTCTATGATCCTCAAAACCCACAAAACGCAATTAAAAGTTTGTTCTTTGAACTTCCAAAAGACCGACACAAATATCAATCACTAAATATATAAAGCTTTGCTTTATCAGTAATTAAAGTGTTATCTGGCCATTTACTTGTACATTTCCGGTTTTTGTATTTTGGGAACATAGTTTGCACAAGACTTGGGGGAAACCACATTTTTTGTATATAGCCGAACCTTCCCATTTCTCCAATTTTCTGTACCCGTCAGTAAATGTATGATCCTCTGTTGAGGTGTTGAGGTGTGTCATATAAACTGCCCCAATAATTGGCATTATCAATTGTTTAGCACTCCACAAAATCTATTGTACTTGTAACTTAAATAACAAAATTTAGGATATATTCATAATAAAAAGTATGAGATCGTAACTTTTATTTCCCTTATCAATGCAAAACAATATTTAGACTCTACACAAGCAATTATCTAGATACATCTTTGCATTGATGAGAGAAGTAGAAGTTATGATCAAGTACTCTTTATTATGAATATATTTTAATTTTGTCATTTAAGTTAACTGATAATGCCAATTGTTGGGGCAACTTTTATGACACGAATCAACAGAGGAGCATACATTTACTGGAAGGTACTTAAAATTGGAGAAATGAGAGGGTTCGACTACATACGAAAAGTGTGGTTTCCCCCAAGACTTGTGCAAACTATGTTCCCTGAATACAGAATCCGGAAAGGTACAAGTAAATGGCCAGATAATACGTTAAACACTGATAAAGCAATGCTTTATATATTTACCGATTGATATTTGTGTCTCTTATGGTCTTTTGAAAGTTCAAAGAACAAACTTTTAATTGCGTTTTAAGGGTTTTGAGGATCATAGACCTGCATGCTTAGTACTTAATACTCCTTGAATCATTTGAAAGATACTTTTAAGGTTGTTTTGAGGATTGTAGTAAATCATTATGCAACTTGATGCAATTTAAAATTATCTCTTGACACATCTAGAATAGTCATGCATTTTACAATCTACTATTTCTTTGATTTTAGGGAGGGTAATGCTCCTTAGTCGAGCATGTAGAGCTTTTTCACATAACAAGATTAATATTAATATATAGGAGTGAAAACAAGAAATCAGGCTACGGAGAGCTAACATGAAATCTAACCCCAAAAGTTAATATATAGTAATTTTACAAAGTTTCGAACACGAATAATTTGGTCCAAGCTTGGGACCTTTGACAAACAATAACCCCTAATAGGCTATTGGTATTTGTTACAGCTCTTACTAAAACTATTATGTAGAGTTTTTACCATAATCTGATGAACTAGATACGAGTAAAGAATTTACAAACACGAGCACAAATTTGTTAAATATTGGTTTATCTAAAAATTACGCTATTTATATTAATATGTAGAAAATGTAAACAAGAAATATATATGAGAAGGTTTAAATTGGGCTCTGATTCTTAATCGAGACCTAACAAGAAATCTGAAACAAAGGCGGGTATGTAGTATTACTAGACGGTTTCGAGCATGAAAAATCAGGTTCGAGTTCAAAGCGGTTTGGCAAACCCCTATTGGGCTATGGGCATTGAGGGCCCGTACTAATAAAATTATCAATTAATAACATATCAATACTAGGTTAGGAAAAAAATAAGAGGTTCTTATAAGGTTTTCTACATGTAATTGTTCATGCTGTAAAAATGGATAAAATCTGAACTAAAACACTCAAGGAAAGTACACTTCACAAATCAGATCTACGTACTCAAAACTAAAACCCTCGAGATAAACAAATTTTAAATATTTGAAAGATACATTTAAAAGTAAACACTCAAGAAAAATAAATTTTGCAAATCTAAAATATATATTCAAAACTAAAACACATAGAAAAAACATTATATTAAGATCTGACCAAAAACCGATATACAAACTTAAAGACAAACTTTGATATAAAACCGTAAGAAAGACCAGCCAAAACTCTAAAGAAAAAAGTTTTGAAAGTAAATCTCGACAATAGATCAAATTGACATGTGTACAAGTTTATCTACTAATCTCAAAGCGCAATGCTTTTAAATATCTAGAACACAGATTTATTCCAAGTGTCTCTTTGTATGAAAATCAAATTAAATTTAGCAGCGGATAGTTGAATTAAAAGATTACCTGTTATCATTGTGAAACTTATAGAGGTCTAGTATGTTTAAGTAACCACAACTAATATTTCACACGCACATTTGTTTATCCCTATAAAACTTTTACATAACAGCTTATTCGATAAAGAGTTAGCAACACCTCAACAAGTATATCTTATAAGGCCTAAAGCTCTTATATAACTGTTAGCAAATACACATTAACAAATAGATCTTATAAGGTCTAAAGGTCTGATATACCGTTGGCAAATACATAATCAGTGATATGGAAATAACATATTGTCATTAATTTCTTGATAATCCAAATACTGTTGCATACATGCATAGAAAAACAAGTGTAGATATGGATACGAACCAAGGTTGACATAGTTGAGTTTGGTTAATGTAATTCTGTAATTTTTGAATGTTGATGTGTTCTTATAGATCAACATATAATAAGAAATTATATAACAAAGCATAATGAAAATAAGAGATTTAGTGTGTAAAACCACAACTTTTAAATAACTGATAATGAGAAAGTTAGCTTTTAATTTTTAAAAAAGATTCTTAAACACCTTGTAAATACACTGATAATGGGCAAGTTTTAATACACAATGTGAGTGATTGAAGATGATACGATTATATATAACTGTGGCGATTCTCTTATCTATTCCCATCTCTGTAGCATCAATGTTGAAAATAACTCTCCCACCATGTACAATAAATTGCGTTATGTTAGCTGGTCCATGCTTAAACATTTTTTGAATATCATTTGTTGAAAAGAAGTTTATATTTTACTTTCTTGCAACTAGCAGAACATAAAAAAGCGTTTTTCAATAAGACTTACTCATGCTATCATTTGAAGGGGCAATGATATTCTTTGCACAACCTAATCTAACTGCTAGACTTCTTGCAAAACCGAAGTCACCCTCACCAACTAACAACATTTTCATATCTTTATCGTATCTTGGTTCTAACGGCCGTGGGACTGAAAAGGTAAGCTTAACAAAATCATGATCTCTTTATTGTATATTGTAATCTTAATATATTCAAACTCTTAAAAACTAATAACAAGCATCTAAAATTTTTCAATAAACAAAATCTTAAACACATTATAAGATCTAGTTGTCTTATGTTGTTTGTATGTGTTTGTCAATGAAACCAAAACCCAAGAAATGAGGGTCAATCAATCATAAGATGGAGTTGTATTTAATAGTCATTAATACAAAATAAAACATTAAATAATTCTAAAACCAGAAAGGAATCAACCATCACTAGTAGGAGAAGCTATCTTATATAGCCTCACAATACCCACTACTAACATGATTACCACAAACTAAAGAAAACTAAAAACTAATTTAAGGAAATTCTCCCATGTGTAGGAATTGGGATATATCATATTCTTGACCACATATTGCTTTGCATTATGAGTGAATTGAAATAAAAGTCGAAGCATCAAGAGATCAAAACTTGTCAATGGAGCTGGCAAGAGAGTAAATTTTGCTTTTGTATGTTTTTTGTCTTTTGTTTTTTTTTTCTTTTCTACTTTTTTACTTTTCTATCTTCTTCTGTTTTTTAATTGTGAAATATCTAGCTTCTTCGAAAAAATATCAGGGGAATTTTTTATTTAAAATATTTTTCAAACAAAATGTAATTTCTACTTTTTAAATCTCGTTACTTTTTTCTTCTTTTTTATTTCTTTTACTTTTTAGCTTTTCTACTTTTTTTGATTGATTTTTTCATTATGAAATATCTAGCTTTCTCTAAAAAAAATTTGTAAACTTATTAATATGTTCGGTCTACTAAAAGAAAATGAAAATAAAAATAAGTAAAATCAATAGGAAACTGATAATCTGAGATACATGGAAAATCAAAATATATTAATTTAAATATTAAACAGTTTTTTTTTATATTTTAATTTATTTCATACTTACAACTAATAAAAAAACTTATGTATAATATTTTTCTTCTAATGGCAAACTAGTTCGGTGATGTATCAAAATTAGTTATTCTAGATATACTCGTTGTCTCGAGTTCGAACCTCATAGCGAGGAAACTTAGAAGCGGCCCAAATTGCACTATAAGACAGAAACGGAACAAGCCTCTAAACCCTCCCTTCGCGACTTAGGATCAAACAAAAAGCTCAATCATTCATTATTCACTAATATCTCATAAAATGATGTGATTCACATCTAAACTAAGATCATTTCACCCGTAAAAAAAAGTTAGCCACTATACCAATTTTGATTTATTATGTTTAATAATTAAGCCACCCATAAAAAAAAAGTTAGCCACTATACCAATTTTGATTTATTATGTTTAATAACTAATTGATTCGATTACTTATTTTTCGTTTTTATGGTATAGTGCTAAAATGAATAAAGTTGTAATCGGGTGGTCCAATTGGTTGAGAAACCCTCTTCTTTTCATGTAATTGTACTCGTTTCTGAGCGTTCTTAATATATTCTTTATACTGCCGTTCAAAAAAAAAAAAAAAAAAAAAAAAAAACTAAACATCGAAAACTTAGTAAACAAATCTAAAGAGTGTGTTATCTCTAACTTCTCGCTAGTTTCATTCTAATAAAACTATTATTTAAAAAAAAGACAACGTTATTAACTTGTAATAAATTAAATAAATAGTAAAACTTAATGAACAAGCCTTTATACAAAGAGGAATCTTTCTTGCAATATTAGAAAGTCTAGTTAGACCATCGGGTATACATGTGTTTTGGCTCCGTGGTCGCTCAACCACGTAGCAACCAATGCGTAGAACATCGCCATGTCTCTGTGTGATTCGGCCGTGTGGTGTTATGGCGTTGACATGGTTTACTCCACTTGCGTGATGTGATAGATGTTGGGCCAACAGACTGTTGATGGGTCATAATTATAGCAGTTAGGCTATTTTAAATTTAAAAAAAAAATAATTTTTCACTGTTTCACCGATTTAAATCCCATTTCAATCCAAATTTTTTATATGAATCTCATTGTTCTTTTCTCTTTATTCTATATTATTTAAAAGAAAATTTGTTGAATAGTTTGTTTTATTTTTTCTATTTTCTCTTATAGTGGTTTTATTAGAGATATTCTTGGTTCAAAAATTTGATAGGTTCGCATTTGATTTTAACATTTATTTAACTCACAGATTCAATATTTTTTCATTCTCTTTTAGGTAACTTTAATTATTTTATATGTTTAACATACTAGCTACAACGCGCGACAACACACAATAAGTATGTTCGATATAATCAAATACAGCACAACAACACGCATTAATGGTCATTTAGTTTCAACTACTTTTTCAAATTTTTAGTTAGTATTTATTTCTCAATCAAATCAATTCATAAATCATAAATTAAGAATATGAACAAGTAACTATCTTCTATTTGCCGTTCAAAAAAAAAAAAAACTATCTTCTATTAAAAAAAACATATAAAAACAAATTACCATATAACTTTTAATGTTTAAATTATTATTATTGTTATTATAAGAAACCTTTGGTAAGGTGTTTAAAATTGATCAATACTAATAATGAGATTCATACGTAGTAGAAAAAAGAATCATACCTTGATATATATTAAAGCTTAAAGCTTAGAAAAACGTCATAATCCTTAGATGTAGATCCGGAAAGATGAGTGAATATAACACAATCAAATGCCATAATATTTACTAGGTCTGTAGATTCAAACAATAGAGAGTTTTAGTGATATTGATATGAAGGTTTGAGTTTGCCAATTTGTGAGTAAAATACAACCCCTCAAACTAATAACCCAAAATATGAGGGGAGGGCATCAAACTAGCCCTCCCAAACCAAGTATGGCTAAGCTTGCGGTAGTGACCTAACCGGCCGCTTTCATCTAAAACCCAAAAAATGTGATTAAGAGGTTTGAAATACAAGTTTTAAAGAGCTACTGACACTTAACCCAATAATAGCTACCTACATAACTGATAAATAAAAAAATAGATAAAGAATTTAGCTCACCCTTCCACCCGAAAAGTTGAAGATGGACTTGATTAATCTGAAATGATACACTATAACTTGAAAATGGGTCACACACACCTCTCTTTTATAGATCAGATGAAGAAGTAGAACTCCCTGGAACTCTCTAGAAGACTGCATCGATTTTTTTTATCTTTTTTTTTCTAGTGAGTTAGCTGTTAGCCCAAGCTTTTGGCCCAAATAACATTGGGCTTCTATAAAGAAATGCAAATAAAAATATTAGACAAAAAATATTAATCGGTTAAAGTTACGAATTAGATTAAGTTAAAAGTATTAACTATTAAATGATTTAATACAAAGTGTTTAGGTTTTTATTTTCAGTGAAGTCTCTATTTGCTGCTTTAGTATTTGTATTTATAATAATATAATTATATAATGAGAGAGAGAAATGTCAAATCATCTTAATAATATATATATATATATATATATATATATATATATATATATATATATATATATATATATATAGGGTTGGGGTATTTTGGAACCAACTTTGAGTTGGAGAATCGTTGGAACCCGGTCAAAAACGCGGTTAAAAAAATGTTTTTTTCTCTTAATTTTTTTTATGGTGGTTCTTTATGTTATAAACTACTCTTAAATGAAAAAAATCAAAAAACCGCCTACTAGATTTTTTTTAAAAAAATATCAAAAATGTGTAGGTTACACATGTAACTTTTGCGTAACTTCAAATATATGCATAAAAGTTACAGATGTAACTTTTTTCGTAACTGAAAATCTACTAGGCGTTTTTTTAATTTTTTTTCATTTAAGGGTAGTTTATAACATAAAGAACCACCATTAAAAAATTCAGAAAAAAAAAACATTTTTTTTACCGCGTTTTTGACCGGGTTCCAACGATTCTCCAACTCAAGTTGGGTTCCAATTTATCTTTTCCCTATATATATATATATATATATGGTTAGGTTCAAATGAGAACTTTTTATTTTGAGAACTTTTGAGAACTAAATCTATATATAGGGTTAGGTTCAAATGAGAACTTTTTCTTTTGAGAACTTTTGAGAACCATTCTGAGCCACTAATTTTCAGGGGGGAAACATTCAAATTCATGGGGGGATTTCTATATATATAACTAGTGGCTTAAAATGGTTCTCAAAAGTTCTCAAACCAAACTGGTTCTCAAATGATCCTCTCCCTATATATATATATATATATATATATATATATATATATATAGGGTTAAGTTCAAATGAGAACTTTTTATTTTAAGAACTTTTGAGAACTAAATCTCAACCACACATTTCAGGGGGGACCACTACAATTCATGGGGGGGGGGGGGGGGGATACATGTAAATAAACTTGTGGCTCAAATTAGTTTTTTTAGTTCTCAAATCAAATTGGTTCTCAAATGATCCTCTCCCTATATATATATATCTATATCTATATCTATATCTATATCTATATAATATATATATGAAAAGATTGGATGCCACGTGGCATCACCACAACAATCCATTTTCTCATTTTCCCGCTCAAATGGTTTCCTTTTAAGTGAATCGCGGATATGGGGCTAAAATTCGGGGATCCAGTTAACAAAATTAATTATTTGAAAATCCCTTTTAGGAATTTGAATATTTACCAATCAAATATTCAATTTTAACAAATTTATACAATCAAATCTCCAAACTTTTTGAAAATGTCAAAATAATCTAACTAACTTTCCTAAATATAAACACCATTTAATGTAAAATCTTTTTTTTAAACAAATTTCGTAAATCAATATTCTTATTTCCGTTTTTGTTTTTTCAAATTCTATATATATATATATATATAGGATTAGGAACAATTAATAACCCATCCTTAAAGCATTAACCAAATAACTCACCCTCGTCCATTGATTTAATATAAAGTAATCAAATCTGAATCAATGGTGGTGATGAGCTAGGGGTACTTAAGTAAAATACACACTTTTCTCTTTTTCTTAACAACCCTAAAACCTTTTCAAATTTACAGCTTCCAAAAATATACTCTCCCAAAACTTCCCCTCCGTCAAGAAGACCACCGAATTCCCATCACCGAATTCCCCATCATCGACGAAGACCGGCGTTCTTCAGATCATCATCATCGTCCATCATCGTCGTCAAGTGCCCGACCAGACCCCCTACCGCTGTCGCCCTCTTCTCCGATCAGACCATCTTCATCCTCTTCTCCGATGTTATCGGAGATGAACGACCTCACACAATCACTATAAGTCGTCGAAATCCCAGATTTGATGTTTGCCTCTATTGAAATTGAAAAGTATAAACAACCGATGGGTTTTTTTGGAAAGCTCCGATTATTGAACTTTCGAAAGTCAAGATATGAGTTAATGATTTTTTGGAAGGAATCTGGTGGTTTTTTTTGGAAGGAATCCGGTTCACATTTTGTAGCTTTTTGGCTTCCAAATATGTGATTTTAAATTTCTATCATAATAATTAGATTTGTAGTTTTTTTATCTTTCACAAAGGAATCCAGTTCACATTTTGTCATTTTTTTGTTGTTTTAACAAATGGGTTTTATAAAGTGTGTTCACACAATTGCTTGCAGGCTGCCGCCTCGTTTGGTTCCGATTTGTTGGGTTTTTTTTACACATTTTAGTGTTCTTCTACACATTTTATTCTTTTCACATTTGTGATTTATGGAGTTTTTTTATTTTTTGACTTTTAAAGTCAAAGTAAATGAAATTTGGAGTTAATCACAAAGTTAAGTTTGGAGTAAATTGAGATGTAAGTTTTTAAATGATTTTTCAACCCCTTAAAAATGGTATAAATTTTTGTTTCTTTGATATGGCTTTTTGTTGAGAATTTTCTAGTGCAGGTATAACATTAGTGTTAAAGTGCATTGCTGATTTGTATTTTATGCAACAGAAGCTGTACATTTGTCTTTTTTACAAATATCCGATAGATTGTAAATAGCCCCGGTATTACTAATCATCACACCACTATTAATGGTTATAGCATCAGTGTTTTATTTGTGTTTTTGTTGAACCTTGACGCTTTTGCGGTTGTAATATGTGTATATGTGTATATTACTAATCATCACACCACTATTAATGGTTATAGCATCAGTGTTTTATAAGCATATTGATGCATTGGCAGGTTGTAATACATGCATATCCAGTTGTACCTAAGTAGAAACATCGATGCTAATGGTTATGAATGTATGTTAATAGTTATGACAGTAATGTTAGTAGTTGTAACACTAGTGCTACAACGCACGTCTGAGAAAACGATAATAAAAAACGTCGAGACTATACTTGAATTAAAGATAAAAATGCGACGAGTTTAATGGTGCAATTTTTATAAAAATCCGACAATGTATAAAAAAGTTATGGACTTTTTTAAATGAATGGGGGTTTTATGTGGGTTTATTAAATGACAGATTTGCCCTTTCAATTTAATAAAAAACAAAACATAATTAAAAAAATCAGCTTTAATTAGAGCCCTTGGATCAACCCCATTTTTTGATCAAACCATTCATTGTTAGTTATTTGGTTAATTCTATAAGACATGGTTAATATTCATTCCATCCCCTATATATATATATATATATATATATATATATATATATAAGGTAAAGTTCTAGTACAAACCAATATTATTGTAAGAACTTAAGAATTAATGTAAGAGCCATTAAATTTCAATTGAATGAAGGTTATTTAGATATTTTTTATGTTTCTTCTTCTTTTTTCCTTCATTTCTATACACATAATGACAACTTAACGACCTAAAAAAACAAAAAACTAAACAAAAATCGTTTTTTTTTGTAAGTCCGACTATGTTGCATATATGCAACATATGAAAACATATAATGTTGCACATATGAAAACATATAATGTTGCACATATGCAACATATAATGTTGCACATATGCAACATATAATGTTGCATATATGCAACATGGTATGTTGCATATACACATATGAAACATATCATGCTGCACATATGAAACATATAATGTTGCATTTATGCAACATGGTATGTTGCATATATGCAACATGGTATGAACATGGTATGTTGCATATATGCAACATATGAAAATACCATGTTGCATATATGCAACATTGTATGTTGCATATATGCAACATTTTATGTTTCATATGTTGCATATATGCAACATAATCGAACAGGCAAAAAAAAAAAACAAAAAAAAAAAATTTTAAGTCATCCGGTGGATATGGATAGATATATGTGAAATTAAATTAAAAAAAATATCAAATTACCCAAAAAAACTTTATTTGAAATAATTTTTCCTTAGTTCTTATAAGTTTGTACAATAGAATGTAGTGGAGGAATTAAAAAGAAATGACAAAATTACTTAATTATCCCTCATTTAAGTTGGTTCTTAAGTTCTTACAATAGATAATGGTTCTTACATGAACTTTACCCATATATATATATATATGCAAGTCCAATTTCTCAAATCATTTATATCAACATAATCCAAAGTATACTATAAAAAAGAAAAAAAAAAGATATTTTATTTCATACTTTGATTTATTATATTTTAAATGTTAGAATTACATTTTTATAATATTTTATATGTTCGTATTTTTCTTTAATTTCAATTATCGAATTACATTTATTATAATATATTAAATGTTGGATTTATTTTCTTAAAAACCACCCGTGCGTCGCACGGGTATCAAAAGCTAGTATATATATATATATATATATATATATATATATAGGGGGGGGGGGGAATCATTTGAGAACCAATTTGATTTGAGAACTAAAAAGAACTAATTTGAGCCACAAGTTATTTACATGTATCCCCCTCCCATGAATTGTAGTAGTCCCCCCCCCCCCTGAAATTTGTGGTTGAGATTTAGTTCTCAAAAGTTCTCAAAACAAAAAGTTCTCAAAACAAAAAGTTCTCATTTGAACTTAACCCTTATATATATATATATATATATATATATATATATATATATATATATATATATATAAATAAACATTAGAAAACATTAATAATATAAAATTAAAAGTGTGGTATTAGAAAAGTAAGCATAACCATTACTCAGGAAAACTAGAAAAAGAGTGATATGCTGATGTGATGGTGAGATGGTAAAAAAAAATATGAGAATGTATAATAAACACGTTACGAACACCGAATTGATTCATCCTCCCTAACCTAATAGGCTCATAATATTCTTTGTTTTAATGGGCACAAAATATTCAAACTTATTTGAGATCCGTTTCAACCCTTATAACTTACGATCAGTTCCATTGGAGACTCCAAATTTCCAAACTTTGATAATATTATTACTTTATTAGTCCTTATAGTTTGGTTAAAAAGTTGTTTTAAGTCTACTACTTTTAAAGTTGTTATATCCAATAGTGTGTTGTTATATCAACAGTGTGATTCATAAATAGGAAAACGCAATTCCTTTGTTATATTCATATGTAGAGCTTCGGAGGTGTAATCTCCAATACCAAATACGGTATTGAGCCATGAATATGAAGAGTATACAAATACAATGGAGAACACCAAGAATAAAGAATTAACAACTCTAACACCAATCTACACAATAATTACACTTCAGGGTTTTTCATGTTTAATATCCCTCCTCAAGCGAGATGGAGATGACCCAATGCGAATCATGATGCGAAAAGTCTCGAATTACGATCTTGGAAGACTTTTAGACTTTTAGTATAGATATCCGCAACTTGAAGCTTGGTAGGCACAAACTTGTTGTACAGTTTTCCCAAGAAAACGAGCTCACGAATGAAATGGTAGTCAATATTAATGTGTTTGGCACGCTTGTGTGCAACAGGATTTTGAGTGAGGAGCAACGCGCTTTGATTATCACAAAGTGATATTGGACGATCAGGAGGTAACGCATGTAACCCACGTAAGAGATGAGTCACCCAAATGATTCAGCGGTCGTGTTAGCCATTGCTCAATATTCAGATTCACAACTCGAGCGAGCTACACTTGGTTGCTTCTTGATACTCCAGGAGATTAAGTTACTGCCCAGGAAGATTGAGTACCCATATATGGATCTACGAGTTTCAAGAAAGCGTGCCTAATCCGAGCCAAAGTATATAAGGATGTTTGAACTTTTAGTTTTGTTAAAGGTAAGGCCAAAGGCAATGGTGCCCTTTATTAAGACTCAAGATTCTACAACCTAATTTATATAATATACAATAAAATTTAATAGATTAATAGTATACTTTTTATGTTTCAAACTTTGGTCACATAGTTTTGCTATTGTTGTTGATAGTTTTGGTACCTGTATTTTTCTTTTCTTTCACATGTTTTTACAGCTGGCTTATTTAGTCGTATACAAGTGGTTTTGTGAAGATGATTAACCCTTTCTGATGATGTACACGTGTTTTGAGTAGATATATAATCTGCGTTTGTGGAGAATGGAGAAATAATCTTCGTCTCTCTCTTCTTGCGCCCATCTGGTTCCACATCTTCCTTTCTTCTTCTTTAATTTAGCTTCTTTTTTTGTTTGATTTTGTTTATTGATGTCTTACGCATTGTTTTTTTCTTTTGTTTGGTTTCAGTTATGCAGTAAAAGATTGAATTCTTACTTTACTTTAGCGTCCTTTGTGAAGGTATCTGTAGGGTTCCGGCTTTTTAGTTTCTTATGTTTTTGTTATTTGCATGTTTGATTTTCAGTTCAGATAGTGTTTCTCTTCGCTCTTTGGTTGTCATGGATTTCCAAATCGAGTGTCTATGACCGATTTGCTGTCGAAGTTACAAATTTCGATTTGATGGAAACACTTCATTTGTAGTTGTTGCGAGTTCTGATGATGAAAGTGGATAGGTGAAAAATTAAGGATTTGCGAGGGGCTTGACTTCACCTTTCATAGAGAATTCGAGACTGAATTAGGAAAAAAAAAAAGAGGGGAAACTCTGTTATCTCGAGTGTGGTGATTTCTTTTTCATTATTTTGTCTTTGGTTTGTGTTTATAAGTTGGGTTTAAACATACGGCCATAAAGAACCTTCTAATCTCCTCACCGTCTGCCTTCGATTGCATCAACGTCAGCCTTCGATTGCATCAACGTCAATTCAAGTAAAATCAGGTAATCAGTTAACTCAATATTGAGTTTTTAATTGTGTGATTGTTCTAAATCTATGTGTTTTTTTATTTGCTCTATTCACTTGAGACCTAACCTTCACATGTTTTGTGCAGATGAACCCCAATTTGTAGAAATTTTCCTTCTTAGTTTTCTTATATGATTTTCATCACCCTAGCATACTGCTTTGTCGGGTAAGAATCAAGGTCCTTCTCCATTTCAATTTTGATTTTAAAGACACGATATTTGGTTTGATTTTGATTGTTTTCGAAATATGATGGGTTGAATTGTACCCATGTGTTTGATGCAAGTCCTCTATATCATTACATTATTATCTCCTCTAATGCTTATGGTTATTTGGTTTTTTGTTAAGGGTTGATTTGAATCTAAATCTATATCGATTTTGTTTATAGTGTCCATGTTTCAGCATGTCTTCCTTTACCTCTGAATGATTCCGGTACACCTAAACCTAGAAGATTATCTATGTAAGTATCTACTCACTTTAGCATATTTGATTGCTTTTTAATATTACCAGTGGCTACTATAACCATACTTTAAAAAACATATTTCTTATGAAAAACTATAGTATTTTACCTGTGCAGTACTTTACCATTGATTTGTCATATATGTAAAACTATAGTTATAGTTTGAGGAGTATATGAGTGTAGCATGTTAAATAACTTTTGCAAATTGTTTTGTTAATATACTTTCTTTTGACAATTCAATCTTTAAATGGAATAACTTGCAGAACATGTGGGTTTGGGGACGGGTAATAAAATCATGTTTATGTTGTTATCTACATACTCACAAAGTTTATGTGACCTTATTTGCAAGCTGATGCAGTTATTATTTTTTATTTTTTACTTTCGAGACAACATTTTAGGTTTTATTTATTTATTGTGAAATTACTATCAACTGATTTTTTTAAGTTAAATGTTATTAACTAATCTTCTATTCATATCTTAACTAATAAAGAATTTTATAAAAACAATAATAATATGAATTAGTTAATTTTAATGTTTCCAGGGCCGGTTTCAAAGTCGTGTAATAGGAAGATGCTATTGAAATTGCACCTCATTTAAAAAAGAGGTGTACAGTATGGTCAGTATTGACATAACCAGAATGTTTTGCAAAATCAGGTTTTATAAACTTCAAATGTATATTGTCCAGACCCGATTTAGGAAAGGAAAATTAAGTGGCACGTATAGAAAATGATGGTCATACTTAAACGGTTAGTTGAGGATGATGATGGTAAGTTATTAATTTGTCTGTGGCATTAAGAGGCAAGAAAATTTTTATGGCATCATCAGAAATTTTAGTTCGTACTCTAAAGAGATCTCTTTTATTACTAATTGAACAGACATTAGTTTTTAGCATTATTTGTTTGCTGATACGGGCCATTAGGGCCTGATGAGATCTGTGGAAAAAAAAATATCGCCGGTTTATTGTGCTGATTAGATATTAAAACTATTCTTGGGCTCTTCTTTATACATGTATGTTTTTACCTATGTAGCAGAAGATTTCTCAACCTAAATGACAAACTTTGACTCTAAAGAAAATGATAACCGTGTATAAATTGCCGTTGGATTAATAACGTAATTCAATGTGGTTCCTGAATTGGTATGTAGAGGGTTACATATTGTAGTAAAGCTTTTCTCATGTTTTAAACTATCATGCGTTGCTGATATTGAGCAACTTCTATCATTATAGATACCTGGATTGATATACTATGTGCTTTTCTTTACTTCAATATAAGCATATTTTAGAGATTTGTGATTTCTACATCTTTATCAACTCCACCCATATGTTTTCTGGATGCAATGCATTGTCTGTATCTTTAATAATATGTAGGTTATTAGTAATGTTATGTGAAATTAATGTTGAAACTTACTATGTGCAGCTCCAATCACAAGTCACAACTAACTGAATTACAAGATAGCTCAGATTCTATATCAACGGACAGAAACAAAACTTCAAGAACATATAAGAGTTGCCACTAAAGAGGATAAAATGAGGGAAATGGCATGTGTTAAGTATATGATGAAATCAGGTTTAAGTGTTTGGCAAAAATAAGCATCATTATGATTATCTTATCATCTGTGGTCTATATAATTACTAATTATCTGGCAATGATTGGTTTAAATTCTCCAGGTTGCAATTTGCTTTCAAAGTCCAGAAACAAAATTTGCATTTGTCTTCATCTCCACAAAAGCAAACATGTATAAGCTATTCTTCAATACTCATGTAAGTCCATGCTTCTCTACATTGCAAACTATTGCAAAATTTGTGCAAGGGATTTGAAATTTTTTTAGTTGAATTTATCCAAGGACTTGGAGATGTAGTGAAACTGAAATTAGTGATCCGTGTGGACTATTCCTGATTCGTTCTCAGATTGTAAATAGATGACATGTCATAATGCATGAGTTAATAATTTAGATGAACTTTATGATTTTAAACGGGTGGCCCGCCGCAACGCGCGGGCGGGTCACCATCTTGTTTTATATGGAATTGTAATGCTCTTGTAATTATTCAAGTTTTCAATCAATTCATAATTTACACCCTTAACTTAGGG
This sequence comes from Deinandra increscens subsp. villosa, assembly GCA_039602395.1. Lineage (NCBI taxonomy): Eukaryota > Viridiplantae > Streptophyta > Magnoliopsida > Asterales > Asteraceae > Deinandra > Deinandra increscens. Next base: position 4,062,489 of record JBCNJP010000015.1, on the reverse strand, counting down.
TAAGATTCTTTTGACTTGTTGGAAATGATCAACCATAGGGGTATGCAGAAGAAACCGGCTAACTTGATTTACAACATAAGATAAGTCTGGCCGTGTGATAGTGAGTATTTGAAGCAAGTGACTTATATTAACTAGGATCGTGGTAGGCCAGGTGGATTTTCTCTGGAATGAGCTCAACTGGTGTAAATAGTCCCCGGATTTTCCGGGGCATTCGTTGGCCGTTCAAAAAAAGAAAGTAGTTATTGTCAATTAGTGATTTAGGCAATTAATACCTTACGTATTTAGTTCCTTAATTCTCTCAATAGGTTGTTGTAAAAGGCCTCCTTATAAGGCATTGTAATGCTCTTGTAATTATTCAAGTTTTCAATCAATTCATAATTTACACCCTTAACTTAGCGTAAGATTCTTTTGACTTGTTGGAAATGATCAACCATAGTGGTATGCAGAAGAAACCGGCTAACTTGATTTACAACATAAGATAAGTCTGGCCGTGTGATAGTGAGATATTTGAAGCAAGTGACTTATATTAACTAGGATCGTGGGAATAGGTAAGAGTGTAAGACCAATATTTGAAGCAAGTAGAGTGGTCATGGGTTCTGCATTAAGTAGGCCAGCACGTTTGAGTATGTCTCGAGCATATTCGGACTGATTGAGAAACAATCCATCCATGCTACGAGTAACTTCCAAGCCAAGAAAGTAATTTAGATTTCCAAGATCTTTGGTGGAAAATTCAGAGTTAAGCCTGGTGATGAAGGTGTTGATGATGTCTTCGGTCTTCAGGTTTCTTGTGAGTATTAGGTCATTCACATAAACCAAGAGATACATAATACCGTCATCGCATTTAAAGAAAAAGAGAGAAGGATTAGCACTGGTGCATGAGAATCCATTCTAATTGAGAAAAGTGTTTTGATGATGAAATCAGGCACATGGGGCTTGCTTTAGACCATTAAATGCCCTTTTTAAGCGACATACATGAATCAACAAAGCCGGGTGGTTGCTCCGTAAAAACTTGTTCATCCTACGAGCCATGTAGGAAGGCATTATTTACATCTAATTGATGTTGCTTCCAGTTATTAATAGTGGCAAGAGACAAAATAATTCGAATTGTTGAGGCTTTCACGACCAGGCTAAACGTGTGAGAATAGTCCAAACCTGGGATTTGAGTGTACCCTTGAGCAACCAAGCGGACCTTATATCGTTCTATAGAGGTAATAGTGCCATCAGATCGGTACTGTGTCCGATAAAGCCATTCCGGTCCAACAAATGATCAGTGGGGCGCAGGACGAGAGTCCACATGTTGTTGCGTTAGAGAGTTTCCATTTCTTTTTGCATTGCCTCTATCCAATGAGAGTGTCGCGCTGCGGTTTAAAGCCTTTCGAATCTATTTGAGCGAATAGCGCCATATACAAGCCATGAGTTTTAGTGTGAGCAAGATCAGCTTGGTATCGAGGACTAAAGATACCTGCTTTTCCCATGGTAACCTTTGGGTGAGTATTGGTCGGAGCTGTGTGAGAAGAGCTAAATATGCTACATGGTTGATTAATACCCTTCACCGATGTGTTATAACTGGTGTTGTATAGTATTTTTCAAGTTCAAATAAAATCTGATTTCTTAATATAGTAGTGATATAGAACTTTCTGATGTACAGTTAAACAAGAAAGATAATAGGACTAAGAGACTAAATACAAGCCCACTAAAACAAAGTATTAAAAACTAGATAGAAAATAATTATAAGATCCCAAAGCAAGCTCTACAAAATAATATAATTTCAACTACAAATGGTAAGAAAAAGGTTATGAATACGTCCATAGATCATAACCAGAAAAAGAAAGAAAAAAAAAAGTCTTGCTTGCAATATGATGTCTCATTTCTCGAATTCTCATCAACACTCAATAATAAATGGGTATTTACACCACCATAACTAAGGAAGTGTATTAATATGTCTATGTTGCTTATGACTTTATGTAGTGGCGAAGATTAAAAGAAAACTCCTATGAGGCGGAGCTAAAAAATTTTACCGAGTGGGCGATACTCAATACATTCGAGGGGGCGATATTCATTACATATAATTTTTTCTACATAAAATCGTGAATATCAGTTTTTCTGACCAAATAACAGCAGGGGCGATCGCCCCCTTGGGTCCCTTCTAAGCTTCCCCATTGACTTTATAAGGCATTATCTTATGAATATTCTAGAACCATAATATCTTGTTTATAAATAATGTACGGTTGAAAATAAACGTAGTTTTGTTTTTTTGTTTAACGGCAAGGTAATATTTATACACCAAATTACACCATTGTCTGGGTTTGAACCTAGGATCTCCACCTAAGAGGACAAAACCTCTACTAAATGGACTGTTCCCACATTGGCTAAATGTGATTTCGTGATATGTTAACCCTTCAACCCGCCAAATTTATAGTAAGAGGGACATATAGGTTGTGTTTGGCACGTCATAAGCTAGCTTATCAGCTAGCTTTTGATGTTACCAAACGGGACTTTTTTTAATAAGCAATTGTTTTTTAAAGTCTCGTTTGGTAACGTTAAAAAGCTAGCTTATAAGCTAGCTTTTGAAAAGCTAGTTGGAGTAGCGTTTCAACTAGCTTTTATAATATTTCCAGTTTTACTCTTCCCTAACTTATAAATAAATATATTTATTTACATTTATGACATGTACTTTTATGTCATTTTACATTTTTAAACTAGTTTATCAGCTAATTTTTACCAAACGTTATTTTTTATCAGCTAGCTTATAATTTATCAGCTAGCAGCTAGCTTGTCAGCTAGCAGCTAGTTTTTCAGCTAGTACGCCAAACACAGCCTTAATGATATCATAGTCTTATAATTTGTCTCTTAAATTATCGTTGATTAAGTGTTGATTCTAATTCAAATAATACGTGTTTGAGTCTCGTAATATAGAATAAGAGAAATGTAACGTCCCAAACCCTCTTATATGATTTTTATGTGAAAATGTTTTGTTTTGTATGGGAAGGGTCGGGTTTTGTGTGGTTAATGAACGCACCCGGACGGGTTTAGTAAAACGTTAAATTAATTACTAAGTGGTATTTTGAGACTAGATGAGTATTTAATAAAAATTAGGGGTTGAATGGGCAAATATGGAGTTGGGCAAGGTTTGTAAAAAGAGTCATAGTGGAGGGGTGGATTATGTAACTAGAGGACCTAAATAAAAATAAAAAAAATCTGGAACCTCCCTAGGGAGATTCACGATCGCGACCAGAGAGAAGGAGAGGGAAAAGGGTGATCTTGATCCAACCCATCTCAAATCCTTGAATGTTAGTGAAAATCGTTAATTTAGAGGGCTGGAATTCGACTAAGGAGGGTGTCTAGGTCTTAATTTCATCACCAATTCTTGTCTACTCTCACCTAGTAAGTATTCTTCATAGTAGGTGAAATCATGAACTTCCCTATAGATGAAATTGATATGGGAATTATGTTGTATGTGCAGTCTTGAGTATGAATCAAGCTTAAATTCACCTTGCATGTGCTACTTGTGTAATAGTTAGTGAGGTTGTGGTGGGGGTTAGAACCCATTACATAGAAATCTCCATTTATGTGGGGGAGGTGAATTGGGTTGGGTTTGATGCATAAGAAAATTGTGATTTGTATGAAATAACTTGTAGATTACTCATAAGTGTGATAAATTATGCTTCATGCTTGATATGGGTCAAATTAAAAGAAGAAATAGTATATGATAATAGCCATATAAAGTGTGCCTATTAGGTGTTTGACAAAATGCCTAGGTGAAAGATGATGAACGATTAAGATGTTTTCTTATGTTCAACTTGTCATGCTACGAAATATCAATGAGATGGTGTATTTGAGTATGAATGATATCAAGAAAAAGATAAAGTCTTGATGTTTATCATATGTGCTAGTTGTTGTAGGTGATTGATATGGAAGCCAAGTGTGTAAATACTTGACATTAAATGGGGTGTGTTTGTGTAATATTGGGTTGTGTGAATACTCATGGTTAACTAATAATCATGGTAATATAGGTGAATCCGGTGGAAGCTCAAGCCACCAACGTGAAGGAAAAGCTAAAAGTTAAACGCTCAAGGTAACGTAAGATTGTTTAACTATGTATGTACATATATCTAAAAGCGAGCAAATGCATATGTGTGTGATGTTATGTTTATGGTTGAGAAAAATGGGACTTACAAGTCCTAAAGGATGGAATGGACTAATGAGTTTAATTATGTTGAACAAAATCTGCAAGTTGACCCATTTGGGGTAAGATTGGAAGAATTGACCTATTTTGGGTAAGAGGTGGAAATCAAGTTTCCAATAGAATGGCCCTCGGGCAAGAATGGGGATTGGCATTTGATGCAAATCCGAGTGTAAACTTGAATAAAAGCTCTAACATGTGCGTGCTTGTAACTAGATTTTGGAAACGGGTCGAATGGGTTGGGATTCCATGATTTGATTCTCATATGTTTGATTTGTAGTTGGTTATGGAAAACTAATAGGAAGGGTTGTCATTTGACTAGATAAAGGATCTGTGGTACTTGGGATGAAAACTGGTCATGTGCAGGAAAACTGGAACTTAGCCAAAAATTGGCTAAGTATGGAAACATGGGAAAACTGGACGAATCCCTGGAAATCCCTCTCCAAGCGTATCGCTTGGAGAGTGGAAACCAGGAGGCGATACGCCAGATGCACTAGGCGTATCGCCTGCTAAGGCAGGAGTTCTAGGCGATACGCCTAGAACTGTGTTTTACGGACTAATGTTGTTCATTCATTTTATACTATAGTAATTGATTGTAATTGTTATAGGTCACCTTTTACTAATACGTTACTGGTAATTGGTGACAGGTAGTATGGGTAACGTGGAAGCGGGTCCGGATTGAGCATTTTGGAAGATGAACTGAACACATGGAGAAGGGTAGTCTCGATGGATGATATCATCATCCTATTTTGTTAAATAGCTGTGTAACTCTGATAAGATGTTCTAGGTTAACAAACTTATAACTTTCATGAATGTAAATCGTAAGGTGGTCAAGTATGGACCCGTTTTTAAGTAAAAAAAATTTGGGGTCTGCTTTTCGCTCAGTAAGACTTTATAAAAGAAGTAGTGGGATGCCACAAGAAAAGGTCAATTTTAGAGTAAATTTTATTGTAGAAAACTTGTTAGTTACATTACATTTTATTACATTTTTAAATATAAAATAAAGTACGAATATTGTGTAAAATTTGCTGTAATAACCAACATTAAAAAACTGATTATACTGTATCGATAAATGCACTCGTCAATAATTCAAATTTATCATTAAAAGAAAATAAATGTTAACACGAGAGATCGAGGAAAGGTCCAAGAGTCCCACTCTTACATATTAAATATTCATCTAGCTATTATATGAGTAAATGTTATATGCATCGTAGATAATGTGTAGTAGTCAAATTACAAGTAGGTCCAAAACTAGTATGGACTATGATCCTCAAAAATAATAAAAGTTTGGTCTATGACCGTAAAAAAATCAAAGACATCATTGTTCGTCACTAATGATAAAAATGATATCATTATCTGCGTTGAACGTGTAGTCGAGCCATTTTCCCACCCCTTTCTTGTTTGTGTAGTGATGAAACATACTCCTCACTGACCACATCTTCTTCACCATGCTAAACACACTACATCTTTATATGACCATAATTTTATAGTATCCAGGTTTGTAGCCTTCTTGAGTTTCAAAGGACACCCATTGGAAGATTCAAATATATGATTATTATAAGGAATATTGGATTTAAATAATATGAATTAACCTCTATTGGCCGATAATAATACCAATTCAGTTATTTGCCTACAATAATACCAATTCGTCAAGTTAGTCTCAAAAATGATATACCGTTAGTTTTTCACTAACGGTGTTAGTTTTTTTACTGATGTGGCAAATGGAGGGGCTGTTTTGTAAATACTATAAAATCAAGGGGTTGCGGGGTTGTTTTATAAACTAGTTTCTTCCCCAATCCATCTCTCCCTCTTCTTCGTTTACATCCCACACCCCCACCACCACCGCACCCGACCACCATCGCACCTCCCTGCCACTGTCTCCGTTTCCATCAGCCACTGCATAACCACCCATCTTCTCGTTCTCCGGCGTCACTTTCTCACTTTCTCGCCTCTGTCTTCTCCGGCGAACAGGAAACCAACAGGAGAACAGGAAACCGGCCGAAGCTACCTTTGTCTCTTCTTCGCGACAACCGGCGGCGACCCCTCGCTCCCTGTCTTCTCCGGCGGAGGCGAGCAAGGCTAGCGACGGCGGCGCTACCTCTGTTTCGTTCTCCGGCAGCCGCTACCTCTGTCTCTTCTCGTTCTCCGACGCTACCTCTGATCGTGGCTGACGGTGATGGTATGCGATCGTGGCTGACAGTGATGGTGGACGGATCTTGGTCCGATCGTGGATGACGTTCTCTGGCGTCCGATCTGCTGCCGCTACTGTGGACAGACGGCGGTGGAATGAGGGACCGAGAGAGATGATGGTTTAGGGTTTGAGGAGAGTTTATACAAATTACAATTGTAGTCCCTGTTGTTTTATGCTTTAATGAAACAAATTAAAAATGCCAAATAGGATCCATGTCAGCAGCCACATTAGCAAAACTAACACTGTTAGTGGAAAACTAACGGTGTATCATTTTTGAGACTAAATTGACGAATTGGTATTATTGTAGGCAAATAACTGAATTGGTATTATTATCGGCCAATAGAGGTTAATTCGTATTATTTAAATCCAATTTTCCTTATTATAATAGATGATAAGTTTAATTCATTTTAAATTGGTTGCTTTCTCTAGAAGGTACATTTATGCTATATTACTATTTGGCATATGTGGAGCACTGAAAATGAACAGAATTACAAGTCTTATTAGGACTATTATTTTTATACCTCCCATGGAAAATAAAATAAATCAAGTAGCATTAAACATGTAGGTCACTTAATATAACCTAAAATGCACTAATATGATCAATCAATCAATATAAAATGCACTGCTTTTTCAGGGTAAAAAATGTTGTTTAGCCACTTACTAGACCCCTTACGATTTGTGTACTGGGGGAACATCCTTAGCACGAGATCTGGGGGAAACCACTTCTTTTGTATCTTGTTGAACCCTGTCATCTTTTCAATCTCCTTTATCCTTCAGTATATGTAGTCACCTTTCTTGTTGTGTGTGATAAGAATTGCACCACCAAATGACATTATTAATGATCTTACACTCCACAGAAAGAGATTAATCAGCTATTTTTTTTAACTCGAAATTAATATATTTTGCAATTTAGAAATGTATTGTAAAATTTGACATTTTAACCCCAATTAAATTAAACTTACTGTGTTGATCGATCAGATCCTTCATCCTTAAATCCCTCACGGTGTAGGTGGATTGGTGACGAATCAACTATAGAAACATGTATTAATTTTGGGTTGTAGTAGATCTCCAACGGATCAAACGGGTTAATAGGGGTGTTTACGGTCCGGTTGGTCCGGGTTTAAAGATATTTTCGACCCAACCCGAAAGATACGGGTTCAAATTTCCCAAACCGAATGGGTTGGGTCGGGTTTAGTGGATCAGAACAAACCGGATTAACCGGGTTGGGTTACGGGTTGAACGGGTTGTCTTCGTGGGCCATTTAAATTCGTGGGCTATTTAAATTCATGGGTCATTTAAATGTTTAATATGATTAACTTCGTGGGCTATATATTTTGTATAATTGATAAAATAAACATCCCTTCAAAATGTTTAATGTGCCGTTAAAATTAATATAATATGTATTATAATATATATATATATATATATATATATATATATATATATATAAAATTATAAATAGTTAAACTAAAGATTAATGGGCCGGTCCAGGTTTAACCCGTGTTTTAAAATGCCAACCCGCAACCCGGACCGTTGGATCCAGGTTTTAAATTTTTGATCCGCAACCCGGACCATTTATAAAAATTCGAACCCAACCCGTAATTTTTTTTTCCGGTTTAAACGGATTGGTCCGGTTTTCCGGGTTTATGAACACCCATACGGGTTAGAAGTTATTTTAAGTTTATTTAAATGCATAAAAAAGGGATAAGAAAGTGTTTGCAGGTTGGTCCAGCCTGGTCTGTTTTGAGTCCCGCTGAGAAAAACTTCAACCCGTTAATCCGCAAGACCTTACTAGTCCATTTTGTGACCTTACCGGCCATTAATTTTGTATATTATAGTAGTTATAGTGACGGTTTATTGTTCATTTATGGTTTATGATTTATGATTCAGCTGTACTATTAATGGACCATCAGCCAAGGATTGGAGAGGTGGAAGGGTTGCTTCATTCAACATCATTCCTAGTAGCACTGTTGCTGCTAAGGTATTCGGGAATTCAAGTTTCTAATTTTGCTAATTTCTTGCAAGTTATAATTTTGTGTTGTGTAACATTATGTTTCGTGGTATGATAATGAGTGGGGTTACAGGTAAATCCTTTTCTTTCCATATCATCTTTTAACCCCCGGCATGGCTTATGTGTTTATTGACAAAACCAGTAAATGTCTTATTACGTAGTTTCCGTGTGGTTGATTTGATTGTTCACATGGCATCTGTGGCGAAGTAACTTTCGGTCAACAGACTAGGATGTCTGCAGTCAAGTGTTGGATGAAGGTGAATAAGTTTTTTTTTTTTTGGGTGTCATGCTTTTGGAGTTGTTATTGTGAAGTGAATCTCCTTTGTTGTATGAATTTTGTACAGGCTTTATGAATCTCCTTGCCTCTGACTCTGGGTTTGTATCTTTAATTTAAGGTCAGCCGGTACCCATTCTTATGTTATATCTACTTTTTTTTTACAGGTGGTTGCCTTCTTTCTAAGTTTCATTCTGCGTTGTACATGGTGTATGTATGTTTTCTTATTATCTTCAACCTATTATGTGTTTGTAGCTTCTTTTGTTCTTCAAGTCCACTGTTTTGTTTCTAAAAGCAATTACCAATACTATGGGAAAAAATAATATGTATGGCTGTTTCAGGCTGTCCTGTTTGTTGGTTAGATGGTTTGTACAAGTTATTTATGCTAATGTTGTTCTTATGTTTTTTGTATTGTTGCAGGTTCATGTCTGGTGGTGTTATACTTCTCTTCATCCTTTGCTCAGTGTGTTTATTATCTATGAGTGATCTTTATATCATTTTCTTAATTGGTCCTAGTTGTCTTTTGGTATCGTGCTTCTAAAAGCATTGATTTAACTACTGATAACCAGAACAATCTGAAAACCCTATGGTGCTTTGTGGTTACGAAAATCGATAAACTGACTTGGTAAGAAATTATGCTGCTAATTTCGATGATACCATCTAAGTTGGTAATAAAAATATAAAAATATAAACATCAGGAAATGATCACAAAAACATTCTGCATTGTATTCCATGGCATAAAGGATTCAGAGTCTTGCACTTCAAACTAATACTGACTGGAATAATAACTCACAAGATGAAAACATCATTGAACTATGATGGTCTTAATGAGCTCAACCGTGGACCTAGAACCTGAACAGTAAGAAGCCAAAGGGTTTTAACCCCAATCACCTTACCCGTTAAAGGTTAGATTATAACTCATATAACTCTTGCACCTACATGTTTATTGATATAAAAGACCGTTTCTTTTAGTTTCACTATGATGGAGTTTCACTATGATAGGAGTCTAATCTTTTGCACCTGTATATCCAGTCTTTCTTTCATTAATTATGAGCTTGGATATGGATGCATATAAGCACAACAATACAATGCATAGACACTTATAAATCTCTACTGATATTTTGACACTGTAAGCAAATACTCTTAATATGAGCGAATTCTATAACCTACAGCAAACAGCCAAACACTCAACTTAATTTTAGCATAGCAGTTTTCAGATCCATTTTGGACCAACATGTATATAGTATTTGTAAGTAAATAGATTTAGTAATCCTTTAGACCAAGAGCCAAAATTTAACCCACGGCGACTACAAAAATTATCTGGGTAGTAAAAATAGAAACTGTTTTAAGAATCCTTTAGACCAAGAACCCTTTAAGACTAATAGGTATATAGTTGCAGGGAGCTCCTGAAATTGCTAAAGACCGACAATAGGAACTTGACTACAGGTACGCATGCATTAAACAACCTTACAAATACAATTATTATAAAGATGGTACAAACCTTCTGATCCCTAATTATAACAAAGCAGTTACCTCTTTAAACTCTATGGTGGCCCATAAAAAATTAACAAAAAAACAATTCATAATACATAGAAGATTGCATGTTTTACAAATGCTTACAGTTATTAATGGCTATAGAAATAAAAATAGCTTAACATAAATATGAAAATTTACATACCGATTTATAAAGATTGGGTCTTTAATAGGAATGTTAGGTTGGCCTAATCTCCCAAAATCAGATTAGGATACTGGCTAAATCTACATGGGTTTGGTCCCGATTAGTAATCAGACTATTATATGAGAGAGTTTATTATGTTGTGTGGGTATGGCAAGAGTGGTGATAAGTAGACGGCTTGATGCAACTTCTAGAATGGATATGTTGTTCCAAGTGCCATACAGATTATTTAAATAAATAAATAAATTATATTATGTTGTATTATTACAAATTTTATGTCTGCCCAAAGAAAAAATTGTTTTAGTAACAGACTGGATTTAACTAATATCAGAAAAATGTTGTTCTTTGCTCCTGGTCAAGGCCTACTAGGATGTTGAGTTCTAATAATTCACAAGAATTGCTATTGTCTACATTCATTTTGTCTATATCCATTAGAACATGTTTATTTTCTTTTTGATTTTGCACCATGCACTAGCTAATATTTACAGTGTTAGGTTGGATTTAAGTTATTTTGTGGTGTTTGTGATGAAGAATAAATCTTCATGAACCTGAACATTGCCTTTAATTTTTGCCATTCATATTAGTTCTTTAATAATTGACCCATGTCTATTAATACTCAACATCTGTTCTATTATCAGGGAATCTAAATCATGTTATAGTTTGGATCATTCTGTTAATTTGGTTTTGAAGTAAACCCTTTTAAAGGATTAAAATGCATTTGCACTGAACGATTAAACTGTTTGAGTTAGGTTGTCAATTTTCTTCCTTTGTTTTAAGAATTTTGGATTTATGTGTTCCAATTCTAATTCTTCCCCTATATAAAAAACTAATTGAAATGTTGATTTAACGATAAGCTACACAATTGCTCTAAATCATGCAGGAGACACAACTGCTCCAACCAAACCCAAATAATACATCAACTTGGAGAAGCTAACGAAAAGCCATTTAGCAAAACTAGATAGCATCTAATATAACAAAGATTAAACCTACATCCACTTTTGTATGCAACCCTCCCTTGATTAAATAGGCTTGATGTAAGTTTACCCAGGATAGATAGGCGTCATAATTGTTGATTTGATAGAGGTAGAAGTGATGAAAAAGTCATTCAAACATAGAGATAAGTCTTGCTGATAATGTCAAATCAGTTGCTGCAACACGCGGTCAAAATACTAGTACCTTCGCAATTACTTGATATGAACAACACTTACCCAGGATAGATTAGTCACTTAGAATAAACAACATGGCTTTGTCAGTCGTAAAACTGTGGTCTGGCCACCTACCAGAACCTTTGCAACTCCTGTACTGGGGGAGCATCTTTAGCATGACATCCGGGGGAAGTCATTTCTTTTGAATTCTCTTGAAGCCTCTCATCTTTGCAATTTCTTCTATCCTCCAGTAATTATATGCTCATTTCCTGATGTGAGTAATAAGAACAACACCATCATATGGCATTATTATCTGCTTTACACTCCAGAGGAAGAGATTTATCAGGTTTTTGTTTGACTAGGAATTAATTAATATGCAATTTAGACATATTTTGTAAAATTGTACACTTCAACTACAATTAATTTAAACTTACTCTATTGATTCGTCGGAACCTTCATCCCCGAATAGCCACAGTGTGGGTTGTTGAACATGATTCTATCATAAAAACATGTGTTGATTCTCGGATCCCTATGCATTTTTGTTGCATTGACTTCCAAATGAACCGTGCCTCCCAAAATAACGAATTATGCGATGTTGGTTGGTCCAAACTTAAACATGTTTTTAACGTCCCTTGTTAAAATAAAGAACGGTTGTAATTTTTTTAGTAGCTTAGCTACTATCAGAAGTGGCAAAGGTTTGTTCCATAAACTTACTCATTGTGTTTTTAGAGGTAGCTGTGACGTTCTTTGCATCACCATTCTTTAGTGCTAGTGCTCTTGCAAAAAAAATACTAGTACCTTCACAATTACTTGATATGAACAACACTTACCCATGATAGATTAGTCACTCGGAATAAACAACATGGCTTTGTCAGTCTTAAAACTGTGGTTTGGCCACCTACTAGAACCTTTGCAACTCCTGTACTGAGGGAGCATCTTTAGCATGACATCCGGGGGAAGCCATTTCTTTTGAATTCTCTTGAAGCCTCTCATCTTTGCAGTTTCTTCTATCCCCATCTCATTTCCTGATGTGAGTAATAAGAACAACACCATCATATGACATTATTATCTGCTTTACACTCCATAGGAAGAGATTTATCAGGTTTTTGTTTGACCTGGAATTAATTAATATGCAATTTAGACATATTTTGTAAAATTGTACACTTCAACTACAACTAATTTAAACTTACTCTATTGATTCGTCGGATCCTTCATCCCTGAATAGCCACAGTGTGGGTTGTTGAACATGATTCTATCATAAAAACATGTGTTAATTCTCGGATCCCTATGCATTTTTGTTGCATTGACTTCCAAATGAACTGTGCCTCCCAAAATAATGAATTATGCGACGTTGGTTGGTCCAAACTTAAACATGTTTTTAATGTCCCCTGTTAAAATAAAGAAAGGTTGTAATTTTTTAGTAGCTTAGCTACTATCAGAAGTGGCAAAGGGTTTGTTCCATAAACTTACTCATTGTGTTTTTAGAGGTAGCTGTGATGTTCTTTACATCACCATTCTTTAGTGCTAGTGCTCTTGCAAAACTGAAATTACCATCTCCCACAAGTAATATTCCCATATCCCTATCTAAGATTGGTTCTTGAACATTCTTTGGAACTGAACAGTTTAACAAACACTTGTTAAATATGTTGTTTTGTCATTCATGTTTCCTATTTCTTAGTATGGATAGCTAGTTATTTATTCCGTTCTTTAATCAATGTCTAATCTTTTAGCAATTTTGCATCAAAATCAAAGAACCTTTTAAATCAAACACTTATTAAATGTGTTGTTTTGTCATCCCTAATTTCATATCTTGTTGAATGTGTTTTTTTGTCATTCCTGTTATCTAACCAATCTATAATCTTTTAACAATTTTGTATAAAAATCTAACAAACCTTTAGCATGCATATTGTACACATGTCTTATGTATAAAAAAAAATAACTAGTTAACACATGTTGCATACATGTAGAGGTGTTCATTCAAACCGGTTCGAGATACAGATCGATTTTAAGCAAACCGGTTTGTTTTCCAAACCAGTTATGGAACCGGCTTTGAAACCGGTTTCTTGAAACTATCTGTTTGCAAATTGCACCCATTAACTAATGAGATTAGTTGTTGATAGGTGCAATTAGATTACATTTTCAATCGATCCTTAGTGTTATTAATTACAATTTCAAACAATTAGTCGTTGGCTATATAATGTAGTCTTAGAAGTTATTAATTTAGCCGTAAAAGTTATTATAAATACTTGATATACGAGTTTATTTTTTTCGTTGTTCGACCACTTATTTATTTTTATAATTCGTTATTAGCTAACTATTTCTTTTAAGCTTTGATTATTTGAGAGTTAAAAATGGTTTTTTACAAACAGGTTCAACCCAAACCGATTTCAAACCGACCCGATTTTGTTCTATAGGGTTGGGATTTTGTTACTTCAAACCGATTTGTAACCCGAACTGCAACTGACCAAAGTTGACTAAACCGGTTTTGGTTATGTACACCTCTACATACATGTCTAGTTATAAAAAGGTGTCGTTTTTATTCAAAACCCGATTACCCAACCCAACCCGATCCTAATTTCGTGTAATATGAAGTCCAAAATTTCACCCAATCTATTTCAAAAATATCATGCGTGTAATATGTGTTTCCATTCAAAATATTTGTAAATATTAGTACAATGTTGACTAATTTTCATATTAAGGATTTAAAGAAACAGATAATTTTATCTATCTTAATTGTGAAAACTCACCCCACACTGTAGCTACACCATTTTCGAGATGGATCTGGAGATCAGACTTCAATTGTTCTTCTGCACTTTCTTGCGATATCTAAAACTTCGAAACATAACGTTTCAGCAACCCACTCCGTTTCAGAAACTCACTCCCGAAACTGTCTCTTGTGATTTTGATGATCTTCTCCAATTCAGCTTTAGAAAAAAAATTTGACTAATAAATGCTATTTAGGTAATTTTTGTGGTTCTTCTACTTTTTTTTCTTCATGTGATCATGTCTATGCACATGATGACCATCTGACGATCTAAAAAAACTAAAAAAATCATTTTTTTTCATCTTGTCTGTCCGATGAAACATAGTATGTTTCATATGCTGCATGTATGCAACATACCATGTTGCATATATGTAACATAGTCGGATAGACAAGATGAAAGAAAAAAAAAAATTAAGTCATTAGGTGTATAAAATAATTAGTCATAATCAACCATTAGTATTATTTGTATCAAATGGAAACATCTAAATAACATGTATACTATTGTAAATTTGTAACATATAATTATATAATTATAGGAGAACTAATATAATAGTAAATTAAAAGGAATGACAAATATGCTCAAATAAATGTATAGATCTATCGTAATTAACCAAATAAATAAAAGGTCAACGGTAATAATACATGCTACCTCCCAAAAGTTCGACGATCAGTATAAATTATAGTTTAGAAGATCAAACGATTTTGAACATTTCATGTATAAAGAGAGTATAAAATAGAGTGAGAGTAGAATATGATCCAACTCACGTTGAGAGAAACCTCCTATTTATAAAGAGCATATTGGGCCTTAACCCTAATGGTCTTAGTTAGGAGTGGGCTCATCTGAATTGGGCATTACATATGGTTTTTGAATGATTGTAAACAAGAAAATGCAAATACAAATCTAGCACCTCTTTGATTTGTATTAATCCAAATATGAAGAGCAAAACTGGTATGTAAATTGGAAGCCAAGTAAAGAAGAACCATTTATAACCAACTAATAAATTGGTGAGTGGAATTTGGCAATTGTTGATTGCCTTTTCAAAATCTTATATATGCATTAAAAACAAATTATTTAGATATATAATACCTTATAAAATATAAGAAAAATTATAATCAAGAAATACATAGATACATGATATATTCTCATTTACTCTCATTCCTTCCATTTAATTAAATGCAGTAAAAATATACAGTTTGATAAATGGAGGTTCTCTAAAATATAGAGAAACATATTTCTAGATTATTCATTAAAACCGATCCGAATTCCAAATAATTGACTGAACTGTGTAGACCCCTAGTTTGCTACCAGATGGTGTTTATCCCAATTTCTCACAGCAGTGTTTGAAGCCATGTCAGTTCGGCAATTATATCAGCAAGGGCTTTGTATACAGACTTTGTGGATGGTCGATAAACTATCTTTTGTTTTATTGTGGACAATGATATCAGACTAAAGCTCTGATATATAGCATCCCCAACCGGTCTAGTTCGCATCAAAGAAATCTCCAAGGGTGGAGGATCCCGACAAGTGGACATCAGTGAAAGCCTGAAAATATGAACCTACGTTATGACAGATTAAGATTAAGAGGTTATGATCAACGTTCCCTTTGAGACAATGGAAGCATATGGCATTTGTGTGAAACCCATAAATAATTTTAAAATGCATGTACGAAACCGAAAAATAGATTAAAAATCTTTACAAAGCTATAATATAATCGTAAAGCTATAATATAATCGTCTTTTGTTTTTGTTTACTTTTTATCTCGTTCCAGAAGATCATGCGGCCGTCTCACTATGCACAATCCAATCCAACGCACGCGAGACCACCACACCTTATCGGTCTAGCCAATCAGATAGATCAGCGATTCATCAAGCTCGTTAACTTCCAATCTTCTGATGCACCCGCACCATACCTGATCACACTCCATTTAATCCACCGGTTTTCCCGGTCACCGGTTTCTCCTTTATTAAACCCAATAGAAACCTCACCTCTTCTCCATTCTTCTTCTCTGCTTCATCTCTTCGTCAACATCCATTTCAATTCACACGTTATCTTCTTCTACCTGCGTCATGGGTAAGCAAATTCGACTAGTATAGTAATATTTAAGTTTATGTTCTTCTTTTGATTTGATTCTGATAATAATGATCTAACACACTCTGTTTTTTTTTCTTCATTTTTATGTTGTTTAGGAAAGATCAAAATCGGAATCAACGGTACTAGATCTAGCACGCTTTACACTTTCATATAGTTTAATAAATCATTTGGCATGATTTGATTTGGACTAACATGTAGGATTCGGAAGAATCGGTCGATTGGTGGCTAGAGTAGCTTTGCAGAGAGATGATGTTGAACTTGTTGCTGTTAACGATCCGTTCATCTCTGTGGAGTACATGGTTTGTGATTTTGATAATTTGATTGTATCAATAGTAGATTGTAGTTTGGGGATTTTAGAATATTGATCGGTTTATAATTAGTTTGAATTTGCTTTACTAGCCTGTGGATCTGTGAGTTTATGGTGCTTTTGAGCTTGAATTTGACTTTGATTATGATTAATTTGCAGACTTACATGTTTAAGTATGACAGTGTTCATGGTGCGTGGAAGCACCATGAGCTCAAAGTGAAGGATGACAAAACCCTTCTTTTCGGGGAGAAATCTGTGGCTGTTTTCGGTTCCAGGTGCAGTTTTCGTAAATCTAGTTTTGATAAAGTTCATGTTATAGTATGTTATTACAATCTAGGTTAGTTTTTATAAGCAATTTGTTGAATAATTATGTTTTGTGATCATTGAAGGAACCCAGAAGAGATCCCATGGGGCGAAACTGGAGCCGAGTTTGTTGTGGAATCCACTGGAGTTTTTACTGACAAGGACAAAGCTGCTGCTCATCTAAAGGTATCTGATTTACATACACACTTATGTATACATTTATATTTATATATTGTATTTGGCGATATGCTATGTATTTCTGGGGTAAAATCTGTCAAAGTTAAGGTCTATAAGAGGCTGAAATGTTAAAACAACTATGATGACAGAAGAACTTATGAAAGGTTTACTTAATAAAAAGGCTGATATGTAAAACATATGAGAGGCATAACTTGTGGTTGCAAATAAGACTTATTTGGTTGTATGTAGAACATGGCTTTGCCCCTTCTGTTTTTGGGGCTAAACATTCCGGGGCGCCTCTTGATTTTTGAAACCAATATGTGTAGTGAAAGTAATGTTTGGATGGGTTCATAAACTGATTAAACTGTTTTTATTGTTTTGGAACTTCAGAGACTTAGGAACTTATTATCAAATGATTGACTGATTTTGATTCTTGAAGTCATCATTTTCATTAGGGACATTCTTTAGCTCCCTGTGATTTATCGTATATAGATATTCATTCCGTTTTTACTGTTATAAGGTTTTTAGGATCACTTATTTTTATTAACTCAAGTTCTTATAAATGTGCTTTTACCCATATGTTTAGGGTGGAGCTAAGAAGGTTGTCATCTCTGCCCCGAGTAAGGATGCACCCATGTTTGTTGTTGGTGTAAATGAGAAGGAATACACACCTGACCTTCACATCGTTTCAAATGCCAGCTGTACCACCAACTGCCTTGCACCTCTGGCCAAGGTTCTTGTTCACTAATCAGTAATCAATAATCAATAATTAATTCAATGTTTTTGCTTGATATCTTACCCATTTATTTGTGTGATGCAGGTTATAAATGACAGGTTTGGCATTGTTGAGGGTCTCATGACAACTGTGCACTCCATCACTGGTATATATATATTTTCACATTGTTTACTGGTTTTTTGTTAAAGAAGGGAATGTTCATAAACGGGTCAGTTTGGGTTTGTATTAGATCTCTAACGGGTTGAACATGTTAAAAGTTATTTTAAGTTTATTCAAATGCATAAGAAGGGGATAAAATGTGTTTGCAGGTTGGTCCAGCCTGGTCTGTTTTGAGTCCCACTAAAAAAACAATTTCAACCTGTTAAACTGCTGAACTTGACAAGTTTATTTTGTGACCTCACGACCATTACTTATGTATATTTTGTGAACGTTTACTGTTCATTTATGATTCAGCTACACAGAAGACTGTTGATGGACCATCAGCCAAGGACTGGAGAGGTGGAAGGGCTGCTTCATTCAACATCATTCCTAGCAGCACTGGTGCTGCTAAGGTATTCCGGAATTCAAGTTTCTAAATTTGCTAATTTCTTGCAAGTTATAACTTTTTTGTGCAATATATATATAAACAGGCTGTAGGAAAAGTGCTCCCTCAATTGAACGGGAAGTTGACCGGAATGTCATTCCGAGTCCCAACTGTTGATGTATCTGTTGTTGATCTGACTGTGCGGTTGGAGAAGTCTGCAACCTATGATGAAATCAAAGCTGCTATCAAGTTAATAACGTTCTAAAAATATAAACTTTTTGTTTATTTTATTGATATATTATATAGTTCTGATAATTTTGTTTGGGTCGGTTTACAGGGAGGAATCTGAGGGAAAACTGAAGGGGATCTTGGGTTACACTGATGAGGACCTGGTTTCCACAGACTTCGTGGGAGACAGCAGGTAAGCATATTATTTATTTATATATTTGTTTCAAGATTCTTTTTTAAGTTTTTATCACAGCTATAACAAATGGATGTCTGATGTTACAGGTCTAGCATATTCGATGCAAAGGCTGGAATTGCTTTGAACAATAATTTCGTAAAGCTTGTTTCGTGGTATGATAACGAGTGGGGTTACAGGTAAATCCTTTTCTTTCCATATCATATCATCTTTTAACCCCCGGTATAGCTTTTGGGTTTATTGACAAAACTAGTAAATGTCTTATTACGCAGTTCCCGTGTGGTTGATCTGATCGTTCACATGGCATCTGTGGCGAAGTAACTTTCGGTCAACAGACCAGGATGTCCTCAGTAAAGTGCTGGATGAAGGTGAATAAAGGTGTTTTGATCCTACCTGTGTTCATTAAACAAGATGTAGGTGAAATGTTTTTTTGGGGTGTCATGCTTTTGGAGTTGATACTGTGAAGTGAATCTCCTTTGTTTTATGAATTTTGTACTACATTCTGAGACATCTGGCTTTAGGCCTTCTCACCCAAAACTTTGTCAAGTCATGGGTATGAATGTATGATTATTCATGTGGGGAATAAATGGTTCAAAGTGTTTTGACCATGGCTATTAAGGTGGAGGGAAATGATCCTCATTCATGTCACTTCAGTAGGAACTAGAAGTGATCAATCATCAATATTTCCGTGATTAGCAGAAACTTGTGTTTGTACAGAGGAACTACCATGATAGGAAATAACCATAGGTACTGCTGATAGAAGTTATTCATTGGCAGGAACTTAGTTATTAGTTATCGCGGAAAGTAACAAGTTATCAAAATTAAC
>JBCNJP010000015.1:3991248-4042361 GCA_039602395.1 Deinandra increscens subsp. villosa | reverse complement strand
GAAACCGGCTAACTTGATTTACAACATAAGATAAGTCTGGCCGTGTGATAGTGAGTATTTGAAGCAAGTGACTTATATTAACTAGGATCGTGGTAGGCCAGGTGGATTTTCTCTGGAATGAGCTCAACTGGTGTAAATAGTCCCCGGATTTTCCGGGGCATTCGTTGGCCGTTCAAAAAAAGAAAGTAGTTATTGTCAATTAGTGATTTAGGCAATTAATACCTTACGTATTTAGTTCCTTAATTCTCTCAATAGGTTGTTGTAAAAGGCCTCCTTATAAGGCATTGTAATGCTCTTGTAATTATTCAAGTTTTCAATCAATTCATAATTTACACCCTTAACTTAGCGTAAGATTCTTTTGACTTGTTGGAAATGATCAACCATAGTGGTATGCAGAAGAAACCGGCTGACTTGATTTACAACATAAGATAAGTCTGGCCGTGTGATAGTGAGATATTTGAAGCAAGTGACTTATATTAACTAGGATCGTGGGTATAGGTAAGAGTGTAAGACCAATATTTGAAGCAAGTAGAGTGGTCATGGGTTCTGCATTAAGTAGGCCAGCACGTTTGAGTATGTCTCGAGCATATTCGGACTGATTGAGAAACAATCCATCCATGCTACGAGTAACTTCCAAGCCAAGAAAGTAATTTAGATTTCCAAGATCTTTGGTGGAAAATTCAGAGTTAAGCCTGGTGATGAAGGTGTTGATGATGTCTTCGGTCTTCAGGTTTCTTGTGAGTATTAGGTCATTCACATAAACCAAGAGATACATAATACCGTCATCGCATTTAAAGACAAAGAGAGAAGGATTAGCACTGGTGCATGAGAATCCATTCTAATTGAGAAAAGTGTTTTGATGATGAAATCAGGCACATGGGGCTTGCTTTAGACCATTAAATGCCCTTTTTAAGCGACATACATGAATCAACAAAGCCGGGTGGTTGCTCCGTAAAAACTTGTTCATCCTACGAGCCATGTAGGAAGGCATTATTTACATCTAATTGATGTTGCTTCCAGTTATTAATAGTGGCAAGAGACAAAACAATTCGAATTGTTGAGGCTTTCACGACCAGGCTAAACGTGTGAGAATAGTCCAAACCTGGGATTTGAGTGTACCCTTGAGCAACCAAGCGGACCTTATATCGTTCTATAGAGGTAATAGTGCCATCAGATCGGTACTGTGTCCGATAAAGCCATTCCGGTCCAACAAATGATCAGTGGGGCGCAGGACGAGAGTCCACATGTTGTTGCGTTAGAGAGTTTCCATTTCTTTTTGCATTGCCTCTATCCAATGAGAGTGTCGCGCTGCGGTTTAAAGCCTTTCGAATCTATTTGAGCGAATAGCGCCATATACAAGCCATGAGTTTTAGTGTGAGCAAGATCAGCTTGGTATCGAGGACTAAAGATACCTGCTTTTCCCATGGTAACCTTTGGGTGAGTATTGGTCGGAGCTGTGTGAGAAGAGCTAAATATGCTACATGGTTGATTAATACCCTTCACCGATGTGTTATAACTGGTGTTGTATAGTATTTTTCAAGTTCAAATAAAATCTGATTTCTTAATATAGTAGTGATATAGAACTTTCTGATGTACAGTTAAACAAGAAAGATAATAGGACTAAGAGACTAAATACAAGCCCACTAAAACAAAGTATTAAAAACTAGATAGAAAATAATTATAAGATCCCAAAGCAAGCTCTACAAAATAATATAATTTCAACTACAAATGGTAAGAAAAAGGTTATGAATACGTCCATAGATCATAACCAGAAAAAGAAAGAAAAAAAAAAGTCTTGCTTGCAATATGATGTCTCATTTCTCGAATTCTCATCAACACTCAATAATAAATGGGTATTTACACCACCATAACTAAGGAAGTGTATTAATATGTCTATGTTGCTTATGACTTTATGTAGTGGCGAAGATTAAAAGAAAACTCCTATGAGGCGGAGCTAAAAAATTTTACCGAGTGGGCGATACTCAATACATTCGAGGGGGCGATATTCATTACATATAATTTTTTCTACATAAAATCGTGAATATCAGTTTTTCTGACCAAATAACAGCAGGGGCGATCGCCCCCTTGGGTCCCTTCTACGCTTCCCCATTGACTTTATAAGGCATTATCTTATGAATATTCTAGAACCATAATATCTTGTTTATAAATAATGTACGGTTGAAAATAAACGTAGTTTTGTTTTTTTGTTTAACGGCAAGGTAATATTTATACACCAAATTACACCATTGTCTGGGTTTGAACCTAGGATCTCCACCTAAGAGGACAAAACCTCTACTAAATGGACTGTTCCCACATTGGCTAAATGTGATTTCGTGATATGTTAACCCTTCAACCCGCCAAATTTATAGTAAGAGGGACATATAGGTTGTGTTTGGCACGTCATAAGCTAGCTTATCAGCTAGCTTTTGATGTTACCAAACGGGACTTTTTTTAATAAGCAATTGTTTTTTAAAGTCTCGTTTGGTAACGTTAAAAAGCTAGCTTATAAGCTAGCTTTTGAAAAGCTAGTTGGAGTAGCGTTTCAACTAGCTTTTATAATATTTCCAGTTTTACTCTTCCCTAACTTATAAATAAATATATTTATTTACATTTATGACATGTACTTTTATGTCATTTTACATTTTTAAACTAGTTTATCAGCTAATTTTTACCAAACGTTATTTTTTATCAGCTAGCTTATAATTTATCAGCTAGCAGCTAGCTTGTCAGCTAGCAGCTAGTTTTTCAGCTAGTACGCCAAACACAGCCTTAATGATATCATAGTCTTATAATTTGTCTCTTAAATTATCGTTGATTAAGTGTTGATTCTAATTCAAATAATACGTGTTTGAGTCTCGTAATATAGAATAAGAGAAATGTAACGTCCCAAACCCTCTTATATGATTTTTATGTGAAAATGTTTTGTTTTGTATGGGAAGGGTCGGGTTTTGTGTGGTTAATGAACGCACCCGGACGGGTTTAGTAAAACGTTAAATTAATTACTAAGTGGTATTTTGAGACTAGATGAGTATTTAATAAAAATTAGGGGTTGAATGGGCAAATATGGAGTTGGGCAAGGTTTGTAAAAAGAGTCATAGTGGAGGGGTGGATTATGTAACTAGAGGACCTAAATAAAAATAAAAAAAATCTGGAACCTCCCTAGGGAGATTCACGATCGCGACCAGAGAGAAGGAGAGGGAAAAGGGTGATCTTGATCCAACCCATCTCAAATCCTTGAATGTTAGTGAAAATCGTTAATTTAGAGGGCTGGAATTCGACTAAGGAGGGTGTCTAGGTCTTAATTTCATCACCAATTCTTGTCTACTCTCACCTAGTAAGTATTCTTCATAGTAGGTGAAATCATGAACTTCCCTATAGATGAAATTGATATGGGAATTATGTTGTATGTGCAGTCTTGAGTATGAATCAAGCTTAAATTCACCTTGCATGTGCTACTTGTGTAATAGTTAGTGAGGTTGTGGTGGGGGTTAGAACCCATTACATAGAAATCTCCATTTATGTGGGGGAGGTGAATTGGGTTGGGTTTGATGCATAAGAAAATTGTGATTTGTATGAAATAACTTGTAGATTACTCATAAGTGTGATAAATTATGCTTCATGCTTGATATGGGTCAAATTAAAAGAAGAAATAGTATATGATAATAGCCATATAAAGTGTGCCTATTAGGTGTTTGACAAAATGCCTAGGTGAAAGATGATGAACGATTAAGATGTTTTCTTATGTTCAACTTGTCATGCTACGAAATATCAATGAGATGGTGTATTTGAGTATGAATGATATCAAGAAAAAGATAAAGTCTTGATGTTTATCATATGTGCTAGTTGTTGTAGGTGATTGATATGGAAGCCAAGTGTGTAAATACTTGACATTAAATGGGGTGTGTTTGTGTAATATTGGGTTGTGTGAATACTCATGGTTAACTAATAATCATGGTAATATAGGTGAATCCGGTGGAAGCTCAAGCCACCAACGTGAAGGAAAAGCTAAAAGTTAAACGCTCAAGGTAACGTAAGATTGTTTAACTATGTATGTACATATATCTAAAAGCGAGCAAATGCATATGTGTGTGATGTTATGTTTATGGTTGAGAAAAATGGGACTTACAAGTCCTAAAGGATGGAATGGACTAATGAGTTTAATTATGTTGAACAAAATCTGCAAGTTGACCCATTTGGGGTAAGATTGGAAGAATTGACCTATTTTGGGTAAGAGGTGGAAATCAAGTTTCCAATAGAATGGCCCTCGGGCAAGAATGGGGATTGGCATTTGATGCAAATCCGAGTGTAAACTTGAATAAAAGCTCTAACATGTGCGTGCTTGTAACTAGATTTTGGAAACGGGTCGAATGGGTTGGGATTCCATGATTTGATTCTCATATGTTTGATTTGTAGTTGGTTATGGAAAACTAATAGGAAGGGTTGTCATTTGACTAGATAAAGGATCTGTGGTACTTGGGATGAAAACTGGTCATGTGCAGGAAAACTGGAACTTAGCCAAAAATTGGCTAAGTATGGAAACATGGGAAAACTGGACGAATCCCTGGAAATCCCTCTCCAAGCGTATCGCTTGGAGAGTGGAAACCAGGAGGCGATACGCCAGATGCACTAGGCGTATCGCCTGCTAAGGCAGGAGTTCTAGGCGATACGCCTAGAACTGTGTTTTACGGACTAATGTTGTTCATTCATTTTATACTATAGTAATTGATTGTAATTGTTATAGGTCACCTTTTACTAATACGTTACTGGTAATTGGTGACAGGTAGTATGGGTAACGTGGAAGCGGGTCCGGATTGAGCATTTTGGAAGATGAACTGAACACATGGAGAAGGGTAGTCTCGATGGATGATATCATCATCCTATTTTGTTAAATAGCTGTGTAACTCTGATAAGATGTTCTAGGTTAACAAACTTATAACTTTCATGAATGTAAATCGTAAGGTGGTCAAGTATGGACCCGTTTTTAAGTAAAAAAAATTTGGGGTCTGCTTTTCGCTCAGTAAGACTTTATAAAAGAAGTAGTGGGATGCCACAAGAAAAGGTCAATTTTAGAGTAAATTTTATTGTAGAAAACTTGTTAGTTACATTACATTTTATTACATTTTTAAATATAAAATAAAGTACGAATATTGTGTAAAATTTGCTGTAATAACCAACATTAAAAAACTGATTATACTGTATCGATAAATGCACTCGTCAATAATTCAAATTTATCATTAAAAGAAAATAAATGTTAACACGAGAGATCGAGGAAAGGTCCAAGAGTCCCACTCTTACATATTAAATATTCATCTAGCTATTATATGAGTAAATGTTATATGCATCGTAGATAATGTGTAGTAGTCAAATTACAAGTAGGTCCAAAACTAGTATGGACTATGATCCTCAAAAATAATAAAAGTTTGGTCTATGACCGTAAAAAAATCAAAGACATCATTGTTCGTCACTAATGATAAAAATGATATCATTATCTGCGTTGAACGTGTAGTCGAGCCATTTTCCCACCCCTTTCTTGTTTGTGTAGTGATGAAACATACTCCTCACTGACCACATCTTCTTCACCATGCTAAACACACTACATCTTTATATGACCATAATTTTATAGTATCCAGGTTTGTAGCCTTCTTGAGTTTCAAAGGACACCCATTGGAAGATTCAAATATATGATTATTATAAGGAATATTGGATTTAAATAATATGAATTAACCTCTATTGGCCGATAATAATACCAATTCAGTTATTTGCCTACAATAATACCAATTCGTCAAGTTAGTCTCAAAAATGATATACCGTTAGTTTTTCACTAACGGTGTTAGTTTTTTTACTGATGTGGCAAATGGAGGGGCTGTTTTGTAAATACTATAAAATCAAGGGGTTGCGGGGTTGTTTTATAAACTAGTTTCTTCCCCAATCCATCTCTCCCTCTTCTTCGTTTACATCCCACACCCCCACCACCACCGCACCCGACCACCATCGCACCTCCCTGCCACTGTCTCCGTTTCCATCAGCCACTGCATAACCACCCATCTTCTCGTTCTCCGGCGTCACTTTCTCACTTTCTCGCCTCTGTCTTCTCCGGCGAACAGGAAACCAACAGGAGAACAGGAAACCGGCCGAAGCTACCTTTGTCTCTTCTTCGCGACAACCGGCGGCGACCCCTCGCTCCCTGTCTTCTCCGGCGGAGGCGAGCAAGGCTAGCGACGGCGGCGCTACCTCTGTTTCGTTCTCCGGCAGCCGCTACCTCTGTCTCTTCTCGTTCTCCGACGCTACCTCTGATCGTGGCTGACGGTGATGGTATGCGATCGTGGCTGACAGTGATGGTGGACGGATCTTGGTCCGATCGTGGATGACGTTCTCTGGCGTCCGATCTGCTGCCGCTACTGTGGACAGACGGCGGTGGAATGAGGGACCGAGAGAGATGATGGTTTAGGGTTTGAGGAGAGTTTATACAAATTACAATTGTAGTCCCTGTTGTTTTATGCTTTAATGAAACAAATTAAAAATGCCAAATAGGATCCATGTCAGCAGCCACATTAGCAAAACTAACACTGTTAGTGGAAAACTAACGGTGTATCATTTTTGAGACTAAATTGACGAATTGGTATTATTGTAGGCAAATAACTGAATTGGTATTATTATCGGCCAATAGAGGTTAATTCGTATTATTTAAATCCAATTTTCCTTATTATAATAGATGATAAGTTTAATTCATTTTAAATTGGTTGCTTTCTCTAGAAGGTACATTTATGCTATATTACTATTTGGCATATGTGGAGCACTGAAAATGAACAGAATTACAAGTCTTATTAGGACTATTATTTTTATACCTCCCATGGAAAATAAAATAAATCAAGTAGCATTAAACATGTAGGTCACTTAATATAACCTAAAATGCACTAATATGATCAATCAATCAATATAAAATGCACTGCTTTTTCAGGGTAAAAAATGTTGTTTAGCCACTTACTAGACCCCTTACGATTTGTGTACTGGGGGAACATCCTTAGCACGAGATCTGGGGGAAACCACTTCTTTTGTATCTTGTTGAACCCTGTCATCTTTTCAATCTCCTTTATCCTTCAGTATATGTAGTCACCTTTCTTGTTGTGTGTGATAAGAATTGCACCACCAAATGACATTATTAATGATCTTACACTCCACAGAAAGAGATTAATCAGCTATTTTTTTTAACTCGAAATTAATATATTTTGCAATTTAGAAATGTATTGTAAAATTTGACATTTTAACCCCAATTAAATTAAACTTACTGTGTTGATCGATCAGATCCTTCATCCTTAAATCCCTCACGGTGTAGGTGGATTGGTGACGAATCAACTATAGAAACATGTATTAATTTTGGGTTGTAGTAGATCTCCAACGGATCAAACGGGTTAATAGGGGTGTTTACGGTCCGGTTGGTCCGGGTTTAAAGATATTTTCGACCCAACCCGAAAGATACGGGTTCAAATTTCCCAAACCGAATGGGTTGGGTCGGGTTTAGTGGATCAGAACAAACCGGATTAACCGGGTTGGGTTACGGGTTGAACGGGTTGTCTTCGTGGGCCATTTAAATTCGTGGGCTATTTAAATTCATGGGTCATTTAAATGTTTAATATGATTAACTTCGTGGGCTATATATTTTGTATAATTGATAAAATAAACATCCCTTCAAAATGTTTAATGTGCCGTTAAAATTAATATAATATGTATTATAATATATATATATATATATATATATATATATATATATATATAAAATTATAAATAGTTAAACTAAAGATTAATGGGCCGGTCCAGGTTTAACCCGTGTTTTAAAATGCCAACCCGCAACCCGGACCGTTGGATCCAGGTTTTAAATTTTTGATCCGCAACCCGGACCATTTATAAAAATTCGAACCCAACCCGTAATTTTTTTTTCCGGTTTAAACGGATTGGTCCGGTTTTCCGGGTTTATGAACACCCATACGGGTTAGAAGTTATTTTAAGTTTATTTAAATGCATAAAAAAGGGATAAGAAAGTGTTTGCAGGTTGGTCCAGCCTGGTCTGTTTTGAGTCCCGCTGAGAAAAACTTCAACCCGTTAATCCGCAAGACCTTACTAGTCCATTTTGTGACCTTACCGGCCATTAATTTTGTATATTATAGTAGTTATAGTGACGGTTTATTGTTCATTTATGGTTTATGATTTATGATTCAGCTGTACTATTAATGGACCATCAGCCAAGGATTGGAGAGGTGGAAGGGTTGCTTCATTCAACATCATTCCTAGTAGCACTGTTGCTGCTAAGGTATTCGGGAATTCAAGTTTCTAATTTTGCTAATTTCTTGCAAGTTATAATTTTGTGTTGTGTAACATTATGTTTCGTGGTATGATAATGAGTGGGGTTACAGGTAAATCCTTTTCTTTCCATATCATCTTTTAACCCCCGGCATGGCTTATGTGTTTATTGACAAAACCAGTAAATGTCTTATTACGTAGTTTCCGTGTGGTTGATTTGATTGTTCACATGGCATCTGTGGCGAAGTAACTTTCGGTCAACAGACTAGGATGTCTGCAGTCAAGTGTTGGATGAAGGTGAATAAGTTTTTTTTTTTTTGGGTGTCATGCTTTTGGAGTTGTTATTGTGAAGTGAATTTCCTTTGTTGTATGAATTTTGTACAGGCTTTATGAATCTCCTTGCCTCTGACTCTGGGTTTGTATCTTTAATTTAAGGTCAGCCGGTACCCATTCTTATGTTATATCTACTTTTTTTTTACAGGTGGTTGCTTCTTTCTAAGTTTCATTCTGCGTTGTACATGGTGTATGTATGTTTTCTTATTATCTTCAACCTATTATGTGTTTGTAGCTTCTTTTGTTCTTCAAGTCCACTGTTTTGTTTCTAAAAGCAATTACCAATACTATGGGAAAAAATAATATGTATGGCTGTTTCAGGCTGTCCTGTTTGTTGGTTAGATGGTTTGTACAAGTTATTTATGCTAATGTTGTTCTTATGTTTTTTGTATTGTTGCAGGTTCATGTCTGGTGGTGTTATACTTCTCTTCATCCTTTGCTCAGTGTGTTTATTATCTATGAGTGATCTTTATATCATTTTCTTAATTGGTCCTAGTTGTCTTTTGGTATCGTGCTTCTAAAAGCATTGATTTAACTACTGATAACCAGAACAATCTGAAAACCCTATGGTGCTTTGTGGTTACGAAAATCGATAAACTGACTTGGTAAGAAATTATGCTGCTAATTTCGATGATACCATCTAAGTTGGTAATAAAAATATAAAAATATAAACATCAGGAAATGATCACAAAAACATTCTGCATTGTATTCCATGGCATAAAGGATTCAGAGTCTTGCACTTCAAACTAATACTGACTGGAATAATAACTCACAAGATGAAAACATCATTGAACTATGATGGTCTTAATGAGCTCAACCGTGGACCTAGAACCTGAACAGTAAGAAGCCAAAGGGTTTTAACCCCAATCACCTTACCCGTTAAAGGTTAGATTATAACTCATATAACTCTTGCACCTACATGTTTATTGATATAAAAGACCGTTTCTTTTAGTTTCACTATGATGGAGTTTCACTATGATAGGAGTCTAATCTTTTGCACCTGTATATCCAGTCTTTCTTTCATTAATTATGAGCTTGGATATGGATGCATATAAGCACAACAATACAATGCATAGACACTTATAAATCTCTACTGATATTTTGACACTGTAAGCAAATACTCTTAATATGAGCGAATTCTATAACCTACAGCAAACAGCCAAACACTCAACTTAATTTTAGCATAGCAGTTTTCAGATCCATTTTGGACCAACATGTATATAGTATTTGTAAGTAAATAGATTTAGTAATCCTTTAGACCAAGAGCCAAAATTTAACCCACGGCGACTACAAAAATTATCTGGGTAGTAAAAATAGAAACTGTTTTAAGAATCCTTTAGACCAAGAACCCTTTAAGACTAATAGGTATATAGTTGCAGGGAGCTCCTGAAATTGCTAAAGACCGACAATAGGAACTTGACTACAGGTACGCATGCATTAAACAACCTTACAAATACAATTATTATAAAGATGGTACAAACCTTCTGATCCCTAATTATAACAAAGCAGTTACCTCTTTAAACTCTATGGTGGCCCATAAAAAATTAACAAAAAAACAATTCATAATACATAGAAGATTGCATGTTTTACAAATGCTTACAGTTATTAATGGCTATAGAAATAAAAATAGCTTAACATAAATATGAAAATTTACATACCGATTTATAAAGATTGGGTCTTTAATAGGAATGTTAGGTTGGCCTAATCTCCCAAAATCAGATTAGGATACTGGCTAAATCTACATGGGTTTGGTCCCGATTAGTAATCAGACTATTATATGAGAGAGTTTATTATGTTGTGTGGGTATGGCAAGAGTGGTGATAAGTAGACGGCTTGATGCAACTTCTAGAATGGATATGTTGTTCCAAGTGCCATACAGATTATTTAAATAAATAAATAAATTATATTATGTTGTATTATTACAAATTTTATGTCTGCCCAAAGAAAAAATTGTTTTAGTAACAGACTGGATTTAACTAATATCAGAAAAATGTTGTTCTTTGCTCCTGGTCAAGGCCTACTAGGATGTTGAGTTCTAATAATTCACAAGAATTGCTATTGTCTACATTCATTTTGTCTATATCCATTAGAACATGTTTATTTTCTTTTTGATTTTGCACCATGCACTAGCTAATATTTACAGTGTTAGGTTGGATTTAAGTTATTTTGTGGTGTTTGTGATGAAGAATAAATCTTCATGAACCTGAACATTGCCTTTAATTTTTGCCATTCATATTAGTTCTTTAATAATTGACCCATGTCTATTAATACTCAACATCTGTTCTATTATCAGGGAATCTAAATCATGTTATAGTTTGGATCATTCTGTTAATTTGGTTTTGAAGTAAACCCGTTTAAAGGATTAAAATGCATTTGCACTGAACGATTAAACTGTTTGAGTTAGGTTGTCAATTTTCTTCCTTTGTTTTAAGAATTTTGGATTTATGTGTTCCAATTCTAATTCTTTCCCTATATAAAAAACTAATTGAAATGTTGATTTAACGATAAGCTACACAATTGCTCTAAATCATGCAGGAGACACAACTGCTCCAACCAAACCCAAATAATACATCAACTTGGAGAAGCTAACGAAAAGCCATTTAGCAAAACTAGATAGCATCTAATATAACAAAGATTAAACCTACATCCACTTTTGTATGCAACCCTCCCTTGATTAAATAGGCTTGATGTAAGTTTACCCAGGATAGATAGGCGTCATAATTGCTGATAATGTCAAATCAGTTGCTGCAACACGCGGTCAAAATACTAGTACTTTCGCAATTACTTGATATGAACAACACTTACCCAGGATAGATTAGTCACTTAGAATAAACAACATGGCTTTGTCAGTCGTAAAACTGTGGTCTGGCCACCTACCAGAACCTTTGCAACTCCTGTACTGGGGGAGCATCTTTAGCATGACATCCGGGGGAAGTCATTTCTTTTGAATTCTCTTGAAGCCTCTCATCTTTGCAATTTCTTCTATCCTCCAGTAATTATATGCTCATTTCCTGATGTGAGTAATAAGAACAACACCATCATATGGCATTATTATCTGCTTTACACTCCAGAGGAAGAGATTTATCAGGTTTTTGTTTGACTAGGAATTAATTAATATGCAATTTAGACATATTTTGTAAAATTGTACACTTCAACTACAATTAATTTAAACTTACTCTATTGATTCGTCGGAACCTTCATCCCCGAATAGCCACAGTGTGGGTTGTTGAACATGATTCTATCATAAAAACATGTGTTGATTCTCGGATCCCTATGCATTTTTGTTGCATTGACTTCCAAATGAACCGTGCCTCCCAAAATAACGAATTATGCGATGTTGGTTGGTCCAAACTTAAACATGTTTTTAACGTCCCTTGTTAAAATAAAGAACGGTTGTAATTTTTTTAGTAGCTTAGCTACTATCAGAAGTGGCAAAGGTTTGTTCCATAAACTTACTCATTGTGTTTTTAGAGGTAGCTGTGACGTTCTTTGCATCACCATTCTTTAGTGCTAGTGCTCTTGCAAAAAAAATACTAGTACCTTCACAATTACTTGATATGAACAACACTTACCCATGATAGATTAGTCACTCGGAATAAACAACATGGCTTTGTCAGTCTTAAAACTGTGGTTTGGCCACCTACTAGAACCTTTGCAACTCCTGTACTGAGGGAGCATCTTTAGCATGACATCCGGGGGAAGCCATTTATTTTGAATTCTCTTGAAGCCTCTCATCTTTGCAGTTTCTTCTATCCCCCAGTAATTATATGCTCATTTCCTGATGTGAGTAATAAGAACAACACCATCATATGACATTATTATCTGCTTTACACTCCATAGGAAGAGATTTATCAGGTTTTTGTTTGACCTGGAATTAATTAATATGCAATTTAGACATATTTTGTAAAATTGTACACTTCAACTACAACTAATTTAAACTTACTCTATTGATTCGTCGGATCCTTCATCCCTGAATAGCCACAGTGTGGGTTGTTGAACATGATTCTATCATAAAAACATGTGTTAATTCTCGGATCCCTATGCATTTTTGTTGCATTGACTTCCAAATGAACTGTGCCTCCCAAAATAATGAATTATGCGACGTTGGTTGGTCCAAACTTAAACATGTTTTTAATGTCCCCTATTAAAATAAAGAAAGGTTGTAATTTTTTAGTAGCTTAGCTACTATCAGAAGTGGCAAAGGGTTTGTTCCATAAACTTACTCATTGTGTTTTTAGAGGTAGCTGTGATGTTCTTTACATCACCATTCTTTAGTGCTAGTGCTCTTGCAAAACTGAAATTACCATCTCCCACAAGTAATATTCTCATATCCCTATCTAAGATTGGTTCTTGAACATTCTTTGGAACTGAAAAGTTTAACAAACACTTGTTAAATATGTTGTTTTGTCATTCATGTTTCCTATTTCTTAGTATGGATAGCTAGTTATTTATTCCGTTCTTTAATCAATGTCTAATCTTTTAGCAATTTTGCATCAAAATCAAAGAACCTTTTAAATCAAACACTTATTAAATGTGTTGTTTTGTCATCCCTAATTTCATATCTTGTTGAATGTGTTTTTTTGTCATTCCTGTTATCTAACCAATCTATAATCTTTTAACAATTTTGTATAAAAATCTAACAAACCTTTAGCATGCATACTGTACACATGTCTTATGTATAAAAAAAATAACTAGTTAACACATGTTGCATACATGTAGAGGTGTTCATTCAAACCGGTTCGAGATACAGATCGATTTTAAGCAAACCGGTTTGTTTTCCAAACCAGTTATGGAACCGGCTTTGAAACCGGTTTCTTGAAACTATCTGTTTGCAAATTGCACCCATTAACTAATGAGACTAGTTGTTGATAGGTGCAATTAGATTACATTTTCAATCGATCCTTAGTGTTATTAATTACAATTTCAAACAATTAGTCGTTGGCTATATAATGTAGTCTTAGAAGTTATTAATTTAGCCGTAAAAGTTATTATAAATACTTGATATACGAGTTTATTTTTTTCGTTGTTCGACCACTTATTTATTTTTATAATTCGTTATTAGCTAACTATTTCTTTTAAGCTTTGATTATTTGAGAGTTAAAAATGGTTTTTTACAAACAGGTTCAACCCAAACCGATTTCAAACCGACCCGATTTTGTTCTATAGGGTTGGGATTTTGTTACTTCAAACCGATTTGTAACCCGAACTGCAACTGACCAAAGTTGACTAAACCGGTTT
The DNA here is from genome assembly GCA_039602395.1 of Deinandra increscens subsp. villosa. Lineage (NCBI taxonomy): Eukaryota > Viridiplantae > Streptophyta > Magnoliopsida > Asterales > Asteraceae > Deinandra > Deinandra increscens. The sequence goes on along the minus strand of JBCNJP010000015.1, from coordinate 4,028,495 downwards.
TGGTTATGTACACCTCTACATACATGTCTAGTTATAAAAAGGTGTCGTTTTTATTCAAAACCCGATTACCCAACCCAACCCGATCCTAATTTCGTGTAATATGAAGTCCAAAATTTCACCCAATCTATTTCAAAAATATCATGCGTGTAATATGTGTTTCCATTCAAAATATTTGTAAATATTAGTACAATGTTGACTAATTTTCATATTAAGGATTTAAAGAAACAGATAATTTTATCTATCTTAATTGTGAAAACTCACCCCACACTGTAGCTACACCATTTTCGAGATGGATCTGGAGATCAGACTTCAATTGTTCTTCTGCACTTTCTTGCGATATCTAAAACTTCGAAACATAACGTTTCAGCAACCCACTCCGTTTCAGAAACTCACTCCCGAAACTGTCTCTTGTGATTTTGATGATCTTCTCCAATTCAGCTTTAGAAAAAAAATTTGACTAATAAATGCTATTTAGGTAATTTTTGTGGTTCTTCTACTTTTTTTCTTCATGTGATCATGTCTATGCACATGATGACCATCTGACGATCTAAAAAAACTAAAAAAATCATTTTTTTTTCATCTTGTCTGTCCGATGAAACATAGTATGTTTCATATGCTGCATGTATGCAACATACCATGTTGCATATATGTAACATAGTCGGATAGACAAGATGAAAGAAAAAAAAAAAATTAAGTCATTAGGTGTATAAAATAATTAGTCATAATCAACCATTAGTATTATTTGTATCAAATGGAAACATCTAAATAACATGTATACTATTGTAAATTTGTAACATATAATTATATAATTATAGGAGAACTAATATAATAGTAAATTAAAAGGAATGACAAATATGCTCAAATAAATGTATAGATCTATCGTAATTAACCAAATAAATAAAAGGTCAACGGTAATAATACATGCTACCTCCCAAAAGTTCGACGATCAGTATAAATTATAGTTTAGAAGATCAAACGATTTTGAACATTTCATGTATAAAGAGAGTATAAAATAGAGTGAGAGTAGAATATGATCCAACTCAAGTTGAGAGAAACCTCCTATTTATAAAGAGCATATTGGGCCTTAACCAAATAAATAAAAGGTCAACGGTAATAATACATGCTACCTCCCAAAAGTTCGACGATCAGTATAAATTATAGTTTAGAAGATCAAACGATTTTGAACATTTCATGTATAAAGAGAGTATAAAATAGAGTGAGAGTAGAATATGATCCAACTCAAGTTGAGAGAAACCTCCTATTTATAAAGAGCATATTGGGCCTTAACCCTAATGGTCTTAGTTAGGAGTGGGCTCATCTGAATTGGGCATTACATATGGTTTTTGAATGATTGTAAACAAGAAAATGCAAATACAAATCTAGCACCTCTTTGATTTGTATTAATCCAAATATGAAGAGCAAAACTGGTATGTAAATTGGAAGCCAAGTAAAGAAGAACCATTTATAACCAACTAATAAATTGGTGAGTGGAATTTGGCAATTGTTGATTGCCTTTTCAAAATCTTATATATGCATTAAAAACAAATTATTTAGATATATAATACCTTATAAAATATAAGAAAAATTATAATCAAGAAATACATAGATACATGATATATTCTCATTTACTCTCATTCCTTCCATTTAATTAAATGCAGTAAAAATATACAGTTTGATAAATGGAGGTTCTCTAAAATATAGAGAAACATATTTCTAGATTATTCATTAAAACCGATCCGAATTCCAAATAATTGACTGAACTGTGTAGACTCCTAGTTTGCTACCAGATGGTGTTTATCCCAATTTCTCACAGCAGTGTTTGAAGCCATGTCAGTTCGGCAATTATATCAGCAAGGGCTTTGTATACAGACTTTGTGAATGGTCGATAAACTATCTTTTGTTTTATTGTGGACAATGATATCAGACTAAAGCTCTGATATATAGCATCCCCAACCGGTCTAGTTCGCATCAAAGAAATCTCCAAGGGTGGAGGATCCCGACAAGTGGACATCAGTGAAAACCTGAAAATATGAACCTACGTTATGACAGATTAAGAGGTTATGATCAACGTTCCCTTTGAGACAATGGAAGCATATGGCATTTGTGTGAAACCCATAAATAATTTTAAAATGCATGTACGAAACCGAAAAATAGATTAAAAATCTTTACAAAGCTATAATATAATCGTAAAGCTATAATATAATCGTCTTTTGTTTTTGTTTACTTTTTATCTCGTTCCAGAAGATCATGCGGCCGTCTCACTATGCACAATCCAATCCAACGCACGCGAGACCACCACACCTTATCGGTCTAGCCAATCAGATAGATCAGCGATTCATCAAGCTCGTTAACTTCCAATCTTCTGATGCACCCGCACCATACCTGATCACACTCCATTTAATCCACCGGTTTTCCCGGTCACCGGTTTCTCCTTTATTAAACCCAATAGAAACCTCACCTCTTCTCCATTCTTCTTCTCTGCTTCATCTCTTCGTCAACATCCATTTCAATTCACACTTTATCTTCTTCTACCTGCGTCATGGGTACGCAAATTCGACTAATATAGTAATATTTAAGTTTATGTTCTTCTTTTGATTTGATTCTGATAATAATGATCTAACACACTCTGTTTTTTTTCTTCATTTTTATGTTGTTTAGGAAAGATCAAAATCGGAATCAACGGTACTAGATCTAGCACGCTTTACACTTTCATATAGTTTGATAATTTAGACTGTTGTTTATCTGGAATCATTTGGCATGATTTGATTTGGACTAACATGTAGGATTCGGAAGAATCGGTCGATTGGTGGCTAGAGTAGCTTTGCAGAGAGATGATGTTGAACTTGTTGCTGTTAACGATCCGTTCATCTCTGTGGAGTACATGGTTTGTGATTTTGATAATTTGATTGTATCAATAGTAGACTGTAGTTTGGGGATTTTAGAATATTGATCGGTTTATAATTAGTTTGAATTTGCTTTACTAGCCTGTGGATCTGTGAGTTTATGGTGCTTTTGAGCTTGAATTTGACTTTGATTATGATTAATTTGCAGACTTACATGTTTAAGTATGACAGTGTTCATGGTGCGTGGAAGCACCATGAGCTCAAAGTGAAGGATGATAAAACTCTTCTTTTCGGGGAGAAATCTGTGGCTGTGTTCGGTTCCAGGTGCGGTTTTCGTAAATCTAGTTTTAATAAAGTTCATGTTATAGTATGTTATTACAATCTAGGTTAGTTTTATGAGCAATTTGTTGAATAATTATGTTTTGTGATAATTGAAGGAACCCGGAAGAGATCCCATGGGGCGAAACTGGAGCCGAGTTCGTTGTGGAATCCACTGGAGTTTTTACTGACAAGGACAAAGCTGCTGCTCATCTAAAGGTATCTGATTTACATACACACTTATATATACATTTATATTTATATATTGTATTTGGCGATATGCTATTTATTTCTGGGGTAAAATCTGTCAAAGTTAAGGTCTATAAGAGGCTGAAATGTTAAAACAACTATGATGACAGAAGAACTTATGAAAGGTTTACTTAATAAAAAGGCTGATATGTAAAACATATGAGAGGCGTAACTTATGGTTGCAAATAAGACTTATTTGGTTGTATGTAGAACATGGCTTTGCCCCTTCTGTTTTTGGGGCTAAACATTCCGGGGCGCCTCTTGATTTTTGAAACCAATATGTGTAGTGAAAGTAATGTTTGGATGGGTTCATAAACTGATTAAACTGTTTTTATTGTTTTGGTACTTCAGAGACTTAGGAACTTATTATCAAATGATTGACTGATTTTGATTCTTGAAGTCATCATTTTCATTAGGGACATTCTTTAGCGCCCTGTGATTTATCGTATATAGATATTCATTCCGTTTTTACTGTTATAAGGTTTTTAGGATCACTTATTTTTTATTAACTCAAGTTCTTATAAATGTGCTTTTACCCATATGTTTAGGGTGGAGCTAAGAAGGTTGTCATCTCTGCCCCGAGTAAGGATGCACCCATGTTTGTTGTTGGTGTAAATGAGAAGGAATACACACCTGACCTTCACATCGTTTCAAATGCCAGCTGTACCACCAACTGCCTTGCACCTCTGGCCAAGGTTCTCGTTCACTAACCAGTAATCAATAATCAATAATTAATTCAATGTTTTTCCTTGATATCTGACCCATTTATTTGTGTGATGCAGGTTATAAATGACAGGTTTGGCATTGTTGAGGGTCTCATGACAACTGTACACTCCATCACTGGTATATATATATTTTCACATTGTTTACTGGTTTCTTTGTTAAAGAAGGGAATGTTCATAAACGGGTCAGTTCGGGTTTGTATTAGATCTCTAACGGGTTGAACATCTTAAAAGTTATTTTAAGTTTATTCAAATGCATAAGAAAGGGATAAAAAGGTGGTTGCAGGTTGGTCCAGCCTGGTCTGTTTCGAGTCCTGCTAAAAAAACAAATTTCAACCCGTTAAACTGCTGGACCTGCAAGTCCATTTTGTGACCTCACGGCAATTACTTATGTAAATTTTGTGACGATTTATTGTTCATTTATGATTCAGCTACGCAGAAGACTGTTGATGGACCATCAGCCAAGGACTGGAGAGGTGGAAGGGCTGCTTCATTCAACATCATTCCTAGCAGCACTGGTGCTGCTAAGGTATTCAGGAATTCAAGTTTCTATTTTTGTTAATTTCTTGCAAGTTATAACTTTTGTTGTGCAACATTATATTTAAACAGGCTGTAGGAAAAGTGCTCCCTCAATTGAACGGGAAGTTGACCGGAATGTCATTCCGAGTCCCAACTGTTGATGTATCTGTTGTTGATCTGACTGTGCGGTTGGAGAAGTCTGCAACCTATGATGAAATCAAAGCTGCTATCAAGTTAATAACGTTCTAAAAATATAAACTTTTTGTTTATTTTATTGATATATTATATAGTTCTGATAATTTTGTCTGGGTCGGTTTACAGGGAGGAATCTGAGGGAAAACTGAAGGGGATCTTGGGTTACACTGATGAGGACCTGGTTTCCACGGACTTCGTGGGAGACAGCAGGTAAGCATATTATATATTTGTTTCAAGATTCTCTTTTTAAGTTCTTAACACAGCTATATAACAAATGGATGTCTGATGTTACAGGTCTAGCATATTTGATGCAAAGGCTGGAATTGCTTTGAACAATAACTTCGTAAAGCTTGTTTCGTGGTATGATAACGAGTGGGGTTACAGGTAAATCTTTTTCTTTCCATATCATATAATCTTTTATCCCCCGACATAGCTTTTGGGTTTATTGATAAAACTAGTAAATGTCTTATTACGCAGTTCCCGTGTGGTTGATCTGATCGTTCACATGGCATCTGTGGCGAAGTAACTTTCGGTCAACAGACCAGGATGTCCTCAGTAAAGTGCTGGATGAAGGTGAATAAAGGTGTTTTGATCCTACCTGTGTTCATTAAACAAGATGTAGGTGAAATGTTTTTTTTGGGGTGTCATGCTTTTGGAGTTGATATTGTGGAGTGAATCTCCTTTGTTTTATGAATTTTGTACTACATTCTGAGACATCTGGCTTTAGGCCTTCTCACCCAAAACTTTGTCAAGTCATGGGTATGAATGTATGATTATTCATGTGGGGAATAAATGGTTCAAAGTGTTTTGACCATGGCTATTAAGGTGGAGGGAAATGATCCTCATTCATGTCACTTCAGTAGGAACTAGAAGTGATCAATCATCAATATTTCCGTGATTAGCAGAAACTTGTGTTTGTACAGAGGAACTACCATGATAGGAAATAACCATAGGTACTGCTGATAGAAGTTATTCATTGGCAGGAACTTAGTTATTAGTTATCGCGGAAAGTAACAAGTTATCAAAATTAACCGTAATGTGTCTATAAAAAGTTACAAAAAACTTATCTGATATTGTGTGCTGCTTTTCATTAAAAAAAACACACAATACCTGTTTTTATCTTCTTTGAATTATTGGATTAAGGTTTTGAGAGTACCATTCAAGTACTTTAATCCGAGAAGGATTACACAATTGAAAGATATAATGCAGAACCTTAACATTAAAGGTACTAATTTCAGGGGATGTATGGAATTTTGTACAAGAGTCTATCCACACACCAAAAACAAATTTTTTTACTGTATAAAGCATTCTATAATCAACAACATCAAACTCCATCGAGGTCCACTAGCATTTCACGCAGTTTCGATGATTCCATGTGTCATGAATAAAATAATATTTTTTTTCTTATTTAAACATAACAAATTAAATACATGATTTGACGGTCTAATAGGTGCAGTTTTGTGAGTTTAGCAAGATAGTTGGTGTATTAGGTAGAATCCTGTAGCATATAATTTTCTTTGTACTTTTATTTTTAGTCTCAACAGATTTAACATAGAAGTTGGTGGTATAATTAAGTACAGTCATGTAACATAACTTTTAAGACACATACTCAATACTTTAAGTGTTTAGCTCATTTCGTGTTTTTTTCTCGTTTTCTCTATGTAGTGTGGTAGCAATGCTTTGTACGCCCGCGTTACTCTACGACAACGTGCGAGTTTTGAAATAAAATAGAGGTGGTTTAAATAATTTAAATGGTATAGAAATCAATTATGTGTAAGAAGTATTAATTGTATTTATTATATCTAACTTTTCTACCGTTTGAACTTGTTTTGAATGAGGGACCATCGGTCGTTTACTGCTACATATTATATGTTTACCTGGCAAGCAGTGTAATTTTAGGCTCAAAACGATTTCTTATCCAAAACTAAAACTAAAACTTCAAAAACATCTCAATTTCGAATTCAAATGCCAAAATTCCGGCAGCAGATTTCTGAATTCTGTTGGATCCCTTCTCTTTGCATTTTCATGTTATAAGAGTTGGTGGCCGTTTCAAACACAAGCATCTTCATCTTCACCACGTCTAATTAAGCTTCTAATCCAAATGGTCAGTTTCACCTTCAATGACATTATGAATTTCGTTTGATTCTTCCTAAACACATTCTTATACACACTCACATACAGCTTGGAACCGGTCCAGGCGGAGCTCCAGGGGTGCGTTACTCCGACACCACAAACCAAGTTTGTTAACACCATGCGAGGATCTTGTTTTTCTGAAATCAGTTTCGACGATCTTCCATTGGAGTTTTCCGAGGTTAAGGATCATAAGTCTGAGGTAACTCGCTAACATAATATATCGTATTACCGATAAAACATGTTTACATACACGACTAATGTACGTTCTTGATAATATTGTTCGTTGAAAGCCGCATAAGTGTAAGCTAGAAGATGTAGCTGATAAAGGAGGCTCCAAGATTGTTGGGGAAGTGCTTCCGGTCGAGAATAATGATATCGAAGACGTCACAACAACCCAACCGAGAGAAGCTAAACATCATCCGAGATCAAGATTCGACATGGCTAGATACACTGAGCTGCAAAACAGTGAGCAGCTTTTATTTGAGAAATGGAGGGAGCAGAAATTGATCATTTCAGGTGGTTTATTGCTTTGTAGAAATGTGTTGGACTTCTAGTTTCTCTTATTTTAGATGTGCCTATTATGATCTTACTTTGGTAAATAAAACTACTTTTGAGAACATTATGGTTTGCTTAATATTATAGCGTTTAGAAATGCAGAAAATAGAAAAAATAATATTAAGAATGACCTAGTTAGGGTATCTATTGTGTCATAAGTTGTAATCAAGATCTTTAGAGTTATATTTTTGTTTATCAATAATAACTTGGAGAGTTACTCCAAATATCGTGTAATGTATCTTATCTATTGGGTTGATCGGGGCTTGAATTTGTATCAGAGCCAAGTTCAAGAACCCTAATCGATAATTGTCGTCCTTGCCGTTCAAGAGACTACCCCACTTATCGTTGTCGTCTAAGGAACTGTCGTCGCCGTTAATCGAAACGAATCTGTTTCGTTCTTCTCTAATCCGAAGGACTGGATTAGAACCCTTCTACACTAGTTACCTGTGGTCGGAGGAATCAAAAACCGATCGAGTAGGATCGGAATACATCTGTGATCAAAGCCGTGATCGCAGACGTGGGTGTAGTCGGTTCGCCGCCAAGATCATAGCCGGTGATCTACTTAGATTCAAATCAGAACTCGCCTTTTTGAAGCCAATCTCGATCAAATTACAGTACATTAATTTGATCACAAAAAATCAATTCGAATTCAACATAATTCGTTTGATTAGTGCACATCATACAAATTATTCACGGCGGTTTTTTACGAACGGAAAAGGAAGAATTATTGCAATGTTATTTGCTTGTGGTTGATAAGCTGGTACAATCTAAGAGTTTTCTTTTCAGGTTGAATAAAGTTGGTTTAACCAGGTTTAGTCGAAAACATTATGTGGGACGATGTAACTCCCCTGACACCAACAAGGATGAACATCAGTGGAGGAGTTTGACTTTTTTTTTTTTGAGTGACCGAAAGTTATGTGACCAAAATTATTTTTTCTATTGCTATGTTTTGAAGTCTATGTTTGGATCGGCGGTCGAGTTCGGGTCGGGTCAAACAAAAAATATATAAAAATAAAACGAATTCGAGTCGGGTCAATCAATAAAAACAAAAAATATCGACTAAATCAAGTCCTTTCACTTTAATATTTTGTATTGAGATCCATTTCTTGATTTTCTTTTCAGTAAATTACATAATGTTTATATATACTTTTAGAATAGGGACCGACTAAATATAGTATATATTAAAAAAAATTAGTGGTGACCGACTTAATATATATAATTTTTTTTAATGATAACTATTAAGGTTGATTCTCACCAAAAAGATAAGTCAACACCACATTTAAACACATTCAAATCATAGCTCAATCTTTTAAATCACTTCCATTCTGAGTATCGTACAATTTCTTCATTTATTGTAATTGGGCTATATACATTTTGATCATTTAATACTATTTGAGTAACTTTTCCCAAAGATCCTCTATACCGTATAGTGGCCGACACAATATATATAAAAAATTTCTTCGTAAAATACATATAATCGGTACATCTGGACGAAAAAGCAGTAGTAACCGGTACACCTAAAAATTCACCCCTGATGAAGATGAAACAAAGAGACCTAGTAGGTATCTATTGTGTCACAAGTTGTAATCAAGGTTTTTAGAGTTATATTTTTCCTGTTTATCAATAATATCTTGGAGAGTTATTCTAAATATCGTGTGATCTATCTTATTATCGATTGGGTTGATCGGGACTTGATAAAAATGTTAGATGGTTGATTAATACCCCTTGCTTTAGTGGTTGGTGTGGTCAAATAAACTTCGCCAACGTGCTACAACTTGCGTTGCTATATCGTATTTTTCAAGTTAGAATTAACATCCGATTTCTTATTACCTGGTAGAGATATAAAACTTTCTAATGTAGAGTTAAACAAGATATATAGATATACAATATGGCTAAGAGACTAAATACAAGTCCACTAAGACAAAGTATTAAAACTAGCTAGAAAATAAGATCCCAAAGCAAACTCTACAAAATAATATAGTTTCAACTACAAATGCTAAGAAAAAGATTATGAACAAGTCCATAGCTTATAATCAGAAATATAAAAGTCTGACTTGCAATATGATGTGTCGTCGAATTCTCGTTAACACCCAACAATAAATGGGTATTTGCACCAACATAACTATGAATATTCTAGAACCATCTTATCTTGTTTCTACAATATGCATAGTTATGCTCTTTATTATGTTTTATTTGTTCTTATAACTTTGTTGGTTAATTTGTTACATGTAAATTGAGCTTCTCGACTGGATTTCTATTCTTTTGCTAAGGATTGATTGGGCTCTAGCTGAGGTTCGGTTGTATGCACTAAAGAGGCTTGGATGGATATCCCATGGGTCAAGATCCGGTCCATCCGGTTGCTATCAAATGTGGCTGGATATTATATAAGCTCATGTTTTGTAGGATATGAGTGACAAGAGGTATCTTTCGTTATTTCTCTATTTTGTTTCCTCTGGCTCTCATATCTTTCCCAAATTACGGTTTGATAACAGAGGTCAATCCTCTCTTCCTCTGCGTTCTTGCTGATCAGATAGTTGCAGATCATCATAACGATGATCTGAGTTTGGTTCTTGCATTGTTCGTATTCTATTTTTCGTTTTCTGTTCAGTTGTAAACGACTTTGTATTTTTTTTAGGGTTTTTCACTAAATTGGGTTGGGTCTTGTGTTCTTCAGCCATATATTGTTTAATTCTGAGTTCTTGACATGTAACGTTCATACATTATACTATATAACATATAACAAAGATGAAATGCCATGAACAGTTTTTTGTCCCTATTCGGTCACATGGCTAGCCTAGGTGGTTGTCACATGGCGAAGGATTAGCATGTGATAACCCGATTTCTAACTTAAGTGGTTATAACGTACGAATTACCAGATCCATTCACAGTTAAGGGTTATGGCATGTAAATCCTTTATAAAAAACTAAACCAAACTTGATTTACCAATTAAACCAATCATGAGATATTTAATCAATTAAGAAACAAATAAGAAACTGAACCTACACCAAGGTAGGTATGATCATAATAAAGTTTAACCAATCATAATACAACTAATTCAAACATGATCATAAATAATAAAATTTAACCAATCATAATACAAATAATTCAAACGTTGTTGTCACCGTCAAAATCATTCATCAAAATAACAAACTAAACACTCACTATGTTCTACTACAAGTTGAAATAAATTAAAAACCAAACTTCCCTGCTTCCTCTTTGGGCAACGAACACAGCAACAGAAAAAGTAGAACTCCTATCCGTCTCCTTTTAAGAGTTTTAGGTGTATGCATCCAAAGCTGCAACAGCTTGCGGCTGTTTACTCTGCCGTTGAACCACGTGAGCTCCATTGGGCCCAAGCCCAATTTCTCTAATTATTATTATTATTATTTATTTTTTTTGCAATTCACTAGATACCAATGTTTTAAAAACCGGATTGATCCGGCCGGTTTAACCGGGAATCGGTGGGTCTTTCGATTCGATTATAACCGATTTTTAGCAATAATGGGTCAGAAAGTGAACCGTCGGGTTTTCCGGTTCAACCGGGTAAAAACCCGGAACCGGGTTGAACCGGGTTTGGTTTTTTTTTTAATTTTTTTATTATTTTTTAAATTTCTTTAATTTTTTTATTTTAAATTAATCTAAAGAAAATGCAGGAAATGCGTTACAAAAAAGTAGGGTTACGTTCACGTTCCACTGGAAACCAAAAAGGCGCTACAAAAAACCCCATAATCCACGAACTTGGGGGACGATCCACGAACTTGGGGTACAATCAAAGAAGTTGAATGAGATTCTCGAAGTGATCGGCTAGAAATCGAAGTTATTAACCAGGGTACAATCGACGAACTTGGGGTATTGTAATTTGTATTGATGTTATTATGGATGATTGTAATTTGTTTTAGACTTTATTGAAGTTTCTTTTTTTTATATTTGTAGTGATTGAAAGTTTATAAAATGTATATTATAAATTTACAGGTTTAAAGAGTCAATCCGATTCGACCGTCCGGGTCAACCCGGTTCAGCCGGTTGAACCGTTTTTTGGACAAGACCGGTCCGGTTTAAAAATCCGATTTTAAAACATTGCTAGATACACAACAAGTCAACAAGTAATATGGATTTTGATTATTTATTTATTTATTTTCATTTTAAAATAAACAGAAAAATAATATTCATATGAAAATAGTTATACAGCTTGACTCGTATTTAGAGCTCATGTTAAATATAATACTATCAGTTTAAGCTCATATTCACCGTAATTCATTAATTATAGAAAGTGATTAATTAAATATATTTTATAGTCATATCAAGACATTTAGTATAATATTAATATAAAATTTAGTGAATTCAGACACCGCTCATTAGCTTGAAAGTGTGCGTATCTTCTAGAGACGGTTTTACGTCAAGGTGAAGATTGGATGATGGAAGCAGATTGTGTCCATGTGCGGCATGTGGCATAACAAACTTCTAATCCCCACATAAACGAATATTCCATGGGGCCACCTGCTTGGCCCGCAAGGGCCCACTTGGAATATCTTAAAGATATTTTGGGCTTGGTTTTGTTTACCCGCGAAGTGTCCATTCAGTGGTGGTTAAGAATGACGTGGGTGTGAGTGTTGGTGGTGGTGGTGAAACATAAACACGGAGAGTTTCATTTTATCAAACGAGTGATTTTACATAAATGACCGTTAGTTTATTTTATTTGTTTAAAATATTAACCTCGCTAGGTGCATTCATTATTTGAATCAGACTCGAATAACTCAAAATTTTAATCGAACCGAATTCGAATAACTTATTAGAATTCGAATTTTGAGTTATTCGAGTTGAATCCAGTAACTTATTCGAATTTGAATTACATTCGACTTGAATAACTTGAATAAGAATTTTATATATTTTTTAATATTTTTATATATATAATATATTAATATTTTGTAATAAAGTTTTTATTCAAGTTCAAAATATTTTATGGGTCAAATTCAAAGACTATTGGGCTGTCTTAATTAAATCCGGTCCAAATCCAGTTATCCATTTAATCGAATCTCAAGTTTTGAACGACATTTCTATTCCTAATCCTTAACCCTTGTTTTAATTACTTTTTCATAACCCTAGATATTAAGACATCGTTGGGTTCATCTTCATCAGTTCATCCATAGTAAGTCGATTATCATGTATTCATCATGTACTCATGTATTCACGTCTTCATCAATTATCACCAATTCATCTTTGATTCTTCTCACAACTTCACGTTTTCATCATTTATCACCAGCTCATCTTTGATTCTTCGTTGTTCAAGTACTTCATCGGTTCATCTTCGATTTCATATAAAACATCCTTATTTGGTTTATTCGAATGTATTCGAATTCGACTCGAATTTGAATAAGCTTATTCGAATTGGTTTAGGTAAAATTTATTCGAATTCGACAGTTTTAAAATTTTTAAATTCGAATAAACCGAATTCGACTCAACAAACACCCCCTAAACCCTACTTACATAAAAAGATTGTGTAACTAGTCTATCATATGTAAATCACAAAAAAAAAAATTTATTTAACTGTAAAGTTTTACTACGTTAGTTAAATCTTTCTTTTTTAACGGCTAAAATCACCATATTGCACTTTGCAGGATTTGAACTCATAACTACTTAGTTGAGGAGCCACTACTTTATCATCAATTTGTACATTTAGTAAACTCTTTGATGATTCAAATGATTAAAAGTAATAAACGAGAGGCCATGAATATTTAAAAAATAAATCAAAACGAATTTTTTTAAGGATTAACAAACGAAGTCCTGACTCTGACTGGGAGCCTACTGGATGAATGGAGCTCCTTACGAAGTTCGAGCTAGCAACGGTTGTTATTTCAATCCCAAAAAGAATAATCTACATTTGATCGATAATGGCCGGATGATAAACTAGCTATGACAAATCCCAGTAATCCAAACAAAATTAACTATGATATGTAAACAACGGAAATCGAGAATAAAGCGGTTGAGATAACATGAGCTCTTCTGGAAGTTCTGGTATATTGGAACGAACGATAACTTCATTTCAAAGCTTAGACACTTCTATTGGTCCACGTGTACTAAGACAATAATTAAAGGCCCTCATTATATGCCATAAATAGATATTTTCGATCTTTGGAAACATTTCTTTATTTAGACATAAAGACATTCTAACTAACATTATAAATTTATCATAACTAAACCTCCTTTTCATATCAAATATGTTATTTATAAAATGGAAAATCACAAAAACGACATTTTAAACCAAAAAACAAGAAAATAACAATTCCTTTTTATATAGGTAGATAGGCTTTTAACAATAATGTTAATTAACTGTGTATACCTATATAAAAAAGAAAAAGGAAAAAAGTGAAAACTTATTTGTGTTTTATATATGATCACATGTTATTAGTATTTAGTATGTAATATATAAAATGTATGGTAAAGTTATCATAATAATCATGTTGGTTTTAGTTTTTATTAAAATGACCATGTAAACCATAGCCATTAATCAAAATGAACCAATCATGACAAGTAACTTAGGCGTGGCCGGCTAAAATGGCAAAGCTAGAGCCGGTCATGTGTCAATCTTTCAATCATTATGTATTTTCCGGTCCCACATGTCAACGAATCAGCAAACGACACGTGTCTCAGGAGGCTAAGAAAGCTAAGTTTGCCGCCTACGTGCATGGCGTGTCATGATTGGTTCATTTTGGCTAATGATTATGATGTGTAGAGAAGATTTTTATGGTCATTTTGTTATGTGAAAAAGATGAAAATTACCGTTTTGACCAAATTTCTCCACATTATAGCCGTTTGACTTTCTTGGTCCTTAATATAGCCACCCAACAATGGTCGTCAACGACCAGAGCTGAGAGTCGGACGAGCGTATACCGAGCCAATCATAACAAAGGCACGTCAAAAGAATAAATGAATTTTATATTCAAAGTTGGTCAATGCGCTCTTGACGACCCTAGCTAGTATTTCAATATTGTACTATATTGTCTTGACAACCATACATATAGTCTCGACGATCGTATTATACGATCTTGAAGACCTTATTATACGGTCTTGACAACCGTATCATTTTAAAATTGGTCAATACGGTTTTGACGACCGTATTATACAGTCTTAACAACTCTGACGACTGTATTATGTGATGATGCACATTGTTTTGATTGGCTCGGTATACTATACGGCCGTATGACCCTTAGCTGTGATCATCGACGACCGTTGTTGGATGACTGTATTATGAACCAAGAAAGTCAAATTAAATGGCTAAAATGTAGACGTTAATTAAAGTGGTTATTTTCATCTTTTTTGTTATCCATAATTTTAGGATTTGCAAACAGCCAAACACAATATATGATTGACAAGAAACTAATTAGTCGAGAACGTACTTGAAAACTAGCTATCTAGAAGATTTAACAACACATTCATCAACGGAATTATGTTAAAATAGTTAAACGTTACGTTGTTCGGAGGAAGCGGCCGTTAAATTTACCGACCCAAACTAAGAGCTGCCTTGACGTCCAACCGCCATGCGCAACTACCACCCTCCATCCTCCAACCGTCACACGGCAGCGTTAACGTCGGAGAAGGACTTTTCCGGTGGCTATGAACCGCACGGAACGTCACCTTCACCTTACAACTGAAAGCTTCGTATGTCACCGGAGATCTCGCCCATTTATCCTTCCCAACTAACACAACCGCCATATCACCTTCGCCGATCAAGTTTCCGACTCCGGCGATCTGTCTATACGCCTTGTTCGTCCACACCACCCTATCTTGACCGTCCGATACGAACCACGGACACGTGTCGTTCATCATGTTCGTCATTATCTCCTCCTCCGTACAACCTAACAGTTTCGAGTCCACCCACGTGTCCGTCACGTTCTCCACCGACACGTAAGACACCACTTGTGGTACTGGTAGCCGTTGCGGTTCCGGTGCCGGTGCTGACGTCATCATGTCATTATAACTATAATAATATTTATTATTATTAATATTATTATAACTACACTTCGTTGACTGATCAATCGTGGATAACAGATCTGAAAAACGGGTGGTAACCGTATCGTTCTCTTTCCGATGATCTGGAGTCTCCGGCAACAGAGGGAGCGTCACCGCCGGCGGTGGAGATGACGTGGCTTTCACCGTCACTTTCTCATCATCACTCCGTCTCTTAGGATTATTATCTTTTTTTTTCTTGTTAACCCTAACATATTTTCTCTTGCTTCTTTCACATTTAACAAACCGATCGCTCGTGGAGCCACCCGAACCCGACCCGGCGGGAACCGGTTTCGGGGCGATCGGCCTGAACTTGAGCATTATCCTATCCAACTTCGACATGTGGCCGTACATCCCCTCACCATATTTCGCTATACAGCTGCCACCTTTACCGTTCATTTCTTCGTCGGAAGTCAACCACCGCCACCACCGCCACCACAGTCTCCGCCTCTTTCTCCGGCTAGTGTTTTTTTTTTTTTTTTTTAAAAAAGATTGTTGTAACGGAGTTGAGGATAAGCGGAGATGGACAGGATTGGTGGTATATAATAATTAAGAAGGAGAGGCCGGGGGCCACGTGACAGTTGCTGAGCATTTGTGTGGGACCATTGATTAGAGGGGAGCGAATGAGGTGAGGAGAAGTGTATGATGGTAGTTAGCTAGCTAGGGTAGGGTATTCTACCTAGGGAACAATATATTTGGGGTTTCCTCATAAAGCAAGTTTGGACTGTTGGAGAGTTTAAAACTTTCCATAAAAGAAAAGTCGAAGGTGGTCCCAAACTAATTAAACTTGGCCTCTCTCATTCTTTTGATCTTCCGATGATCAACGGCTCTCCTTTGATGGCTTTTCATCACTTGTTCTCGTCGATCGACTCGTCGAGTGAGTCAATTTCGTTTCTTTAGCTTTAAGTATAAGTAAAAATAATAGGTTACATAGATGCCACTTGTTACTGACTTACTGTTGTAACACTCACATGCATTTACTTGTTAATGTTTTATAAAATATATAAATAATAAGTTAAGTTTTTCATGAACATTTGTTCGGTATAAATGTTAATTCAAAATGCAGTATTTTTTGTCTTGTAGTCGAGTTTAGTTTTATATGTAACTTTGATGGAACATATTTATCGCAACAACGACGACTAGATGCTTAACTTTTTGTATATTTGTGTTAGAAGTTAGAACACACGCTTATGATAACTAACAAATTGTTGCAGGAGCATTAATTAATTAACACAAACTTTGTAACGTGTTACCGAATTGTTCAGGTTACACAAATCCACAATATGTAAAATGCAACAAGTTATGTTGATGCTAGAGATATTAATCTCATTAATTTTCAGATATTACAAATAAATTATATTAAATTCACAATTTGTAATATACACACATGTCACAATTTGTAATATTCATGTTTGTGTTTTAACTCCATCATGTAAACTTGAATTAGTATGCAAAGGATCACGCCAACTGTATCTAGCCTTAGAAGACATTCATTAGGTTATATATGTAGTCATAAAGTCTCTTAGAGGCTTTATGGCAATCACGTCATTAACGGGTCTTCACACCACTAAAGTCAACCATTGAAAATTCATAAAAAAGGCGGGGAGGTGCGGTAAAATTAACGCCTGAGATGGGTTTTGGAACCATGACCCCCGATGCCGATGTACTCGGGCGCTATGGTCGCTAAAAGGACAATTTGACGCCCACTACGTTCAACCTAACAAAGTAAAGTTGTGGTTATCTTGATGTTATTTATAGTGTTTCTTCCTTAGGAGTTAAGGATTCATTATCATAATATAGTGGACAATTGGTTTATAAGGGTACGTGTAGTCAGTGGTGAAACTTGAACAAAAACCTAGACGGGGCTCTAAACTAAGGGGCCATACTCAATACATGTAAATATTTTGGTAAAAATATCATGAAAATATTCACTACTGGACGAAAAATCGCAGAGAACCCCCCCCCCCCCCCTCGTGGCTAAGCTTAAGTTTCATCAATATGCGTAGTTAGTTCTTTGGGAGGTGTCATAGCGCCCCCTACACCGGTACAGACCCCTTCCATAGCGTCATTCTCCCCTTTGTGGGTGATATCTATAGTGCTTGTGCCCCTTTTTTTTCATTTGTACAATATTGAAGGTTGTGCACCTTGCGATTGGTCCATTTTTTTAGTGTTTTTTTTTAATAAAGGGTTTTATAGAGCTTTATGACTATATTCATTTTTCTTATGAAGTCTCTTGATTATTGAACTAACACATAACACGATTTGCTTAAGAAAGACGCTTTAGTTATTACATATAACTTAATAAAAAATTTTAAAATTACCGTTTTAGGAAAGAAAATTATAGGTTGAACCTTACTTGGCCTAAAGTGGAAAGTACTATGATATCTTAATCTGTTCACTTTCTTAGATTCTCTCACTATATGTATATATTAATTTACAAGAAATACCCCTCCTTTATCTTATCACTAGTCACCTGTCACACCTCACGAAACCCCAGTTTTCGTACAACTATTCCCTCCAATGGACCATTTTATTATTTGTATATTGCAAATATATATCGTTTACTAACCTCTAAAAACAAAATGGAAATCGTTAAAAAAGTTAAGAGTAAACTATATTTGATGTTCTCGTATTTGTCTAGTAATTAAGGAAATCAGGATATGATTTTACAGTTTTATTTTTGTACTTTATTAGTCTAAATTAAAAGAAATTATCGGGTTATGTCTTTATTCTTGTCCAAGGGTTAAATGTTCGGTTCAAGTATTGTTTAAATGACCATTCTCTCCTTGAATGTTTAATTACACATACAAATAAATTTTTATTTAGTTTATCTAATTTCAGCTGTTAGCTGTAACTTGTCGGTCGCCGGTAGTAAAGCTCTCTTCTCTGATATCTTTTCGGAGTCGTAATTCTCCAGTGTTGAACTTTATCTTCTGGTAATTAACACTAAATCACATAATAATCTCGTTTTTGTTTTAGTTATAAATTAAGTTGATGGCAACGTTTGTGTCCGACTGTCCGCAAAGCGCTCAAACTCACACCGGAAAGTAATGGAGATCCGACGTTAAAAAGAACTGTGTACACGTTTTCACTCAAAACCGATTTGCTAATTTAAAGGTTTAATGTTCTAAAGCCGTTTTTCTAATGAAAAACCGATGATCTTTGGCTGGAATTTTTTAAGATAGGTGGTGGTGAAGATGAAACGGGTGAACGAGAGAGAGATATATACAGTTATATACGTCTATATTTTCAAAGACTTTTCGACCCTTATTGAGTAAAGTATAATTTTACTCCTCACATGTTACACATGCGGGGAAGTCCCTAACAGAGTTGTCAAACCTCCGTTAGAAATAAGAACGTAACATGGTAATTTCTTTTAACTCAGACACGTAAAGTGTAAAAATGAAACTTTGAGTATGTAATCTAACAGTGATTTCCCCTCTTGTGGGCTTAGGTGTCGTATTTTCACGGCAGGTCATGCTGCTTTAAAATCTACTTCATGCAAAGCGATCAAACACGAGAATGCTTGTCCTGACAACCAACATGTGTTTATATCATTCGCATTTGATTCCTTTGGTAGGGTCCAACGATTCATTCACTGTAATGTTATAACGCCAGGTTTTATAAATATAGTTTTTAAACATCTTGATTTTGCTATAAAAAAGCTGTAGCGATTCAACTTGTTGCATGTTTGACCAACCTATCCCACTAAAACTTCTTAATATAATTTAGCCAATCCCACTAAGTATATAAAACATGTATATAAACCAAACTTCCTAACAACTCTAAGTTATTTGACCCGACTTGACCGGCCCATCAAAATCAATTCCGACAGAAAAAACCATGTTAAAAATCAAATGTTACTACTATACTAGTAGCAAATACAGTCACGCTGGCCTCCCGTGATAATCTTAGCATAGCAAACAGTGTTTGCGTCAGATGAGGGCCGAGGGTGATGAGAGCCGTACGTTGAGTCAATATTTTTATAATCAATTCACAATCTTAATTTACAAACAAAATCTTCCAATAATTGAGGTTTGTTTCTAACTAATCCTTATTTTAATCTTATCATCATTAATCAATCGACCACTTTACTATCATTATGTTTTTTATTCTATCATTTGTGCTAGTGAGTGAGTGGTTCACCAATCATTTTATCTTGTTCTATTATTGAACATGTAAGAATAGTTACCCGTCCCTTTTTAGGACATTTCGATTTATTCCACCTACTTTTCTTGCAAAAAAAACTCACTATATATATGGAAGTCATTTTCTACTTTTCTAGCAACCACGATATTTTCTTTTAAAATTGAATTCGAAAAAAATTGGTTCTTTCTTCATATTCAAATTTATTTGAATGAATTAAAAAACACCAAGTCGTTTTTAAGTGGATATCCTGTTGATAAATTAGATGCTTCCATCTAATAATTAGTTGTTGGTTCAAATCGCATATAATATAGTTAATTTATGATAGTTTTATATCCTTAAAAAAAATTTGTAACAGTTATTAAAAAAAGGTCTGGTTTTCACGTTTTCACAAAATAAAGGGTTTTCATAGGATCCTTCCCCTATATATATATAATAGGGCCCTCAGAATACCGGACCTTAGGCGATCGTCCCTTCCTTCTAAAGTCAAAGCCGCCCCGCACTTATTATAATATCAATTTCAAATTAAACAATTTCTGCTTAAAAAAGTAAGTAATTTATAAACTGACTGTCTCTTTATTAAATAACACGGATGACCACAAACTGAAATAATATAATTCTAACATAAAATGTTGTAAAAATAAGAAAAATGGAATAAGAAGTTATAAAATGGCAAAACAAGACTAAACGTGTTACACATGTCACACACAACACGATACGACACAATTAATACGGGTGCTAAATATGAAACCAAAACTAAATTAACGAATATAAAACAGAAAAAGTTGACGGATTTAAAAAAAATTTGAGTTGTCAAAGTTGGTAGGTGGTGAAAATCAAATAGTAATTAATGCGGAAATCTCAAACTATAAAAAGATTTTGACTTTTATTATGTATTTAATTATATTAAAAAATTATAAGTAATATATACGTTTTTAATCGTGTCATAAACATGTTAGACGATGTGAAACATGTTTAGACATAATTTTAATCGTGTCATAAACCTGTCGATGTGTTTATGAGACGAAACTTATTTAACTCAAACACAAACCTATTTAATATCTTTAAGTTATCGTATCATGTTAATCATGTTAAGATAAGATGTCGGTATAAAAAATTGTTAGCCTAACGTAACTTGTTGGTTGAAAAAGATAGGATTTTCAAAATCTTAGGCGTGGGGCCCATTAGGTGAATTATTTGTGGCCACAAAAAAATTATAAAAAAGAACATGAATATTCATTGCAATAGAAAGCAGATGCCAATGCTTGATATTTTTGCGGTTCAAAGAGGGAAAAATGAAAATGGAAGGCCACAATTCAAAGATGTGGAATCATGGTTCCCCACTAGAAGAGAGATCGACTTAAAAAGTATGTAATGGTAAAGCTATGAACATGGTTACTTACTCTACTCAACTGCATATAAGTATTAGCCTCACGTTAAATTTTACTATTTTACTATTCGATTTTACTAAGTTCTCAAAATTGCATTATTTTCATTATATTAATTTAAGTAATAATAACAATTTTATATATAACAAACTGAGAATAAGAATTACATTAACTAAAGCACATTAGAACTTAAAAGAAATACAAAATAATAAAATTTGAAAAAAAATACGAAGTTAGTTTAAACAGGTTGTGAATTTGTAAGGGTTTGCCAAGAAATAATGTTACCAAATATTTCTTTCTGGGGCGAGGAGCGAAACTGTAGTGGTGTAGTGGTGTCGGGGATAGCCCGTGTTACCCCTTAATCTCATATGTGAAATGAAAAAAAATTGTAACTTTTTTTTATCTATGTATGATACCCTTAAAAAACAGATAAGTCCGTGTTACCCCTTAAAAGTCTATTAGTCTAGCACCTAATCTAAATATCGCTTAAGATGTGACCCACATTATAAAACAATAATAAGTTTGAAGACTTTGTTTCAGGGGTTTGTCAAGGTTCTTAAGAATTATAAGTCAATTTTTGCCAAATAAAGTTCTGATGCGTTATATATTAAGCAATTTGATCAAAATAATTTTTTCTAAGCTAGCCTGGCAGTTCTATCCGCCAAACAGCCGCCCCTTGAACCCGCTCTCTCGGGGATGTAACCTCCCACGTCAAAAGAGTTAATTTTGTGCTATTTCCTGAGAAGTTTTCTAGTTTCGCCAAGAATTGTTCAATTTATTTTTTGTTTTAACTTAAAAAACCATATATTAATGTGAATAGGTGATACATTTAAATCAAAAATAATTAATATGATTTGTATGACAAGTGGCCGGATTTTAGAGTCGACGCAAATTACATCATGCACGCTTATTTTTACAGAAAGTAAGATGCTAATTCTTTTGCATGCCACCTTTGTGGTCATGGGAATAAAAATTGAAAGATAACCCCTAAAGATGTCGAGATATATATGGACGGCATCAATCTCCTTCTAACATAAATTCATTAACACTTGTTTAGGAATCTAAAAACGCTTAAGTTTTAAAATTAAAGGGAATATTTCACATAATAGTGTTGTAAGTGTTCTGTTATAGTTACTTAAACTTTTTTGTCTTAAAATTCATTTAACTTTTATATTCTGAACTTGAAACAGGACCAAATAGGAATCTAAGGTTAAAAAAATGTTAATTTAGATAATCTTTACTTAGTCCTCCAATCCGATTGTGGAAGAATCTTGTAGCCTTGCTAAAACGAGGGAATCAAATTATCATCATTAAGTTTACTTACATAATCTTCAACTCCTCCTCTAATCTCTCTACGTCACTCCCACCTCTAGGCTCTAACCATTAGCACCTTTGCAGTCAATTAAAAAACATTTTTGGTTCATCTCCAATGCATATAATTAAACGAGGGAATCTGAGTGCTAATGGTTCATCAACGATCCAAACGTCAAGCTAAAATTATGTATTATTAGCCGCACCAACCACCCTTTTAAACACATTTAAAGGAATGAAATTATCATCATTAAGTTTGTGTTGACTTTAGCAATTATGTTTCGAACTCCACTTCCTTTTCCCACCAACCTCTTGTGACACATATTGGAATTACCGCCATGTATCGCTTTAATAATATCCACCCAAATGAGATTCTGATTATTATAGAACCGTCATTTCCACTTAAGCATTAAAGCTTGATTTAGAGCACCCATAGTCCCATACTACCAATATCAAGCTCACCTTTATCTTTATTCGTCATAATTAAGTTCCAATTAACCCATTATATTTTTATTATTATTTTCATCTCCAACTTAAAAAATATGGAAGAAAAATGTCTAGTATACAATTAAAAAAAAACAAAAAAAAAAACACATAAGAGATATATTTAATTGGCTATCTCGGGTAGACACACATGTTGCTATTTTAAATGTTAATAACCTTATTGAAGGCTTCACGAGGTCACATGTCATATGAATTAATTATGGGTACCAAAATGATGTTACTATTCACTTATCACATTGACTTTAAATTATTTTAAATAATAGTTTTTGTTTAGATTTTTTTTTTGGAGTGAAGCAATTATAGTAGTAAGAATTAATGATTAATTAAAAGTTTGTTACACAAGATACACGTTTGAATAACAAAAAATGTTTTACACAATGGCGGTTGTAATTATAGGTTACTTAACATACTAATTGTATATTTTTTTCTTAAATCATTAAATGTAAAGTTGAGAAAATAACAAGAACATCAATATATACTTGATGCACCTAGCATCATATTTTAAATATAAATTCCCTAAAGCCCAAAGTGTGAGCCCAAAATATCAAAAGAAAGAAGGCCCTATATGGTACAGCCCAAGAAGAATATTCACATTATATATTTGCAACGTATTTTGAGGACGAAGAAACAATTCGATTAGATTGCCCCCTTGAGTGAATCTTGATCGATTTCTTTTGATCAACTTGGGTTAGCACAGCGGTTGTTTAATGATCATGAAACTCCACTATATATATACATAGTCAGGCGTACGACCAAGTTGTAGAAACGTGTTTGGATTTGAGTGATTGGGTAAGATTTGTGAAGGCACTTATGGTCTTGTTCACAAAGTTAGGTATAAGAAATCTAGAGATATTGTGGCTTTGAAGAACGTGAAGATGGGGAGTGTTGGGGAATTTCAAGAATTGGAAATTGAATACCGATAGAGTCTCTAGTCGTGTGAATCAGTTTGAATGTCGAAATCATATTTGATTACACCCCAAAATCTTGATCGGATAAAATCATATTTGATTCCAAGATTTTCGAGTATGATTTGCGTGTTTACCAGAGAAAACTTAAAATCAGATTGAATGTCGAAATTCTCATATTACACTAAACTATCCAACATGGAGTAACGGATAAGCCTATGTATCACTATAAAAGCGTCAAGGAAGATTAAATTTGTGGGACTTTGCGACATGGAAGTCGTTATAGACAACTTTGATTATATTTATATGAATATGGAATATGTTGATGATAGGCAGCCATTTAATCGGGGTGAGGTGATGATACAACTTTTGGATAATGTGTCTATAATGATTTGGTTAATTATATCTCATAATCTATGCATTTGGTGATATAAGTACAAGGTAATCAGCTATTGCATCTCGTATCTATCCAAAAACAGTAATAATAACATCAAATGCATTGGTTATCATATATAGTCAACCAAATAATGCCATAAGGTTTCATGAAATATGTTGTACACTAAAAAGGTCAATGAGGAGAAAACTATTTACAAATTAACCTGTTCAGCAGGCAGAGGAGCCTCACGAAACCATCCATGATCAAGGGCTTTTTCTGCAGTTATCCTTTTCTGAGGATCATATGTTAGGAATTTGTTTAACAGGTCAAGTCCCAACTCAGTAAGTGTAGGTGAATGGTTAAAAGCAGATGCACGAAACTTCTTCCCCAAACTGTTAAATGGAATTTGGACAAAGTTGGGCTTGACTCCTGGCAGCTTTGAATACCCAGGCCATATTAACTCAGTTGGTGTGCCAAGTGTTCTGAAAATCTTGTCAATCTGCTCAAGCTCGCTGCAGCCATCAAAAAGTTGTTTCTTGGATAACAACTCCGCCATTATACAACCCACAGACCACATATCAATAGCATTTGAATAGTTTTTCATCCCCAGAAGAAGTTCGGGTGCCCTGTACGCCAGTGTAGCCACACAAAGAGTATAACTATAAGGTTTATGTGGACTACTAGTATTTTTCCGGGACATCCCAAAGTCACAGATCTTCAGCTCCCCTTTGTTGTTTAGGAGCAAGTTTGATGTCTTCAAATCCCTATGCATCACATGATTATCATGTATATAAGATACTCCCTCCAAGAGTTGTATCATAAGGCGTTTAACCTCACTCTGAGTAAATGGCTGCCTCATATGATTCATATATCCCCTCAGTTCATGATCAACATACTCCATAACTATATAAACACCATCAAAGTCGTCTGTGACGACTTCCTTCATCTTTACAAGAGATGGATGTTGTAGATTCCCAAGAATTTTGATCTCCCTTATAGCTGTCACGGAGACACCTTCTTCACTACTCCCTGGTTTCACTTCCTTCAAAGCTACGATATCTCCAGACTTCTTATCCCTAGCTTTGTAAACAACACCATAACCGCCTTCACCAATCTCACCCAATCTCTCAAACTCACACACATTTCTACAGTTTGGCTGTATGCCCGACCATGTATTTAGTGGAGTTTTATGATCGTTATGACCTTCTGAGCTTAAGTAAACCAAGATAGCAGCGGCAGCCTTTACATCATCATCATCTGGATCTTCACCTGGAGTTGAAAGATAGCCTGAGCCATTCCTTTCAAACGCTTCTTGGTTGGACTCCCCACTCTCCTGGCTTGAATTGCTGACATCTGATTCAATTCTTGGTGGGTCAATAGAAGCCCGCTTTGATTCAGATAAGTTCCGCATCCTAACATTTTCTTCTTCTTCATTCTTGATTTCTTGATCATCTGAAACATTAGAAACAAAAGAATCAACAGAAGAACTCCAATGCTCACTTTCAGCAGGAACCGGATGTCTTTCAATGCTCCCAAAATTTGTGGACGAGTTGGGTGATGAGGATCGCTTATAACTTCGCTGGTAAGAATAATTATGTTCCTGAATGAGGAGATCTTCTTCACCTGCTTCTCAACTCACACACAACCGGTGAAAACTTTTCTTGGCGGGTCCACCATTTTTAAGAACAATGACTTCCCTCCTTCTGTCTTGTGAGATATATCAAATGGATACACAAACCTGCTCCCTTCATCTTCAATGAAACAATTTTTTTCTAAAGTCCCCAACTAAAATTTTAGTAAGGTCAGTACTCGTTCGATCAAGATGATCGAGTTATTTTTCTCTGAATTGAGTTTCTTGTCTTTCCCTCAAGAAGTTCTGATGTCCTGCCGCCATAATTAGTAACAGCAACAACTGATTTTCAGCAACCAATAATCCAAATAACAGAATAAAAACACAATATTATGAAACCCTGGCCCAGAACTAAAAAAAACCCCCAAATTTTGCCTGAAACCCTAAGTGATTCAGCGAGTTCATTCCCTTTTTGTTGACAACAGACGATTTAATTTCGTAACATAAAACCCTAGGTAACAGAAACAAGCACAATCCCCAATAGATATTTTTCAATTCAATACAGAAAAAGAACATATCGAAACCGAATATGATGAATCAATATCTGTCAAATTAATTACAGGATATATGATTTTAGACGGTTAATCTGTAACGATATGCGTTCTTTCGAACCTCAAATTTGGAATTGGATTTTTGAGGCCAGAATCTATAGAAGGCGACGATATTTCTTACCAGAACTCCAATCTTCAGACTCCGATGAACTCCGGCGGCGTTCCAAAGAAATCGACGGTGAAAATCGATTTCTTTTCTTCGTCCCCAAAACACGTTGCTTTGCCGATTCAAAAAGTTGTTAGAACAGCAGATGTGTTGATGTGAGAACGCATACGAGAGGCGGGAACCGACGAATTTCATCCTTCTTGGGCTTTGGGCCTTTTTGTCATTTGATTATTTGGGCTCTACAATTTGGGTTATATTTGGGCTTTAAGGATATTATCGTCAATCACTATTACTGTTGACTTTCTGACTATTGATAATGGTTGTTTGCTTACTGGGAGACGCACGTTCGTATCCCCACGCCTCCACTCAACCTGTTTTCGAACGTTTTTTACTATATGTACATGCATATGTTGTCGTTAGGAAAAACGAAAAGAAACCAAAAGTTGAAAATATCAAGCGTATGATCTAATGGTTAAAATCATAAGCGAAACGGTTAAATTCTTGAACCCTAGAATCTTAACCTGTGTTGCCTTGTGTTTGGATGGGAAAAAAAAAGAAAAAAATATTAACTAATTTGTCACATCATCAAAGTTGTCGGTTGACTTGCAGCAAGTCAAACATGTCCAATTTACATTTTTACAGGGTCAGACGGTAAAACAAAAAAATAACGTTCATGTGGTTCGTCATAGCAAGAGCGCAACGCGCGCATCCCGCCAACTAGTAATATAACAATAATCAAAGACAAAAAATTAAAAAAGAATTACATATAATATGACAATAATCATATACAGGGGCGAATCTAGGTTGTTGCCATCGAGTTCCCGGGAACCCAGTAACTTTTGAACTTTTAGTGTTAGTATATATATATATAATACTAGTAGTGAATCCATATATAAAATGGGAGTGAATCTTATTAACAACATGACTTCTAGCTCAACTGGTCAATACCGCGTGTAATAACAATCAAGTCCCTGGTTCGACCCCTGATTTCGTTCGTTTTTTGGTTTTTTATGGGTTTTTTTTTAAACAGATTTATAACTTAAAGATTTATAATCAAAGTAATTCAAATTCAAATGGTAGCAAGTAATTCCAATTCAAACGCCAATGGAAACAGAAGCAACGACCTCAAATGTGGTGTATGGTACGGTGGAGGATGATAGGTTTCGCCGAAGATGACGAAGGATGGAGGGGTGGTGGGTCTGAGAGAAATTGGGGAAAACGGTAGTATATTTAGGATTTTATTTTACTTTTAGGTATTTATGTAATTATTAATTAAAGAAAAGGGTATATTAGTCTTTTAACATTCATTTAACATAATTTTTTAACGTTCGTTAGCCTCAGAGACCAAAGTCGTAACGACCCGAAAAAGATTAGGGACCAAATCCGTAATAAACAGAGTTTAAGGACTATAGGTGAAAAACGTACAAACCATAGAGACGATAGCCGTAATTTACTCTATATATAAAGTAACCATCGTCCCTTCTTCATCTTTTGGGGGTGGAATGGTGAGCAATTCTCGTCCTTATTAATCAATCCTATGGTTTATCATATTTATACTGCTTTGCTTTGTTTTGTTAAAGTTTCACTCCAAAATTTGTGTTTAGTTTTAAAGTTGCGATCTTTTTTCAATCGCGGATCTGCAAAATTAGTTAATATCTGTTGTTTCCACACAGTTGCACACGATTTGCTTTGTTCATTGTTGAAGTGGATTTAACTATTTATCTATATAAAGCACCGGTCTTTGTGTAAAATCGGTTATGAGCTTTGAAACATGATCAAATCCTCAGTGCTATTTATTTTTTTTATTTTTTTTAATAAAGCTGTTAAAATAATATATGATAACATTGTTTTTTTCTTTATACATACATGGTCGTCGTCAGTATCATCATAAGCATGGCTGAATTATTAGCTTTAGCTAAAGGATGTAATTTGGAACCAAAACCATTCAGTTTAATCTACCCTTGGTATAAGAAAACGCCAATGTCCGAAAGTGAAACGATGAGCAATCTTTCAACTAGTTATGAGATACTTGGACCCGGGATGATTCTCTTCAAGAATTACATCAGCCTCAAGGACCAGGTATTCAATTTTTTCCCGTTTATTAATTTAATCAATCACCAGCATATTGCATACATATGTTTTTAATAGATTTTTTCAACTACAACTAGACAGAATATGGCTCTTTTGCCCTTGTTGTTGTTGTTAAGAAATGAAGCTGGTTTACATGTTGGAAAAGCCCTTTTTTTTAACGAATGGATACAATCTTATAGGCTAAAATAGTGGATATATGTGAAAAGTGGGGTGCCGGTCCCGGAGGCTTTTACTTGCCTAGCTACCCAAAAGGAGAAGAAGTTGTACCATATTTTCGAATGATGTCGAAACTGGGATCCGGTAACACTATACGAGAAACGTTTCAGAAGTGATGGTTCTGAACCACCACCGATTCCATCTGAATTTATCTCACTGGCCGAAGCCACAATTCAAGATGCTCAAGCCCATTTGGATGACCTTCCTTCAATGCGCCCGGATACATGTTTAGTCCATTTCTATGAGCCCGCATTTGCTCATAATGGCCTTCGTCAGGTA
Organism: Deinandra increscens subsp. villosa; assembly: GCA_039602395.1. Lineage (NCBI taxonomy): Eukaryota > Viridiplantae > Streptophyta > Magnoliopsida > Asterales > Asteraceae > Deinandra > Deinandra increscens. Next base: position 3,999,454 of record JBCNJP010000015.1, on the reverse strand, counting down.
AGTTTTTAATTGCAACATATTCACAGCTTTTGAATGTGTATGCCTGATCATTTCTAATACATAGATGTGACGTAAAATGATTTTAGTATATAACTTCTGTTTTTGCATCATTTTTTATTCCACCTATAAATACACTATTGTCAAGGTTTAAATCTCCTCATCAACCCTTCACTACAAGGTAGTGTGTATTTGTGCAAGGTTTTATTATCATTAATTTGGCTATAAAAAGCCTATATTGCAAGTATTTATCTTTATTTAAAAAGCCTATATTGTAAGTATTTATCTTTATTATTATGATTATGATTTTCTTTCAAAAGTTTCTTACATTACACAAATAAACTATATGTTATACTAGAAACAACAACAGAATGCGCAATAGATTACTATAAACACTACTTTTTTTTAACGAACGACATCGACCTTATTTTTAACTTAAGCTATTTGGCACACTAATTTTTATGTGGTTTGGTTTGAGTGTAGGATCTTTATGAGAGCTCCGATAGTCTTCAACGAGGGCTGCCTGTGGTTTCCATCTCCATTGGTAACGCTGCACTATTCTTGTATGGCAACACGAACGATGAAAAAAAGTTGGATCTTGTTGTATTGCATTCGGGTGATGTATTGATATACGGTGGGAAGTCTAGACCCATGTTTCACAAGTTGGAACACATCTTTGGTGTCTCTCCTGGTCCATTAATACGAGAAACTGCGATTAGAGCAGGCAATCTAAACCTTACTCTAAGGCAATTTTGATCCTGCTCACTTATTTATTTTTTTGTGTGGGACCAATGGAATATTTGTTCAACATGCCATGTTTTTGTGTTTTTGTTGTTTCCGTTATACACTGTCGTGCTTGTGGTTTATTTAAAGTGGCTAGTGACTTGATTCTAGACTTTGGTTTATATTGCTATGTTTGTTTCTTTCTTTTTCTATGAAGGAAAGAGTTCTGATGTGTAGACATATGGTAGAATTCTTGAGTTTCATAGTAGTTGGTGAGATGTTGAGTCTGTCATGAAGGAGGACAGGGTGGTATTTTTATGTTTTTGTTACCTATTGTTGTGTTTATGGAAGTAAATTTTAGAAGTTTGTTTCCAAAATGTTCATGTGCCAAGAATGGATGGTAAAGGCTCGGATGTTAACCATATCCAACATGTCCTTATTTAAAAGGTTTCAATGACATTGCTTTAATAGTATATTTAAAATAAAGTTGCTAACTCTTGTCCAAAAAATCATTTTTAAACGTCCCGCTTGCGGTGTGCGTATATAATGTATATATATGTGGGGGCTATTAGGGGGCAAAAGTGAAATTGCATTAATATTAACGTTATTTTACTAATTTCGTGAATATAACGTTAAAAGTGATGGATGGTTTAATCATGCATCATGTGGTGGAGTTGATAGTCGGAAGACAAGGGTACATGCACCAATCGGTCTTTATACCGATTTGCTGAGTGTTATGTGCCTTATGTCCCAAGGCTTGATATAAACTCCAAAAATCTTACATCTTTCAAAGGTAATCAATTATTAATAATCAAATCATTTCCAAAATAGATATATATCAAGTTCCTCCTGTTGCACCTTGTTTTTCTATTTTAGTCACATAGTCCCACAATGGAGGTTCTTCAATTGATGATGATGATCCTTGTGTTTCTTGAGAAGCCATAATCGTGCGTAGGATTTAGAGAGATCAGAAATGAATTAATGATGATGATTGTCATTGGCATAGCTTTTAAGGGACCCGAGGGGGCGACCGCCACCCCTGATTTTTTCATCTAGAAGTATCTATTTTCGTGATTTTATATAATAAAAATTATATATATTGCGTGCGGCCCCTCGAATGTGTTCACTACCGCCCCCTCGGTACAATTTTTGAGTTCCGCCTCCTTGGAGTTTTTTCTCAAGCTTCGCCATTGATGATTGTCGATTGATTATTTGTATCGACGGTTTTAGAGAGATCATAGACCTCCAAGCCGCATGAAGATTAAGGCTGTTACTGATAGTGCCCCAACTTCTGGAAGCTAGACGCTATAAAATTGTCGTCCCCGTGCCACATAGATGATAAAGGTCAACCCGACAAATTGGTAATGTGAATAGGGGTAAATTAATTTTTTTATAACGGCATTGTTTTTTTTTTTACTCCAATCATTTTACACCATTGTAAAAGTTTGAACATTGGTCTCCACCAAATAGACTTCATCTCTTACCATTGTGCAACAACAACAATGGCTGGGGTAAATTAACTAATTTGATCATACCCAGTAAAATCACACACAGTGTTATGTAATGATTAGCCCAACTTAATTATGATTAATCCTGGCAAGTGTAATGAAAATATTATAAACATTTTATTAATGATGTTTAGATCAAAGAATCTTGTTAATGAAATTGGAGGATGAGTTTTTTTGGAACTTTTTCTAAGACATTTAGTTGACTAACTATGAAATTTGGTGTTAGGCTAGTCTAAATATATATATTTAAACTTAGAAGGTGTTAGTTTGTGTAAATAGAGCCTTGTAAGTTGAAGTAGGACTATGAAATTTGTTGATAGGCTAGTCTAAATATATATATTTAAACTTAGAAGGTGTTAGTTTGTGTAAATAGAGCCTTGTAAGTTGAAGTAGGGTTAGTTGAAGTAAGGTTTATAACAAGTTAGAATGAACTTATGTAAAATATCGAAGTGGTCAAAACTTAATAGGACGATGGGAACTTAAATCAAACATAGGTGTTAAAGTGTTGATCAACCTGTTATTACAACCGGTATGTGTTACAACCTCAAGGATGTAATGAGTTCAAATGACCCACCCATAAGTGTGAAAACTATATATATGTCAAAGTTTAGCAAAATTTATATAAATTAGTTTGGTTGACAGCTTAAAAGGTTGAATTAATATTTCAAACAATTGAAACTTAATTCTACAGTAAATGACTTTATCATCGGGCGTTACAGCTTCTCTATTTAATAATGAATCGCTAAAAAGTAGGAACAATGTCAACAGATCACAGTACAATAAAGTCCATAAGAACAAAACAATTATGTTCTTGAAATATTACTCTTTAAAAAACCTTAATTACCAATGTTCTAGCACTCTAGCAGTAAAATGCAATCTTCCTCTTGTGTATCTAAGATTTACTACTAAGAATGAGCTCGAGATGACTTTGATCATTTGTACCTTCTTTGTTTTCATAATTCAAAAAACTGGTGTATCAGAGTTTGGATGAAGCTCCAGATAAAGCATGCTTAACCAACTCCCTTCTCAATATCTTTCCTGCTGGGGTCTTTGGAATCGCGTTTATAAATGCAACTTTTCTAATCTTTTTGTATGGTGATACCTGCACACAATAATCCACACACACTTAAAACCTTTAATAGATAAACATATACATAACTGAGAGCCTATGATTGCTTGAGTGCGAATTGTCAAATAATCACGGGTTTTTTTTCTTTCAAAAGTTGCTAAATTTATATCAAGCAAGTAGTTATAGAAGATTATGTGTAGATACAGTTATACATGCCTGTTTTGCAATTATCTCCTTGATTTGGGCCTCGCTGATTTTGCTTCCAGGTTTTCTCACCACATACGCCATGGGGATCTGCCCGGCTTCTTCATCTGGATATCTGGTTTTAGATTTTAATGTCACAAAGAGATGTTAGGTACAATTATATAGAGGTGGAAACAGCTTCTTGCAAAAATGCAGGGTAAGGATGCGTAAATCAAGCACAAGTGACCTGACACAGACCCCATGCATGCAGGAGCCTCATGCACCAGGTTTATCTCAAACAGGTCAAATCAAAGCTGTTATTTAGAAATGGAAACCTCAAAAAAGTTAAAGGCCATCCAAAAGTCTTTTATTGCATACAACCTTCTAAATTGTGTTATATAGAGATTTAGATCATTATTGCAACAAAATTGCTATAGTGATCATAAGTATTAATACATTAATTTTGTTAACACCTTACTAGTACATTAATTATCTGATCTGAAATTGTTGAAAAGATCATATGTACAGATACTTGTCCAGGCTCTATATTTGAAGGATTAAATATTTTTAAAATTAGTGAAAAGGGGAGAACTTAATCGCATAATAAAGAAGGTTTTTTTGTTTGTAAAGTTGAAGGACTTAGTCATGTAAAAAACAAGGACCTTTCTGGAAAAACTAAAATTTAAGTATGTAACCATTAAGTTCTAAAAGTTATGGGATTATCATGCAAAAATTAAGCAGGACTTATATTCGAACTCAGCGAAAGTTCATAAGGTTTTTGCATGCCAGCCTTGCAAGACTCGACCCACCATACAAACTTACGGAATCACAGCAGCATCTACAACTTCTGGAATTGATTGAAGGTAGCGCTCCAATTCAGCTGGTGCGACCTGCAGATTTTTCATTGTGATCATCAGATGGAAAAAGCCAATTGAGAAAATGACAGTTGTAGGTAATAGATGCTTTAAAACAATGTGTATGAGTTTGAACGTTGAAACAAGATCATTACCTGATAAGCCTTGTACTTGATTAATTCTTTTAATCGGTCAACAATAAAAAGGAAACCATCAGAATTAAAATAACATAGGTCACCAGTCTTTAACCATCCCTCAGAATCCATAGTTGCAGCAGTTGCTTCGTTATCTCTAACATAACCTGTTATTCAAACATAAAGATCAATTTAAAAAAATATATATATAAATATTTTTCACACCATCAAACAAGTAAATAATAAACAAACCAATATACCCACTAAAATCCCTCTTATAGTATGACACCATCCATTATGAGATGTGATGGGGCGAGCCTTACTGTATCATCAAACAAGTACATAATAAGGGCATGTGGTATACTCATGTTATGTTAAGCTTTAACACACGCCACGTAGGCGGTGACTGGATATATAACACCACATAACACATATGGGGTATACTCCATGTTATGTGGTGTGGTGTGAAACAAAATTTTAATATATATAAAACAAAATATGAAAATGTTTGTCAAATTGTGATTGGTTGTACCAAAAATTGGATGTACCAAGAAAGGAGTTTAACGTCGTTAAATGTATTGCGCCGTTGATGGATGGCGGAGGATGGCGAGGGAAGGGGCTGATCTTGGCGCCGCCAACAATGGCGTTAAAGACCTTTGGCGCCGGTTAAAGCACCCATACCGTATGCCCTAATAGTATAACACCATCTATTGCATCATTTTTATTTATTAATTTCGACTTTCTAAGGAGTTGTTGGTCTGTAAAAACATCATTATACAGAAAAAGGAAGATCATTTCTATACAAAAAGATCAAGACTAGCACATATAATACATTAATACATATAAGAAATTTGAATGCAAAATGCCAAGGGGTCTATCATTTAAGTGACTTTCACCTTTTCATTTAAAGCTTCCTTTAGGTGTAAAATCATATGGGCCCTCATCTAGAAGTACAAAAGGTTGAAATTTTAGGGGTGTCATAAAAGTAAGAAGCATCTTTAACTACTAAAGGGCCAGCTAAAACAGACATAGTGCATGCCTTTTGTTAAATTACAAAAAGATAATCTATATATCAGATTGATTTTGATATAAAGTAAAAAATATTGCCAACTGTGTGGCTCTTTTTTATTGTGATAATGTGACTGAATGTTTACACCCTTGAAAACTATAGGAAGAAGATGCATCACCTTTCATGATCATGGGTCCTCGTAGCCATAGTTCTCCTTGTTGCATCGGAGATAAAGCCTCACCGGTTTCAGGATCAACTATTTTAGCCTCCACATTGCACGATAATCGGCCCGCAGATCCATAGTGTTCACACTCATCTGGGTTGGTCATTCCAGTAACCCCTCCCCCAGTTTCTGTCATGCCAAACCCCTTCAAAATTATTTAGAAAAATGGTCATTCACAATTTAAACAACTGACCTCTGAAAATTATCACGCATAATAATCTAAGGATCTTGAGTTTGAATCTCACACTTGAGCATCACCCAATTCTAAGTTTGAAACTCGAATTCATCAAAACCGAACGGTATAAACTCAAACCTATCAAACAGGCAGAGTTTCTTTACTCTGGATAATTTAGTCGATTTTAACTGTTTATGAACACATTATTATTGATAAACCTAATTCTAAGTTGTTGGGGAATTTCGAGAATTGGTATAGAAACCGGATAGAATCTGAAGTTGTGGAAGATATATAGATCAAATCAAAACTATTTGGAGTGTACCCAAATATTTCAATTGGACAAAATCAGATTGTGATTTCTGGACTTTTGTATTGATATAGATCAAGAATTCGAAATGGAAGCCTATCAGGGGCGAAGCTTGAAAGAAAACTCCGAGGGGGCGGGGCTAAAATATTCTACCGAGGGGGCGATACTAAATGCATCCGAGGGGACGATGCTCAATACATATAATTTTTTCTACATAAAATCGTGAATATCAGTGCTTCTGGACGAAAAACCGCAGGGGCGGTCGTCCCCCCGGTTCCCTTCTAAGCTTCCCCATTGAAGCCTATAGCAGTTATCTATATTGAATTTAAATAATTACAACTCTGGTCCTTCTGTTTTCAGTAATGACATTTTTAGACCAAAATTAAAATCTAATGCGATTTCAGTTTAGCAATTTATTCAAAATAAAAATTTTCCTGCTTTTTCCGGGGGCGCTGCCCTATTGATCCCCATTGATCCCGATAAACTTTAAAAAAACATGCACTTTATTTAAAGGTCACACAATCTTAAATTACATTAAAATATCAAATACAAGTTGGATTTCACTTGCTATTTAGTTTTTTATTTTGTTTTAAATATCCAACTTCTCCTCCCAAGAGTCAAGAAACAACAAAACCAAAGGTTGTCAATTAGCCACGGAGAAATGGACGGATACCAAATTCGTCTATTATAATAAATAAAATAATTAAAAAAAAATTAAAAAAAAATTAAAAAAAAAGTATTTCTGGTGGTACCGAAACTACATTGTCACAAGTCACCACTCCTACAGTCCTACTCCACATAAGTACGTAAGAAAAAATGATTTTTTTTTTAAATAGACAATAGCATTAATAACTAAAACAACTAACTGTAAACCCAAACGCGCTACGGAGGCGCGTGGATGGCCGGCCATACCTGCACAATCTCGACATTTGGAAACCTCGCCGCGAAGCTCTTCGCCACCTCTTTTCCGAGCGGAGCGCCACCGCAACCGATCAACAGAAGCGAGCTCAGATCGTATTTCGGAACGAGGTCCGATTTCGCCATCGCCACCACGAGCGGCGGCGAGACCGGCATGTACGTAACCTTATACCTCTCCACCGCCTTCAACATATTTCCGAAATCAAATCTCTCCATGAGCACCAGCGTCTCCCCGAGCGACGTAGCCCTAATCAGCATAAAAAATCCGAAAACGTGAAATAGAGGAAGAGGAAACAACGAAACGGGGTGAGGTTGGGGCTGAGGGGCATTTTCGTCTTTTACGAATCTGCTATGCTGTGAAGCGGAAGTTATGGCGATGAAATTCCGGTGCGTTAACTCCACGCCTTTGATCCGGCCAGTCGTGCCGGAGGAGTACAGAATCGCCGCCGTATCGGACTGTTTCACCTGCCGTTTCAGTTTCTCTCGAGGAACAAAATTAGAGCGAGGATTTTGTAGCATTGAAAGGAATTGTGGAGAATCGATGATGATTGTGCCTAGTGGAAACGACGACGACGGCGGGAGTTTAGAAGCGACGGAGGAGGTGGCGAAGGCGATGGACAGGGCTACTGAGACGAATAAGGTCGGTTAGCTCCGATTCGGTGGAGATCGGATTGACAGGGGAGACGATGACGCCGAGGGAGAGAAGGGAGAAATAGATTACCGGAATGTGAATGGAGGTCGGCGATAGGATCAAGGCGACTTGATTTTCGTCGCGTGAAGGAAATTTTGTAACGAGCGCGGCGGAGAGGGAGTGGACTTGGCGGATGAAATCGGCGTAGGAGAGGCGGTGGCCGGTGGCGGAGTCGATGAGGAAATCGGTGGCGGAGGGGGAGAATGCGGGGATGGATTGGAGGAGGGAGAGTGCGTAGTCGGCGATGGAGAGTGGGTGTGACGGAGGAGGGAGGGGAGCCGGTGGGCGGAGGCTGTGGAAGATTTTGGTGGCGGAACAGAATCCATTTTGGGGATCTACAGGGCTCGCTTCCGCCATGGATATGTTGTGCCAGTGCAATTTCCAAATGTCAGAATTTGATATTTATGGAGATAAA
>JBCNJP010000015.1:3892724-3990748 GCA_039602395.1 Deinandra increscens subsp. villosa | reverse complement strand
TGCGACCATGTGTTTTCTTATGTGTATTTTTTATGAGTATAATTCAATAACTTTAAATAATTTATGTCCGTGGTAAGTGTACCAGTTCATTTACCAAGCGTGCAAGAGTTTGAGTAATGTAGTAAACAGCTTGATTAATTTTGATATTAGTTTTTTTAAGGGTTAAAAAGCCACGTCAAATCTGTATTTTATATGATTTATCGTTATAATATTTTTAGTAAGAGAACCGTCATTTTACTATGAAATTATCCTTTTAAAAACAATTTAGTTATTAGCAGGGGCGGATTATATCTTGTACTAGCAGTGACTTCGGTCACTGTTGATTTTTCGCCTAGAGGTATCGATTATATGTGTTTTACGAGGAATTTTTATATACATATTGTGTCGGTCACCACTAAATTTGATGACCCGACCCCCGTAAACTTTAACAATGAAGCAAGCTAAAGAAAAAAATGTAAAGAAGAATATGAATAACTGAGTCATTTACATAATATTCATTACAGGAGAAGATGAACATCGATGAAGACGATGATATAGCAAGTGAATATTATGTGTGTGAAAGAGATTGTGAGGTTAAAGTAATATTAAGTTATTGATTTGTGTTGATATGTAACCGGTTTTGACAAAGAGATTTTGTTAGAGCATATATTTATGGATTGAATTGATTATAATTGATTTTGTATTAATTTTTGCCATATTCTCATTATTCTCCTTTCATCTTTACATATCTTTGTATATGGTAGCTAGCTTGATTGGCTCCTCCATGTCTTAAATGAGTTTTGAACCCAGGTTCATTATTCCTTATGTCTATCACTACTATATACTAACACATTTATTCAATTTAGTTTGATCTAATAACTCTTTTTATTATTTGTAGTTCTTTAGACTAATTATTTTACTTGATGCCGTTCGATTTTTTTTTCACTTGTTGATTTATTTTTTTACTTTTCTATTTCATTTACTCTATTTTCTAATTGAATGAGTGATAAAAACTTGAGTAATAATTGCTTTAAAAAAGTTAGTTTAAAAAAGTGATAATGTTTGAACCGACTCGATTCAGATTCGATATTTTTTGTTTTTATTGATTGACCCAATCCGAATTCTTTATTTTTTTATTTTTTTTGACCCGATCCGAACCGGACCGCAGATCCAAACATAGATTTTAAAACATAGCAATAAAAAAAATTGATCACGTAACTTTCGATCACCCAAGAAAAAAAATTCAAACTCCACCACTGATTATTAGTAGTTGATTAAAAACTAAAAGGACATTTGTTTTAATAATATATTTGTGTATATAACACTAATTTCTCTAGACTCGTCTAGCTCGTTTTTTATGTGGTTTTCAGCCCTAGATCACTTTATAACAATCCTAGGAAGGTTCTAGAATCTCAAATTCTCAATCACCTCATAATTCATGTGGATTTGATCTAATCTACCCTACTTAATAAAGATGAATCCTGATGAGCCCCTCGATTATGCCACGTGGCTTCTCATTTTTTCTTGCTTAGTATAGACACGTGTCTCTGGTCTCTCATCTCCGCTTCATTCTCTCACCTTCCGTTTCATTCTCTCAATCTCCGCCCACCTACCAAAAGAATTTAATCGTCGCCTAAGCCTCCTAATCCTTCAACTTCAGTATTCAAATTGCACTTTCACGCCAACATATTTCAAACCCTAAAAGAGCAGCGATTGGCGACTGAGAGGGAAAAACAACGATTTGCGATTGGAGAGGAAGCAAAGCTTCTTGAAGATTGAACTCACAAAGTTATAGTTTTTGTTCAATCGATGCTTCTGCAATGTGCGGACTTCAATCGGTGTATAGGTTTCTTCATGTTTGTGTTCTTCACAGATGACAGATTGAACTTCTATGATAGTTTCTGTTTTAACTTGAACTTATTACAATTTTATGGATGCTCAGGTTCATATTTACTTACACATTATGTCAAATTTTGGATTGGATTACAATTTTATATATATTTTAATTGAATGACAGATGCTAAAGAAAGATCTCAATGGATTACAATTTTATATATATAAAGGATCGTTCGGGAAGGTGTTTCAAGTGAGGAGGAAGGATACAAGTATAATAAATGGCGGCGGAGATGGTGTGATTGGGGATGGGAAAGGACACCGCCATCAACAATAACCATATGGATTATATGAAAGCTGAAAGAGATTTACTCACAAAAGTTGTTCATCCTTTCATTGTGCAGCTTCGTTACTCTTTTCAGGTTGTTAATTTTGTCGGGGGACAACCGGGTCTCTATGGACTGCAAATCACACACTCACAACGCTCTATCACGCACATACTCGAAGTCACGAGAAAACACAGATAAACGGAGACACACGATATATAGTGGTTCGGTCTAAACTGACCTACGTCCACTGTTCAACTAGTAATATATTGCTTTGTGCTCTAAGGAAACTGTTACAATGCATACATATATATAGAGAGAATACTAGGGTAACAATGGGCTTGGGCCCAGGCCCATTAACCGACCCATTGGCAATAAGCCACCATACCCAACAATCTCCCACTTGGTGGCGTTTGACAATCTTCAAACTCTGCCGATCCACATCATGCATATCCGTAACTTCCTTTACTTCATCACTAGTTGCTTCGGCCTTCACATCAGATAACCTGAAGGCCCGTTGAAGCTCCCCGGAGCCCCAACACGTCAGACCTGGCAATATCAGCCGCTGACCCGTTCTCTGTCTCTTCCCGCTTCCTGTGTATAGCATCACATACACTGCTGGACACTGAGACAAACTGAGAACTTGGGGAGGCACATTTAAAGATGCAAGCCTTGGAAAAACACACCCAACCACCTCATTATGAGTGGTTGGCCGGACTCAAGGAGAAAAAAGGGGGAAAATGGGGTTTGAAACCATTTGAACTTCCCTCCAATGCATCTAGTCTTGTTCTCATTCAAGGTACATTTTGGTCATGTCTTACATGACCCATGTAACATGTTATTTTATATGTAACATGTCCTAAAACACAATGTAACATATAACTTATTATATGTTGCGTGACAATTTATTTAACCACTTAAATAATATTGTTACCATACTTCTCTGATTTAAATCATCCATATGATTTAATCATAAGTGCAATTATTTAAAAACCCATTTCTAAATATCTTCTTTAGGTGATATTTATTTAATTGATCATATCTAAATAAATATCCATTGGGTGTTTGTCTAGCTCGTTATTGGGTATGACCCGTCTTGGATCATAACGTACTAGCCACATCAATCTAGTATGTGTCTTGGGCAGACCGACTCTTTTCACTCTCCATCATCATAAGCAAGTAACCGATGGAAGAGACTTTCATCGCAGGAAAACTGGTTTTCACGACCCACTGTCTTCTCTGAACTGCAACTGAAACACCCCTAGTGCTCCCACTGTCACAAGATCCTCTGACTGGCCTGACTAAACCTTTCCTTGCACGTTCATCCTGAGTCTTCGCTTGAACTCTGGGTTTCCCACTTGCAAAGGTCACCCTCTTCTGTTCACAAGACTTCGTGAACCGGACTTTCTGGTTGTTTACCGGAACTGGGCAATCTCCCTCCGGTGGTATCTCGACCATATACAATGAACCTGTCTTCTGACCACGAGCAACTACCAGGTTCCCTTTGACTACCTTCCACTGTCCACCACCGAACCTAACACTGTGACCCTGGTCATCCAACTGCCCGACAGAAATCAACTCTTTCTTCAAGCTTGGAATAACCCTCACATCTTTCAGAGTCCACTTGGATCCGACTGAAGTCTTCAAGTCAACATCACCCATGCCCGTTATGTCAAGAACGTCATTGTTCGCTAGTCGTACCTTCCCAAAGTCACCAACTTTCAGATTCTTCAATTTGTTCACGCTGTGCGTTGCGTGAAACGATGCACCAGAATCCATAATCCAGGAATTAACATTACCCTCTACACTGCACAAAAGTACATCATCATCTGTAGAGTCACCAGCAAAGTTAGCTTCCTGCGGACACTGACTTCTAAAGTGTCCCACCTGCTTGCAACCCCAGCAAGTAACTTCTTTCTTATGCTTGGACCTGCTCCTGCCTCTACTTCGGTTATTCCCTCTAGCATTATCTCTCCCTCTGCCCCCAGTATGCAACAATGAACCTGACCCTGAACCCGAAGAACCCCCTGAATTCCTGCGTCGAATGTCTTCGCCCACAATCAAATCGCGGATACCTTCAAATGTAAACTTAGTAGTACCCGATGCACTACTAACGGCCGTCACTGTGCCTGACCAACTGTCTGGCAAAGAAGATAAAAGGAACAACGCCTGAATCTCATCATCAAACTTAATCCCAACTGATTTTAACCGAGTCAAAATCGAATTAAACTCGTTGATGTGAGTAGTAACCGAGGCACCCTCATTCATCTTAGTGTTAGCTAACTGACGAATCAAGAACACTTTGTTCAACGCCGAGGGTTTCTCATACATATTAGACAAAGCTTTCATCAAATCGGCCGTTGTCGTTTCATCAGCAATGTTGAATGCAACATCCCTCGTCAACGAAAGCCTGACAGCTCCTAAAGCCTTTCTGTCTAATATAGCCCAATCTGCATCTGACATTTTATCTGGTTTCTTTCCTGATAGCGCTTGGTACAGATCATTCTGATAAAGACCATCTTCGATTTGCATCTTCCAAAACCCGAAATCTTGTCCATCAAATTTAACAATCTTAAATTTGTCTTCAGCCATTTTACCAATACCCAAATAACCCGAACGTAATTTTAAAATCCCAAGACTTTAAAATATCCAAGCCCGAACTCCCACTCGAAAGTGTTTGTAAAACTGTGACTAAACTGTCACTTTACAAACTGCAGGGATTAAATTTGACGAACTGCCAAACTTAAATTGCAAGGGCTAAAGTTGACAAACTGCCAAACTTAAATTGTAGGGGCTGATTTATAATAATACAAACTGCAAGGTATATTCTGTAAATATGACAAACCTGAGGGGCTGTTCTGTAAAATTCACAAAAGAATTAAATGATTCCAAAGACTTTCACGTCACTTTGCTTCCACATGGACTTTTATGTCCAAAACATTTAATTTTGTATGCTGCCCACGTTCAATGCTGCTGCTCCCTTTTGACTTTCGCAACAAAGAAAAAAAAATCTTCTGCTCTCTGCTCTTTCACGTCAACAAGGAAGGAGAAAAAAAAATTCTTCTCAACTCCTTTCCCATACACCGTCGACAAACTAAGGCAACAAATCCGGCACCTAAACCGGTCTTCTTCTTCGCAGAAACGATGATTCTTCTTCTCAAGTCCGGTGACAAAGCCAATCACACCGCACCGAGCGAGCGACCTCTTCTTCTGTCGCTTACAGCCACCACCACCACACCGGTTACCACCGCACTTCCACCGCTAAACAACGGCTACACGAAACAGGTAACGACGCTTCTCCCTCTCGGAGAAATCCAGCGACGGTGACAACGACGAACCGAACGGAGACAGCAACAGAACAACCGGCGTCAACAAACACCGGTAAGCAGCTCAAACCAGAACACACTAACCACCTCTCGAACGACACCTGATTTCAAAACACTCGCCTGAACCGGCGACGGCAGCGGAACAGAAATCAGTCGAACGATGAACAACCACGAACCGAGAACACGGCTCTGATACCAGTTGTCGGGGGACAACCGGGTCTCTATGGACTGCAAATCACACACTCACAACGCTCTATCACGCACATACTCGAAGTCACGAGAAAACACAGATAAACGGAGACACACGATATATAGTGGTTCGGTCTAAACTGACCTACGTCCACTGTTCAACTAGTAATATATTGCTTTGTGCTCTAAGGAAACTGTTACAATGCATACATATATATAGAGAGAATACTAGGGTAACAATGGGCTTGGGCCCAGGCCCATTAACCGACCCATTGGCAATAAGCCACCATACCCAACAAATTTTACTACTTCTTGATCACTGTTTTCATGAGTTTTTTTTTTTTTTTTTAATTAGATGAAATGGCTGTTTTAATCAAATCTATTTTGCAAGCTTATAGACAAAAACAAAGTTGTATATGATCCTGGATTTTTTTTTAATGGAGGCAATCTTTTCTTTAACTTATACAGACAAGGGATCTTCAGGTACATTATTGAATGTTGATACATCATGTGGATGACTTTAGTAATGATGTATGATTATCTTTTTTCTTTTTTTAAATCTTTGTTGTTGGGCATGTATTAAATAGTGAGGATCAAGCAAAGGTTCATACTGCTGAGATTGTATCTGCTGTTTCACATCTTCTTCACCAGAGAGGGATTGTGTATCACAATCTTAAACCTGAAAACATACTCTTGGATGCAGATGGGCATGTATTCACCGTGCTTAAAATTCGTTAGAAATAATTTTTGCATTTCTTTATGTTTGTTGAACTCAGTGCTTAACTACTTATTCAGTTATTCCCCAGGTTATGCTGACTGATTTTGGTCTTGCAAAGGAAATTGATGAATCAAGCAGATCAAACTCGATGTGTGGAACTACTGAATATATGGCCCCTGTAATATTATAGTCTAAAGGCGATAATAAAAGTGCAGATTGGTGGAGCGTAGGGATTCTCTTGTATGAAATGTTAACAGGTAATGTAAAATAGGGTTAGGTTCAAATGAGAACTTTTTCTTTTGAGAACTTTTGAGAACTAAATCTCAACCACAAATTTCAGGGGGACCACTACAATTCATGGGAGGGGGATACATGTAAATAAACTTGTGGCTCAAATTAGTTCTTTTTAGTTCTCAAATCAAATTGGTTCTCAAATGATCCTCTCCCATGTAAAATATATGCGGTTATCTTAAAACAATGAGTTTCTAAGAAAAATGCTCATTTTTATCTTTTATGTTATATTTACCGTTGGTAATTTGACCCTGTCTTGGGTTCCCCTAAAAACGAGATTTTGCCCCAAAAGTGTAGAAAGTACACAGGGTGTTTCACATCTTCATAATTTTAGGCATGGAGTCCTTATATTCTAACAGAATTGACACCATGTTAAAAGTAATAAAAGGAAATATAGGTATAGGACGTCTTATGTTCATTTGGACTATGTTTTTTTGTCTAAGAGGCTAAACGGATAAAAAAGATTCTGTGAAGCTTTAGGAAGAAGATAACCAGTTCATTTTGTATGATATCAACATGTATGTTCAATTAAAGATTAAAATTTCTAACGCTTATTAACGATTTCTGAATCCTATATATACAATGGGTCATGATTAAACTACTATTTTTATGATTCGATTATAAGACTATGAATTTGAATCAAGGGTTGCGGACGATCATTTGTAGTTTTATGTTTAGCACGAGGATAGATTGATTCCGCAATCTCAAGTTTTGTGATAAATTTGATGAGTTCATGATTAGATAGGGCGAATTATAGTTTTATACTTCGATTTGATATGTTTTGAATGAAAATTGTGAAACAGCAGTAGCATCTTGCAATCCCCTTTTTCCTTGAATTGAATTGCTTTCTCTTATATTATTTATCTAATTTGCAATCATTTATAATGTTTTATATATTCATTTGTAGCTTTGAGTATTGCCGAAGGGTTACACACTTACACTGGAACATGCAGGAGTCTTAATATTGACAACTCGGATCAGAAATGATGGAAAGCCATTTACATTTGCATTTGCATATCATAACCTACTCTTCTGTTTCCAGCATCAGGTAAATTGATTTGATAAAAATTGATGTGATATGAAAAATAGGTTGCAACTGATTGATCTTCTACATATAAGGTGGAAGATGATGGACCCTTCTGATGTGGCTTGGTAAAATCTGAATATCTGATGCCGTCGCAGAGGGCGATTGACTATGCAAGGTATTATACCATTAGGTTGTATTTTGTTTAAATTATAACGTCATTGAGTACAGATTTATGTTATGGCATTCACTATGCAATTTCGATGTATATAAGTTATGTACATGTGAATAACCTACTTATCTAATTATGTGTGCTTAGAAAATAATCCAAGCCAGGCTTTTAGATACACTCTTTATGAGAATGAGGAAAATTTAGAGGTATGTCAAAGGTCTTTTTATATATGTTCATTTATAATTTGTATATAAAATTTCATAATGGTTATTTGTGTTATGGGCATTTATTTTCTGATTGCACGGACGTGAAACTGATAGTCAAGACGATGAGGTAATATTCTAACCAATGAAGTGAGGATTTTGGGTGTTCTTACATAGAGGTTGCAAGCTGGTCGGTTGGGTGAGGATGTGTAATAGATCCAAGGGTTGGGTTGTATTGAACTTGAAACACTCTTTTGTCCATTGCTATAAAATCCATCACATAACTTGAGTAACCAGAGAATTTCAGTAGCCAAAGTATTTATCAAAACACTGATCATTCATAGGGAAAACACTCAAAATCCATCACATAACTTCAACAAAACTAATTTTGCAAGTTTGTTATCCATTTAATGCATTACAACTTCCAGATCCCTACTACTCTCAATATTGCTATGAATTATCGCATTACCACTCTCAAGATCACGATTAAACCCATTATCATGTTCATTAGAACCCAAATGTCTACTTGTGAATTGTTTGTTATCCATTTAATGCATCGTGTGTTGCCCCTTTTTTCTAACAATGTCTACTTGTGAATTGTTTCAACTACTGTTCCTAATTGTTATGCATATTATATAAAAACATCTTTAAAGAATCTACACTGAAAACAATTGGCTATTGTTAAAGAGAAGATTCTAACTCTCAGTAACTTTTGACATGTGTATAACCTATCCATTAAAGTATTAAAATAGATCAATGTCTCATTGAGTTTATATCAGACGAAGACGAAGTCTGTAGTTATTTTCAACATCATGTCCCCTCTCCCCTTTTCTAATACATAACTCATAGTTAAGCCTAAAACAATTATCATACCCTAAACTATATCATAAGTTAGTCAAGTTATTACTGTGAATGAAATGACAAATGAAATAATTCACCATTTACTCAGAAGTGATTTTTTTTTTTTTTTGCCTATTACAAAAATGTTAGCATCAAGAGTGAAAAGTCATCACAAACAAGTTACAGTTTTAGATAGATTCAACCCGTTGTTTTCGATGCACCTCTTTAACTTCATGCTACATTTGGTCCTCATCTCTATTCTATATTGCAAAAGCTATAACCCTAATGATACATTTCTCCCATTTCATCCAACAAACAACAATAAAAATTCATAACTGAATGACAAGCAAATCGCTCAAATCTCAATATCTTCTTTAGAATTACTTTATCCTCTGCCCGTGTGACACACGGGTTACAAACCTAGTTATATATATTACAATAAAAATTGAAGATGAATAGTTACTTTTTAGTTTTTAATAGTTTAGCCACGTAAGTTTAGCACTTTGACATTTTTTACCCTATAACTTTTATACTTATTATTTAACGTAAAGTAAACTTTAGATTTTCATAGTTTAGCCACACATGTTTCATACTTTTATATTTTCTACCCGTTAACTTTTATAGTTTTTTAAAGTTTTGTGGTCTTCTACTTTGGCCATGAAACTTTTAACTTTTCTACTTTCGTTTTTTAGTATACTTATATAGTTTTATACTTTCACCATGAGAATTTTAGACTTTTACGTTTTATATACCCCTTAACTTTTTAACTTTCTTATATATATTACAATAAAAATTGAAAAGAAATAGTTGCTTTTTAGTTTTTAATAGTTTAGCCACGTAAGTTTAGCACTTTGACATTTTTTACCCTTTAATTTTTATATTTTCTACCCTTTAACTTTTATAGTTTTTTTTAAAGTTTTGTGGTCTTCTACTTTGGCCACGAAACGTTTAACTTTTCTACTTTCGTTTTTAGTATACTTTTATAGTTTTATACTTTCAACACGAAACTTTTAGACTTTTACGTTTTATACCTCTTAACTTTTTAATTTTCATTTTTTATTAGACTACTTTCATTTTTTAGTATACTTTTAGAGTTTTTGACTTCGGCGACGACTTTTTTGATACTTTTATACTTCGACGACACAAATTTTACATTTGGTGTTTTGTTCCCCTTAGATTTCCTACTTAAATTTTTTTAGTATACTTTTCTTATAGTTTTATACTTCGACGACACAACTTTTAGACTTTAACGTTTTATTTTCCTAAAAATTTTCTACTTTCGTTTTTTTAATATACCTTTTATAGTTTTATAGTTTCACCATGAAACTTTTAAACTTTTATGTTTTATACTCTTTAACTTTTCTGCTTTCGTTTTTAGTATACCTATAGAGTTTTCGACTTTGGTCAATATTTTTTTAAAGTTTTATACTTTTATCACATTAAACTAATGGGGTAAATTGGTGGCCCGCCGCGAAACGCGGGCGGGTCACAAGATCAAATAAAATTGAATGACACTGTCATTGCAGGCCCGCCGCAACGCGCGGGCGGGTCTGCAACTTGTTGAATTTATTCCAAATTTATTAAACTTGCCTTACCACCTTTGAGTCAAATTCGAACCCTAGAACGACTCTCCACTATAAATACCCCTTGATATCATCTCGAGAACCTATATTTGACATTCTTCAAACTTTACTTTTTGCTCGCAATCTCTCGTGCACGTTTTCGAAAGTCAATGGCCAACAGTTTGACCACCCAATTTTGTAGTCTTCTTACCTTAATTTCGGGTATGTTTTTCCAGCATCTTCTTTTGCTTACAAAGCTCTTAAACCCTTCTTATCTTTTATGTTTATGAAGAGCCAATTAAAAAGTCAATCATGTGTTCTTTATATTAAATTGAGGAAACCAATCTAAAATCAATTAAGCGCAATGCTAATGTTTTCTAATGATTCTAAACTGTGTTACAAGTATAATATGGTGTTTCTGGATCAACAAAACACAATTCTAATGATAATGTTTGGATATTTGAATAATGATCATTAAAAATCAAGAGTTTTTATGTGCAAATCATCAATCGAACGTTTTGAAAGTATTTTTCAATATACGAATCTGTTCTGGACTTTTGGTTCGCCTAAACATATGTGTCAAGAATCATAACTATGGTCCACATATGCAATTGTGTAAACTTTTGACTATTTTTGCAATTTTTGAAACTTTAGGATAGATTTTATGATTATAGCAAACTTATTATTTTCACTTAAAACCCTATAGTTTAGGAATTATCATAACTAGAACCTAAGTTTGATTGATTTCAAATTAGTCACATAACTTTAGGTTAACTTTTCCTACAATTACAATTTAATACAGAATAGAATAATTAACTAAACAAACGTTATCGTGTTGACATTTAAAATGAATCAGACATGTACTAATGGGAAGGATGAAAGCACTAGTAGTTAGGCTTCTGTCTAGGCAAACATTGCGTATAAATTCGAATCTACCGCCGGACGTGGATACCAATCTGGGAAGTCCTGATGAAAGTGTCATAACTTATTAGGCCAAAGCATGTTTGAAATGTCTAAAGTGTTAATGCAATTAAACTAAATAATTTTGACACATTAAACATAATTTTCCCTAATTCCTTAAGAACGAAGGACTTTAGTCATCTTGTCAGTTTTATTCATTTAGACTATTTTCTTCATCAGGGGTAATCTTGTGATTTATCATCTCTTACTTTTGGTGCTATCTCGCAAACTCGATCTACTTATCAAGTGAGTAATCTTGTCCCTTTCTCATTTTTACTATTTTGGGGTGCAACATGTATCGTATCTCATTGAGACGTTTTCTCAGTATCTCTCATAAATTATGTGATTGTTTGATTATGTGTGAATTATGTACTATGTGATGTTCTAGCTTGTTTCTCTGTGTGTTTTCAATGTGGTATATCATGTATCTCCTTTAGCATAAACTACTCATCATGTTAAAAGCCTAGCCTTCGAGATAGAAACTCATCATATTAAAAGCCTAGCCTTCGGGATAGGAACTCATCTCAATTCTAAATCCAGTCCTTAATTTTAAAGATAAGAAAAAATTTAAAGAATGAGATCGATGGGTGACTTATGTGGTTTTCAACTTTTCATAACTTTTACCTTAAAATATAACAATAAGGTAAATAATATCAAATTTATAACCCATTCTTCATTCTTACATGCATTTAACTTTATTTTTTTTTCTAAAATCTCTCAAATCCCATTCTTTATCCTTATCTCTCCATTTTTTTTACTAATTTTTTTTCTCTTTCTCTCCTTTACGATCTTAACTACAAACTATTTTATCTTATTATCGTTTTCATTTAAGATTGATTATCAATAAATTTTAGTAGAATGGTTAGAATCAACGTGGTCCGTCTAAAACAATAACCCTTTGGTTTCGGTTTGGGTTCGCATCAATGAGTCGCCTTACAAAAAAACAAAATTAATAGTATTATAATACACTTATACGGATCATGATCATATATGTGAAAGTTGCGATTTGCGAAGACAATTGCACCAATTTTAATAATACAGGCTGCGAAGAATCTAATTCACCAACGTAAACAAAACAAAACTAATTGATATATAGCATCTAATGCTTGTTTTGAGAAATCGATAAACACGTACGTTTTAATCTTAACAACCAAAATATCCAAACATCTGAAGTCATTAAGTACCTGATGGCTTCTTGTCTTCCTTCTGCTGCAAGTAACTTTGTGAAGAAAACAAAAGTAAGCCATTTGGGATTATTGTGAGAACTGAAGACAGTTACAACAGAATGCATTCGCGAATTGTGATTGTATAATCGTTACAATTTAGTCGTAAAAAGGAGAGATTTGTTGCGGAAATTGCGGTTACAAACAGTTAGTTAGTTTTGTAGTAGTGGTAGCTTACCCTTTTCCTTTTGCCCAGCGTGAAAGTTGATAGAGTTGAACCGATTCATTCAAAGCGTGGCTTGCAAGAAGCATATGGTTTCGGGGTCGAACCATCCATGCGAACCTCATGAATAAGCCCGAATAAACACACAACACTGCATATATACATTCAAATGTAAAGGTTATAATTAAGGTTAAAATATATATTACTTCAAGTAATTATTAATTCACCCGCTAGAGGTTGTAAAAATGTCACTATATATATATAGCTAACGATACCTCCAGTCATGTTGCCGGACAACATCTCTGGTGGTTTCTTCATGTCGGCCACCCCCTATACGTGATCACCATTTTTTAGAAATCTTAACAAGGTGTTGTTTTTTTCTAAATGAGTTATAACATAGCTTAAATCAAAGCCAGGCAGCCATCTATCAAAATCTTGAACGAATGTTTGATTTTTTAAACCTTGACTTTTTCAACGTTGGTCTAAGTCAAACTTTTAAAAATCAGACGGCCATTTGAAAAGTCAAACAACTGTCTAATGTGTATAAGTGTATAACCTTAATAATACAGGCCATATGGTTTGTTACAAAGGTTAAGCTAAGGGGAGGGGGTATGGTTGCCTTGTGGCTTCAAGGAGCCATGCTCCCCAACCAATCATAGCATGCCAACTCATTTTTGATGTTTTTGAAGCCTTGTCAAGCCACACCACAAGGTATGGTTGCCTTGTGGCTTGGAGAAGCCACCGATTTTTATTTTTTTTTTTGATTTTTAACAACTTTTAATAAGCAAACAACTTTTATATAAAAAAACAAACACTAGCATTACGAAATCAAACGGTTACAATACTTGAAATTAAAAAAAAACACGAATACAATTAAAAAAAAAAAACCTAAAAGTTGCATTCCCAACCGTATTCCTTCGCGATATCTCTTTTTTGTTCAAGAACAAGCGGTAGAAATTGAGGATCAACATTATTATGCGGTTTCATAAATATCTCGAGATCACGTGTTTTTTTCTCTTGTCGTTCACGTGCTTGTTTGAACTCGATCACTTGACGTTGAGCCTCCATTGTAGTTTTAACCGCATCGTACATCGCTTGTTTCTTTCCAAAGGTTTCGTCCCGAAGCTTTGCCTTAAGCTCCCTTTCTTTGATCCAATTGACTTGAAAATCCGACATCATTTCCAACGCCTTTTCCGATGCCGAACTCCTTGCGGTGGACGAAGACTCGCCCAACTTCTTTTTCCCTTTATTTTTTGGGTATGTTGGGGTTGAGTCTTCATTTAGATCGGGCAATTGAGTCGACCCAACTTCTTCTTCGGATTCGGAATCGATTTGACGTCTTGGCTCTCGAAATTGTGTGTTTTGGTACATGACGTTAGAGGGGAATTGATGCATTTGGGAAGAATGCGGGGGATATAACTCCCCTTGAACCCCATAACGTCCGGATAGGAGATCGATTAACGAGTGTTGAGAAGGGTGTTGTGTGAAAAAACCCGGTTGTGATTGCGGTGGAGGATTTGCGTTGGAGGGTTGACCGGTATTACGAACCTTCGGTTTGTATTTTTTGGTGGGAGCGGTGGATTTTTTCGTGGTAGCGGGTGATTTCTTCTTTGATCGATCCATAAATAAAATGGGTAGAATTTATGTGAAAGAGGTAGAAGATAGGTGAAGAAGTTGGTGTAAGAATGTTATAAAATTGGTAGAATTTATAGTTGTAAATTGGTAAAAAAGAAAAAAGAAAAAAAAAAATAGCCGTTGGAGGGCCCAACGGTCGAAACCAACGTTCGATTTCGAACGGCTCTCGCCGGTTCCCTCGTGCCGCCCAACAACGAAAATCGGAGCCGTGGTCTTCAAACCGCTGGAGGCGGTATCATTGCCGCTGGAAACCATGCGGCTCCCTTGAAGCCGGGTGGGGGAGCCGCCCACCATACCGTCCCCCCTAATACATACAATCTCCTTACTTGTTTTATTTATATTAATGCATATATATCAAAGACGGCTAGAGAATTTGTTGGTAATTACTCTGTGATTACCAAGAGATAGTGGTATTCATAGTTTTATTTTAAAATATTATTGTTGCAAATACAGTCGTTCAATATATAGTTACTAGTTAGTGTCCCGGGTAAATACCCGAGGCTGTGATATAAAAAAAAATTAAACGAATTAAAAGATGAAAGTTTTTTTTTCTAACTATTAAACGAATGATCGAATTGGAGTTTAAGTTCATCAATGGTGTGTTTAGAAAGTCGCGACTTTGTTTTTTGATTCGTTCACCATCATTCGTTGATCGAAAGCTAAAGCAATATGGATATAGTTTTGTTAGGTTTTCTTTCACGAATCCAAAGCAATTTACGGATCAAATTTTCATTCAGAAATGGAGAAGATATGATGAACAAAGTTATGGTATTGTAAAACAAATTTGGATAATTGTGTATGAAAATAATTTAATTATTTGATTTTTAATTATAAGATCTTTCTTTTTTGTAAATACCATTTATTTTTTTAATTAAAAAATCTATAAAAATGACATATAAGCTAATCCTAGGTGACACACCTTAAATTATGTCACCTACACATTAAAAACTTGTGTTTATTATATAGTATAGAAGTATAGATATATTTGAAATTTAAGGACCAGAAAATTTAGCTATTACAAAATTTTCTTGAGTACTTCAAATAGACAACAACTTATACGATCAGACAAATTGTTACCACGTCACCTATACAACGCACGCAAATGTTTTGAGAAGTGACAAATTTAACAAATTGGTAACAATTTTAATTTAATTTTAGAGAAATGATATAGAAAAAGCACCGCAATAAAGAATCCCAGGTTGGATACAGGACCCCAGAAATGAGTAGTCTTAGGTCCAACAGGACTGTTGATGATGGCCTTCACGTACGCCATAACATAAATAATCTTCTTCTACCTGAATCTGTAACTGTAATCAAAGCCAATTAGAATTATTAGCTTCAAAAGTTAAATAAGAAAATGAAATAACAAACAAGTAAAAAACCGGGAAAAGTTTTATGATTCATCAAGCGTTTAAAACATCTAAACAAATTATACAATTCTATCTTGATATGCAAATTATGAACAAGAAACAGAAATTACCGACCTTAATCTTCAAACATAAATGAAATTCAGATGGCTCGTACAAGTAAACAGAGAATTTGAATTTATAAGCTCAACCAATGGATGAGGAAGACGACTTGGGCCGGATGGATATCCCGAGTCCACTCTCCAACAGATAAGGCCATAAAGTATTAGTTTATTTTATTAAGTTGGACAATTTAATTTCTCACAGTTATTAAATGAATTTGGTCTCGATGTCCATTTCAATTCTTTTATAAAAATAGAACTAGATTATTATTTTATTCAAATAACTGTTGTAAATATATGTTTGTTTGTCAAGAATAGCTATATTATATTAAATTATTATTTTAATTCTTCTATCTTGAGTTGGGGTTGGTATATACATGGACCATGGTTAAATGGCATACGTATACCATAACAAAAAAAGAACAAAATATAAATAAAAAAATCTAACATTGTTCTCGTATTGACGTTAAAAAGCACGTGTAAGCTGACCAATAAAATGTTGGAACATCATATGAATACTCGATTTGTGTTCTAATCTTTTCATTTATCAATTATCGGCTACTTTTGCATATCCTAAAAAGTCATATTAGCCACACAACAAAATTGTGTGCAGTCTTTGCGGCCCACTAACCCACTAGTCAAGAGTTAGAGACTTACGCTCAGACATGTTCCAAACGTAAGTCTATGATAGAACAAAAAAAGTAAGTGGATTTTTGATTTGCACTGACATGTTCCGATTAGAGCTGATCGCGTTGGCTCAGATAGCTTCTAGCCTAGTTAGTTTTTGCTGACCCACACCAAAGATTTTAGTGACTCAATCCGGTCTTAAATTTTTTCTAACCAAGTCAATTTCTGCGAGAAAATACAACCAGGGCCTAAACCTATTAGTAAGCGGGACATAATGGTTGGTGTTTGATGGCAATTTGCATGAGGCCTCGAAAAACAACCTCGTAACAATAAATTATCATAATAGTTTTGTAGAGGTAAACAAGAAAGTGTCTTTTATAATTCTATGCTCTAGCAATTCCCCTCAATCTAACGTTGATATCAACATGTAACATGTAATTAAATAAAAATAAATAAATAGATAAGCTTAAAGCTTCCACACAAATCTAATAAAAAAAACAGTGATGGATTTAGGCTTTTTTTTTCAATGGAGTAACTATGTTTAGATATTTCAATTTCATAGAAACGTATACTAAAACATTTGTAGAAGAGCCGTTCATAAAATTAAAATAAAATAAATATTTTATTTGATTACGATTACAACAAAAGAGAGTAAATCTAATCTATTACAATACAATGAAATGAAATATCTACTCCTACGATAATTACAGGGAAAATAAATAAGATTAGACGGAAATGAAGATACAATACAAGGAAATGAATGATGATTACAATAAAATGAAATCTGAATACAAATGAAATGAAATGATGTTGATTTAAATGAAAGAAATTAAAGACAGAGAATTTAATAAAAGGTTTCGTATACTAATTGAAGGTTAAAGAAAATGATTTGAGAAAAATCTTTTGATATTAGACAAGAAAACGAGAAAGGTTCCTAGGAACCTTGGCGAAGGCTTCGGGTCAAAACCCGGGTCCCTTGAAACAAATTCCGGGTCTACCAAAGATCCGTTTTGTTTCCCAGGGTACAAATTCCGGGCCTAAACTGTATTGTACGGCCGGGATAACTCTAAGATTGAAGTTACCTTAGAGTTCTTGAAGATCCTGACGAACAGGATGAATATTGGAAGAAGATATGAATATGAGGATGAGAGAAAGAATTCTGTGTATGGAATTCGGTGTGTTTTGCCTCAACTAATGAGGTTGTATTTATAGTGGATGGAAGCCTTGGAGAGCACACTAAGTTAATTCGTAGTCAAACTTTGAATTAAACGTCTTTAATGCAAATTGATTTCTAATTAACGTGGAATTACCTTGATTAGCTCAAAAACGCGTATACACAGCTGTCATTCTCGAAGTATTCCGCGTAACAGCTGTTTTCCGGAAGAACTGATCTTCCGGTCCGTTCCAACTTCAACCGGAAGAAATTCCGGTTCAACTTCAACCGGAACCACTGTTCAGGTTGAACTCGGTTCCGCCCGGACCACACAGGTCCGCTTGAACTACCTTCCGGCTGTGCAAAGTGCGCCATCAAAGCGCCACATTGCGCCTCATACGCCCACGCCACGCGCGTGCGAGTGTGCGAGTGCGAGTTAGGGGTGCTTCGCACCCCTCAGGGTCCAAGGGATGTGTCCTACTAGAGGAAACAATAGTTGCTAAGGTTCCACGTTATAAACCACATTTGGTTTCACCCCCCCCCCCCCCCCTCCCAACCAATTTGGGATGAGTTCTCATGCTATACTTAGCATTTTCTCTCTTATTTTCGCAGCTTTGACAGCTTTGAACCCTCAACTTTGAGCATCGATATCTCATTCATACGAGCTCGGATTTGGACGTGGTTTGATGCGTTGGAAAGCCCTCACAACGTACTATACAAAACCATAAAATACAGAGGCAACAACCTATGTTATCTGTATTTTATTTTAGTCCAAAGTTGGTGAAAAACTCATTTTCACACTTAGTGAAAAAAACCCATTTTCCACTAGTTTTCTCCCAAAATTCCAACAACATTTGGTACAGGTCGGTTTGGGTTGTGTCGATTTTCTTTGATAATATTTGTTTATAATACCTAATATTCAAGTTTCAACAAATAGTTGGCTAATTGTATAATTATACCAATTTCTAAATTTATAATGTATAAATAAATCATAAATCAACAATCAAACTATAAATCAACAATCAAACTAATTATCCATCAAGATTTCATATATGAAGACTTATAAATTGTAATTGAAAGAAGCAAACAATTAAAAAAAGATTTCAAGACTAACCATACATGGAGAATTTGAGGCAACAATCAACAAAGAATCTAAGATTTGAATTTGAAAAGATTAGAATTGCTATTTTGATTCATCTATAGCCAATAGCCTGAACAAAAAAGTCGCACATCACAGAACATGCATGGATTTGGGATTTGATCCTGTACTGAAAAAATCCGGATTTGTTCATCAGGGAAGAACACAGATGAATTAGGTAAAACGTGCCTCTAATATCATATTAGTGTTCTAGAGGTTATAACTAAGAAGTTGTATTTCACTGGTTGTAAACAACAAATGGATTTGTAACAACTAACTCCATTAAATTTAATAGAGTTAGATTACATTTTGCGTCCCTGTGGTTTGGGGCTTTTTGTCACCTGAGTACAAATCCCAAAATTTTAACAAATATATCCTGTGGTTTGACATTCGTTGCTATCTGAGTCCTTATGACTAACGGAAGATTTTTTCGTTAACTTTAAGGGCATATCAGTCATTTTACACATTAGAAACAAGTTACGTAAGTTACAAAGTTAGGGAACTATTTTGTAATTTATGTAAAATAATTAAAACCACCACCACCACTCCCTCATTCACCTTATCAGTTGACCGAATCCCCCCCCCCCCACCCTCCGATCGATTGCGGGTGACCAACTGGTCACCACCGGACGACCTTGCAAACCTCGCGTCTCCGGCGACGTGGTCCGACCATCTCCCTCTTCCGCCTCCGGTCTCCTCTCTGTTTTTTAGTCGTGACAGCAGCAACACATGGAGGTGGCGACGCCGCTGTTAGCTCCGATCCTCCGATGTTTCCAGGGTAATGTGGCGGCGGCCGGCTCATCCACCGCCTCGACGCTGAAGAGCGGCGGCACTCCACGATCTCGATGAAAACTCCATATTTTTTGGAGATTCATAACAGAAAAAGAAATGAAGGAGCCGGCTTACGTATAAATGCAAAAGAAATTGAAATTGAAAAAGTGAAAATCGATAGCAAGTATCAATGCAAGCTCTGGGTCTTCCCTAATTCCCAATCCTTTTATGAACTGAATTGCGATGTTGTCGTTGCCTTAAATACAAAATCAGCCCCACAAATCAGTGGATAAAGATGACCGGTGAATACAAAATCATCCGTTACCTATCCACCGTCGCGCCGTCGGTCAGTGGTTTGACCCCCAAACCAATCGACATCCACCACCGCTGATATCAATTTGTTAGAACTGCTCGAGTAATCTGTTGAATCCGGATTCAATCAGAAGCTCTGACATCATCGCCGACAACGGTTGTAAGCCGGAACCATCTCTGTCCTCGTAATACAACTCAAAACCTCTATCGCCTCCTCCAGAATCCACGTCAGCGCCCCCCGCGAAGAACGATTATCGGATTAAATGGTGGCCGGCGATGGTGATTGTCGTTGGGGTCATCGAAGTTCAGGTGAAGCGGCGATGGTGATGGTTAAAAGGGAATTTTGTAAACCCTTATTTATTTACCTTTTTTTTAAAGTTTAATTTATAATTATTTAAAGGTAATTACATAAATAGTCCTTCCATATCTAAATCTGAGAAGATGATGAAATTGACTAAAATACCCTTCCACTTAACAGAGAAATCTAACCTCCGTTAGTCTCAAGGACTCAGATGGCAACGAAATACAAACGTTAAGGAATGATTTATTAATAATTTAAAATTCGTACTCAGGTGGCAAAAGTGATCAAACCTCAGGGACGCAAAATGTAATTAACTCACTCAATTTAATAAGTAGATTACTATTCTACCTCTTAAAAAAATATTTTCTAAGGTCGTGTTTGTTTTTTTTTTTTAATTTGTTTGAATCTAAATATCAGTTCTGAATGTTAAGAGGTGGTTCAAATATCTGAAAACCGAATCATTAAGAGATAGAGGCCGGGGGTGGATAACTAGTCATCGGAGACGGAGCCTAGTCGCTGGAGATGGGGCTCTAGTCGCTCGAGAACAAAGGACTCTTTTTTAGGGTTAAGAGGTTCTAAGATGTTCTAAAAGGTTTTGAAGGTTTACGCTATTAAGATGTAGAACCTATTAATAATTGGAAAACAAAATGACTCTACATCTGAATACGTCTGACCGAATTAGATGTAACCTCTATTAAAATGTTTTTTTCAAAAAACAAACATGGCCTGTAACAACTAACTCATTTAACTTTAAGCCCTTTTTAGTTTTTTTTTAATAGCGTTTGGAACTACTCAAATCTTCAATACTCAGGTAAGCTTTTTTAAGACGGGATTGCAACCGTCTATACTGGATTTGATACTTCAGGCTTGACTCACAAAATAACACCATCATGAAGGAACCCACCACTTGAAAAAAAGAAGAAAAAAAACTTCGAATCAGGTTTGAACTTTAGACCTTAAAGTCGCCAAACTCAAATCATCATCCCCATACCGTTAGGCCAAATTCATTTTGATGAGCCCTCTTTAGTAAAGTGGCCTGATATATACGAATTACTAGAAAACAAAACTGAGTACTATAGAGTTATGTAGATAAAGTTAACGTTACCTTTATCAATTGGTAGATTAGATATATTGTTGAATAATATATGTCACTCGGTAGACTTAGAGGTGTACAAAACTGGTTTTAATCAACTCTTTTATTCAACTTTAAAGTACCGTATTTCTTTTAAATTTTGGTTTAGTATATTTTCCTTCTCTGTATAATTGTATATAGCTCGAGTTCAAGATATTTAGATGAATTAATTCAGGTTGATTTTTAATATTAAATAAATCACTGAAGACGAACGTTATCTTGAAGATGATGTCTTCTAAATAGATCTCAAATGGATTCATTTGACACATTTGTTTTGTTTGTGTTATTCAACGTTATCCACTAAGGCGTTGTCTTTTGGATAAGAATTCGTTATTTAAACGTAACTCCTTTTAAAATAGTTAGCCACATGTATCACATATTCACATCTATCAGACTTTGAATCCCCAAGCTATGCCCTTATGATATTAAAACATAATTAAACCTACAAATAAGTCTATAAAGCCTGTAAAAGATGTCCTCCCTAAAATACTAAAACCTCATATAATAAATATAAGATGTATAAAACATGAGTCGTTATAAAGACACCCAACAATTTGCTAAATCAACCATTTCACTACGATCGTTTCGCTTGAAACGGTCGTTTCAGTTGAAACGGCCGCCACGTGTCGCGACGACGAAACCTTAAAATTCAGGGGGGGCCCTTTTTAACGACCGTTTACTCTGAAACGATCCCAAAACGATCGTTTTAGGTCAAACGACCGTGTGGTTTGGGTTTTTTTAGTAAAAATGGTGGGTGGATATAGCCAGACCCTAAAACATATATGGAGGGAAGAATTTAGATGGAAACAAGTACTATTGATGGGTGAACGAAAGCGGCTAGCCTGCGGCCAGCCTTCCGTGTGAAGCATCATATCATTAGCCTTATACAATGTTAATAGTTAACTACTACTCATATACAATATTGAATTATTTACCTCCATATACAATATATTAGCAGATAATAGATGGTATGTTTGATATGATTATTGAATTGGTTTCCTAAAATTATATAACCTGAAATGGAGATAAAACTAGAACATATACATTAAGCTTTACATGTATGGTAAACCTGAAATAACCACCCATACAGAAGCTCAGTAAGCGAGAAGAAACAAACTGAAGTCAAGTTGAGGATGTCTTATCTTCCTTCAGCTGCAAGTAACTTCAAGAAGAAAACAAAGGTAAGCGATCTATGCAACCGAAGAGTTACAAAAACGCATTAATTATTTTGCAATTCGCATCACATATAAGTAATGCAGCTTACCCTTGACCTCTTGCCCAACGTGAAAGTTGATAAAGTTGAACTGTTTCATTTGAAGCATGGCATACAAGAAGTAGATAGTTGCGAGGCCGAATCATCCAAGCAAATCTCATGCACAAAGCTGAATATACGCACATCACTACATCCAAAAGTTATCGTTTATAACCTTTTTTACAATAACAACAATAATAATAATAATCACGCTCGTTATAAATATTTGCATTTAAACATGCCAATACTAACTACTAACCTCCAGTCATGTTGCCAGATAACATTTCTGGAGGTTTCTCAATGTCTGCCATTGCCTGCAACATTTCACCAATCATAACTGTTAATCCTGCACTCTTGAATTATACTGAAAATATAGTTGAAAAGCATACCGCTGCAACGAATCCCCAGTTGGCCACAGGACCCCAGAAATGAGTAGTTTTGGGTCCTACAGGACTGTTTATGAATGTCTTGAAGAATGACATGAATGATTTTGAGGTTAACTATGCCTCTGCAGTGGTACCAATGGCATCAAGTTATTCTATAAGCACATATGTTGATAATGAGGCCATAAAACTATAACTTATGCCAGAAATACTATAACTTTATCACATAGGAAACATAAGATTTTGGGGAAAATATCAAGATCAAAGCAACCACATCAACACAATAAAGCGGGAAATGAGACAATGTTTTTTCGGTAACTATGAAAATCTATCACTAGAAAGTTCATGGAACCCATAAATACCCTTCTAACCAACGAGATTTGGTAAAACGCAGCTGGATTCGAACATGAGACCTCAGATAGAGGGCTTCAAGATATTACCATTGTGCCACCCCTTGAAGATTGTTAAAAGTATCAAATCAACCTCGAGTAAATTTCCTTGATCATTTAGCATAACTATATTCTAATAATAATAAATTATGTAACAGAAAGGGAAACCGAATTGTTCTGATTCAACACAGCAGGAAAAAAAGTACATATTCGATCCAATATGGAGAATCATGGATTTGTAGTTAATGTGTTAATCAAAATGAGCAATAATCCTGAACTAACTGTACGTTACCTGAAGCCTCAGATCAAATATACGAATAGTTGTTGCAATCTGTGTAAACGAACAATAACTAGTTCCGTATTCAGATAGCAATTCAAATATGTTCGTTCAAATAATATCAACAGAAAACTGCAATTACTGATTCAATACGTGTAACAACTGATTATCAGTGCGCCTAGAAGCATGTTAAGCTATATCATGATTGATTATTAAAAATTTGTTCCTAATCATATACAGTTCTATTCGATTTGCAGGTTCGAGTACAAAATCGAAATAAGCAGCCCTAATTTCCAGAAAACGACGATTGGGGAAAAGTAAAAGGAAGGCTCGGTGAACAGAAACAGAAGGTCGGAGATTCTAACCGTCGCCGGAGATCTGGCCAGAGAAATCGAGATTCGGAGGCCGGTGAGAAGAGTCGTGGGGAAGGTAGAAGTAGAGGGAGTCAGGGAGACTAACCAGTTTGTAAATAAGAAAATTGATTAAATAATGAGTTGATTCCCTAATGAATCACGACCACGTTTTGCATCTTTTGTAAACTCTAAATTTTACCTTTTTTATTTGAAAATCGATATACACGTTTTACATTTTTTAAACTTTTTGTTTTAACAATAACTACATTATCTACGTTGCAACAACTCTAGTGTAAACGGGAAACACGGGTGTACGAAATAATTATATTAATATATTTAATATATTATTGATATATTGTTATACAAGGAACGATGGCGGATTTATCTAGGATTTAGTGAGATTTTAGACACATTCTTAAACTGTAAAATTTATAGGTAATTATCTCAATCGAATGATTAAGGTACCCAAGGTTTTTCTTCGAGGCACCCAAGGCACCCAAAATTTGTAAAGATAGTTTTTTTAGCTGTTTTGACACATAAGGTTTATAAAAATAAATTATTTTTAGTTGTTTTGACACCAAAGCCACCCAAAATTATCAAATTCTTGAATAAAAATAATTGTTTTAATACTATTTTTTATTTATTTTATTTTTTACTGGTCGATTCTTTTTGCCACCCACTGAACAAATTTTCTGGATCCGCCACTGATAAGGAAAACGAAAATACAAAAAAACAAGTAATAACCGTTAAAATTAAAAGACAAACGTTTAAAGTATTGAGTTTATTACCTAAAAGTTATGTTACACAAATGTATATATTACAAAGCAGTTGCATCGCTAATTTGTTATAGTACCACATAAAAAAACGGAATTGCAAAAAATTGAGTAACATCTTTAAAATTAGAAGACAAGTATTTAAAGTATTGAGTTTGCTACCAAAAAGTTATATTATACGACTGTACATATTACACACCATCAACTTATGTGCTAAATTCATTCCGTTTAGAAAAAATATTAAAAAAAAACTGTAGATACAATATGGGCACACAAAATAATTATATTTTTATAACATTATATAATAAAAATTGATGTACGAAAGACTGCAAGTGTCATTGAGTTTCTCGACCATTTATTTTTAGATAAGAATGTGTGTGCAACATGTGCACCCTTTTAGGCACTCGAAAATGACCTTATTGGTCATGCTCGTAACCGAATTTTTAATGTTTGTTAGGTGTATGTATCATATATGTTATATTTGGTCAACAATGAAAATCCTTAATGTTAAATGTTATCCTCACATTCATTCATAAAAAAATTATTGTCTATGTCTAATATTAAGGGCATGTTTGGGATTCCATTTGAAAATTGACTTTTGGCTTTTTGAAGGAGACAAAAAGTCAAAAATGCCCCTCCAAAAGCAGCAAAAAGCCACAATGTTGTGACTTATTAGCTTTTGGAGGGGTATTTTTGACTTTTTGCCTCCTCCAAAAGCCAAAAGTCATTTTGAAATGGAATCCCAAACATAGCCTAATTAACACCATTCTCTCCTATTAAATATTATAATTTTAAATAATTAAATTATATAATTTAATATAACAAATATATATTTTTTAAACTTTATAAATTATAATAAGATTTCAAGTACATATAACTTAATATATAATTTGATAATAAAAGTGTTACTATTTCTTATAAATGTTCAGATTTAAACTTTTACCTAAAAATTATATTAATTGTATTATTTTTTAATATTACTAGCTACTTTGTATATGAAGCTACTTTGTATATGAAGACGGAATTTCACAATAGTAGTTTTATTCTATTTTAATTGATTTGTGTGGTTAGATCTCAACGTCTCATTAGATTTTTTCTAAAACAGATAAGAAGACTTGTCTTAGCTAAGGCGGTGCTCGAGAGCCTCCCAACCTACTACATGTATCTTTACAAAGTGCCGGTCAAAGTCCTCCAAAAATGAGAAAGCATTAGATATAATTTTCTTTGGGGTGGTGCCGATATGGACAAAAAGTGTATTCATTGGATGGCTAGAGAAGAGGTGGCTAAACCAGTGGAGGAGGGGGTTTAGGGCTCGTTCCCTTTAGTGTTTCCAACAAGTGTTTGTTATCGAAATGGGCGTGGCGTTTTATAAATGAACCTAATTGCTTGTGGAATAAAGTGATTAAAGGGATTCACCATAAAAGAAGTGGGGCTGAGATTTTGTGCAGAAGGAAAGAACTCGGTGGGGTCTGGGTTAATATTACTATTAATATTGATGTGCTCAAATATGGTGGGCTTGATGTTTTAGGATTAATTCAAATGTCCGATGGTAGCCCAGTTTGAAAAGGGGATAGCAGCGGTTTATTCTCGGTGGCTTGTGTCCGATAATTATGGAATTGGTTCGATAGGGCTGTGGGGATGGTGATGCCGTGGAATAAATTGGTGCCTAATAAGGTGATTGTCCTTTTTTGGGGTATGTTAAAGGATCGAATCGCTACGAAAGAGGCGCTCGCTAGGAGGAAGGTGGATATAAGAGATCCAAGTTGCCTCTTGTGCTCGGAAGAAAATGAGAACCCCTATCATCTTATGATAGGGTGTAAAATAGCGGCTGGGGTGTGGGATCATGTGGCGAGTTGGTGTAAAGTCCCTCCCATTTATGTGTTCGAGTTCGGAGATTTGCTTAAGATCGTCGAAGACTCCCATTTTGATAGAAAGGCCAAAATGGTGTTTTATGCGGTCATCCTCACGACTTGCTGGGTCGTTTGGAGCTTCCGGAACAAGGCGACGTTTGAAGGTTCTAAGGCGTGTAGTGATATTTTATTTAAAGATATAAAGTGTCTAAGTTTTCTTTGGGTTAAAAATAGGGGGAAGTGGGCTAGTCTGTCTTGGGAAGATTGGGATAAGTTCATGATGTAAGTCCCTCTTCTCGCTTTGTTGTTGTCTTGGCCCTTTCCTGGCCCCTTGCTAGGTAGGGCGGTTTTTCCTTCTTAATGAGGTTGCTGTTCAAAAAAAAATAATAATAATAATAATAATAATAATAAAAAAATTGCTTAGCTTTGTTGTCAACTTTTCATTGGTTTTCTTTACCACAAAAAAAAAATGAATTGAATGTCAATCTGATAACCACTATAGAAAACTTTACAATAGGTTTGATCAGGGCGAATCCAAGATTTTTTTTTAATGGGTTCACCTTTTTTTATGCGATTGGAATTCTAATGTTAAAATTTTCGGTTTATTCGGGTCGGATCAGATCGGGTAAGGTTAATCATACAATAATAATACGAATATGCACTATAATAATTAAAGAAGTCATTATCATTAGAAATTAGTTAGTTTATTAGTTTCGAGAATAACGTATCTTAGTTGTTGTCATTTATGTTTTACAATATACT
This sequence comes from Deinandra increscens subsp. villosa, assembly GCA_039602395.1. Classification (NCBI taxonomy): domain Eukaryota; kingdom Viridiplantae; phylum Streptophyta; class Magnoliopsida; order Asterales; family Asteraceae; genus Deinandra; species Deinandra increscens. The sequence continues at coordinate 3,963,363 of JBCNJP010000015.1, read as the reverse complement.
TAAAGATACATATTAATATTAATAAGATATAAATAAGATGCAAGAACAAAACAAATAATAAAATCAAGCTAGAAGTGCTGGTAAACATTAACCACCTTTAAAGGTCAAGAGTTCAAAACTTTGTGGCGTCATCTTCCTATATTTAAATTTTTCTTCAACGGGTACCTAAAAATAATAAAAGAAAACGCAGCTCAAGGATTCGATCAATGTACCATTACAAGTCACGCTGGAATCAGTTGAGGTGAGAGATCAATTAATTCTTGGATTCACTACTAAGATATATATGGATTCACTCAAAGTTTTTTATATATAATTCTATTAAAAACCTGAAATTTTGTCCTTACAAAAAAATATATATATGCAATTGATTACGAGGCATACCTTATATTAGTGGGCTGATCTTGAATAACAAATAGATCGTGCTTGCTCTGTTTTTGTTGCAATTCGTCATGTGTTAAACTTCATGTCATTGTTTAATATATATAGGGTCCCTTTTGCCATTAATTAGTCTTTATGAAAAAGTGCCACCTATTAATAAGCCTAGACCATATATGGTTGGCCGTTAAAGAGAGAGTCAAGTTGGCAAAGCTGGATATTTAGAGCGAGTATGATGGGTTTTGAAGCCTTAGACTTCAAAATCTTCATTTAATAAGAATGGGTCACGTGAGAGAGGAGAAGAAATAAATTGAATTCTTAGACTTCATTTTTTTATGGGGTGATTTAGGCTTCAAATTTAAAATTGGTTACAAATATCATCGGTTTCTATCGGATCAAACAAAACGAAAATCTTTGATTTGGAAACCGATAGCAAGGAAGCCGGAGTGGAAACCAATTAAATCGCCAAAGCCTTTGAAACCGAGGGTGGGCAAACCGAAACCACCCCCCCCCCCCCTATAAACGACATGCTCCTTTTCCATCTTTCATCATGGCACCTTTAATGAATTTAATAATTTATAAGACTCGTCATGAAGAACCGTACGAGTGGATATATATAGATGAATTTAGGGTTTATTTGCTAAAGAAGTTTTTAATCCTGTAGGTGAAGGATTGATCTTTATTTGTGGCGTGTGGAAAAAGTTTGTTTTTTATTTATTTTTTTTTTTATTTTTTTTCATTTGTGGCTATTCATACATGATTCATGTGTCTACGGTTATGTGTAGTGGTCAAGCCCCACAAAGCCCCTTTCTTGGGCGTTTTCTAGCATGTGACAGTTGACGTGGCAAGCGGATTGATGGCTAAATTGGTGTAGTAGAAGAAGGGGGGGGGGGGGGTATTTAAAAAAAAGGCTGACCAATCAAAAGAAGGAGAGAGGAATCAACATTCACTTCGTAGGCGGCTAGGCGCGATGGAGGTCACGCCCTTTGGCATTTAGACCCAAAGCTCCCGGTGGGGGGGGGGGGGAGCGCCCCGAGAGGAGGGGGGGCTATGGGTGCTATGATGTCCAAAAATTTGTGGGTTAACGCCCACTACACCTAGCATAACTGAGATCAAGCTTTTAGATGTTGATCAGGAGATACAAGTAAAATATGGCTTAGAAATTTCTCATCGGAAAATAGTGATCACCTATAATGGCAAATGAAGCAGGGAACAAAACGATACTGAAGTGCACAATTAAAACATTTTTATAGTTTTTAACCATATATGCCATAAGTTTTGCTCGAATATTGCTAAATTGATTTACCTCACAGGTTAGCAAAGGAAAGAGATATTAAGGAATAGGATTTACTTATCTTTAGTAATTATTCGTATTGATCATGTATTGATTGTAGATTATTTGTTGGGGAAAGATCTATAGAAAACCAATAATTATCCAGAAAACCAAAAAACCAACATTTTTTTCTTTATAACTTCTTCATATATTAATATTTTTTAAAAATAATTTCACCAAAAATTCTATAATTTTATTAGCTTTATTTATGGGAAAAAAAATTTTAAAAAATAAAAAATTTAGTGATTTTTTATTATTGCATCATGCAATAGTACCAATAGTATTGCATAATGCATTATAATTAAAACTACTTAAAAACAAGAGACTTAACTTAAATATGAATGTGGTTTATGCGAATAATGTAAAAAACAAAGAATTGACATTCATAAACCAATTTTATATTATTGTTGCATAGTGCAATATTAATTTCAAGCTAAAATTCGAATTTTATTTTATTTTTAGAAAAAACTCGAAAACGTTTTTAAAGTTTTTTCTTTTTCCAATATTCTTAAAATCATGAAAGAACCATATAAAAAAAGTTTAAAAAAAAAATAATTTTTTTCCTTGGTTTTTTGGTTTTTTATAAAATATTGGTTTTCTATAGAACCCAACCCATTATTTGTTTCCTATTATTTGTTTCTTTCCTTATTGTAACGCCATTATATATATGACACTTATTGTATAATGAAATCATTAAGCCTTGCATAACACTCTATATGGTATTCAGAGCCTAAAGAGCTCCTCTGAGCCTCTCTTTCTTTTCGAAAATCACAGCCCTCCCAACCTCTTCTTTCTCGAAGAACACAGCCCCATCTCATCATCATCATGTCGACTTCCTCTTCAATCATAGAAGTCACAACCCACACCCACTTCCCGATCAAACTCAACCCTAACAACTTCCCTGTTTGGCGAAAGCAGGTCATGGCCACCCTCATTGGTCTTGGCCTTGATGGCTTTGTTGACGGCACTAAACAAGCCCCGTCCAAAACTCTTGCTACGGACGCCACCAAACCCAACCCGGATTACAACACGTGGTTTCGTCAGGATCAAACTCTACTCGGTGCTCTCCTTGGAAGTTGCACGGAGGAGATTCAGCATGTTATTTCCTCTGCAGCAACCTCCTATCAAGCGTTTGAGAGCCTTTCTGCGAGTTACGCAAGCAAATCTCGCTCTCGGATTGTCTCTCTCAAAACACGCCTTGCCAACAATCCGCGGGGGACCAGACCCGTCTCTGCCTACTTGAATGAGATGAAACAACTTGCCGATCAACTTGCGCTTGTTCAAAGCCCCATCTCCGATGAAGATCTCGTTGTCCACATTCTCGGTCAACTCGGTGACGAGTACACTCACGTAACCGCTGCCCTCAAGATGCGAGACACCACTATCACCTACCCGGACCTGTATGACAAGCTCGTGGACCACGAGCGGTCCCTCAACATCGCTGCTGCTCCCCCGGTTGCCCCTACCATTACCACTGTTAACTATGCTCAAACCAGGCCAAGTCGTCCCAACAATAATTCTCGGCCCACCATTGCAAATCGCGGCCCAGGAAATCAGCAATATCGGCCCAACTCTAGGCCCATGCGCACACAGGAGTTTTCGAGTGGGACTTTTCCTTCTCAATCTTCTAACAGAAACAATTCCTTTTGCAATTATTGTTGTATTTCAGGTCACGAAACCAAGGAATGCAGAAAACTTCAGCGGTTTCTCAAGACAAATCAAGTCACCATACACTCTGGAAATCCATCAAGTCCCATGGTGAACACCTCCACAGCTAGGTCGACTTCACCAACACAATCCTGGATGTTTGACAGCGACTCCTCCAACCACATAAGCAACGATCCCTCGGTATTACATCACTTTTCCGATTACGGGGGTCCGGATGAGATTCTGTTAGGGAATGGTAATTCTCTTCCCATTACTCACACTGGTTCTTCCGTTTTATCTACTAAATCTCGTCCCTTACACTTAAATAATGTCCTTCTTGTTCCTCACATCCGGAACAAGATAATATCTATCGCCAAACTCTGCAAGACTAACCATGTTTTTGTGGAATTTTTTCCATACTCTTTTGTTGTGAAGGATCTTCGCACGGGGGCGCCCATCATGCGGGGAACGAACGTGGATGACATTTACTATGCTACCACTGAAGCTCTTCGAGCCCTTCCCCAAGTCAACTCTACTATCACTTCCTCGGAATCACTTTTGTTGTGGCATCACAAACTTGGCCACCCCTCTCTTAAAATTTTGTTCTTATTGCTTAAGAACCTTGGTATTAATTTTAATACAGCTTCTACTGTTTCATTACATTGTGATGCGTGTGCTCTCAACAAAAGTCATAAACTACCATTTGGTGCAAACTCCTTTACCGCTACAAAACCCCTTGAACTAGTGTACTCGGATGTTTGGGGTCCAGTCACCACTTCAAACGATGGTTTTCGTTACTATGTTCTGTTTGTTGACTTTTATTCGAAATACACTTGGTTGTACCCAATGCAACGAAAATCTGATGTAGCACAACTGTTTCCTCAATTTAAAATGCTTGTTGAAAAATATTTTAATGCCACACTTGTTTCGTTATTCTCCGACAATGGAGGGGAATATATTGGCTTAGCCCCATACCTCAAACAACATGGCATCTCTCACTTCACTACTCCACCCCATACACCCGAGCAAAATGGAGTTGCCGAACGCCGTCATCGACATATTGTCGAAACCGGTTTAGCTCTCCTCCAACACGCCAAACTCCCCATCCCTTTTTGGTCTCATGCATTTCAAACGGCAGTTTATCTCATAAACAGAATGCCTACACCGGTGCTTAATAACAAATCACCATTTGACATGCTCTACAAAACATCGCCAACTTATGTGCGGTTAAAACCTTTCGGGTGTCTATGTTTTCCTTGGCTACGCCCGTATGCGGAATCTAAATTGCATCCCCGCTCTCTCAAGTGCATTTTCTTGGGCTACTCAGTCTCCAGATCCGCTTACAAATGTTACGATCCGGTCGGACATCGCCTATACCACTCTCAACATGTCCACTTTGTCGAGCACATTTTTCCCTACACCGCTGACATCAATACATTTCTTCAACTCCCATCTCCTGATTCCTTCCTTGGATCGAATTCCTCCCTAATACCCTCAGCCATATCTCCCCACGAAACTCCAAAACAATCCACCCCTACTTCCCCTCCTCCTCCACGTCGCAAACCTTCTGCCACCTTTACTCCCCCTTGACCAACCCCCTGCTCCCGAAAATTCTCCCACCTCCCCTTCTAATTCATCGGCCCAACATACTCATTCCACTTCCTTGGCCCACTTGTCCACCGACTACAACCCCGGCTCAATTTCCGCTAACTCAACCTCACCACCCACTGCTTTGCCCACTGTTTCTCACTCCCCTGCACCATCCTCTATCCCCACCCAGTCGGTCTCTTCCGGTCCGTCATCCCACCGCCCGGCCCGCACTCGGCAACCAAATTCAAAGTATTTTAATCCAAATTTCGTTAATGCCACTACAACTCATCCCTTACCACCTTCACTGGAACCCACCACTCACACTCAGGCTCTTCGAGACCCTCTTTGGCGCTCCGCCATGGACTCTGAGTTCAACGCCCTGTTGCAGAACAACACCTGGCAACTTGTTCCTCCACCAGCTCGCCAACCTATCGGTTGCAAGTGGTTTTTTCGTGTAAAACGGAAACCTGATGGTTCTGTTGATAAATATAAAGCTCGTCTGGTATCCAAGGGGTTTCATCAACAATACGGACGTGACTACTTTGACACCTTTAGTCCGGTTACAAAACCCGTAACCATTCGCACCATACTATGCATTGCCTTGTCCAAGAACTGGCCGTTACGTCAACTTGACGTCAACAACGCCTTTCTACATGGCACTCTGAACGAAGAGGTCTATATGACTCAGCCTCCTGGATTCGAAAATCCGGACTATCCTCATTATGTGTGTAAACTTCAACGGTCCTTGTACGGGCTGAAGCAGGCCCCACGGGCGTGGTACACCGCCCTTACTACATTTCTTCTACAGTTTGGTTTCACTAAATCACTAGCCGATGCATCCCTGTTCATCTATAGATCCTCGACTGTCACTTGCTACTTCATGGTGTATGTCGATGATATTTGTGGTTACGGCTAATGACACACATTTTCTTGACAAATTCATCGATGCTATTAGCAACAAATTTTCTGTCAAGGACCTTGGACCGTTACACCACTTTCTTGGGATAGAGGTCATTTCCACCCCAACAGGGCTCTTTCTCTCTCAACATCGTCATATTGAAGATGTGTTGAGTCAGTTTCACATGGAAGGTGCTAAGGATGTTACCACCCCGCTTAGTGCCACCGATCCCTTAGTTCCTCATGATCCTTCTCCCCCTGCTGATGCCACCCAATACCGTCGTTTGGTTGGTTCTCTACAGTATCTTGCATTCACCCGTCCTGATATCTCCTACGCTATCAACAAACTCTCCCAGTTTATGCATGCCCCTCACCAATCTCACTGGCAAGCTCTCAAACGTGTCCTTCGTTACCTCAAGGGCACTATCCACCATGGCCTTTTCCTTAGCCGCCATTCTCCTCTCAGTCTCTCTGTATTCTCGGACTCGGATTGGGGCGGTGTTAATGATGCTGGGCGATCTACTACTGCTTACATATTATATTTGGGTACTAATGTTGTTTCTTGGAAATCTACTAGACAGAAATCGGTCTCACGATCTTCGACTGAAGCTGAGTACAAAGCAATTGCCAATGCCACAGCTGAATTACTTTGGTTGCAGAACTTGCTCCAGGAGCTTGGTGTTGCTTCTCAAGTCACTCCCTCGTTATACTGTGACAACACAGGTGCTACCTACCTTTGCGCAAATCCGGTTTACCATTCCCGCATGAAGCATGTCGCACTGGATTATCATTTTGTTCGTGAGCTTGTTGCTTCCTCTCGCCTTCGTGTCCTACATATTAATAGTCAGGATCAACTAGCTGACATGCTCACTAAGCCGTTGTCTCGGGCACCGTTTCTTCGTAATCGTTCCAAGATTGGTGTCTCCGATGGAGCCTCCATCTTGCGGGGGCGTATTAAGGAATAGGATTTACTTATCTTTAGTAATTATTCGTATTGATCATGTATTGATTGTAGATTATTTGTTTCCTATTATTTGTTTCTTTCCTTGTTGTAACGCCATTATATATATGACACTTATTGTATAATGAAATCATTAAGCCTTGCATAACACTCTATAAGAGACAGCTTGTGTATTCATCCACATTTACAACCATGTGTAGCATATATGTTCGCTATCATCTAATTTCAAGAAATAGCATTCTATTCTTTAATTTGGTTGCTAATAAGCTAAATAATAATTTGAAGGTGGAACTTAGGCTGTATACTTGTATTATATTGAAGAGCTGAATATTTGGAGGTAGTTCACTTTTATATTGTTTCGTCTTACCTTAATGGTTTATTAGTCTTAATTTAATGTAGACTTGATAGGTTACGCGCAATGTTTTAAAAACCGGTTTTTTAGTTGAACCGGAAAACTTTCCGGAGCCGGTTCGACCGGTCGGACCGGTTAGACCGGCCGGTTGAACCGGTTAGACCGGCCGGTTGAACCGGTTAGAGGATTTATATATATATTTTTATAAAAATGTTAATAAATTTATACACCACAACGAAAATAGTTAAAATACAATGATAATCCACTAAAAAATAATACCAAATAGGTATTTCATAAGAAAATATAAGTTTTAAACTTTAAAAAATAATAAAAAATAACAATAAATTAAAATTTTTTTTTTTTTTAAATGTCAGAAAACCGGTTGAACCGGAAAAAACCGGAAAACCGCCCGGTTCAAAACGGTCCGGTTATATCCAAAAAACCGGGGATTAAAAAACCGGTATGATGACCGGTTGGCGGTTGAACCGGTTTTTAAAACATTGGTTACGCGTATGAGGAGTTATCCGAAGTGTCACCTCTTCACCGATTTATACTCATCACTATTGATATATGTTCTGGAGCAACTTTATTGGGTCAAAACAGACAACTTTTTAATACAGTAGAAACATTTCTGGTGGTGAAACTGGTTAGTTTCATAGTGCCATTTAACGAAATAGGGTTATTATCCTACCTGAATCATAATGAGAAGGTTGTAGAATATGCAAAGCTAACCAATTAATTAGACTCATATAAATAACAAATAAAAATAATAAAAACTAAATATTACTTATGACGTGTAATTATATATAAGTGTGTTTAAAAAACCCATTTATAAACCAACCGTGTATTTATTAAGTATCTAGTCTTGCTGATAACTTATCACCATATTTGTTCATCTTTCTAAATCTTATAAAGAGCACCACTTTTGGTTTGGTTGTTGGTCGGTCAACATAAAATGTCAAACACAGCAACTCATGCACTCTTCTTTTTAACTTCAAATGGCTACTAGACACGATATAAATTGTCAAACTACAAATATCTTCTCTGTAAGTATTATGGTTAGCTGAATAGGTCCGAGGACCGTGGGTTAACCAACCTCATACCCTTCAATGGTTCCACCACTAGATGTGGGTCAGGATAAAATTTTATCGGGGGTCAATCGGGATTATATTGTATATCAGTACTAACTAGAAAAAAATCATGGAGTGCGGGTGACCCTCATGACCATCTCTAGGGTCCGCCCATGAAGGCTGAATTGAGGTGGTCATGGTAGAAAGCTTGTAAGATGTTTTAAAAATCAACAATTGCATTCTTTAGCTTGGCCTCCTACGGTTACAAGAAGTAGTGGCGGTGGTAGCCGCTTGGTAGCCGTCGAAGATGCTAAAGCACAGGAGGAGGTAGCTAACGCCACCCCCTCCACCCTCATGAGAATGGATCACCTGTTAACAAAAGCATTCGCAGTAGGGTCTCATTTTTTATCTTTATAATTTACTAAAAACATATTTATCTATAAAATTTAAAGACTTTTAAAAATCATTCTACATCACATTCATTATCTTTAAAAAAACTCATATATATATATATATATATATATATATATATATATATATATATATATATATATATAGGGAGAGGATCATTTGAGAACTAAAAAGAACTAATTTGAGCCACATGTTTATTACATGTATCCCCCCTCCCATGAATTGTAGTGGTCCCCCCTGAAATTTGTGGTTGAGATTTAGTTCTCAAAAGTTCTCAAAATTAAAAGTTCTCATTTGAACCTCACCCTATATATATATATATATATATATATTATATATATATATATATATATAGTGCGGGTGAGGTTCATTGTAGACACTTTCGCATGTGAAATAGCTCTTTTTCACATGTGAAAGTTTCTAATTAATGAGAAAAAAGAAAAACAGAAAAAAGAAAATTAATCACAACCATTAGATCAAGAGATCTAATGGTGAAAAAGGGTGTCTACCTGTCTACACTTATGGGGGTGTCTACAATGAACCTCACCCTATATATATATATATATATATACTAGGTTAGTAACCCGTGTACTATACGAGTTAAATTTAGGTTCATAATATTAGCTAAATATAAAAAACGATTAAGAAATTTGAAAATTATAAATTACATAATTCATTATAATATATTAATTGATAATTTAATACATTAAAGATGACAAATTCTTGATTTGTTTCCTTAAAAAGACTCAAATTATTGAGTTATCAACTCTACATTATGTTTGCCATTTTTTTAAATAAAATTTTAATTTAGATAAAATTGGTAATTAGTCTTGATTGGCAATTTACTAAATTGTAATTGAATCTTGTATTAACATGTGGCAGTGGTGATGTGGACACCTTAAAAAGAAGACATATGGAAACCATTTTATTGCTTTATTAGTATTAAGATTAAGATAAGATGTGATATGTGATATGTGATTATATAGAAATTCGTAGACCGAGACCACAAACTTCCACCATGAAAAACTGAGTCGTCATTCGCTTCTCTTCTTAATGTTGCCGACTCCTCTCTAGAGGTGTTTGTCCCACATCGTATGGTTAAAGGAGTAAGAATGTGCATAGATGTGTATATAATCACCCCAACTGTAATAGGGAGAGCCACGCAGCTATGCAATGAGCACAAAGCGAACTATTCTTTCGCCTTTTACTAAAGAATACCGTGTGCTCGTTGCTCTTAAATAGCATACGCCTATTTTTGAAGAGCTCCTTCCTTTTTGGAAGGACTCCAACCAATAACAATTCTAATCTTACTAAGCTAGTTGCTAAACCTAAACTTGGATACTACTTGGTTATTGTTTTTATACACAAAAATCTAGAAACAACAATATGAAATGATTTAATAGTAAAATATAACTACCACATCAAATAAGAAAAAAGAGTACGAGATCATTGTTTGTGTATAATAGTATTTCAATTCTATCATACAATACATGCGAAAACCAAAATCGCATCTTTACACACTATCTGTTATATTGATGGCATTAAATCAATGACGAAAAATGGACTTATGGAGCCCTCATCATAAAGAGCATATGCAGCTTTTGAGTTCTTTCATTAATTGATTCCTAACACTACTATTAATCAGCAAATTAAGGATTGAAAGATTAATAACAAAATTAAACAAAACAATAGACTATGATTATTCATGTGAGAATCGCATAGCAAAATATTTATCATTTAATAAACGTGAAGAGAGAGGGGGGGGGGGGTGGTGGGGTGTTCTCCCATATCTTTTGGTTAAAGAAGTCAAAATGTGTAGAGATGTGTATATAATGAGCCCTGCTACAGCAAAGAAAAAACACGCCGCTATGCAATGAGCACAAAGCGAACTATTCTTTCGCCTTTTACTAAAGAATACCGTGTACTCGTTGTTTTAAAATAGCATACGCTTATTTTTGTAGAGTTTCTTCTACTTTAGAAGAACTCCAACAAATATTAGTTTTAATTTTGCATAGCCTTCTTTTTTTCTCATAAATGATATTACTATTTTTTTTAACCTGTGAACCAACCCAAACATTATTAATGTTCTTAGTATTTCAATTCTATCATGGCTATGATCTTTCTAATGTTTTTGTTTCTAAATATATGTTGGGAAGACTGAACTTTTGCAAATAATGTTCTTAGTATTTCAATTCTATCATGGCTATGATCTTTCTAATGTTTTTGTTTCTAAATATATGTTGGGAAGACTGAACTTTTGCATCCTGAAGTGCTTTTTGCTATTCTATTATTGTCATGGTGCATGGTCTTTCTAACCTCACTAGACCCCGTACACAAATCAAAACCAATCATTCTTCGATCTGCCTTATCCGTGTTTGCCATCAAAGCAGTTTATATACAATACCTGCATCTATTGTTAGTTCAGACTTGCGAAAACCAAAATCGTAATATTACACACTACATGTTTATATTGACAACATCAAACCAATGACGGATACCAACATTATAGACTTGATTTCGAAACTTGAAAATAGAAGGTGGAGCTGTATAAAACGAGCAGAGCAACAAGAAACAAAACACGCAGCCATGCAATGAGCACATAGCGAACTATTCTTTCGCCTTTATGTGTTCGTTGCTTAAAGTGACATACGCCAATTTTTGGAGAGCTTCTTTCTAAAGAACTCCAACCAATTGAAGTCCTAAAGTTAGTTCTGTGTTGTGGTTTGTTAGTGGTGGTCGTCACTAGAATAAACATAAAAAAGACAAAATTATGTTGTGTTTCTTACTCTTTTGAAGAATCTTGCAAGGGTCTAGATCATGAAACATTATGTAGAATTTGATTTTTAATAACTGTCATGCATGAGACCAAATGCACAAAAAAGATCTTGTCTTAAGACCATATGTAACCGGCAAAGGTCGTAGAACCCGCCTCTCTCTCCTTCTGTTGCATTCTCTTCCTTCTCCCGTCATACTTCCATCGTAAAAAAACAGAGCAGAGCCCTCGTCATAAAGCAAGAAAATATAAGATTAAAAGGGATATGTAGCTTAAGTTCTTTCACCAACTGATTCCTAAGATTACTATTAATCAACAAATCAAGGATTGAAAGATTAAAATAGTAAAATTAAACATGACAATAGACTAGAATAATTCAAGTAAGAATCAGAAAGAGGATACTTATCATGTAATAAACGTGAAGAGAGTCGGAGGGGTGCGTGTTCCCACATCCTCTAGTTAAAGAAGTCAAAATGTGCAGAGATGTGTATATGATGAGCCCAGCTGCTATAGACAAAAGCACGCAGCTATGTAATGAGCACAAAGCGAACTATTCTTTCGCCTTTTACTAAAGAATACCGTGTGCTCGTTACTTTAAAATAGCATACGCTTATTTTTGGAGAGTTCATTTCTTTCTGAAAGGACTCCAACCAATACTAGTTTTAATCTTTTCTTAAGCTTAGCATGTCATACTAGAGTTCTTCTTATCAGGTTGGGTAATTTTTTGAAAATACACCAACTAAAGTAAAGAATTATATTGCTGTTTTCACAATCTGTTAGAAGATATTCACTAGAGATAGTGATGAAGATGAAATTTATAATTGGAGAGGCAAAATAAAAGGAATCTCTAATTTTTGGTGATAGTTTTTAAAACTACTGTATGATGATCTCTAAAACCTTATTTTTTAGTTTATGAAGAGAGAATGAGAAGGTTCTCATTTAATATTATTGCTATCATAACTGTAGGTCCAATTCAGCTTGGGTTTTAGTGGTTATTTTTGTAGCCATTCTGATTTTGTAGAAAACCACAATATAGCTAATCTGGACATAATTATCACTACAACTAAAATAAGCATATTTAGAGTCAAACCTGTGTATATCAAACATCTTCGATTCGATTAAGTGAGAATGTGTCAAGAAGACTAAACTTTTGCATCATAAAGTCTTTTGGCTGTTCTATTACTGCTATGTTGGGGTCAACGGTGACCAAATGGATTTGGTTCGGTTAAGTCATAAATGACCACCAGACTATCAACAAAACAGTAGATTGATCGTGTGGTGGTGTCTCCTTCAGTTTACGATAGATTTCCGGAAATTGATGGCCTTGTCGTTAGCAGAAGGGTGTCGGATCATAGACCTATAATTTTAAAACTCAATCAACGAAATTTTGGTCCGATCCCTAAATTCTTTAACTTTTGGATGGGGTTACCGGGCTACGAGAAGGTTGTTAAAGATACCTGGGAGGACACTATGTATGTGGGTCACAGAGATGTTTTTATAAGATTTAGAGATAAGCTCAAGAGGATAAAAACTAGTCTTAAAATTTGGAATTCGGCTAGGATTGAGGAGGAAAGAAAAACTGATGCTCATCTTCGTTTGGAACTGGAGAGAATAGAAAATGAAATGGAGCTTGGATTTAACCTTCAGGAGCTTAATGTCGTGAAAACTGGACTGCTGCGCGACATTAAAGATATCGACTTCAGAAAAAATAAAGAAATGTCACAAAAAATCAAAGCTAAATGGTCCTTAGAGGGAGACGAAAATTCTAAGTTCTTCCACGCTTACTTGAAAAAAAGGAGACGTCTCGCTTCCATCCGGGGTATTAGGCAAGAAGGCACCTGGATTGATTCTCCAAATGAAATAAAAGATGTCTTTGTTAATTACCACCAGAAGCGTTTTGCTAGGCTCGAGGTTGGTGTAGGCACAACTTTTCCTAACATTTGTAGTAGTTTACGGCAAGTTCCAACTGAGGCAATTCAAGGTCTGATCCGTAGGCCTGACTTGGGTGAAGTTAGACATGCGATCTGGAATTGTGGTAGTTCTAAAGCTCCTGGACCGGATGGGTTCTCGTTCGGGTTTGTGAAACATCATTGGGCGATCTTGCTTCCGGATATCATGGAATTTGTCAAGTATTTTTTTGAGAAAAAGTTTATATCCTAAAGGTTGTAATGCTTCTTTCATTACCTTAATTCCTAAAGTTGAGAACCCGGTTCTAATCTCTGACTTTAGACCGATCAGTCTTATCAACGTCCAATACAAGATCCTTGCAAAAATTTTGGCAAACAGGATGGCTAAGGTAATTGACGTTCTCATTAGCCCAACTCAATCGGCTTTTATTGGTGGCAGACAGATTATGGATGGCTCGTTGATGATCAACGAAATTGTGAAGTGATATGACTCTAAACGGAAAAATCTTTTAATGTTCAAAGTTGACTTTGCCAAGGCGTTTGATTCTCTTAACTGGGATTTTTTGTTCAAAATAATGTCGTTGATGGGCTTTGGGGCTGATTGGATTAATCTTATTCGGGCATGTCTGATCTCCGCCACGTCGTCTGTTTTGATAAATGGTAGTCCTTCCAAAGAGTTCCCTATCGAGAGAGGTCTCCGTCAAGGAGATCCATTATCTCCTTTTCTCTTTATCATTGCTATGGAAGGTCTTCACGCCATGATAGAGAATGAGGTTAATAGTGGGTGTTACAAGGCTGCGATAGTGGGCAATAAAAAAGTTAGTGTCTCTCACCTTTTTTACGCAGATGATGTCATTTTTTTAGGTGATTGGTCGGATGGTAATATCTCTTCCATTAAAAAAATTCTGAAAGATTTTTTCGCGGTGTCGGGCTTGAAGGTGAATATTGCTAAGTGTAATGTATTTGGTGTGGGCATTTGCGAGGCTGAGGTGGCTAGTAGGGGTGTACAAAAAAAATCGTAATCCGTAAAAAACCGTAAATTGAACCGTATCCGTAACCAAAATTAACCAAACCGTTATACAATTTCGGTTTTCGGTTCGGTTTGTAACCGTAACCGAATTTTTAATTCGGTTTTCGGTTCGGTTATGGATTATAATTTTTATAAATTTCGGTTAATACGGTTAATACGGTTAATACGGTTAGTTCGGTTTAAACTTGAAACACGCCTTGTCACCTTCGGCTAATCCTCCAGCCTCCGCCCTCCTGCCTCCATCGAGTTATTGACCATCTTCAATCCTGGAGGAAGTTCGTCACTTCGTCCTCCATTCTTCCTCTCGAGTTCATTCCTCCAGCACTCCTATCAAATTTGGATATCTTGGTTAATATTTGATTGAATTTGGATTTGATTTGGATACACTTGGTTTAAAAAAGTGTAAAACGATATTTGGTTGAATATGGATACTACGGTTAATTCGGTTTTCAACCAAACCGAACCAAACCGAACCGAATTGCATATGGATTGGTTTCGGTTCGGTTTGACTTTTAATTATTTCGGTTCGGTTCGGTTTACGGATAGACTTTCAAAAATTTCAAAACCGAATTAACCAAACCGAATTAACCAAATTAACCGAAAACCGAACCGATGTACACCCCTAGTGGCTAGGATAGCCGGGATTGCGGGATGCGGGGCGGGGAAACTTCCTTTTAAATATTTGGGTATCCCGGTGGGTGAAAGAATGAATCTGATCAAATCTTGGGACCCGATTGTGGAAAAAATGAAAAACCGTCTTGCTAATTGGAAAACTAATCTGCTCTCGTTTGGTGGTCGGCTGACGCTGATATCTTCGGTTCTAGATGTGCTTCCTATTTATTTTCTTTCTATTTTTAGATTACCCAGAACTGTTAAAAAGTCTTTAGAAAATATTCGGGCTCGTTTTTTTTGGGGTGGGGGGGACGGTCACAGGAACTTACATTGGGTTAACTGGGAGGAAGCTTTGGGAGGGAAAGACAAAGGGGGGTTAAGTATTGGGAGTTTGGACGCGCTTAATAGGGCTCTTTTATTAAAATGGAAATGGCGTTTCTTAAAAGACAAAAATCAGCTTTGGGTCAAGATTATTGATTCTATTTACGGGGATGACGGGGGGTTTGATTCCACAAATTTTAGGGGTGGAGGTGTTTGGAACGGGATTAGAAGATGTGTTAGTGAGCTTCATGAAGATGATATTATTAATAGGAATTCTTTTGTTAGAAGGGTTGGTTTAGGAGATTCTACTAGCTTTTGGGATGATCTTTGGTTTAGGTCTCAACAGTTATCCACCTTGTTCCCTAGGCTTTATGCTCTTGAGAATTATAAAGAGTGTAAAATTGCGGATAGAATTGTGGGTAATATTAGGATTTGGAATTGGAGACGCGAGATTAGGGGGGGGGGGGGGTCGAAGAGATGCAATTCAATGAGCTTCGTTTATTATTGCAACCATTTGTTGGTAGCTCGATTAGAGATGGATGGGATTGGAACCTTGATGGCAATTTGGATTTTGAGGTCAAACACGTTCGCAAGAAGATTGAAAAGAAAGTCCTTCCCGGGAATGATATAGTTACTAGATGGAATAAAAATGTCCCGAAAAAAGTTAACGTTTTTATGTGGAGACTAATTCGTGACAGGTTACCTACTAGAGACAAACTAATAGAAAAAGACATTCCGGTGGAGAATATTAGATGTGTTTTTTGTGATGCCCATTTGGAAAAAAGAAACCATATCTTTGGGGAATGTTTTGTGGCTTCTGCACTGTGGCTTCGCGTTCGCAACTGGCTGGGAATACACTTCCACCTACAGGGCACTCCTAATGATATGATGTCTAGACTAGACGCAGCCAACTTTTCATCCAAAAGGAAAGCTATGATCGACGGTATTTTTTGCGTCACGTGGTGGGTGCTTTGGAAGACCCGCAATGATATTGGGTTTAATCATAATGATCTCAAAGATCATTTTTTGTTTGAGCCGGTTGTTCGGTTCTCTTATAGCTGGCTCTCTATTAGAAATAAGTCCTTTTGTATGTCCTCTAGCAATTGGCTAAATAACCCTTTATTGTATGTTTGAACCTTGTTTTTCTTGTTCGGTTAGGTTTTTCTAACCGGCAAGTTGTTTTTGTTATTTCGCCGTTCAAAAAAAAAACAAAACAAAACAGTAGACTTGGATTCTAAACTTAAAAGTAGAATAAAATAACAACTAAATACAAGTGAGAAATGAGAAACATACACTTATTATTTGGAAATGAAGATGGAGAGAGCTGAAGGAGGTACATATGGAGCTGGCTTTGTCCCACACCTTCTGGTTGCAGGACTTAGAGACTGAAGGCATGTGTATAAAAGCAGCAGAGCATCATGAAACAAAACACGCAGCCATGCAATGAGCACATAGCGAACTATTTTTTCGCCTTTTACTAAAGAATACCGTGTGCTCGTTGTCTAAAGTGGCATACGCCAATTTTTGGAGAGCTTCTTCTTTTTGAAGAACTCCAACCAATTTAAGTTCAAAACTTAGTTTTCTCTGTTCTCATTTTTTCTAATTTGTTATTTTTCCTTTTGATTTGGTATATGTACTTTTATCCAAGATTAACAATTGGTGTTTTTTAGTTCAAAACTTTTGTTTTAGTCTGAGTATGAATTATACACGGAGTTCAAAACATTGAAATTTTTGAAGATCGTTAATGGTGATTGTCAATAGGACTAAATTAAAACAGATACGGTCGTGTACATGAAACAAAACGCACAAATATATGGTCTTAAGAACATAATGATGAAATCAAACGACTGAAGGCCAACAGCTTTGATTCGATTAAGTGACCGATAGACTCGTGATTCAAGCAGAAAATATAAATAATATAAACAAGAGTGATGTTTTAAATAGTTAGGAGTCACTATATTTGAAATGAATGGTTTATATTTTCTTCAACATCATTAATCTTCTAATTCCTGATTTCTGAACACATGTCACCATGAAGGATTGAAGGCTATATGTAGCTTTTGAATTCTTTTACCAACTGATTCCAACATTACTATTAATCAACAATGAATGATTATCTTTTTCATTAATTAAACCGCAAGGTAACAAACATGACCTAAGTCAACACGCAGGGAAGACGGGCAACAAGCTGCGCCGCCAACCCTTTTTGAATAGCAAAACCCAACCGTATAAAAACAACATTCTTCATTCTAGAAGTTGCACTATTCCCGCGCATGACTTTTTGTATCCGGTTCAACATGGCCACTGCTTCCGAC
Source organism: Deinandra increscens subsp. villosa (assembly GCA_039602395.1). Lineage (NCBI taxonomy): Eukaryota > Viridiplantae > Streptophyta > Magnoliopsida > Asterales > Asteraceae > Deinandra > Deinandra increscens. The sequence continues at coordinate 3,945,769 of JBCNJP010000015.1, read as the reverse complement.
TCAAGATGCCCAAATGTATCGAAGGCGAAAGGAACAAACACATGTTGGTTTTCAATGCAAGCTTTCTCATGTTTGTTGACCTTTCCAGTCGCTGCCCTGGACGCCGCCTGACCCGCTGAGAAGGAGCTGGCCCCCAAATGTATCGAAGGCGAAAGGAACAAACACATGTTGGTTTTCAATGCAAGCTTTCTCATGTTTGTTGACCTTTCCAGTCGCTGCCCTGGACGCCGCCTGACCCGCTGAGAAGGAGCTGGCCCTCAGACCCACAAGAGGGGAAACCCCTGTTAAATCAACACAAGCGAGTTTCCCGTTCTGCCACCCAAAGACGAGTATGTCGGCCGGCCGGAGAGTTGAACGCCCATCCAGGGGGTCAGACAGGAAGTTAACAGGAGCTTCCTTCCTGGCCGAGATCCCAGCCCGCCTGAAGATGTCAAACAAAACGTCCCTAACCACATCATGTCGATATTTAAAACCCGGGAGCTCTTTGCAATGGACGGCGTGCTCCCCGAACGAATCCAAACATACCTTGTTGCAGACGGGACATTTCTCATCCACGGGGAACAGGGGAACCATGAGGCGATACTTGAGAATGGCCCGGTATTCGACAGGCGACATGTGTTGCCCCAGCCCGTCAATAGGGAGAGCGTGGAGGAAGTCTTGCGCATGTGGTTGTCGGAGGCATTCCCAAACGGCCTTTTGCCTGACTGTCATCTCAAAAGTTACTTCCATCTCAAGCGTGGTTTTACCAAAGAGGGCATTCGCCAAAATGTGTTGGGCTTTTGGTGGGGCGGTGTCCTTATTGGTGAAACCGCTCAGATCAAAGCCCGGTAAAATGTCATGAAGACCAGCCAGAGCATTCTCGTAGTCGGGGCTCATACCGCAACCCCCGCACTCCCGCAGAATATGGTTTTGAAGAGTCCAAGTTTGGACACGCGAAGCCACAAAGGCGTACGACGTCGCCTCTACCGCAGAATAAACCCCAAGACCCCCATGCCGAGTCGGCAAAGAGGCAAGTCGCCATTGCAGGTCCCCAAAGAAGGGACCCCCGCACACGACAATGTCCTCGACGGCCGTTCGCAAATCCTTATCGAAGCCAACCGCAGCAACCATCATATGAGTGGGGGGGGCAAGTTCGAAGGCCAAAGAGAAGCTTGGCGAGCCCCATGCACGAACGAAGCAGGAGGAGTTCGCATTGTGGGTCGTCAAGGGCAGGGAGGAGGCGCATAAGATTAGCAGCATTAAGGGCCCTCCTTGCAGCCAGCCCCTGAATAAACGGGCCATCCCGACTAACAGCCCCCCCAAGGAGCTTCACCCCCTTGGTGGGTCTGCTAATGTCAGCAGGGAAGAGGCCCGGCCGAACTTTCTCACCATCGCAGGAAGGCCAAAAGAGTTCCGTCTTCCGAATATTAAGGGTCAATCCCAACGACGGCCCCCTCTCGTTAATAATCCCGAGGGCCTTAGCAACCTCCCTAGTATCGCCAATAATCGTTCCATCATCAAGGTACCACGCGTGGAGCAGCAGATGACATTGGTCACGGATGTGATACACAAGCGGGTGAAGGACGAGGGCAAACAGGAGGGGCCCCAAAGGGTCACCCTGCTGAACCCCAGTAGTGGCCCATATATGATCATCCCCTAGGTATAAACGAGCTGGCTGCCCGTATAAGAAGTCAACCCAAGGCGAAATGGACGGGCACCTAAGCCTGACCTCACGAAGAAGGGACGACTGATCAACCAGGTTGAAGGCATTGGAGAAATCGACCGTAAGCATAGCGAGCCCTCCATCAAGATGTCGTTCCTCCACGAGGCGGTTAACGCTATAAGGACTGAAACTTGAAAGATTGAAATATTAAAATTAAACAACACAACAGACTTTAATAATTCAAGTGAGAATCGTAGAGAATGATACTTATCTTCTAATGAACATGAAGAGAGCTGGAGGGGTGGTTCCCATATCCTCTGGTTAAAGAAGTTTGAATGTGCAGAGATATGTATATAACGAGCCCAGCTGCACTTCGGAAAATTACGCAGCTATGCAATGAGCACAAAGCGAACTATTCTTTCGCCTTTTACTAAAGAATACCGTGTGCTCGTTGCTTCAAAATAGCATATGCCTATTTTTGGAGAGCTCCTTTCTTTTAGGAAGGAGTCCAACCAATAGCAGTTATAATCTTTCCAAAACCAATGTGTTTAAGTCTATTTTAAAGTCTATTTTATTTAGAAGCTAATGTGTATAAGTTTGAGAAGGTTTTGAAACCATTAAAAATGTGTTGTTTGGCAACTATCAACTTTCTAACTAAATGTTCTTTTATCAAAGCAAAACAAATACTTTTAAGGGATTAAGAAGATCAGAGCATTCACTAAAAAGATGAATAAGCAAAAAGATGATGAAATCAAGTAATAAGATGATGAGAAAAATAGAGTATCCGTCTTCAATTTCACGACCACCACCGATTTGAGGATATCTATTATTACAGGTGACAAACACATTTTTGTTTTAGAGATGGACCAAACATAACAAAATTATTACAGGTAACAAACACATTTTGAACGTTTTGGACTATTATATAGTTGAGGTTCCCTCAAGCTAAAAGCTGGACAAAATCTATCTGATTTGCAGGTTGCAGCTATGAAAAACCATGGGGAACACAGTGACCACAAAACATTAGCCTAGAGATAAGTAGATAACAAGCCTGGCTGCTACTTGGGCAATTTTGCAGTATCTAAGGCTACCAGAGTGTTAAACTTTGTGCACAAAATATCTCTAGAACACACAAAATATTGTGCTCGTTGGTCTAACCAATGCCATTGTTAATCTTTCTTAAACCTAGCATGTTATATTAGAATTCTTCTTATCAAGTTTGGTAATTTTTGAAACCTGCAAAAAGTTGATGTTTTCTAAACAATTTTTAAATTACACCAAATAAAATAAAGAATTATATTGTTGTTTACAACAGTCTTTTCTTTTCGTTATGCATTAGGCTAAGTGTAGTGGATAAGGCCCCAAATGGGGCATTATCCGCCATGTGGACACTGACTGGACAAGGGCTTTATGGGGCTTTATGGTGTAGTAGATAAAGCCCCCATAACGCCCCACCAATCTCCCCCTTTCAGCGTTATCTCCCTCACGCCCCTCTCGAACTTTTGGCTGATAACGCCTCATAACGCCCCACCATAGTGGGCGTGGGCGTTATGGGGGGCGTTATGGGCTAATTTTGGGCCCCATAACGCCCCATTACGGGTAGCCTTAGAGATAGATGAAGATGAAATTTCTAATTGAGATTCAAAATATAAGAAAATCTCTAAATTTTATAGATAGATAAATAGTGACATAATAACCCAAGGGGGGGGGGGGGGTCGTCGTCTCCCATATCCTCTGGTTAAAGAAATCAAAATGTGTAGAGATGCATATATAATGAGCCCTGCTGCAACAAATAAAAACACGCAGCTATGCAATGAGCACAAAGCAAACTATTCTTTCGCCTTTTACTAAAGAATACCGTGTGCTCGTTGCTTTAAAATAGTATACGCATATTTTTGGAGAGCTCCGTTCTTTCTGAAAGGACTCCAACCAATACCAGATTCTATCTTTCTTTTTCTTAAGCTTAGTATGTCATATTAGAATTCTTTTTTCTAAATACCAAAAGTAGATGTTTTCTAAATAATTTTAAATCAAAATGAAGAATTATATTTTGATGTTTTCACAATCTTTACATATGTCGCTACAAAACTATTTTGTGATGCTCACTAATAAAACCATATTTGTTAGTATATGAAGACAGAATGAGAAGAAAGGTCCTAAACATTTTCATGATTCATTCTCTAATCTTTCAGGCATCATTTCTACGAAGTAAAAGGTGAATATATAAAAGATCTACTGTTCTGTTCGGTTACTTTTATTTATAACCCGGTATAGAACTACAGCCCAATCAAATCCAAGCAGTGATGGTTCATAAGATCTCAGTCAGCTTTAGAGAAAATATACCTTAGCATGACAGTGGAGCATGGACTGTTAAGTAGTCATAAGTCTGCTTCTCATACCACAGAAAATTCTATCATTTTTTATCAAGGTGGTGAACTGCAATTGCATTTCAAGATCAATATGATTGAATATAAAATAAAAAATTCTTAAGAACATCAAACCTACCAGTTAAACCCATTTGCTGTTGCAAAACTTCCAATCTGGGCAAGAAAAACTCAGGGCTACTTATGTCATTTGTAGTTGGGGCATGAAAAATGATAAATTTTAATAACAATTGCAACAATTTGCTTATTTCTGTGACACTCAAGGTTCAGAATGATTTTATTGAACTCAGTGGGCAGGTTTATGATAAAAAAAAGTAACAAATAGAACAATACTAGTTAGGAACCTGTACTACATATATTTTCCGTAAAATTAAACTGACAACTAGTAAAAAATTGATGTTTGTATTTCTTCTTAAGCTTAGCATGTTATATTAGAATTCTGCTTATCAAGTTTGGAAATTTTTTGCAACCTGCAAAAAATTGATGTTTTCTAAACAATTTCTAAAACAAAATACAGCAGATAAACAAAGAATTATATTGTTGTTTTCACTATCTTTTCATTATGCATTAGAGATAGAGATGAAGATGAAATTTCTAATTGCAAAATAAAAGAAAAATCTCTAAATTTTAGAGATGTTCTAAAACAGCTATTGTATGATCTCTTTAACCTTATTATTTAGTTTATGAAGACATAATGAGACAAAAAGGTTCTCACTTGATATGGTTGCTATCACAATAACTAACTTTAGGTCCATTTCAGTTTGGTTTTTAGAGGTTATTTTTGTAGACATTTTGATCTTGTAGATAACCACAGTATAGTTAATTCGGGCTTAATTATCACTAGAACTGAAATAAGCAGATATAGTTGGAATCAAAACATTTATGCAAAGTGAATATTAACTTGATGAAATGAAACCTGTGAATACAAAACAGCTTTGATTCGAATAATGGACTGCTAGACTTGTGATTCTAAGAGTGGAGGTTTAGAATATATGAAGAGGGGGGGGGGGGGGGGGGGGTTGTTGAGCTTGAGGAGGGAGGTTTTCCCACATCCTTTAGTTAAAGAAGCAAAAGTGTGCATAGATGTGTATATGATGAGCCCTGCTGCAATAGACAAAAACACGCAGCTATGCAATGAGCACAAAGCGAACTATTCTTTCGCCTTTTACTAAAGAATACCGTGTGCTCGTTGCTTTGAAATAGCATACGCTTATTTTTGGAGAGCTCCTTTCTTTCTGAAAGGACTCCAACCGATACTAGTTTTAATCTTCCATAGGGTTAGTATGTCAGATAAACAATTAATTGTATTGATCTTCTCACAATCTTTTACATATTAAGAAGGAACACAAAAATTCTAACTCAGATGCCAAATTAAAGAAATATCTAATAATAGGAATGTTTTAAAACAACTGTTTTCTTAGTTTATGAAGAAGACGGAATGAGAAGAAATGTTCTCACTTGATATTGTTGCTATCTCAATAACTGTAGGTCCAAGTCAGTTTTAGGGGTTATTTTTTGTAGGGGTGCTACTATCCGTACCCCCCTTTTAAACTATTTTTACTTGTTGCACCCCCTCCCTCAAGTTTTATAAAATTACAATTAAAACCTTTTTGTTTAGTTTTTGTGTCCTTTCGATAATCATTTTCATGAAATATTTTTTATTATTTTTTATTATTTTTTTTAATTTTATTTATAAATTAAATAAACCTTTATTTGTTACTTAACGTAGATCCTTTAAGCTTTCTAAAATCTTCTAAAAAAATTATTTTACTTTTTTATAAAGCACTTTTTCTAAAATACAATTTAAGTTTTTTACAAACAGTGTTTTAACATTTTCTTTTGAAATGTTTTTAATCTTAAAAAAAATTAAAAACATTGTCTTCTATAAGGGGAAATATGAAAAGATTTTTATCCATTTTAGTTTGTTTTTTATAAATATGAAAACAATAAATTTATTTAAAAACTTGTTTTTGAAACAATGATATGTCGAGGGGGAATATATGTCAATTTTTAAAAATAAAATTTAGGGGGGGAGTGCAACAAGTAATAATGGGGGGTGCAAATAGCCTATCCCTTTTTGTAGCCATTTTGATGTAGAAAACCACAATATAGTTATTTGGGTTTTAATTATCACGACAACTGACATAAACAGATATGGTTAGGAATCAAAACATTTATGCAAGGTGAATATTAAACTTCATCTAAACATCCTTACATACCTAAATAGAAACAGAATAAAAACCATTCGAAAATAAAGGAATTCGAGTTTTAAACAAATCCTAAATATTTTCATGACTCATTCTCTAATATTTCTGGCATCATTTCTACAAAGTAAAAAAGGTGAATAATATTATAAAAGATCTACTGTTCTGTTTGGTTACTTTTATTTATGACCGTGAATCTTCAGTTTGTTACTGTGTTTCTTTTAATGTGCTCAACTGCTTCATAAACCATGAAATATGGGCTGTTACTGAGTTATAACTTATAACTATAAAATGGTAGCCCGGTATAGAACTACAGCCCGATCAAATCAAAGCAGTGATAGTTCATAAGATCTCAGTCGGCTTTAGACAAAATATACCTTAGCATGACAGTGGATTGTTAAGTAGTCATAAGTGTGCTTCTCATACCCAGAAAATTCAATCATTTGTCATCGATCAAGGTGCTGAACTGCAATTAATAAATGCATTTCAAGATCAGTATGATTGAACATAAAGTAAAAAGTCTAAAGAACATCAAACCTACCAGTTAAACCCATTTGTTGTTTCAAAACTTCGAATGTGGGCAAGAAAAACTCAGGGCTACTTATGCCATTTGTAGTCGGTGCATGAAAAATGATGAATTTTAATAACAATTGCAACAATTTTGCTTATTTCTGTGTCACGCAAGGTTCAGAAGGATTTTATTGAGCTCAGTGGGCAGGTCTTTAAAAAAAAGTAAGAAATAGAAATATACTAGTTAGGAACAACCTGTATTACATATATTTTCGGTAAATTAAACTGACAACTAGTAAAAGAATTAGCATGATGTTTTAAGCAATCTCATAAGCCAGGAAAACCAACAGAAACTCCATATACCATGATCCATAATCTTTGTATTACCAGGAATAAATGTGTCAACTGTCGGCCAAGGGAAAGAGAGACCCGTCCACACGTAATAGGGTATATGTTGCGGCCAACTTAAACACATATGAATCAACCTAGGCAATCTATTTTGAGAAGTGCATTGTGAAATGATACATTCTAAATTCTTTTGAAACAGCAGTGTGATTGAAAAAATAATGTCAGCAGACATTGCCAAACATACTAAATATGGTGAAATATTGTGGGAGTTAAGAAAGCTATGAGAAAAAAATGAAGAATGATACATTCTTAATTCTTTTGAAACAGCAGTGTAATTGAAAAAATAATGTCAGCAGATATTACAAAACATACTAAATATGGTGAAATATTGTGGAAGTTAAGAAAGCTACAAGAAAAAAAAAAGGTTTAAACTAGATATTGGAGGGGTGCGCCAAGCCAAGGTAGTAGTGCAACACCAAGGCGACACTCAAAGACCTCAATAGCAAGCCATTGTGATAGGCCTTTCCCCATAAAAAATTAGATTAATATCGAGTGGATCGATGACCCACATATCAGATATTAAACTGATAAGAACAGATACTACACTTGATCTTAGCCAAAAGGCCGAGAAAGGTATGCTTTTTATCTTCTTGGGCCGCTGTTTATATAGGCAGTCCTCTCAAAACTTGGCCTTTTTCACTTATAGAGATGTGGGATTGGAGGGAGATCATCCCTGAAAATTGTTGTTTCAAACTCAAAGGTCTTAGTATTGCTAACCCAAACTCAAATCAATCCTTTATGTCTAACACTAATAACTATTGTCTCTCAACAACAATCATCATTAACAACAAGTTTTCACATAGCGCCATTTATATAATTGGTGAGAGGGTCTTTTATCTAAGATTAAATGACATGTCTCCTAAAAGGCTGTCAAAGTCTCGGGTCTTTGGAATCCGAAATGAAAAGAGATGTTGTTCACTCTTGGCACTTGTGTATATGATCAAGGGTTTCACCCGTTTATCTAATACTTGACTCAGGAATGATAAACTACGACATTATCATTTTTGTTGTTATAAATTAGCTTAGATTTGGATTAAATATCGTACCATGTCAAGTAGAGGAAACTCTGTAGTGTCGTTTTCCCGAAAGTTCGAGCACATGGAGTTCACATGTAAGAGTGCCATAATAGGAAGCTCCAACTATGACATCATGACTTTGAAAATGAGTTCACTCCACTAATTACTACATGATATTGTGAATTTAGGATTCAAGAATGATGATAAAGCAAAGCTTCTAATCAATCAAAGAGGGCATCCACAAGCTAATGCTGAATGAGATAAAAACTTCACCCTCTATTACTACTATGTTTCTTTTCATCTTCTTATTTCACTAAATTGCTCATAGTATGTTAGTGAGTTATTAATTGCAATATTAAACAGCAATCAGCCAGATACAGACAATTTCCCCAATTAAGAAACCAGAAAAATGCAGGAACTCAAAGTTATCTTAAACCTAGAAGCGACTAAATGATATAATTAAATAGAAGCAGAAAAAGAAAAAAAAAGGCACGAACGGAAATAGAAAGTGCAATCAACAAATCGCATATCAGAATCAAGAAGGCCTGATAATCAATCACGATCAGGAAAGTAGAGACAGGTGAAATTTAGGTTACAAAATATGTAAATGCTTGTGATGATCAGATGAATAATTAAGAGTAACAATTTGAATGTATGGCCTTCAACGCACCTGAGGCCACAACTTCTGTTTCGGCGACCTCGTTCTTAGCACAATGCGAGCATCTGTGTGAGACTGGTGGTATGGCGGGAAAGCGAGTTTGTCTACTAGCGAACTTTTTCAGAAATGGTGGAGTTTATCCTCAGTTTTCTTCCAGTTTTGGTGATAGATTTTCACAAATCACAAATGGTTTATGAGGGTTGAAATCAGGGGTTTTGAAGCCGCAAGGGAAAGCAGCTTTTGGGTTAATCTGAGTCGTGTTTTACACGTATTCTCAATCACAACTCTTCAAAATATGCGGTTACCGAAGTTAGAAGCTTGGAACAGATTGGAAGCCATACAAAGATCTAGATTATTTTTCTATACGCAAATACAAAAAGTCTTAAAATGCCTTTATCAACAAATGATCTAGATTATTTTTCTAGTAATATAGTTTTTGTAAGCCATTTTGAACTTATACCCGTCTTGAATTCCAGACCTATTTGAAGATATCTATTAATAAAATCCTCTAGCGGCGACTTTTTTATGAACACGTTTTGGGTTATGAACACGTTTTGAACATTTTGAACTATAAGTAAAATGAACTCATTAAGCTAAAAGATAAAATGTACCTGATTTTCAGCTATGGAAACCATGAGAACAGTCACTACAAAACAGTCACTTCAAAAGGCTGTGTCTATTGGTTCTTTTAAAGGTGTAAAGCTTCCTGGTAATAACTTCACTGTCTCTCATCTGCTATACGCCGATGATGCCATATTCATTGGTGAATGGTCCAGAGAAAATGTTCATATACTTGCAAGATTCCTCAAATGCTTCCATATCTCTTCCGGCCTCAAGGTAAATTTTGAAAAATGCAAATTGCTTGGGATAGGGGTTGGCCAATCTAATCTCAAATTCATGTCCTCTATCCTAAACTGTAAAACGGCCAACCTACCATTCACCTATCTTGGCATTCCCATTGGTGCAAATATGAAGCTTAAGAAGAGTTGGAAAGTGGTTATTGACAAATTTCGGACCAAACTGTCCACTTGGAAAGCCTCAACTCTATCAATCGGTGGTCGTGCAACTCTCATCAAATCGGTTCTAGGGAGCCTTCCTCTATACTATCTCTCCATATTCAAAGCTCCATCCAATGTTTTGCGCGAGCTCGAATCCATTAGGAGAAATTTCTTTTGGGGATCCTCCGACTCTCACAAGAAAATTTGTTGGGTGGCTTGGGACCGGGTCTTAGCTCCCAAAACTGTGGGTGGGCTTGGCATCGGTAGCCTCATGGCTGCCAACCTATCTCTAATCACCAAATGGGGCTGGAAGTTCAAAGCTAACCCAAACTCCTTTTGGGTCAAAGTCATCAAGGGAATTCACTCTTCAAACCGCATTCACGGTATCATCCCCATCAAAAAATCTATACCGGGCTATTGGAAACCCATTTCCAACGTACTTCATTCCTTGCCCTCCTTTGGAATTAACTTCTGGAATTGTATCTCTCCGGTGGTGGGTTCTGGCAACTCCGTTAGCTTCTGGTTCGATCCCTGGACGGGTACTTTGGATCTTAGATCCCTGTTTCCTCAACTTTTTGCTCTTGAAAAACATAAATCTTGTTGTGTTTCGGATAGACTAACTTTCGCAGGTACCAATCTATATTTTTCTTGGGCTTGGAAGCAACAACCAAACTCCTCGGACCTTCTCCCTCTCATCAACACACTTCAGAATCACAACTTCCAATCGGGCTCGGACAGGTGGACATGGAAACTAAACAGAGACTCTGAATTCTTCTCCTCCTCGATCAGACGCCAAATTGAAATGTCTCTCTCCGGCCTATATGATTACAAACACACCTGGTCTGCTTTCATTCCCAAAAAAATCGACATTTTTTGTTTGGCAAGCTTCTTTGGGCAGAATCGCTTGCAAGGATGAACTGGGCAAAAAAGGTGTTCCGATACAAGTCTCTACCTGCTGCTGGTGCTCTATTGGTTCTGAAACGACTCAACATCTATTCTTCTCATGCCCCGTGGCCTCATCGACGTGGAACATGGTCAATTCCTGGTGTAATTTAGATCTTAACACCCATGCTTCGGTTCAAGATACCCTGCTTCTTCTCCCTTCCCTCCAACTTAATCACCGCGACTCCATAATTATCAAGGCGGTCGTATACGCGACTCTCTGGTGGTTATGGAGGGCCAGAAATGGGAAGGAGTTCGAAAACAAGAACACTCATCCGGCCATGATCCTCCAGGAAATCAAATCGTCTGTCTTCTCGTGGATCAAACATCGTGCAAAAATTCATAACTTAGATTGGCTTTCTTGGTGCACTTATGCATTATATGTTTAGTTCTTTGTTTGGGTTCTTCTCTCTTGTCTGCTTTGTATGCTTTTGGCGCTTTGTATGTTTTTGGCTTCTAGCAGCTTGCTAGTTTTGGAATGATATTCTCTGTTGTTGTTCAAAAAAATAAAATCTACTACTTGGGCAATTTACACTAAGGCTCCAATTTTATGCACAACCCACATTGGATGGTTGAAGGAATTAGAATGTGAAGATGTCCGTATATAATCCGCCGAACATCAACAAAGAAAAGTACGCAGCCATGCAATGAGTACATAGCAAACTATTCCTTCGCCTATTACTAAAGAATACCGTGTGTTCGTTGCCTAAAATGGCATACGCTAATTTTTTGAGAGCTCCTTCTCTTTGAAGGACTCCAACAAATCATAGTTCTAAGTTATTTGTTTAAAACTTTTGTTGCTCCAGATTTGTTGTGTATGACCCATTTCAGTTATAGTTATTTTAGTGTTTTTGCTTTTGGGGTCAGTCCAGGTTCTTTAGTCTCTGCACGCCGCATCTCGGTTTTTATGGTGTTTGCTTCCGGGTCAATGAAGAACAAATGGTTTAATCCGATCAAGTGACCAAACGGCTAATAACAAAATAATGTTGTTTGAATTTGAAACTGAAAAATTAGAATAAAAGAACAAATACCGTGTGCTTTGTTGTTTTAAAATAGCATACATCTATTTCTGAAGAGCTCTTCCTCTCGGAAGGACTCGAACAAATCAAAGTTATAAATTTGATTTAGTCGCAGCAATTATTCCCTTCAAAGGAAGAGTTATGTCCCTTAAAACTCATTTCTTACACTTGAACAAATGAACCATTAAAAAAGATAATATACTTGAATATAAACCTTAATATAATAGGTTAAAAGATGAACAAAATACAAGTGAGACTTCTGAGAAAACATGCTTCGTATTTGGAAATGAATACGGAGAGAGCTGAAGGAGGGAGCTGGGTTGCTCCACATCGACTGTTTGCTGCAGAATTTTATTTTATCATGTAATAAATTAAGTGGTCTCTAAATAACTAAATTATTAATCTGAGGCAAATTTAGTGATAAACCCATGACAAAAAAAAACTATATATATAAAATGGACGCCAACGTCTCACACTAGTGTGAACAAGTATTTATGAACGCCAATGTATCACAAGTGTGAACAACCCGAGCTCGAGCTTAAAGTTCAAGCTTGTCTTGCACGATTTTCTAACAGTTTGTTTCAAAGTCAAACTCCGAGCTCGCTCAATTATATATTTAGTAGTTTCTATGATCATCATTAAATTTATATATGATATTTTTGCTTTTATTTCCAAGTATTTACCCTTTTTTCAATGTTTGTTACGTTTGTGTATGAAAGAAAGTACATGAACATAATAAATGTCATGACTGGTTTGTTTGAAACTATATACAAGAGTTACAAATATAAAGAAAACAACTATTTTCATTCTCCTCTAAAATCCATCTTATTTACAACTGTGCTAAACCATGATGAGCACTAAGACCACAAAACCACAACCAAGGTGGTACTTGGGTTATTTGAGCATTATTCAAGATAGCCAAAATACAATGCTAGTAAAGGTCACACACATTGATCAAACGGTCAAAAACATTTTCGAGGAGAAATCAGGTAGGTTCTTAACAGGTCTGTCGAGCCGTTAAAACCTACCTAGTGGAACCAATTTAGGTCAACCATACCTGTGAAACCGGTTCTAAAAAAACCAGTTCCTAACCAATTTTACCTGTGAAATCCTAAACCTGTGGGTCTTAGGTTCCAAACTGGTTCGGTTTTTTAATAACCGTTTTTACATGCAACCTCATAAATGATAAGGGTGACCTATCAGAATTAAAAATATACATTTTTATTTAATGAACCCGCGAATATGTTTATGACTAGTTTTTAAATTATTTGCAACAATAAACTACACACCAATCTTTTAAGAGGTTTGGTAGTTTTAGCCGGGTCCAACAAGATAAAATGAAGAGCACTTAACCAAAAGTAACATAAACATAAAACAAACTTCAAGCTAACTAAAGAATCAACCATCATAAAAAAAGGCACAAAACAGTAATAAAGTTAACCTAAATAACTTTAAACCTTACGTTTGCAATAATAATTCAAGTACAGCAAGAAAACATAAAATAAATCAAAATTCAGCAGCCTAATACAAAATGGTGGCAAGATGAATACAACTTACAAAACCTTGTCATCTTCCTCTTCCTTCTTCCTTCTTCACTCTGATGACTTTTTCTTCTTTTTCTTCTTACCATCACTAACAGCAGCCACATCCTCCATTTCAACATCTTTACTCTTCTTTTTCTTCTTCCTTTCCGGTTCCATTCTCGGCATTTGTACCGTTTTCTTTTCCGTTCTCAACAGGCTTCGATTCCTCTTCAAGTGCCCGTTTCTTCTTCTTCTTTCCAGATTTAGGTTCAGCAGCATCTCCATTGGCAACGGCATTCTCTTTATCATCTGCTTTTGCTTCATTGTCATCTTTAGATTTCTTTTTCTTGCTTTTCTTTGACGATTTTTCAGTAGCTGTGTCAACATCCATTTCTGCATATGAAGATCAAATATCAAACACAGTTTAAAATTATGTTTGATCCCCCCTGAAATCTAAATATTACTGACCTTGGCTTGCAGCATTCTCCATTGCAGATTTCATAACATCGATGTTTTTACGAGGTGCAACACCCTTGTCATAAAAGTCAAGACGTTCCTCCACTTGCTCACGAAGCTTGTCACCAAAGATAGTGCTGCTGTTCTCTGTGGTCACGAAAGTCAATATACATGCAGATAGACCAATAATATAACCTTGAGAACTAGAAATATAAACAAACCTGAGAAGCAATCAATTCGAGAAGCAATAGAACACTTGTTAGCTAGATAACGAGCCATTCGACCTTTGTTCTTTGCAGATGCACGCCCAATAAAAGATGAATGGAAAATAAGTCCATATTTTGGTGTGTTTCCCTTGGTTTTCAAAGCCCTGAAACCAGAACAGCACTATCAAAATCTGTATCACCAATATCCAACTGCTCAAACATTTTTAATTAAAAAAATGAGCAATATAAGACCTGAAAAGAGCCTTCTCTGCACCAAGGATTTGAAGAGTAGAAGAGGGGCACTTAGCAAGATTTGTAAGACTACCAGCATGAGATATTAAACGTGCACCAACAACATCACCGATTAATGCAGCTAGATTAGGTGCTATGTCACCCATTTTAGAAACAAGATAATCATAAAGTTTCTTCCTGTACTCAGCAAGGTCCATCACACGTTGTGCAAACATCTTAACATTAATCAAATCAACTGGTGACAAATCTTGGCCTGTAAAAGTAAATACACAACATCATGTATCAAGGTTACATAACAAATTGTTATTTGCCTATTTTGATAACCACATAAAAATATAAGCTATAACCCTTACCCATGGATGCTTTAGCAGCTTCTATTACTTCCTTTGCTTTATCTTCATCCCCTAGTATATCTACTAAGCCTTCCAACTTATCTTCAGATAACTCTGATTTATCGTCAATATATTTTGCAAGTTTAGCATAAAGATAATTGTCATTGACAATCTTCACTAGCTCTGGGAAATGCCATGAATACCATTCCCTGCATTAGACATCAAAATACTTCATTTAAACATAACTCTAACAGTATTTTTTCTGATTTTAAGGAATGTAAGGAAAGTAAACGAACCTGACTCTCATGGAGAATGAATTTACATCCTTATCAAGAGTGTCAAGAAGAAAGATTGCTTGAATAACCATATTGTCAACACGGTTAACATTGAATTTCACCTTTGCCCTGCTGTAACTATGGCCCAGACCGAGTTGAGCTTTCTCCAAATCACCAGGCTGTATAAGTTTGTTTTACTCACCAAGTCAGACAATTTTAAAATGAATAACTGTAATGAAATTTAACAGGAAAAACTACTTGCAAAAAATCACCTTGAGATTCTCAATGAACCTGTCAAAATGCAAACGAACACCTCGAATGAGCTCGAGAACAAACTCATTGCTCTGGCAGGGGATCTTGGTTTCTTCATATGTGTGAGAACCTATTTTGGGATCTGCTACCCCTAAGCTATACTTGGGCTTCTTACCTTCCTTCACCTTGGGAAGGCTAAGCTCCAAGAAGTTCCTCAACTCATCAGTCATTTGCCCTGATTAAAACCAAAACAAAAATATTTACTTAAAAGTTAAAACAGCAATCATGTATCAAAAACACAACTTTAAAAACTTGAATCCAAAAAATCAAAACTCCATATCATCATGCCTAATGTGCACTTGATTTCTCCCAAAAATGTTCCTAATCTATGCTACAAAACTGTTATTGAAATTCTAAAAATCACCTATTTGTATGGTGACATGTAGAAAAATCAACGAGAAATCAACAGAACAACATACAGAACTGAAATTTCAATGAAGAATACTGCGTTCATTTTCACAAAAAAAAAAAAAAAAAAAAACATCACAGCATCCATCAACAAACGATAGTTCATAGCAGTGACAACAAACTGAATAACGAATGTATAAATAGATTATGTACCTTCCGAAACTGCATTTTGTTGATTGAGAGCATCGAGAGCTGATTCAAAAGGGGTAAAAGCGACAAGCTTTACAACCTTTCCAAAGCGATTTAGATCGGTTACCGAGTTACGAACAGCCTCGGTGTTTTGCCCAATTTCATCAATGCCGTGGGCCAAAAACAGGCCGTATCCAGAAGCTGACTCGTAAAGAAGATACAACGCCATTGAAGAGCAACGGCTGAAGCTCGGTGTACTGGATTTCGCACCCTTTATAAACCGAATTTAGGGTTTTGGCGTCGCGTCTCTTTCGCTCTCTTATTGTGTGTTGTGAAGAGCCGCTAGGGTTTTTAGGGTTTTAGTCCTTTTATGGGTAAAAAACGTTGGAATGACAAGATTTTTTAATTTGCAAGGTTGCCCCTGTTTATTGTTTTATTTTAAAATTGTCCCCTTCTAGTTTTCTTTACAACGCCAAGTAGGGAAATTCCATGTATATACGTTAGACAAAGAGATGCATAAATAGGTTAACCGACTCTTCTTCAGGTTCCTGGAAGTCAATAACTGGAGGGAAGTTCTTCAATGCCGTGGGCATAATACAGGTCGTCTCCAGATGCTGACTTGTAAAGAGGTTGCAACGCCATTGAATAACTTTTGGCCCACACCATTGATGTTTTTGGCCCACTTCGAGTTTGCCCTCAAGACATCATCTCTTGGTGAAGATAATTGGATGCAATAAAGAAAGTTTTTCTATCAAATATTTGGGGCTACCAATTGGAGGAAGAATGAATATGGCAGGGATTTGACAACCAATTAACGAAGCTTTCAAACGGAAAATCGCTATAGAGAAGCAAAACACTTTCCATTGGGGGAAGAATCACCTTGATCAAATATGTCATCTCAAGCCTTCCACTATACTACTTCTCCTTGTATAGAGCTCTAAATAACGTCATTGAACGTCTCGAGAAGGTCCGTAGACGATTTCTATGGGGTGGTAGCACGGATACTAGAAAGATACACTGGGTAAACTGGAATCAAGTAATAGCTCCTAAAGATCAAGGCAGTCTCGGCATAGGCTCCCTTAATGCTGTTAACCTGTCACTACTCTCAAAATGGCATTGGAGATACTCCGCGGACACAAACATAATGTAGAGAAAAGTCATTTGTGTCATTAATACACATAGAAACAATGCATAAGTTGTTATTCTGGTGTCTTTAGGTTCTTCAAGTACCTGAAAGTCAATAGTTAAGGTGGAAAAAATGTTACTTGACTGGAACATTAACCTTATTAATGTCAGAATATCTCTCAGAGACGACTTCCATCCCAGGCACGTCAAAAAGCTCATCCAAGCTGGAATGTTAAATGAAAACCATGCCAAATTCAAGTGAAATAACAGGGTGCCAATCAAAGTGAACTGTATTCATGTAGTGAGCTTGTATGGGCAAGTTCCAACAAATGTGCTATATCTCATCGTGGAATTATTATCACAGTCCCATTATGCTCTTTCTGCTCGGAAGCAATTAAAATTCATGACCATCTTTTCACCAACTGCCAACGGACGCATGAACTTTGGTCACTAATTTCATCTTGGTTAAAATCCTTTTAACCCTCTTTGCGTTTGAAACAGAAGACCTTGCTACCTTTCATATCTCAACTCATGGTAACGAAATAAAGAAAACTTATCTTAAGGCCATCATACTCGCTACTTGTTTGTACATTTGAAGATCACATAATGATTTGATTTATGAAAACAACACGTTGATTTATGAAAACAAGACGACTACAACCATGCAACTTCTTGGGAAAATAAAGACCCTCACGCATCTTTGGATAAAAAGTAGAGCAAAATATGGGAAAGACTCTCAGAGTTGGTGTAATTTATTGTTTCAAATGTAACTCCCGTTACTTGCTTCTTGGATGTTTATTTTTTCCTTGTATTCGGTGTACTAGCTTCTGCTAGTATTTTTTAAATGAAAAAATTTATTCGTCGTTAAAAAAAAAGGTTAACCGACAGTTAATCGGTTCTAAAAAACCGTCCGGTTAAAAGTTAAATAAAAAGAACTAGTTATTTGACTTAACCGGTAACCTGTTACTCGAAATTAATATTCCTAACCTATCAATCTAGTTAGGTGGTTAACCGAACAAACCGGTACAAAACCCGATTATCTTTAATTACGTGTTTCATATCAAATACATAAAATCAACTCAATGAAGTGCATTCTTTTAATTTAATAAAACTTAGAAAACAACTAAAAAGGTACATTTATTTGAAAAAACTAAAAACAATGAACACTTAAAACAAAACAAATACGAAAACTACTTAAACAAGTCGCGTGAGTCATGTTCACCATCTCGTATAATTGAGTTTAAGTATCCAATTCAGGATTCAAATTTCATATCCACTCATCGTATTCTCTTTCTTCGCAAGAACCTGGTATTGCTTCTCCTTTAGGAACTTCAATGTTGTGTATCGTTGCCTCTACTTCGAGTTCACACTCAAGACAACTCTTGTCTTGAACTTGTTCCATGGTGTCATGTGATCTTTCAAGCAAATGCACATTTTCAATGTCGAATGGCAGGGGGAAGGGAGGGTTAGGTTTTTATTTAGGGATTAATAGCTCATATATTCTATTTTTTTAAGGAGGGGGTAGAAAGGTCAATTCACATTTTATTTTACTAAGTTTTTTAACGGACGTTAGACCCAGGGACCTCAGATGAGATGAAAATAAAAGTTTAAGGACTATTTTTGCAATTTCAAAATTTCAAGGACTAAAATTTAAAATTTAACAAACCGCATGGGCTTTCCGTGCAATTTACTCAAAAAAGAAAAGAAAAAAAATCATCATTCTAGATTTCTAGGGGCTAAAAATTAAGGCCATTTTTCTCAAGGATGAGGTGACGGAGCGACCTCGGACCTCCGACTGGGTATTTATCCGTCCGGCATAGTGGCCCAATGCCTTTTTAGCCCATACGAAATTAAGCCCATATGTTATTTTCATTTATTTCACCCGAATGGTTATGTTATTTCTTCGTCCGGCTTAGTGGCCCAATGCCTTTTTAGCCCGCATACGAAAGATTTAAATAATTTATTTTTGTTTAGCAATCCAAATAACTGTTCATATAAAGTATTATCACTAAAAATAGATCTTAAAACTTATGATAAATATTGTTGCTTAAAAGTCTTAAATTGTTTGCAAAAATATTTGATTTTTATAATTATATTAAAAGGAAGATGGTTTTAATTTATATAAAGCTATAAATATGTCATGAAATAATAAACGAATTAAAATTGCTTATAAATGAATTACTAATTACAGATACTTAACAAGTCATCTTTCATCATCTTTTGTCCCATGTTTTTGATATATACATTGACAAACTAAAAAATTTTACTCATTCGTAACTATTCACTCATTGACACTAAGTAACATCACCATTTTATATTATAATTTTGTAAAGTGATCGTATACTCTAAATAAAAAACCTAAGAATTTTCTTCTTTCTTTCTTGTTATTATTCTTGTTTTACCGTGGCATTCTCTCACTCTCTCATCTCATATTGACCACCACAACCTCCGCCACCAACATCACTCTCTCATCTCATATCGTCATCTCGTTGTTCCTCTTCCAAATTCTCCTAGCAAGTGACTTTTGACTTTATTCTGGATCTCTCAGTCAGCACCTGTTTTTAAGCATGAAACATTATAGTGGCTCAAAGATAATTTAAATCAAGTTAGGGCCTATAGGCCTCCACTTTTTAATAAATAAAGAATTTATATATGTTATATACATGGTTTGCATCTCAGAACCACAAGAGCGATATATTTTTAGATGGGGCCCCGAATTTTTAATTTACTTTGGGCCTCCAAACTGATTGAGAGTTGAGACGCCCTAGAAACAGTTTTATTAGATAATAAAAGGATAGCGTACTGGTAGTCTATTATTCCACTCAAAGTAGTGATCGATTTGTATATCGTACTTGCTCTCAACTTCTTTGATTTGGCTGTGAAGTCTCCTTAGACATGAAGTGTCCAACTCCATTTCACTCTGATCCAAGATATTGGACTGTTGCAGGCAGCATCTTGTAGCATTGCTCCCACTCTTCTTAACTCACTTTTTCCGGTTAACATCCCTAATCATGGTGGTATATAGGTATCGGAACAATCTTTTTCTAGATTGGCAAACCTAGACACTCTTTATCAACTTCAAACGCTTCTAACAATTTTTTAACAAATGGACTTGAGTCTCACCATTTGAGAGAGACACCACCTTAAGATTGGTAAAATCCAAATATAACACGTGTAAAGGCCTCTAAAGACGGTCTAAGAAATATTGAGGAATAATGAAAAATAAGGTGCGAAACATGAGTTCATGGATATATCGAATGCAAAATCTACTTCAGGTCAAACAAAAGTTCTTTTTCTAACAGCAAACAAAAAGCTTAAACAAAAAACTTAAACAAAAAACTTAAACAAAAAAAAACTTAAACAAAAAGAAACTTAAACAAAAAAAAACTTAAACAAAAAAAAACTTAAACAAAAAAAAACTTAAACAAAAAAAAACTTAAACAAAAAAAACACGCCCGGTGGGACTCGAACCCACAATCGCCTGATTAGAAGTCAGACGCCTTATCCATTAGGCCACGGGCGCTTCTTGCTTTTAATATTACTAAGTTTTATATATAACTACAAATATATGTAATAGTTCTATTTACACTTTACAGGAAAGGTGAACATAGTTGCATAGGATCCATTCATGATTTACTCATGTCCCACGGTACAGATTCTCTTTTACAAAAATGGAAAAGAATAACTCCTTTAATATAAAGTTCATTCTTTTTGTTATCCACATTCATGAAATTGCATATATTTCATAAACTTATTTTGTAAGTGGGAAGGGTGTGAAAGTGGTATGATTGTCTAGTTGAGTGAGGGTAGTAAGACGGTTTTGATGGAATCACTACTATCTCATCTCCAAAGACATACCTAATGCGAAATTTATTTAGTAGGTGTAAAAAATCAGTAAAAATGACATAAATTAAAAAAAAAGTATTAAAATGAGTTATTTTTATTCAATAATTTGATATTTTAATCTTCTTCACTCCTTTTACGATAAACAAAAGGTTCAAACGCAAAACTCGTTGACAAAAGATCAAAAAGAAGTTCATCTTCACAAACCTTGTGTGCTTTGGGAAAAAAAAAACCTTGTGCCTTAATCATGTAATCCAAATAATTAACATTACAATCCATTTTGTATTTAAATGGGTAACTATTTACATATAGTTTTTGCATCCAATTTTGATAAAAACATTTTTCATCTATTTATTTCAATTTTTCCAACAGTAATATCGGCATCTTTATGTTGAAATGGAGTGAATTTTGTAATTAAACACGATTTTCAGGACGAGCATATCACATCCTCTGCCCTAATGAAATGAATACTTTCCGGAAGGGTTTTAGGAAAATTTCTTTGCCATTCATTAAACATATATTTCTTTTATGATCTATTCACAACCATGAATAAATAAAAATAATAATATAAATATATCTATAGGCATGACAATCGCGAAAAGAATTTTAGGATTAACTTGTTTTTTATCTGTCAATTTTTTTTAAACACAAAACATTTCTTTTAGATCAAACTTTCCTAGTCTTGAGAACAAATATAAGTGTTTTCAAAGAAAAACAATAGGGATAATAATGATCACTTAATCACCAAGCAAGTATGCACACAATAAAGATAAGAATGATTAAATCATGTCAGCCAACTTGTATTTTTACTATGATGATCGCTTTCGTTCTTGATCGAACGATAACATGGCACGTGGTCCCCTTCTCCTTCGAGTTACAAATTTGTTAGTTTGTTACGTCTATGGTCCCCATCTCGTGTAACAAACTCATACTCCTATAAATCAAGTTATCCTCGCTAATCGCTATCAATCCGAAGCACTTTCTCCCAATCAGAACCATCTTCAACTATTCATTTTTCGAACCTTACATTTTCTGTTAGTTCAGGACAAAAAAAAAATTCACACGATGGAGATATTATGAGGTAGTATCACTATTCACTAGTCGTAAATTCGTAATCAACTTGACAATTTATTAGATAAGGAATTTTTTGTATAGTTGTTATGTTAAATTCGTAATCAACTTGATTTAATGTAACATATTAATTCAATTATTTGATCATGACGATTTGTATTTAATGATTTGAAAAGGATCCTCGGCCTCTACCTCTTTAATAATTAATAGAAAATATAGGCATCAGATTCCCCTTCACTCATATCCTGCTTTAATGCTCCCAAATTTCTTTCCTACATTTATGTTTGCTTACTATTTATTAACATGTTTATGGGGCCTTATGCAACAAAGACTCTGATACAGAATTGTACAATCTTATTTATATATCATTTTGATGAGAAGATGATAGCTATTCTTAAATAAAAAATAAAAAAGATACAATATATAGAAAAAGAAGATGCTCAAGTATAGAAAAGTACATGTATTTTTTTATTTAAGAGGTTTATATTAAATAGATCACGCGAGTTTAATATATGTAAAATAAATCGTGGGTCCCAAAGGCCCTTTGTATTATTTTGAAAATATATTTATTCTTCAAACTTGCCTCCAAATAAATATTTCCAAATTAAGGAATAGGGCAACATGGGAAGTTTGCATATTTTCATATTAAAGAAAAATCAGTTACAGCCTGTCTTCTATTTGAGTGAAAGGAACACAAGTGGGGGCCGATGAGTGGGGCACCGGTGGGGGCCGATGCATTCAGTATGGTAAGAGAGCGGAAACACCATCTCATCTTTTTTGTTACGGAAAAGATGTGATTGCTATGATGAATCATTTCCAATTGAAGTTTTGTTTGTAAAATTGAAGGCGTAACATTTGGGTCGGAAGAGCTAAGGTTTAGAGCGGGCGGTGGGGTAACCACTCCGCTCACCCTTACTCTCTTAGTCACCAAGAGCAAGAGTATTTGTTTCGCCCTTTCAGACATGATGCAATTACGTTTGTTAGCTAGACATGTTGGATCGACTTTAAGAATCGGATAACGTAAAAATACTTAAAATTTGAAAGTATATATATAAAACTAATCTAAAACAAAATATGAAGCTTCATTATATCTGTGTAAATTTGTTATTTTTATTATAATATAAATACTTAAGTAAATAAGTATAAGGTATAATTAATTTAACAGTCAGTAGCAAAATTACATTTTAAAAATTCTAACAAACAGTTTTAATGTAATTATGGATTCGATCAATTCATAACTTTATGCAAAACGAAGTAAATTATAAATACTAGTTGTGTATTTTATCTTTGCAATAATAAAAGTATTAACAAATTCTGCTTAAGAACTATTCATATAATTTACTGTGTGTTTTATAATGATAATAAATGCTAAAAGTATTAATTGTTAAAAAAAATATACTATGTTTTTAATTGAAAATATTAGATAGTACAATTGTTTAATTAATAATTTTTATTAATCCATATCAGACTTTTGCACAGGTTAGATGCCAAGTCAATAAAGTACGACTGATTATAAACAAAAAACATAAATATTTATATTTGAATAAAACAAAACTATAAAGAATTTAATAAGTAAAATCTGTTAGATGATTAATTGATTGAAAGTTTGAAACTACCAAATTTGATGGGTTAAAACTTAAAACTTAAAGAAAAAACCACAATTAACTGTTAAATTGTGAAAACCCATTTGAAAACGTTAACTCTCCAGATTAAGACTAAAATAATCACCGGCCAAAAGCTACACTAGTATGATAAGTTAATGTGTAGTAAATGTTATGCATAAAGTACAAGCTTTATTGATACGTTAGTTGAATTTGGAATTGAACTTTTAGTTCTTCTTTTATGCTTAATATCTGATTGTGGAAAAAAGAGAAAGATTGAATCACCATAAAGAAACCCACATCTTTATTTCTTGATATATACATGTCATCTTCAATGGCAGCAAAACCACATGTGGACAGCACTAAATGCAATGCAACTTCAGATTTCTGAAATTTTCTTGCAGACTGACATTAAATTTTCAACTACCCACATCAGACTTCATCTTTGTTTCCTAGCTTACTAGTTTGATTCCTCCACTTTCTTTAGAAGAAGAAAAAAAAAGTCATATCTTGATTTCACATAAAACAGGGGAGAACAGAGCAAAATGTTGCTGTAACTTTTGTTTTTTGTGTTTATCTTGTTGGGTTACCATCAAAGTCAATTTATGCAAATTTCAGAGCTCACATTCTTAATCTTGAAAACACACACCAAAAACAGAGCATTTTAATGGCGGTTTCAAGCTTTTACCTGCTGTTCTTGACTCTTTCATGGAGTTTCTTCTTTATAAATGCAATTCAACCTTCACAAAAACAAGTTTTGGTTCAAGTAAGAAAACAGCTGGAGTACCCACAGCAATTGGATTTTTGGGTCAACACAGGCAATGATTTCTGCTACTTGTCATCACCACAAGTGAACATCACCTGTGAAAACGGTTATGTTACAGAGCTCAAGATAATTGGGTTTTCTGCTGATCAACTGCCAAAAAAGGTAAAAAGTTCAAATTTTGTTGGGTTTCCAATCCCCTCACAAACCCTTTCTCAGAACTTCTCAATGGACTCTTTGATTGCCACTTTATCAAGATTAACAAGCTTGAAAGTTCTTAGTTTGGTTTCTTTAGGAATCTGGGGTCCACTCCCTAATAAAATTCAAAGATTATACTCACTTGAATATATTGATTTGAGTTATAATTTCCTGTATGGGTCAATTCCTCCAACTTTTACAAGATTAGCAAGTCTTCAAAGTGTGAATTTTGATGGGAATTTCTTGAATAGCAGTTTCCCTGATGGGGTTGACTTATTATCAAGTTTGACCACTTTGAGCCTAAAAGATAATTCCTTCTCTGGTAAATTATCTGATCAACCAAATTTACCAAACAGTTTGATCATTCTCTATCTCAGCAAAAACTCATTCTCTGGTCAAATTCCAGTGAAATATGGTCAACTCAATAACCTTCAAGAACTTGATCTTTCATTCAATTCACTTTCTGGTGTTATCCCCCCTTCACTCTTCTCATTACCATACATTACTTACTTGAATCTGACATCAAATAAGTTGACTGGTCAGCTACCAAGCCGATTACAATGCGGAAACAAACTTGCAGCTGTAGATATTTCACTAAACCGGTTTACAGGTGCTTTACCTTCTTGTTTAAGCAATGATTTGAGCAATAGAACTGTAAAATATGATGGGAATTGCATAATGACTGATGCTAAACATCAACATCCATCAAGTTATTGTGTAGAAGAAGCTAGAGGAGTTGAAGTTGATCCAAAAAGTTTCAAGGATTCAGGAAAAAGAAAGAATCCAGTAATACTTGTGGTAGTGATTTTAGGGAGTGTTTTAGTTCTGGTCCTTTTGGTATTCGGGTTTGTGGTTATCTGTAGAAAAAGAGTCTTGTCAGAACCAAAATCACCTCAAAAACCGGTGCAGGATTATTCTGTTTCAGGCTACCCATCTGAGCTCTTAACCAGTGCAAGTAAGTCTTTGAAAAACATGATCTTGAATAAGCACTAAACATATATGGAATGTTATTTCTTAATAGTGACAAGATTGTTTTTTTTCCCCTAATTTACCATGAGGGCAAAAGCCTAAAATTTGATGGAATTATGATTTAATCTGATTTTTATCATTTTTTTGAACTATGGTTAGTTTCTGAGGGTGAAAAGTTGGGTACAGATAGAATCCCAGTGCATAGAGTGTTCTCTTTTGAAGAGTTGAAGGATGCTACTAACAACTTTCATAGATCAACCTTAATAGGGGAAGGTTCTACTGGGAAGGTACCAACCTAAAAGCAATGTACACATTATTAACTACACGTGGCAAAACGGTCATGCCAGACACGTTGAGTAACATGTCAAAACAGTTATTTTCTAAAATAAGATGATTTGTAAAGTTTTTTGCATTATTAAATTACATTGTAGGTGCGGTTTCCCCTAAACTATTTTTCTAAATCAAACCTTCAGTCAAAACTATAACCTGAAACGACCTGTTCATAAGTGTTATCAACATGTCATATTGATGATTGTATGAGTTGGTAACTTTCTTGTATCCAGGTCTACAAAGGAAAGCTAGCAAATGGAACAGGCATTGCAATAAGGCATTTAACTGTGTCAAAAAAGTACACAATTAGAAACCTTAAATTAAGGTTGGATCTGCTTGCAAGGCTTCGACACCAGAATTTGGTTTGCCTTTTGGGACACTGCATTAGTAATGAAGGACCAAATGACAGTGATTCCAACAAAGTATATCTTGTGTACGAATATGTGAATAATGGGAACTATAAATCACTACTTGCGGGTAAGTATTTTGGATTACAAGATGGCCAAAAGTTTCAATATTTCTACTTTATTGATGTTTAAATGTTTAAAGCAGGAAATGGCCCTGAAAATGTGCTTAAATGGGAAGACAGGTTGAGAATATTAAGTGGTGTAGCTAAAGCAGTGCATTTCCTTCACACTGGAGTCATTCCTGGTTTCTTTAACAACAAATTGAAAGCAAATAATATTTTTCTGAACGAAAATGGGGAGGCAAAGCTGAGTGACTATGGGCTTTCTATCATCGCAGAGGATATCAAACAAGAAGCTGTATGTAAAATATTAAAACAGAAAGAAAAAAGAAAAAAAAAACAACGCTTTCATGTGATCACAAAATCTAACATTTTATATATATATTTTTTTTAATTTTGCAGGCAAATGGGGAAGGTGTCGAATCATGGTAAGGCCTATTCCTTTGTGAAAACTAGAGGTCACAATATTGTTGGGGAAGGCAGGTCCATACGTCTTATATGGTTCGTGTCGGGGCTGGTTTGGCAATGCATCTTGTCTGTTTTTAGTTTTTTTATAAACAGTAATGCATTAATTAATTATGGTTTAAAAACAAGGTTACAAGATTTATGTGCTTATTCCTTGGTGAAAACTAGAGGTGCCAAGATTGGCATGTTACACAGATCCATTGTCCTGAAATGGGTCGTGTTGGGTTGGCTAAAAACACATTGTCTGTTACTAATTTTTTTTACAAATAAGTAAAGTGTTAGTTAATTATGGTTATAAAAAGATTTAAAACCTAAATCTTAAAATAAACCCTCATAATTTGACCACTTTAGGATAAGACAGAGTTGCTCATGGAACTTTTTTGCAGGCAAATGAAGAACTTAGAGGATGATGTCTACAACTTTGGATTCATTCTACTCGAATCCCTAGTTGGGGCTTCTGCTGCATCTCGAAAAGATGAGTTTCTGATGAATGAAATGGTACTCTTTTTTAAATAAATCGTAACTACATGTGATTATCAAAAAGAGTTATTACCTTTTAGAGAGATTTAAAGAATGTCTTCTTTCTTTGGATATTTCAGGCTTCATTTGGAACAGAAGACGAAAGAAGGAAAGTAGTTGACCCCATTGTACTTGCTTCATGCTCACATGAATCTTTGTCGGTTATAATCTCCATAACTAAAAAATGTTTTATTGGCGATTCATGGGCCCGACCATCGTTTGAAGATGTGCTTTGGCACTTGCAATATGCTGCTCAAGTTCAGGCTAATGCTTAACAACCTGCTGTATATTAGATAATATCTTCAACATTGTTGTCATGATGAAGAATGAGCAGATAATCAATATGCCATCACTTATGTTTTCAGTTTAAATGTAAATATTTATATTATGTCAGCAACCTTTTATTTCTAACAAAAATGTTAAAAATGCAGACTTTTAGATCTGAATTTTTATCAAATCCTGCATACAGTTTAAGAGCTATAACCATTAGATTCAAGCCTGAGTATTTTGCAGTTTCATCAAAGAATTGTATTTCTTTTTGCCTCTCTCTCTTCTAGTGCAATTCGATGCTTATTCAAATCAAGCAAACGAGATTGTAAGTGATCGTTTATTTCCATCACACGTTTTGCCATGCTGTTAATCCACAATTTACTTTCATGATTCGTTTCGACCTTCAACTGTAAGGCTTCAGGTGTTCTTTCCATCTGTCATATAAAAACAACAAGATTCCATAGTCAAACAATAAATCTTTCTAAAAGGAAAATGTATTGATTCTATGTGATGAGGCAAGAGTTAAGAAGCTGGACCTCCAGATCAAGAATCTGCTGATTGAGTAAATCAAAAGTTTGATATTGATGGGTAACCTTTTGTTGTTCTTCAGGTGATGACATGAGGGTAACAGTTGCTCTTATTAAATCATTTTGCTGAGAATACTTTTGGAGTAAAGATACTGGTAAATGAGTAGATTTTCTCTGATGAATATTTGAGGGAACCAGTGAACATTTTGGGATCACAATCATATTAGTTATAAAACCTGCATGTGAGTAATATTATTATTCACCACAAAACAATAATTAAAAATATCTACGAGAATTTATATTTGTAGACTAAATTGAATAATCAAGGAGTTGTAGTTTGTACAATAGTTTCTGTACCCAAGTTATATAAAAAATTTCATTGCAGCCAACATTGTCATATTGCATAGCCAGGGGCAAAATAGTCCTTTTACAGTAAAAAAATCCTGTCTGAAAAGGGATGTTAATTACCTTTGTGATGGTGAAATCTTCGAATTATCACACCGTTAACAATATCCCATAAACAAGCAGTACAATCTTCTGAAGCAGAAATAAGACCAGATCTACTAAAGATCAATGCTGTAATTGATTCCCTACAATCTCCATTGCTGTAATTAGCAAATTTTGTGCAGTTTTTCAAAAAATATGTTTAGAATATAGCATCAATCTATTTATATATGTTGACATGCATTAACATACTTATGCCCGGTCAATTCAACTTTTATTTCCTCTGAATCAACAGTAGATTCCTTCATTAATCCAACATCAAATGGGTTTGCAAAAATTCTTCCATCAGCACTTCCAGAGAACAAAAACCTCTCTGCAGGGTCCAGAACCACTGCAGTTATTGGTTGTGGAAAAGACCATGTTTGCAAAAGAGCCCCGTTTACAAGATCCCATACCTAATGTAAAGAAGCACAATTTAGT
Organism: Deinandra increscens subsp. villosa; assembly: GCA_039602395.1. Classification (NCBI taxonomy): domain Eukaryota; kingdom Viridiplantae; phylum Streptophyta; class Magnoliopsida; order Asterales; family Asteraceae; genus Deinandra; species Deinandra increscens. The sequence continues at coordinate 3,917,024 of JBCNJP010000015.1, read as the reverse complement.
AACATTCAAGATGTTCAATATATCAGAGGTGGCAATTTCAACCCATTTAATTCTCAATGAGTCGAATTGTGTTATTTATCTATGACGGGTCAATCATCACCCAGGGTATTAATTTTTATGAGTGAAAATCATTAAATAGTAACCAAGTTTCATATTGTTGCACTAAGGCGACCAAGAAAAAATTCAACTGCAAAAACCACTCAAGTTTCAATAGTGTTCTGTTATTGTGAATTTTTTCATAACTAGTTAAAACAAAGTGACCTAAATGGAAAAGTTATGAAACTTGGTTACTATTTAGTGACTTCTTTCTTTCAAAGTTACCTGTTCCCTTGGAACTTGAAGAAAAAAGAAAAACTAGGTGGTAACCACGCTCCATAACTTTTCCATTTTTTAGGTCTTTCATAACCAGTTATGAAAAATCTCACGATAATGAAACTTGAGTGGTTTCTGAAGTTAAAAAAAATAGGATATGAGTAACTTTAGGTGACATTTTCTCTGTTTTTAATGTGTAGAACTCCAAAAGTGTTTTATTAAAAAAAAAACATCTTGTTCTTGAACTAATATAAGTTTTGTAACATATATAACACACCAAATATAGTGGAAAATAAGTTTTTTCTTTCAACCCAATTTACCTATCTTGCCACCTCTATGTATACATATATCACGAAATTAACATTTAAAATTTAAATTTCAATTAACCTTGCAAGTACCGTCAAGAGAGCTTGACACAAAAACCGAATTAAAGACGTTTGATGATGGTAAGAGACCGGTTATAAAGGATTTATGGGCCGTTAACACCCTCAGTGGTGTATGAAAAGATCCTGAGTCTGTCTCATCTAACAAACTGTCATGGAATCAAGATCATTAGGATTTTAGATATGTTTACCGATGGCTGCTGCCTGCAGGGAATTAACAAAATGGAAGAAATAATAGGCATGTGTCACCTTATCATTGGCCAGACAGCTATATTTCCATCTTCAGAACCAGATATAAGAAGAGAAGAATCGACAGAAAATGCCAAGCAGGTTAAGGGCGAGTTGTGTGCATGCCATGTTTTGAGCAGTTTGCCATTTATTACCTGATACAAGATACGATTTGGATCTGTGACAAGCTAACTTTTTAGGGAAAAAGACAACCTCAATTAGTGACAGCTAGGATAATGTTTTTTTCCATATTATCCAAATTTTGGGTGTTGTTTTGTTGTTATAAATGATAATTAGAACCAGATTCTGTTTATCCAAATACTAATCAACTTAGTTGCTGCTGATATGTAACTGATTATCCAAAACTGACAACATAATCACATAATCAGGATCCATATCTATTTAATAGAAAAACTAATCAATTCTAAAACGCAAACCAAACACCCTTAAGAATCATAGCAATCACCGGGTGAATCACGTAAATATTGCTTTTCATGTTTTTGTTTTGTACACATTATAACGTCCACGTATGTGTTTGATTTTCATCCTAACATGATCTTGAAATTCTGTAAAATATGAAATAATTTGAGGGAGAAGTAGCAAGTTTGCAGTATACTAGAAAATCATATACCTCCCAGAGATAGACATTCCCCGAAGCAGCCCCACCAGCTAAATATATTCCGTCTTTTGTACTGGAAACCGGCTCAATGGCTTCAACAGAATAGCTCCGTAAAGATGCACGAGGCTGGAAATATAGTACATCTTGGTAAGAATTAATTTTGTTTTTACAATAATGATTAATGACACACACACACACATGCGATAATCAACAATCATATAAACTCATATCTTATTATTAATGTAACTGAAATAGTACCACACTAGCACATCAATTACTGATCACGGGTGATTCAGATCATAATTTCTCAAAAACACAATCAAATAGCCACTGAAACACATGAGAAGTAGTAATTTAGGAAGAATAGGATCATGCACATAAGACCTAGTAACTGACAGATTAACTAAAAAACAATTCACATGATGCACGTACCATCAATCTTATAAACCAGAAATATAATTAGTAAAATTAGGTATTCCTGTGTATGAAATTCTACGAATCAGACATTTCAACCTAAAATTGATAAAAACCCCCAAATGCAAACCCTATATCTAATTGACGGAAGAACTACCTTAGAGAAAGGCCAGGTGAAGATGACGCCGCCGGCGACGGATCCAGGGCGGTGAATTTGAGAGGCAACGAGGTACTGATTTCTGAGACAGGTGATTCCGTGGACGGGTGAAGCACAAGTGGGGATGTGAAGAAGATGATCCCCTGTTTCGATGTCCCAAATCGTTAATCCTACCGTTAAATTCTGGCCTCCGCACACCACCAGTGCTTCCTTCATCGTTCTCTGTGTTCGATTCAGGGTGAGACCGGGTGTGAATGGTGTGATATGGAAGAAGAATTTGGGGCAAATGGGGATGTCATCGGTTACAAGTATCGCCAATTCGTTTGCGTGCCAATGATGATATGACAAGTCAGAGTAAGATGGCAAAAGGCGGGAATTCTATAGAGAAGGGCACTTTTGAATTTTGATATTTATAGGAAAGGATTTTTTTTATTATTACTTTTTTTTAGAGTAAATTATGGATTTAGTCCTGTGATTTGTATGACTTTCGGATTTAGTCTTTAGGTTTTATTTATAATGGATATGGTCCTAATTTATAAATGTTTGTCAAACCGTATCGGATATAGTCCCTGCACTTTAACGGTGTTAGAAAATTCTGTTAAGTGAGTGTTAAATTGACCATTATACCCCTCATTTAAACTTAACCATTGAGACTAAATCCTAAAGAAATATATGTTTTTAATACCTTAAATGAATAATACAAGATCTTGTTTTTCTCTGCAAAGATCCAGAGTAAACTACAAGTCTAGTCCCTTGAAGTTTACACTACTTAACATATTGAATCAATAAGTATTTCGTTTTTACCTTTTAATTTCTACTTTAGTTTTAACAGATTTAGTTAATAAGTAATTCGTTTTTACCTTTTTTTTTTATTTCTACTTTAGTTGTTTTGTTTAATAGTATCGATGAAAGTCTAGTTAGTAAACCGTAAAAACATAAAATGTTCTTTGTATGACAGTTATGTTAGACATCCATGCAAACTGCTTAATTCTTAAAACAGCTGGTGGAAGTCAAGTTCTCAAATGTTTTTAAATGAAATCGGAATTAACTTTTTTTTAACTGCAAACGTCCAGTTACCCGAGAGTCTTATCATGGCAAACGATGTTACTTACGCTGCAAGTCTGCAACCACAGTTGTGCGAGTAACCGTGACCCTCTGTGTTGCACATTCATCCTAGAGAAAAACCACCACCAAAGGCCCACTGTGAAAAAATCTCTGACCACCTTTATAATATTCTACATTTTTGTAAAAAAGATCTTGAATTTATTGTGTCAACATTTCATCAACGCTCTAATGTTCCAATGTTTATTACTACTGAAACAAAACGGAAGACGACTTACATAAAAATTAACCAGAATTACGGATGTGCGTTGCCACACAATCGACAATTTAGTTATTTTTTTGGTTGACGTGTCAATGTGCAAATAATTGGTTAAAACACTACTTAAAAGAATTTTAAGATGGATGTCTTATTTAAAATATTGTTAATATAAGGGTCTTATTTTTAAGTTACACTAAAGTAAAGGGCCCAGGTAAAATTGTTTCAGTTTTTCTATACTAAAAAAGGCAAATGGGAAAAAGAATTAGTACGTCTTTGGTCTCTGTGGTGTTCAACAAAGCAAAGGAGCAAGTCGCAGGTGAAGTCAAGAACTGAAGCAGGAGCAGAAAAAAATCGAACCTTAGAGAGTTGGAGCCAGGGGTAAGTAATTGTCTCTTATATCTCCTTTAAGTTTTTAAATTCCATTATTGTTATTCACTTATTTGTTAAGGGTTCTAAACTAAGGTTTTGAAGGAACAACTTTTTTTTTAATGAAATTAGATGTATTATACTTATATAATGAAATTAGATGTTGTATACTTTAAGTTTTATAAACTTGTATCATTGTATGATGATTATCGTCCATGTTCACTTCTATGATTATTTTTCAATCAAATGAAATTAGTGATTTTTTTTAATATTTTTTTTAATAATTCTATTAAAGTCTATTCATTAAACACCAACAACCAAATAGTGAGACAAATACAAATGGACAATCACCCCGACAGGCAAGGGAGGCGGGCAACAAGCTGTGGTTTTATAAACCTATTGATTGATTGATTTTTTATTAGTGAATTAGATGTTGTATACTTGCGGTTTTATAAACCTATTGATTGATTATTTTTTTATTATGTGAAAGTCGAAAAATTACAAAAGAAATGGTGATGAATCAAAGAGTAATCGTCATAAAGCTTCTTTGTGGTTAAAAAAACATCTAGTTTTAGACTAAAAATGTATAGAATAATTTTTTGAGACACTGAATATGGAAATTGTGCATAGTGCAGGGACTAAATTTGTAGTTTACTTCACTGTCAACTAACCAAGTACAGACTGCATCATTGTAGAAGCAAACAAACAATTACAAAGCTTTCGATCTGACTGCATCTATGGGTAAGTTCAATTCAATATCCCAAAAGTTAGGGTTTTCGAGCGGCTTTTTGGGGAACGAAGATCTTCTATCCTAAATTTCTACTTGATTTTGGATGAATTTGGCGATGCAGGGAGTGAAAAAGTAGCAGCAGGAGATTGCAGCTCGAGTTTATGGCTAGCATCAAACCCTAGCAAGCGATGGGGGGAACTGTTCTTCCTTTTCTACACACCGTTTTGGCTCACACTTTGTCTCGGCATTGTTGTCCCTTACAAGCTCTACGAGGTAACCTCTTTTGAATTGACCTCATGATTTTCGTTTATGTGTACTTGTTTTCGTCGATTGGAAATGCTGTTATTCGGAATCGAACATTCGAATCCAGTAGGAAATCTGAATTGTTTGAGCTTTTGAAACTCATTGAATCATGAAAAGGTTTAGGGCGTGCAGGGGATTATAAAAAAATTGGAGATTCAAATACATATTGGGCGAGATTATAATGCTAAAATTTTCAACTTCTGATTACTTATAAAAGTTTGTTGTGGTTAACTGGTTATACATGCTAATTTTTGCCAACTTCTCTCATTTCATGTGAATTTTGACTTTAATTGATAACTTATTTGACTTCCTAAACTTCAAATGTAGCCCCAGTTCTTTTCAGATACACATGGAGTTATTTTATTTGACTTAATTCCGAAATGGTCCGGTAAAAGATTCTCCAGTTTCATGTTTTCTTATATTTCTGGGAACACTAAATTTTCATTGATTCAACAAGGTGTAGCTTATGAACTAGGCATCTTTATTGTTGGATTTACTGCTTCAATGGATAATTATCACAAGATCATGAATGCGTTAGAGTTTACTGATACCTGTTTGTTTGCTGATTTTGATTTTCATTAACAGGATTTCAAGGAGTTGGAATACTTGCTTCTAGGACTCGTTTCTGTGCTTCCTGCTTTTCTTATACCGATATTTGTGGTTGGAAAGGTGAGAATTATATGCTTTTCTGTTGTAGGATTCATTGCAAAGATTGAATATTAGAGTTTAATGAATGTACTCTTGACTTAGGCACCATGGTCAATATGCTAATTACATATAACTGTTACTTATCCTTCACTTTTTCTCTTGAAAATTCTTTAATCAAAGTTTGTTATGATATTGATGACGTTTTTACTTTGCATCATTTCATTTTTCCAGGCCGATCGTAGCCTTCGCTGGAAGGATCGATACTGGGTGAAGGCAAGTACATATCCTGTTAATTCACATGTTTAGGATTTATTTGTTGAAATGTAGAAAGTATGATTGTTAAACTAATAAAAATATAAGTACCTGATTTTTGCATAGGTTAGATGCCAAGTCAATAAATTATCAGTTGTTTGACAAATTAAAACATAAAGCTTTTTATTCGAATAAAATAAAACTATAGAGACTTTAATAATAAAAAAAATGTTGGATACTTAGTTGCCCTTTTTTTATAAATTGTGGGAAACCTATTTGTAAACGTATAGCCGTACTAGTTTTAATGATTTCTTAGGTGAAGTTAGAAATTAAGTTTCTTATAAATTCTTGTTGGGTGCTTTTATGTTTAATATCTGATTGTGTGGCAAAAGAAAGATTGGAATCACCCAGAAAACTCACATCTTTATTTCTTGATTTTTGTCCTCTCCAATGGCTGCAAAACCACATATGGGAAGCAGTAAATGCATTGGAACTTCAAGTTTATGAAATTTTCTTTCATACTGATATTAACAACTATCCGCATCATAGTTTATCTTTGTTTCCGAACTTATTATTTTGATTCCTCTGAAAAGAGATCTTATATGTTCACTTTTGGTGATCAAATTTGCAGTTAATTTTGTCATTATTGGTTTCATAATACATTGGTGATTGGTATAATTAAGACGTTTAACACGTTATGATATGATATGCTAATGCAGGCAAGTTTATGGATAATTATCTTCAGTTATGTTGGAAATTACTTTTGGACCCATTACTTTTTCACAGTGCTCGGTGCTTCCTACACCTTTCCATCATGGAAGATGAACAATGTAAGCCTTAATTCAACATTTTTGTATTTTCTATATACTTGCAATAAGAAAGAAGAATACAAACTTTGATCTTTAAACTATCTTTGCAGGTACCCCACACGACTTTTTTGTTGACAAATGTTTGCTTCTTGTTTTACCATGTGACATCAAATATAACACTTCGTAGATTACAACATTCTGTTGCTCATTTGCCAGTGAAAACACAGTGGATTATAAAATCTGCATGGATTCTAGCTCTTTCCTACTTCATTGCATACCTGGAAACCGTGGCTATTTCAAATGTATGTGGCTGTTTTCTTATTTTTTTTCTTCTAGTAGGGACTACTTACCAATATACCCTTGTTATAAATGTTACATGTGTGTCCATCGTCATTATCACAAAGCAACATGAAGGTATCTTAGATGTTCTACAGACTCAAAAACAGTCATTTTGAACCATCTTTGTTATATGTTAAAATATGGATCTTACTCAAGTATTTTGGTTTTGAAATGTGCAGTTTCCTTACTATACATTTGTGGACAGAACATTGATGTATAAAGTTGGTTCCTTGTTTTATGCCATCTACTTTCTTGTAAGCTTCCCTATGTTTCTAAGGTAAGAAACTGCTCCTGTTCCAAGTCATATGGAAGTAATACATGTCAGTTGCTGATTGGTATGATCCATGTTATAGGATCGATGAGGAAGTGAGAGATCCGTGGGACCTACCAAGAGTTGCTGTTGATGCTTTAGGGGCTGCTATGCTCGTTACCATAATACTCGATCTGTGGCGCATTTTCTTGGGCCCCATTGTTCCTGTTCCAGACACCAAGCAATGTGCTCAACCTGGCCTCCCTTGGTTCCCAGGGCACACGGAGCTCTAATTTATAGTTTTGTTTCTGTCTTTTTTTTATTTTTAAATTTACATGCATTGTGATAGCATCCTGGTATGAATTTCATTTGTTGTTTAATCATTAAATTAAACTCAAGGTTTGGGGTGGACAATGAAGGCTAATATATCATGAATGATCCCCATTATTTCTATTGTTCTAATCTTTTAAGCATGAGCTCAGTTTGTATCTAGTTTTATTTCTATAGGTTGAGATGGGCTTGTGATTAGTTTTTCAAGTTTGAGTTTATTAATTATTAGAGCTCGACTCATTTAATATGTATAAATTCTTTAGTTGGTTTTGTCATCCCTTTATATATTTTTACTAAGTACTAGGTTTCAAGAACCTATGTGTTGCCGTCGAGGATGCAGAAGAAAACAGGACAACAAAATATGCTTTATAAAAAAACAGTCATAATGCGCTACTATTAAAGAAACCGAACAGCAGAAACATTGTAAAAACAAACATTCGCTCTGGAATAGTATTTTCAATGTAGCAATTTAAGCTCGTTAGTTATTTGTTAAATAAACTCCGAAACAGGTTTAAGATTGGCTCGATTTCAACTTTTCATCTTGGGTGGGTAGCTCATAAACAGTTTGGCTTATTTACGCTTCTTGCAATGTAAAACTTTTGCTGCATGATGTGTAAGTTGCTAAAAAATTACAGACAAAATATATATTGTAACATGCATGATGTGTAAGTTGCTAAAAAATTACAGACAAAAAATGATATATATTGTAACATGACCGCCAGGAAAACAATCTTACAAGTTACAAAAAATCTAAACATAAGTAGGCGCACCAGATATATGATATTGTCGTACAATGATGAAAACTCCACCCTAAAAAGAAAGAAAAAACTAGAAGCTTATTTCCGCTTGTCTATCTTGAGGGGCAACCAACTGCCACAACGAGCAATATGCTGGAATTTTGGCTGCTTCAACCCCGAGTGTTGCAAGGTTACGCCCATATTCCTGAACGTTAAAAAAGGATTGAATATTTAGTCCTCACCGGTGCATATGATATGTTTAGTTACCATTTAGGGGGGTGTTTGGATGTGTGATTTGGAAGTAACTGTGTAACCTTGAATAACGAAGATCAGTGTTTGTAGTTGTAATGAACTCATAATCATTTAGTCAGTTGTTTGAGTGTTTGACAGAATATGGTCTATTTAAAAACTAATGCATAAAATGAACAAGAAAAGAGAGATTCTTGTTGGAAAAGAAGACAATTACAGTTTGATGATTAGTTTTCTGCAGCTAGTATCAAGCTGCTTATTTGACTAATCAGATAATTTAAAACTAATTATTATGACTACAACTACAAGTAGCAACAATCAGTTTCAAAATGTGAATCCAAATACCCCTTAAGAGATTCATGAAATATTCAAGTATGCACACCTGAATGTCGAGAAATAGCTGCATACAAATTCTCTCCGTCTCAGAAACATTATGGTCTGAGACGTCTGAGCTGGCGCCAGCTCGCCTCTGAGCACCTAAACGTATTCTCTGAAGTGAAGTCTCTGTTTTTCTTGCCTGGATGACAAAGCAAGTGTGTCCAATCAAGATGGTGAAGATTATGATCTGTTTGGTTAATAGAATGATTCATTGCATTCCAAATTATCAAGTTTGGCTAGTATGGGAAATGGAAAGAGAAGTTCAAGTTACTTTACCTTTCCTTATTCAAATTATAAGTAGATGTGACAGGTTTAGAAAAATATATAAATATAATTTCATTTATATTTAAAAAAGTAAATATTACTTTAGTATCAGTTTTTCATGTTATATATAAATTTTAGTCTAGCTTATACCCTTCTAGTTAATATATAATTTAACAAAAAGTATATATATATTTACTAAACACGTCAAAAGATGACAATTCCTAAGTGGTAACAAGCACATCTTTTTCTTCATTGCTGAATAATGCATACTAAACACTAACCAAAAGGATTCATATGCATGTTTCTATTATATCATGATTTTTACCGTGTTAACAATATCAGCAGCCAACTCATGATACCGGCCAGTAATCTTGAAGGCAGCACCTTGCACGAGTTTACTTTTAATATCTTCTGTCAAATATGTGGTGGCCCGTTCACCATCTAAAAAAACCTGTATATATACAAGTCCAAAAATTATTAAATATTTATCCCTAAACGTTGCTTACCATAAGCTTTTTTTTCTTACAATTATATTGATAAAAAAGAAAACTAATGGATACCTTCAAGGGACGCAACACCCCTGACACATAATGGGAATGCCTTACAGGAGGTGGTTTTTTAGTCATTCTGTAAGCAGCAACTATTCCATGCAGTTGTTTTAATTCCTACAATTATGTACCACACATGTTTATCATTGATGGAAAACTTTTAATAAATTTTGTAGAAGATATATTATTACATTATACCTCACTAGACTTTTCAACTAGAGTTTCAATGATGGAATCAATCACAGAAGGTACAAGATCTTTAAGAGACTTGCCACCTTGCAAAATGCTGTTTTTTACAAGATCAAGTACTTCTTCTGTTGAACATGAATTAATAACCTCAAACACATGTCCAATATAGTTGCCACAAACCTCCGCAGCTAGGCTATCCAGATCATTAATTATCTGCAACATGAAACAAAAACTAAGTTCATATAAACGTTCTTATAAACCCTGAAACTTATAAAATTAGGTGAAATGTGATACATACATAAACAAAATCATCTGGAGCAGCAACAAGCGCCCATTCAAATGGAGAATTAGAGCCTGCATTACGGGTTTTGCGAGCAGATAGTCCAGCTGACAACCAATTTGCATATCTGCAGATCAAAATAATCAATGTCCAAATGTAAGAGGTATCAGTTTAGAAGAACTCTTTCTTTTTTATTTATTGCTAAATGACAACACACCTAGATATGAGTTGCAATGTTAGTCGAAGAAATTTGTCAGAAAAAGAAATGACAAGAACGTCTTCTTTCCAGCAGGATCTGAGGCATTCCAAAAGAGTAAGACTTTGCTTTAATGTCAATCCCTGTTCAAAATTTGACTTCTGAATTGGGGTCAAACCAGAACCTACAAGTGCAGAATCTAAAGAACCAGCAATTTCTTGAAATCTGCAAGCAGTATACACTCAGGTCATTCTTCATTCTCCTTGATTTTCTTTTTATATACTGTGTTTTATGTACTATTCTGATAGTAGTTTAGACTTTAAATATTGTTCCATGAAAAGAATTGTCAGTACCTTAATGAGAAATACACACCAAGGTTCCATTGTTTCATAAAATCTACATATACAGCCTCAGCTCGAAAGCTGCTGACAGCAGATCTGGAAGGACAGTATCCTTGCAAAGAATATTAAAGAAAGGTTAGCTTACGGAGAGGTTGATGAAGGTTATGGTTTATCTCTAATGGCAAACAGGTAATATGAAAAGGATTAGCATAATAGCTAAATAGAAAACACGTATTTATATTCTAATAGGTAAATTAGAAATATGATTTGCATAATATAGGTTCTTTAATCATATTTTTTATGCTAAATTATTTATAAAAATTGTACAAGAAATGTGCCATATCATCCCACCCGTACCAAAACTACCTAACTGCCTAACTGGCCCGTTTTGCCACTCTATCAAGAAAAAGGTTGGAGAATACAAGAAACCGGAATTTATTTTAATACCTTCTAAATCAGCCAGAAAAGCTAGACTTGATTTATAATTTTTCAAGAATTCGGTAGGTCTTCCAGGAGAAAAGGCCCCTGGCTTTCCTTGTTGGATTGCATACAGAACCTCCTTAAGTATTGAGTTAGCAAGGAAGCTAAATACATGTAAACCTGAATTTTCTGCATTATATCGAGGAACAAATATATAACCATCAATATATTCCTTAATTTGTGAACGACGATAGCAAAGTAAAAAAAAATATTGATTGTTAGAATAACCATACCTGTAGAAGAAATCTCCAACAAAAAAGTACAATTTTCTGCAATAAGATGTTTAATCTGTTTATAATCTTCTTCAAGCTCATCCCCAGTGGGCCCACCAACAACTCCAGATGAAGTGTATGGAATCACTTTCTGAACTAATGGAGCCACCACTGTTGATCGGAAAATTTCTTCCGCACTCCGTGTGTTATCTACAGCAGCATACGCCCGTAAGCAGTTGTATACTGCATTCTCATCCTTGTGAACTAATCCATCAATAAAACAGTGTCCCAAACTAGTATCCAATAATGCGCTGGCATTTTGTATCCTTTTCTCCATGTTTTCTATAAAAGGCAGGTTCTGTACTGCCATTAACAGAGAAAGAATGCGTAAGCCAATAATAAACTGCTTATTGAGACCATTTCTCAAAGTTTTCAGCTATCTTAATGAAAAAGAAATAGATCTAAATGCTTATTGATATAACAGGGATGCGGTGGAAAGACCTTGGCATGAGCAAAGTAGAACTTTAGTCTGTTCATTTCACTAGCAATTCTTTCCAAGAGCATGCTTTGAGTTTCTCTAAGATTTATTCCAATTTCAGCATGTTGTATAGAGACACCATTACTTAAATAACCCTTTTCTGCGGAGTGTATATCTCCATTTGAGACATCAACAGGCACATTATGCAGCTCCTTTATTAGTTTTTCAACCTGCAACCACAATAGCAAAACTGCATAAATTCCTAAAATTGCTGCAATCTATAGGTGATCCACTCATTTTAGGTACGATCACCAATCAGCAATTCAGTTAGATCTAATAAAGAAAAGGTTGCCTTGTGAACCCATGAACCTACATTTATGCAGCAATAACATTCAGGTTTTAATCATCAATCAGCAATTCAGTTAGAAATACTAAAAAAGGTTGCCTTTTGAACCCATAAACCTATATCTGTATATAGTGTTAGCATACAAGTTTTATCTACAATATGTAACTATATCATACATCCATTACTCAAATACTCCCTCAAAGTCACATGAAAATTGCAATATTTAACAGCTAACAGTTTTTTATTGTGGTCAAATGTGCCCAAGATAAGGAGTTAATATGAGACCCTCTTGAACCAAAATCAGCAAATTAGATGATCAATGACTATGAAAATGGTAAACATATAATGTCAACTTGAATTTGTTAGGTATGGGACAACTGCAGTTTCTATAAGAGCTCTACAAACGGATATAATAGCAGTATTCATGGACTCAGTTGTCATGTTAACAGGGGCAAATTGCCAATGGTATAAGGAAACATTACTTGGATTCAAAACAAATTTGCAATTCGACAACTTGATCAAAATGATATCTCCTATAAAAACACCTAGGCCGTTAAAGTTAAAGTGTCGGTCACGATCCCTAATGTGTACATCGATGTAAAGCATGGGAAACCAGTTCTACAACATTACTAGATAAAATCACTTAAATTCACATCAAGTAGGATAATAATTGGATGACTATTAAGTTAATTGCGCTGCAAAAAAACTGACATTACCTTGGAGACGACGTGAGAAGTATCAATCAAAAGTTCCAGGATCTCTCTAGCAGCAGATGCCTCTGCTCTTTGCCTAAGTCCTCCCTGTAACGACACAAGCGACCCTTCAACGGCCCCACGGAACGCCAATATCTTATCACGGATCTCAATGAGCGGTGCTCGCATACGCAAAACGGCGGCATCGACGTCAACAAGTTTGGTGCTGAGATTCACGAAATCGGCGTAATCTCGGTTAATTAGCTCTACGAGTTCGTGTTTGAGAGAGGAGAGATGTGACTGCAGCTCCGATCTTAGGGTTTCAAAAGGAACGAAGGTTCGCAGATCGGAGATGTATGATTCGGAGTCGAAATCGGGGCTGAGGAATGAGGATTGCTTGAACCATAAGGGATGAGAGTCGATTGGATCGCCGAAAAGGTCGGCGGTGGCGGTACGCGGCGGAGTAGAAAGCTGCGATGACTTGACCGGTGGCTGTTCCTGCTGGATCCCCATCGAAGAGCGATCGAGTTAACTATCAGTTCCTTCCGACTTCCGGCTAACTTTGTATCAATCACAAATGATATAAATAAAATAAATAAATAAAATATTAGTACTTTCTTTTCTGAGAAATGTTTTCAAAACAGTTGAGAAACATAACGATAAATAAAATTGTGTTTCTAAGTTTCACTTAAGGAGAAAAAGAAGGAGAAATGGAGAGAAAGTTAAATCATTTTCTATTGTATTTTTTCCCTCCGATTTGGAAGAATTTGGAAGGAAATGAATCCACCCATTCTCTTATTTTTCTCTTCCTTTCATTTTATTTTTCTTCCTTTCTCTGTTTAAGTAAACTCGGAAACACAGCGTTACTCTCAAACCCTAGAAAGTGCATTTAGGGCATTAGTCTATCTTTTGTTATGGGTTTGTCTACATTACATTAAGTTTGATAGGAGAGATATGATGATGTAACTTAGTATTATTTTGATTTAATAAATAAATATGGTGTGAGTTGTGTCTTGATATGATTGGATGGAAGAGAGTCACACTCATTGATTTGTTCCTCTTCATGCCATGAAAATCTTAGCGGAGGGAAAGTCGCGCTACCAAGTAACGGGGGTAGGGATGGTGTGCACGACATGGGTGCTACGTGGGTGGGTGCCACCTAGACCCACAGAAGAAAACGAGAAAGTATACCGCCTGGCCTTACATTTCACTTTGTGCGTCTAATCATTTTCCTACCGTGTTATGTTACAAGTTCATAAACTTTGATAATAACCCATGTGTCTCTATAATATTATACAAATATTTTGTGTAGGTGAAAACTCTAACTTCTACTTTTTTCTTCCATCAATTGAACAAATCCCAGTTGTAGTCATTTGATGGTGAAGACATTATGTCACTCATTTGGGTATTTTAAAACTGATTTGGGTGTTCACGAAATCATAATTCAGAGACAATCAGAATCGAAGAAGATTTGTTACGTTCTACTCAAACCTAATAGCCTCATACACAAACAGATCGGTAAGGTGCATCGGTGGTGGTGGAAGGCGAAGATTGTTGCGGAACGTTGGTAGTAGACCATCAATGAAAAATGTGTTTAGGGTTGCAATCATGATCATTTTTCCTCAAAATCAAAAAATAAATAAAAATCATCGGATTCGGTGGTGAATGAGTGTCGGAAGATTTACGGTGGCGAGTCTACAAAGTTAATTATAACACAAATGGTTGATCGCTGAATGGTATTTCATACCGACCTACAGGTTAATACTTGATTAATAAGATATAAACACGAATGAGATATGTGAAATGGATATCTCCCTACGGGGTGCATATAAATGGAATGGGTAAAATGGAAATCCACTCATGGAGGATGATAATGATTGATATACTGAATGTTTACACGTGTGTCTATCAAATAAATGATTGTAAATATTAATTTGTGAATAAGGTTCGATCTTCTAATGTCAAATATGAGAATATCCAATAAACCGGTCAAATGGGTTGAAATGAAAAGTTTGATTGCAACTCTTGACATAAATGAAATTACAAAATGATTTGATTGTTAAAATATTGTAAAAAATTGATGCGAAGGGTAATGGGTTAAAGCCCGAACCTTTGGATATGATTTGAAAGTTTAGAACATTGAAATGGGTCAAAAAATACAGATAAGGGCATAATTATGCCATGTTAGAAAATAGAGAACAGAAAGTGGGACAAACATCATACCATCCATCAGGAGGGCCGTAATTTACGGCCTAGGGGACATAATTTATGTCCTCTTGTCTGGAAATGTCACTTTTGCTGTTTTGCGATTTGGAACTATTTAGCTAATGAACTTTATCCCTTTTCATCCAAATGACTAATTGACATAAACACCAACATGATATGGTGTTTATGATAGGTAAGAACCATGCTTAACTCCCGGAGACGATCAAGCTCGTAATGAAGAACCGAACACGTGAAGATGAAACTTGTCAAGCGCCATAGAATTGGGAAGTGTTGAATTATGGATCAACATACTTCTAAATTATGAAACTAAATTGGAACTCATAGCCTATTAATGTGTCACCAATTTAGATAAATAAAACTTTTTTAGTTGGGGATCGGGTTATCTAAGAAACCAATCTTGTTAAAGTTATTAGTCGAGTTTTGGTTGTCTTTGTAATTGTCAATCTTTTTCAAACGAAACCATGGTCTAACTTGTTAAGTTGTAGTTAAATAAATTATAAAAAAAATTTGGATCACATTCGAGACTGTCTTTAATTAACGTTTTACGGGTATGGGTGTTAGACGCTATATTTTCTTTAAAATTTAAAGATATGATTTAATATAAATAAGTTATTCTAAATATTTAACATTATATAACATATGATTGATAAACTAGGTGTGAATAATATGTGAGTGTAAATCTGTTGAAGGGATCGAAAAACATATACTTTACATACGAGCCATATTGTATGATACGACTAGTATGTAATATCAAGTATGTGCACATAACACATGAGGGTGTGTATACATGGGATTAAAAACAAAATTAAATAAATATAAAAATACATACTGGTACTTTTGAGAAATGTTTTCAAAACAATAGTGTATATTTGTCCAACACTATTCTTTACTTTAAAAAATTATATTTTTGTTAAATCGTAATATTTAATATTGTTATTCCTATAAGTATTTGAAAATCAATTATATCATTATAAAAGTAGTTACTAGATAATAATACCAAATAGCGCCCACGCGCTTGATGACGGGGTATAGTCTTTTGTTTGCTTTTAAGATTTGTATTAACTATTTTGAAGGAGGACATAAAACAACTCTAACACGTAAAGACAATACTAACACAATCACTCAACAAACTCACTACACATTTACATCTTCTTTGGAAAAATTGCATGAAATAATCTCAACTTTTCCTCGTTCGCAGATAATAATCCCACATTCCGAAATTGCAAGGGGCAGTCCCACCTTGTCATTATTTTGCAACGAACAGTCCCGCCAACGAACAGTCCCGCCGTTAAAAAACACTAACGGCGTTAAATCTTGCTGACGTGGCACCACCCCACCACCAACAGCCACCACCCCCACCACCAACAGCCACCACCGGTCGTCTTCTCCGGCGACCTCCGGTCTTCTCCGGTCACCAGC
Source organism: Deinandra increscens subsp. villosa (assembly GCA_039602395.1). Taxonomy (NCBI): domain Eukaryota; kingdom Viridiplantae; phylum Streptophyta; class Magnoliopsida; order Asterales; family Asteraceae; genus Deinandra; species Deinandra increscens. Next base: position 3,900,528 of record JBCNJP010000015.1, on the reverse strand, counting down.
CACCACCATCTCCGGTCGTCTTCTCCGGCCACCACCACCATCTCCGGTCGTCTTCTCCGGCCACCAGCCACCAACAAAAACCCAATCAACCAACCACCTTCAAACTAACATATCTTCTTCAAATCTTGACGAAAATCGATTCCGTAAATTGCTACAAATTTGTGACGACGAGAGGATTCAAACTAGTACCATAGTTGATATGTTTTGATGAGGTTTGAGCATCGAACGAGTATCTCTGACGAACTAAGTTTTTTGTGAAATTAAAATCTTCTCAAATCAACACCAAAACACGTTCTGATTGTTGCAACAGATTTGTGTGATAAAAAACAAGTCTATTGGTACCAAATTTATACGATATGGTTGAGTATTTCTCAAATCACCATTGAATAACTTGGAAGAGCAAGTTATTCGGCCTTCAAAGCTTAACGGAACATATCAAGTATGGTGCTAGATTTGTTCGTCTAGTGGATACGAGTTCAACGCATTTCTCGGATTCGATTTTCGTCAATTTTTGATCAAGATATGCTTGATTGAAGTTGGTTGGTTGTTTTGGGTTTAGTTCGCCGGAAAAATCGCAGGTCGTCGGAAAAATCAGAGGTCGCCGGAGTACACAATATTTAACGCCGTTAGTGTTTTTTTAACGGAGTGACTGTTCGTTGCAAAATAATGACAAGGTGGGACTGCCCTTGCAATTTCGGAAGGTGGGATTATTATTTGCGAACGAGAAAAAATTGGGATTATTTCATGCAATTTTTCCCATCTTCTTCCTATTATATTATGTTAAACACCGTGATGTGCTAAAACGGTCTATAAAAACCTAATAAAAACCAACCTAAAACACGAGTTAAAAACCCTAGAAAACCTTAAACGATACCACAAGCAACAGACAAGTGTATCTCTCAATCGTAGATATCTATATGAATTCCTAATGTCGAACCTACATAGACACTATAATAACTTAAACAAGATCTGAAACATGACTAAACTAAAGAAAAGAGAATTTTGGTTTTAAAAATGGGAAATTACTAAATCTTTTTTTTTTGAAGAACAGGAAATTACTAAATCTAGAATCTACTAAATTAAGAAAGTAAAGAAACAAAGATAAACTGCAATCGACAACCTAAATGACATACAGAGACATAAATAGAAGAAATACTACCTAGGCTAAGAATCCTACTTATAACTCTCGGCTATGGAAAACTATGATGGAACTTGGATCTTAGACAACGATCCTATAGACTCCTAGTGGACTCAAGATCATTTTCCAGGTGTGACTTAAAATGATTCATAAAGTCCATAACCTGTTCACCAGTTAGTTGGATCACCTCTCGGATTTATCCGACAATACCCTAACACTCGAACAATAAGTCATGTCTTGCATTTTCCTACCTTAATACATCATAAGACTCAAGGAGTAACCTAAGAACTACACATAATAACATGGAATAGCGGAAACACCAAGAGCCCTAAGGAAACCCTCTCCCGAGACATTTACACCTAAAACCTTATCGAAACCGACTACCCAACTAACATATCACCTTCTGAATTTCTAAGTTAAGCAGAACACCACTATCAAATGAACAATCAATTCCTATTCCCATGGATAGCCTTAAGGCAAGCGGTATACAACCGTTGTAAACGGCGTGAAGCCCATAACGTCCAACCACGACGTTATACCATTGCCCCCCAATGGCATTTCTGGTTCGCGTGGAGGGATGTCGTGAAGATATCAACAACGTGGAAGGGAAGAGAGGTTGGGGCTTCCTCCAATATATTGATACCACTTGTTTTTTATTTGTTTATATAATCCACGTGACACAATAAACATCATGTACTATACCACAAGAGACATTTTTATCTTAAAAAGTTAAAATAAACAATAAACTTATCCACGTGTCGCAGCCTGGCCCCCGCATGCTTCCCGTTCCAAACGCAAAGGTAAAATGGTTGTTCGACTGTCCGAACCCTAGCTCTCAAATCATCTATCCAATCGAGGCATTTCAATCGGTTCTTCATGGCACAATGTTGGGCATTAGTTTAAACTTTCGGTGATCGTAGTTCAATCGTGATGTTAGTGATTCAATTCTGCTGATTGATCTTCCTTTCAGTTAGGGTTTACTAAAGCTGCTTTATAGTCATGTCCTTCCTAAACCCTAACATCATAAGTTGTAGAAGATTTAAGTATTCCTTTTATTGTGAATGCTATGTTAGATTTATTCTGTGTTTATTTTATTACTTTTTTTAATTAATTGTTTTTTTAACTACAATTTCAGAAAGTTCAAGATCATATGGAATTAGTTAGTTTCGGCAACAAGCTGATCAGAAAGCATAAACCCTAAACATTCAGTTCAGCAATTCTGGTATCTGTGATTAGAAGTTTGCAACAAAACAGTTGATTCTGGTAATAAAAATCAACTGGACAGCTTCCAACAAGGGATTAGAAAACTTATATCTGAAACTTTTTAAGAAATGAAGAATCAGGAAAACAAGAAGCTAGGAGATGAAAACCCTTATATCAGTTTGAAAGTGAAAGGAATGTGTGAAAAGGAAGCACTGTTTAGAATCAAACGAGGCACACAGCTTAAAAAGCTGATGAATGCATATTGTAACATGAAGCATTTTGACTTTTACTCCATTATGTTCTTGTTTAACGGATATCAGCTTCGAGCAGAGCAGACACCGCTTGAGTTGGATATGAAGGATGGCAATGAGATTGAGGCTGTAATTGATGGTATTGATGACGGTAATTATAATATTGCTGCTTTGGTTTCAGTTTGATCTACATAATAATTATAGTCCATGTTTTGGCTTGCAAAGCGGCCCTGGTATTCATAATAAAGTTGGAAACTTAAAAAACTGTGTGGCGATTAGGAATTCTACTTGCAATTTGTTGCATCATGTTCTAATTTAAATAGTAATTTTTTAAATGATTGGATAAATGATTCACGCAGAAACGATATGTTTTTTTTATTTTTTATTTTTTTTGTTGTATTACACACTCACGCAGAAACGATATTATTATTATTTTTTGTTGTATTACACACTGAACATTTGTTAATTAATTTATCAGTAACTGCACACTCTCAAGCTTCATAATGTAATACCGGTTCCAAAATCTAACCTAGAACTCTTATCGGTTTGTCAGTTAGTCATAGACGATTAGTATCTTGTTTAGTTCTCACCATTTGTGAAAATTCATTCAAAATGTTAAACTTTAGATCATCTGAAGGTATGTTTTTAGATTGAAACCAGTTTGAAGTGGATGTCTTGATCTCTTATTTCAGATGAACAAGACGATTGTTGCTCCACTCACCTCGTAGACGAGGATGGCACTTTCAATGCAGTTGGACTTGATAATTTTATCAAAAAGGTCAAACTTGAAGAATGTGGAATTTCTTATGCGGTTGTTGCTATAATGGGTCCACAGAGCAGTGGTATGTCTTGTTTACATTGTTCTACATGGCTCAAAGGAATCTATCTTTTAAATTTAAATATAAAATTGTGAAATGAGCGTTTTTCGTACAGGGAAGAGCACACTTCTAAATCATCTCTTTCATACCAACTTCAGGGAAATGGATGCTTATAAGGGAAGGCATGTTTTGATTTTTATAATTTTCTAATTATGTTTTCTTGGAATGCTTGTTTCTCATATAATATTGTCGGAAAGTCAGAGAGCAAAACAGTAAATTCACGGTGATTTTTGTGCTAAACACCTACCATTGGTTCCTTTTTTAACAACGAAAAGCACACTTTACAAAGAATCCCAACCCCTTTATTTATACTAAAATCAAACTTAATCACCAAGACACCTAGAAACCTTAAGTAGGAAACCAAATAAAACTAATTAAACAACCAAATCAAACTCAAATACTAAATTAAAACCAACTAAAAAAACTTAGACCCTTTTCACATATGAACAAAGTCACAAACCAAGATTAGTTCCAACAAATATTTCTCTTTATCAGGTCTCAGACTACCAAAGGTATTTGGATAGCAAGATGTGCTGGTATTGAACCTTGCACCATTGTAATGGATCTTGAGGGTACCAGTGGAAGAGAAATAGGAGAGGTTCTTCTAAATTAATATTATTCTATTTTCACTGTTATCTCATTGTTGGTTATTATCTATTAAGATTTTATAACTTGTACAGGATGACACTGCATTTGAAAAACGAAGTGCACTTTTTGCGCTAGCTGTTTCAGATATAGTGCTGATAAATATGTAAGTTTGCTATTTGCTGATTTGATGTTTTATAGATTTAATTTCTGAACAAATTTGTGTTGGATAGGTGGTGTCATGATATTGGGCTTGAGCAGGCTGCAAATACACCTCTTCTGAGAACCGTTTTCCAGGTAAATTAGCTGTATATATATTTTATCCAATTTTTATGGATCTTTTATTTATCTTACGAGTTACAATTTATGTTTTTTTCAGGCTATGTTGCGATTATTTGTTCCACGTAAAACAAGTTTGCTGTTCGTCATACGTGATAAAACAAGGGTAAGTATTGCTTCTTTTGCAAGGATAGCATCATCTGATGTGAATTTGATTAGTGTACCTTTCTATACCCTATAGACACCTCTTGAGATTTTAGAACCTGTCTTGAGGGAAGATATCCAGAAGGTAACATATTTTTGCTTCATGTTTTTTCATATATTATTTTTTATTTATGTTGTCACCTTGAAAAGTAATTAAATTCATACCTCTGGCTCTTATGTTAGTGCAATAAATATTGTAGATATGGGATTCCATTCCCAAACCTGAAGCCCACAAACATACTCCATTGAGCGTATTTTTTAATGTAAGCCTATAGATATTTTATTATTTTACTTTAATTGGTTTTTAATTGTTTCTTGAGATAGAATTGCATGCATATCTACTATATTATAACTTCTCATTGATCGAGTGACCAGGTTCAAGTTGTTGCACTGTCAAGTTATGAAGATAAGGAAGAACAATTTAAAGAGCAGGTATGCTAGAAATCTAGTTTCTGGTAATATTTCCATAATTTTTGCAACATATAATTTTCAATTGGCATAATGGATACATAGACCATCATAAGTATTTAGAAATTATCCTTAAGGTCACCCAAATATTGTAAAATGATGAAAGTGCTCCTAAATTTACAGATTTTGAGACCTGGATTTGTGAAAAGGCAAAAATGCCCCTGAATATACCTGAAATATGGTTTGACAATCCATGTGTAGTTGATTATTTTGCGTAGATTCGGGTGCATTTTGTCATTTTATTCCTTTTACTAGAGCCGGTATTTAAGTTGTTTTATTATTTTGGTGGCCTTAATGAGAAACTGGGTGACCTATATACACATTATTCTTGTTCCTTTTTAACTCTTTACTTCTACTTTTGTTTTGTGAAGGTGTTTGGTTTCCGGCAGAAATTCTTCCAATCTATTACACCTGGAGGTCTAGCTGCCGATAGGCGAGGAGTTGTTCCCGCTTCAGGGTTTTCTTTCAGCGTACAACAGATCTGGAAAGTTATTAAGGAAAACAAAGACCTTGACTTGGTAGCTCATAAGGTAAAAATTCTGGACCCTTCTAGTAAAGTCTGTCATACTGTATAGGTTCTGATATATTTTAATTGTAGGTTATGGTGGCAACTGTACGATGTGATGAAATTGCTAAGAAGAAGTATTCTTCCTTTGTGTCAAACAAGGTTCATAATTTATTAACTAATTAGCCAGCCAAATTCGTTTTAAGGGGGATTGCTTATATATCCTCCTAAAAGATCAAAATCACATATACATCCTTCTAAATCTCCTAATATCATATTTACTCTTTCAAAATACTTGTATCATATTTACCTATTCCACATTACAAAAAACATCAGTTGCGTACAATATGTTCTAATGGGTACATGAATGATGATATGCTTGACACTAATAACAGTTTTTTTCTATTTTATTGAAAAAGAGTGCTATAAGTTGCCGATTTACCTTTTTAGTGTGTAATGAATATGATGGCGGAGGATCCATTCCCACTTATTTGGGATTATATTTTCATTGGTTTGATTTTATTTTATTTTATATTTAGTTATTTTTAAATTTCAAATAAGTTAGAGATTGAGGTTGAATTACAAGGTTGTTTTAATATCAAATAATACGATATTTTTAGTGTTTTGAAAGGGTAAATATATGATATTTTAAAATTTGGAATAATATACATGAATTTTGGAACTTTTAGACAGATGTACAGGCAATTAATCCTTATTTTCTTTTAGATATTTGAACAAATAAACTGTTGCAGGAGTGGATTGAATTACAAAAGATTTTACAGTCTCTATTTATACCTAGTCTTGGAGTGAAACTTAGTTCTTTGCTTTACAATTGTTTATCAAGGTATTAACAACCTATTTTGGATCTAAAAAATATTCAATTTTGGAATATATGTCCCTTTTTCATCTATTTCAATAATTTGTTTTCAGTTATGATGAAGAGACTTCTTACTTTGAAGATAGTGTTAGATCTGCAGAGAGAAAGCAATTGGAAGAGAACTTGATGCAAGTAATGTTTCTTGTTCATTTCTATTCACTAAATAATAACCAATTTGTACCTTTGTTCTATTTAGGTCACTCAAAACTTACTCAGTATTGTTTCATTGCTGTGAATTTTTGTAAAAAATTTAACATGCAACTTAGTATTACGAGTTAATATGATGACATGGCATTCCAACTATATAAATTGATATGTTCTTTGTTATGTTTAATGTCGTTAACCTTTTTACTATCACATTATTATTATTTTTATTATTGAGTGATCTAAATTACACAATGGGAAAAGTTGATCACTCTCTATTGATTTTCAGCCTGTTTATCTTTTATTATATTTAGCTCGTTCAACCGGCCTACCAATTAATGTTGGGACACATACTGCCTGAGATGCTGGAAAATTTCAAAAAAACACTTAATGATGCTTTGGGTGGAGGACTAGGGTTTGCAGTGGCTGCTCGTGACTGCTCTAAAGAGTTCATAAGACTATTTGATGAAAAATGTAATGATATATTAACTAAATGTATTTGTCTATCTATTTTTTTCCTTATTGAAAGATTTAATGCTTCTTTTAAAGGGCTAATTGCATAAAAATATAACCAGCTTTCCTCAATTTTCAATTTATTGATAACACAAAGATACAAACTTTCACAAGGTCTTTATTTAAGGTGATGAAAACTGAATTGTTTGCTAGTTTAAGGTAACAAACTAAACTAGTAAAATAGACAATAAGTTAGGACGGAGATAGTACTATGCTATCTAGATTAGAAGTTTGAGGAAAGTCGGTTGCCTTTTTACACAGTAGCCGTGTATGAAAAACAAGTTATTTTGCCTAAGCATTTTGCTCTTTTTCTTGGTCCTAAACTCCTAATACATCGAATCCTCAGATGGCATCAAGCAAGTCTTTTGGGACTTGGCTAAAGTAAGGGATAAATTGTCATGTGATTTAGATTCACTAATTGCTGAAATTCGAACTGCCAAACTATCCGAGCTTTCTTCACTATATGAGGTAATATCAAATAAATTTGTATTCATAAATTATAAATTTGTCATCACTGTGATAAGAAAGTTAATCATTTATTTTTTCTGCAGTCAGAAATGAAAGAGGCATTATATGGTCCAGTGGAAGCTCTTTTAAAAGGAGGAAGGGCTGATACTGTTGGACTCGGTCTGCCCAAGACACATACTAGATTGATGTGGCTAGTACGTTATGATCCAAGACGGGTCATACCCAATAACGAGCTAGACAAACACCCAATGGATATTTATTTAGATATGATCAATTAAATAAATATCACCT
>JBCNJP010000015.1:3784478-3892224 GCA_039602395.1 Deinandra increscens subsp. villosa | reverse complement strand
AAACCTTGATTAAACACTTGAAATCCAAAGCTTTGATGTTCTTGATATCAAAAGAAAGGAGAAAGAAAAATTTTGAAGGGTGTGTGTGTGGGGGGGGTTTCGGCCGAAAGCAAGGGGAGAGGGGGAGAGGGAGAGTTTGTGTGTGTTGGTGAAAGTGAAGAGTGAGGGTGGAGTGTTGGTTTTAAAACAAATGATGATGGTTATGTGTTCAAGACCATCATCATTTCTTAACACTTGTCCCTTTACTACATAATCCACCTATCTCACACTTATATATATATATATATTTTTATAAATACTAATGTAAATGAAGTGAAACCAGATATAAGTCTGATTATTTGTGATTCGCAGTATATTTTTCGTAACCAAATTGCTTAACTTCTTATATCTAAATTCACGAAATTTAATTACGCTCTGAACCGTATAATTATTTTTCAGTTTTGTCACATTTGGTCCTTTGACCTAACGTTGTGACGTTCTGATACGGATCGGTTCCTGAATTCGCGTATTTTTGCAATAAATTGGTAACCGACAAGATTTCCCTTTTTAGGAAATTTTCATGGAAACAATTAATTGTTTCCTAGTCAATATTTGTCGTTTACCTATTTCTTAATTAAATATTCAAATATCTCATGTAATTTACAACTAAATTCTAAATTATTCCTAAATCCAATTTCTAATTTATCATTAAAGTGACGGGTGTCACAAAAGGGAGAGAAAATTAGGCAACTTTTTTAAGTTTTCTTTTCCTTCCAATTTGGAAGGAAAGGAATCCCTCCCTTTCTTTTCCTTTCCTTTCCCTTCTTCTCATTTCCTTTCCTTTCCTTTCCTCCTTTAAATGAACTCGGGAACATAGTGTAACGATAAAGATTAATATGCACAAATTAAGATGTAAAAGGAGAAAAAGGGAGAGAAATGGAGAGAAAGTTAGGTCATTTTCTATTGTATTTTTTCCCTCCGATTTGGAAGAATTTGGAAGGAAATTGTAACCTTTGTACCTAAAACATGATCCGAGCTAGAATTTTTCAAATGAGAAATATTCAAAAATTTCTGAATCACAATTTGAGGCGGTACGCCTAGGATTAGGAAATACTAGGCGGTACGCAACCCGTTTGGTAAACGGGTCGGGTTGCGGCACCCATCGGATCCTCGCATACTCGCAACCTGAAAATTCGGGCGGTACGCCCCAAATGGGACATTTTGGGGCGGTACACCTCGATTCCAGGTCGATAAAAACTAGGATTTTGGCCTTTATATCATCACACACTTGTGATATCTCTGCTCACACTCGGCCAGAGTTCCCCATTGCTGCTCCAGACCCCTGTTCCCACATAATCCAAGCCCTTTGAGCTAAAGGAAAAGAAGATCATCAAGGGTAAGTATTCCTTCAACCATTTTCTTCATTAATCACATGTTTACTTGAAGAAACCTCCACTCAAAGTCCTAGCACTCATGAATGCAGCTGTGGATATGCATACTGGGGTGATCAAGGTGTGTGGAAACCCAAATTAAGATTAATCAAGGTAAGGATGTCTTGATTTTTGCTTAAGAAAGTTAATTAGGGTTTCTTTAAGATCATACACTCAGAGGATGGTTATGGATCATGCATACAACCATAGATTTGCTCCTGGAAGATTGATTGGGGACTTGAGAGAACAAGGAAATCAGAAAAGCTCGGTTGTACAAGGATTCCTCCACAAGGTACAACCCTCCTATGCATGCATGTTGATTTTCCATAAATAGAAACTTTATGAGTTAAGTTAATATAAAATCAGTTTTGATCAGTGTGTTTAAAGAGGAAATGGGTCATCTAACCTCCAGAATCTGTCCTTATTAACATTTGTAAGAATCGGGGTTCGGATTGATGAAACTTACCATAAATGGAAAACTCGGGAATTGGGGTTAGGCTTTGATTAAGAAAATGGACCACAAATAAACCCCTAAATCAACCCCAACATGGTATACTATTGATCTAGCAAACATTCTGGTCTCAAAACATCAATATGTAAAAATGGCATTAAAAGACAAAATAGTCAGGCCAGATTGGGGCGTACCGCCCAAGTTGGGTACATGTAGAGCGGTACGCCCTGAAAACCAAAGACAGTAACCAGAAGATCAGATTACAGCGTACCGCCCAAAAATATATAGATGAGCACGGTACGCCCAAATTTGAAATCAGGAAATCAGACTACCATTTGACGCGTACCGCCCATAAATGTAAATTTCCAAGCGGTACGCCTATGAAGGAAAATGACAGAATGTTTGGTCGATTTTTAGTGAACCAAAAACTTAACCGATTGATCTAGTGACTGTAATTCATGGTACTTTGAACTTAAGATGGTTTATGGACACGCTAGCATTGTATATGACTTGTATATACACGATAATTCTGATAGGTTGCTAGAAACCGAAGATAGGATATTCTAGTGAATCTTGGATTGCAACCTTTATTGAACTCTGTTTCTGACTTCATTATCGGTGAGTCCTCTGGCTTCCTTCATTAGTTAACTGTTTGAGATCACATTCCTGTTTGATGTATCTGTTATATCTGTTATGAATTATCTTGTCATACACTGTTAGTTGGAATGCCCTGTGTGGGTCATTATATACTTTCTGGTCATTAAGGTTGAGACCACTAGACATATAAGGGATTATAGTGGCCATTATAGTTGAACGATCCATATTCACCCGGATCCTCTAGTATTAATTTACTAGGGGGAATATGTACTTATATGTTGAACCTAAAAACTACTCGTAGAGGGTGTACGACTATGTGCAACGTGCCCGTAGAGTACCCGAGTTTTGACCTTGGGTGCGACATAGTAATTTCATAACCTGTATGTGTTTGAAAACCGTTAATGTGATGATTGCAGTTACGACTCACCAATAACGTATGTTGTTGACTCTGCGGTTGACTTATGTTGCAGGTAAGCAAGTGTAGGTGTGGACCTAATATGATTTTGGAATTTCTGATGGTTGTTGTCACTATGATTATGGGCCTGTATAATAAACGAATGATGTCTGTAACTGAATACCTGTTATGACTATGTTTGCTTTGGTGTATTGTATCTCTTGCCTATTCAGTCCCAGGTCATATCCGGTGACTATCGATTCTATTAGATCGGCTAAGAGGTGCTTAGTGCATCCTCACTCAGATTCGGCCTAGAGTTTCACTGTGTGGATTGGATGTCCGTTATTATTGTTTGTGTGTTTATATTTTAGTTGGTGCATTGGGAACTGATACGGAAAGCCGGTCCCACACCCTCCCCCGCACCTGGCACGGGGCGGCGGAGTGGGGTGTGACAGAAATGAATCCACCCCTTCTCTTCTTTTCTCTTCCTTTCATTTCATTTTTCTTTATTTCTTTGTTTAAGTAAACTCGGGAACACAACGTTACTCTCAAACCCTAGAAAGTGCATTTAGGGCATTGTCTATCTTTTGTTATGGGTTTGTTTACATTACATTATTGTAAGTTTGATAGGAGATATATGATGATGTAACTTAGTATTATTTTGATTTAATAAATAAATATGGTGTGAGTTGTGTCTATGATTGGATGGAAGAGAGTCAGACTCATTAATTTGTTCCTCTTCATGCCATGAAAATCTTAGCAGAGGGAAAGTCGCGCTACCAAGTAACGGGGGTAGGGATGGTGTGCATGACATGGGTGCTACGTGGGTGGGTGCCACCTAGACCCACAGAAGGAAATGAGAAAGTATACCGCATGGCCTTACATTTCACTTTGTGCATCTAATCATTTTCCTACCGTGTTATGTTACAAGTTCATAAACTTTGATAATAACCCATGTGTCTCTATAATATTATACAAATATTTTGCGTAGGTGAAAACTCTAACTTCTACTTTTTCTTCCATCAATTGAACAAATCCCGGTTGTAGTCATTTGATGGTGAAGACACTATCTCACTCATTTAGGTATTTTAAAACTGATTTGGGTGTTTACAAAATCAGAAATCAGAGACAATCAAAATCAAAGAAGATTTGTTACGTTCTACTCAAACCTAATAGCCTCCTACACAAACGGATCGGTAAGGTGCATCGGTGGTGGTGGAAGGCGAAGATTGTTGCAGAACGTTGGTAGTAGACCGTCAATGAAAAATGTGTTTAGGGTTGCAATCATGATCATTTTTTCCTAAAAAAATAAATAAATAAATAAATAAAAATCATCGGATTCGGTGGTGAATGAGTGTCAGAAGATTTACGGTGATGAGTCTACAAAGTTAATTATAACACAAATGCGAAGGGTAATGGGTTAAAGCCCGGACCTTTGGATATGATTTGAAAGTTTAGAACATTAAAATGGGTCAAAAAATATAGGTAAGGGCATAATTATGCCATGTTAGAAATAGAGAACAGAAACTGGGACAAACATCATACCATCTATCAGGAGGGCTGTAATTTACCGCCTGGGAGACATAATTTATGTCCTCTTGGCTGGAAATGTCAGTTTTGTTGTTTTGCGATTTGGAACTATTTAGCTAACAAACTTTATCCCTTTTCATCCAAATGATTAATTAACATAAACACCAACATGATATGGTGTTTATGATAGGTAAGAATCATGCTTAACTCCCGGAGACGATCAAGCTCGTAATGAAGAACCGAACACGTGAAGATGAAACTTGTCGAGCGCCATCGAATTGGGAAGTGTTGAATTATGGATCAACATACTTCTAAATTATGAAACTAAATTGGAACTCATAGCCTATTAATGTGTCACCAATTTAGATACATAAAACTTGTTTAGTTGAGGATTGGGTTATGTAAGAAACCGATCTTGTTCAAGTTATTAGTCAAGTTTTGGTTGTCTTTATAATTATCAATTTTTTTTTTCAAATGAAACCATGTTTGTCTTTAAATAAAGATGTAACGTTAGATGCATTTCCTTGTTACTAACCTGTTACTATCTAAGAGCACCCAATATGGTGGCGTTTTAGGGGGCGTGGAGGGTGACCACGACGTGAAACACCCCCCTTTCGGCATTTTGGCTTTGCGGTGAGCATTCCCGTGGAGAAGACCATGACATGCCCTAAGGCTATCCGTAGTCATAACCCCTGGAGGGACGTTATTCGACACGCGTCGTCCACATCATCAAGGGTCTTTATAACTGAAATTGCGTGTAGTTATAACCTCTCATAACGTATATATAATGATTACATAATTATATTATTATTTAGAAAAAAAACCACTCAAATAAACCTACCCAATAATAAAAAAAAACCAATGAGTGAAGTGGGGAGTGACACCATGCTCAAAACACCTTGGATCAAATTCAGCTCAGAGCGTCCCGAAACGGTGACCCGAACACTATGAGACGTTATAGAGCGTTATAGAGCGTTATAGGGCATGACCCACACTGCCACACATAACCTAAGTATTAATTTTGAAATTGATGTGATTGCTTTTACCCGCGTGTCACACACTGCATGCTTTCCATTCGAAACGCCAAAGGCGAAATTGCTGTTCGACTGTCCGAACCCTAGCTCTCAAATTATCTATCCAATCAAGGCATTTCAATCGATTCTTCATGGCACAATGTTGGGCATTAGTTTAAACATTCGGTGATCGTAGTTCAATCGTGATGTTAGTGGCTCAATGCTGCTGATTAATCTTCCTTTCAGTCAGGGTTTACTAAACTTGTAGAAGATTTAACTATTCATTTTATTGTATATGTTATGTTAGATTTATTTATTCTGTGTTTATTTTATTATTATATTTTAATTATTCTTTAACTTCTTGTAATTTCCGTGATTAGAAGTCTGCGACAAAAATTAATCAGGAGCTTCCAACAAGGGATTAGCTGCTTATAATTTTAGCAAAGTTATATTCGAACTTTTCCAGAAACGATGAATGAGGAAAACAAGAAGCTGGGTGGAGATGAAAACCCGCGTATCAGTTTGAGAGTGAAAGGAATTGGCGAAAAGGAAGCGTTGTTTACCATGAAACGAAGCACACAACTTAAAAAGCTGATGAATGCATATTGTAGCATGAAATATGTTGACCATAATTCCATTATATTCTTGTTTAGTGGATATCAGCTTCGAGCAGAGCAGACCCCACTTGAGCTGGATATGGAGGATGGCGATGAGATTGAGGCTTTAATTGATGCTATTGATGATGGTAATCATAATATGCTACTTTGGTTTCAGTTTGAAACTTAACAAACTGTGTTGCATCAAGTTCTAATTTTAATAGTAATTTTTCAAATGATTGGATACACACTTTGAACATCTGGTAATTAATTTATTATGTATTACCAGTTTCAAAATTACCTTCGAATCTCGTATCTATTTGTCAGTTAGTCGTAGAAGATTAGTATCTTGTTTAGTTGTCACAATTTGTGAAAAATTATGCAATCAAAATGTATGCTTTTAGATTGAAACCAGTTTGAAGTGGATGTTTTGATCTCTTATTTCAGACGAACAAGACGATTGTTGCTCCACTCAACTTGTAGACAAGGATGGTGCTTTTAATGCAGTTGGACTTGATAATTTTATCAAGAAGGTCAAACTTGCAGAATGTGGAATTTCTTATGTGGTTGTTGCTATCATCGGTCCACAGGGCAGTGGTATGTCTTGTTTACATTGTTCTACATGACTCAAAAGATTATATCTTTAAAATTTACATATATAATTGTGAAATGAATGTGTTTCGTACAGGGAAGAGCACACTTCTAAATCATCTCTTTCATACCAATTTCAGGGAAATGGATGCTTATAAGGGAAGGCATGTTTTGATTTTTATATTTTTATGTTTTAAATTATGTTTTCATGGAATGCTTGTTTCCAACATAACATTGTCAGCAAATCAGAGAACAAACAGTAAAAACATGGTGGTTTTTGTGCTAAACCACACATTACAGAGAATCCCTACCCCTCTATTTATACTAAAACCGAACTTAATCACCAAGACACCTAGAATCCTTAAATAGGAAACCAAATCAAACTAATTAAATAAACAAATCAAACTCAAAGACTAAATTAAAACCAACTAAAAAATTCAGACCTTTTTCACATGTGAACAAAGTCACAAAACAAGATCAGTTCCAACTAACATTTCTCTTTAATTACCAGGTCTCAGACTACCAAAGGTGTTTGGATAGCAAGATGTGTTGGTATTGAACCTTGCACCATTGTAATGGATCTTGAGGGTACCAATGGAAGAGAAATAGGAGAGGTTCTTCTAAATTAATATTCTATTTTCACTGTTATCTCATTGTCAGCTATTACATTGAGATTTTATAACTTCTACAGGATGATACTGAATTTGAAACACAAAGTGCAGTTTTTGCGCTTGCTGTTTCAGACATTGTGCTTATAAATATGTAAGTTTGCTAGTTTCTGATTTGATGTTTTGTAGATTTAATTTCTGAATAAGTTTGTGTTACATAGGTGGTGTCGTGATATTTGGCTTCAGAAGGCTGCAAATACACCTCTTCTGAAAACCATTTTTCAGGTAAATTAGCTGTATACATATTTCTTCCAGTTTCTAGATATGATCTTTTGTTTATCTTATGAGTTATGATTTATGTTTTTTCAGGTTATGTTGCGATTATCTATTCCACGTAAAACAAGTTTGCTGTTCGTTATACGTGATAAAACGAGGGTAGGTATTGTTTCTTTTGCAAGGATAGCATAATCTGATGTGAATTTTGATTAATGTTCCTTTCTATTCTCTATAGACACCTCTTGAGATTTTAGAACCTGTTTTGAGGGAAGATATCCAGAAGGTCATTTATTTTTCCTCATGTTTTTTCATATATAATTTATTATTTATGTTGTCATCTTGAAAACCAATAAATTCATACCTCTTATGTTAATGCAATAAATATTGTAGATATGGGATTCCATTCCCAAACCTGATGCCCACAAACATACTCCACTGAGCGTATTTGTTAATGTAAGCCTATAGATATTTTATTATTTTACTTTAATTGGTTATTAGTGCATGCATATCTACTATATTATCACTTTTCATTGATCGAGTGATCAGGTTCAAGTTGTTGCACTGTCGAGTTATGAAGATAAGGAAGAACAATTTAAAGAGCAGGTATGCTAGAAATATAGTTTCTGGTAGTATTTCCATAATTTTGCAACATATAAATTTTCATTAGGATAATGTATACATTGACCACCTAAGTATTTAGAAGTTATCCTTAAGGTCCACCCAAATTTATTAACAACTTTAGAGGCCACTCAAGTGTCAATTTTGTTATATGGCGATTCACACATAAACTTGCACGAAACTGTAAAATGATAAAATGCCCCTAAATTTTCAGATTTTGTCATTTATTCCTTTTGCTAGAGTTGGTATTTAAGTTGTTTTATTATTTGGTGGCCTTAATGAGAAACTGAGTGACCTGTATACACATTATTCTTGTTTTCCTTTTAACTGTTTCCTTCTACTTTTGTTCTGTGAAGGTGGTTGGTTTCCGGCAGAAGTTCTTCCAATCTACTACACCTGGCGGTCTAGCTGGCGATAGGCGAGGGCTTGTTCCTGCTTCAGGGTTTTCCTTCAGTGCACAACAGATATGGAAAGTTATTAAGGAAAACAAAGACCTTGACTTGGTAGCTCATAACGTAACGATTCTGGACCCTTCTAGTAAAGTTTGACATACTTTATAGGTTTTGACATTTTTTAATTTGTAGGTTATGGTGGCAACTGTACTATGTGATGAAGTTGCTAAGAAGAAGTATTCTTCCTTTGTTTCAAACAAGGTTCTTATTTTATTAACTAATTAGCCAGACAAATTCTTTTTAAGGGCGATTGCTTATATATCCTCCTAAAAGATCAAAATCACATATACATCCTTCTAAATTTCATTATCATATTTACTCTTTCCAAATACTTGTATTATATGTATCCATTCGATATTAAGAAAAAACAGCCACGTACAGTATGTTTCAATGGATACATGAACGTTGAGATGCTTGAAACTAATAACATTTTTTTTCTATTTTATTGAAAAAGAGTGCTATAAGTTACCGATTTACCTTTTTAGTGCGTAATGGGTAAATATGATATTTTATAGTGTTTTGAAAGGGTAAATATATGATATTTAAAAATTTGGAATAATATATATGAATTTTTGAACTTTTAGAAAGATGTACATGCAATTTTCTTTTAGATATTTGAACAAATAAACTGTTGCAGGAGTGGATTGAATTACAAAAGGTTTTACAGTCTCTATTTATACCTAGTCTTGGAGAGAAACTTAGTTCTTTGCTTTACAATTGTTTATCAAGGTATTAACAACCTACTTTGGAACTAAAAATATTCAATTTTCGAAGATATGTCCCTTTTTCATCTATTTCAATAATTTGTATTCAGTTATGATGAAGAGACTTCTTACTTTGAAGATAGTGTTAGATCTGCAAAGAGAAAGCAACTGGAAGAGAACTTGATGCAAGTAATGTTTCTTGTTCAATTCTATTCACTAAATAATAACCATTTTGTACCTTTGTTGAGTTGTTCTATTTAGGTCACTCAAAACATACTTCAAGTTTCTATATCGTTTCCTTGTTGTGAATTTCTGTAAAAAGTTTAACATGCAACTTAGTATTACGAGTTAATATGATGACATGGCATTCCAACTATATAAATTCAGTGATATGTTCGTTGTTATGTTCAATGTACTTAACCTTTTTACTATCACATTATTACTATTTTTATCATTAAGTGATCTAAGTTACACAATGGGAAAAGTTGATCACTCTATTGATTTTCAACCTGTTTCTCTTTTATTATATTTAGCTTGTTCAACCGGCCTACCAATTAATGTTGGGACACATACTGCCTGAGATGCTGGGAAATTTCAAAAAAGCACTTAATGATGCTTTGGGTGGAGGACTAGGGTTTGCAGTTGCCGCTCGTGACTGCTCTAAAGAGTTCACAAGACTACTTGATGAAAAATGTATGATATATTAATGTATTTGCCTGTCTATTTTTCCCTTATTGAAAGATTTAACGCTTCTTTTAAAGGGCTAATTGTATAAAAGTAACCAACGTTCCTCAATTTTCAATTTAAGATAATACAAAGGTACAAACTTTCACAAGGTCTTTATTTAAGGTGATGAAAGTTTGAATTGTTTGCTAGTTTAAGGTAGCAAACTAAACTCTTGAAGTAGACAATAAGTTTAGGATGGAGGTAGTACTATGTTATCTAGATTAGATGTTTGAGGAAAGTCGGTTACCTTTTTACACAATAGCCATGTATAAAAAGCAAGTTATTTTGCTTAAGCATCTCGCTCTTATTCATAGTCCTAAACTCCTAATACATGAATCCTCAGATGGCATCAAGCAAGTCTTTTGGGACTTGGCTGAAGTAAGGGATAGATTATCATGTGATTTAGATTCACAAATTGCTGAAATTCGAACTGCCAAATTATCGCAACTTTCTTCACAATATGAGGTAATTTCAAATAAATTTGTATTCATAAATTATAAATTTGTAATCCCTGTGATAAGAAGTTCAATCATTTATTTTTTCTGCAGTCGCAAATGAAAGAGGCATTATGTGGTCCAGTGGAAGCTCTTTTAAAAGGAGGAAGGGATGATACATGGTCTGCAATAAGGAACCTTCTTCATCAAGAAACTGCAAAGGCTGTCTCCGAATTCTCTTTTGCACTTTCTGGTTTTGAAATCAGTGAAGAAGAAAAAGAAGATATTATTTCAAATTTGAAGAATTATTCGCGAGGGTTGGTTGAAGGGAAGGCTAGAGAAGAAGCTGGAAAAGTTTTGTATCACATGAAGGAAAGGTACTGTATGTTTTAAAAATATGCTGCAGTGATATCATATCTTATTATCTGTAACTAATTGCAAATCTATTAAATCACATAGATTTACATATATAATCAAGCATGATGATGATTCAATGCCACGAGTTTGGACTGGAAAAGAAGATATTCAAGCAATCATTAAAAATGCCCACTCTTCTGTAAGAATCACTTCATTAGAGGATTACATTAGTCTTTTAACATGTGTCTTTAAATCTTGTTCATTACATTTTTTATCCTTTTATCTTTCAGTCTTTAAGTTTGCTCTCTATGTTGGCTGCAATTCGTTTGGATGAAGAAACTGATACAATTAGGGATACACTTGTCCCAACTTTAATGGATCCTAGAATAGGCAGTAGCAAGAGTTGCTACTTGCGCGATCCATTGGCTTCAAGCACGTGGGAAGAGGTATTGTGTATTTTTTTGCATGAATATTGTAGCTTTTAATCAAGTCTTTTTTGCTGATGAATCTAAATAATTAATTTTTATTTATTTGATTTTAGGTGCCAGCTACAAAGACACTCATAACTCCTGCTGAGTGCAAATCATTGTGGAATCAATTTATAAAAGAAACTAAAGATACCGTAGCTCAACCTATTGCTTCCCAGGTATGGATTTGTGATTTTGATGACCGCAAATGGTGGATTGTTGACTTCATAATGAGGTCAACGAATCAGGTGTATCCGATGAGATTTCAAAGAAAGAATTGATATCCACACACAATATATTGAAGAAACTATCTCAAAACTTCAATTAGGAAAACTCTCTTGATACAAATAACCCTAATCTAGAGCTATATTTATAGATCTAACCTAACTTGGATAACAAGCCAACGTGTTAGTATCTAATACAAAAGTTTCCTAAACACATTATTAGGATTGGATTTACACTAAAGCCCCTACACATTAAGAAGACTTAGTAACGCCTCCCTCCTCATCGAGTTTGGCCGGCCCACTCACATACCCGTGAGTTTGGGCTTTGAATTATATCGGTCCAACAAGATTTCGGTTCACAAAAATATGGATATTAATTGTCGAATTTATCTAAAAGACTCAAACCAACTGAACCAGTTTATAGTTAGCTAGGTCGATTTTTAGACAACCCTTACACTATCAATCATGGTAAGTTTGGGTTTATTAAGCTTAAATACATAAAGTAGTAACAATATTACGTAAAAGGAGTTCATCTTAGATGTGAACATCACTCCAAACATTTTAGAACTTTCAATATTTACAAATACTAGAACATAGATGCTCCCATAAAAGACAAATTCATAAGAATTACAATGAAAGGGACATGTGATGCAAATATCTTGAAAGTCTGTTTGAATTTAGTTTTGTAAGCAATAGTAGTGTTGATTTTAGTCAATTCAAAATAATGTTTATGTCAACCTTTATGCTACAATGTGTGGTTTATATAAAATAATGATTGTTCATTTTGTATTTTGATTTGACATCTTGTTCCATTATGTAGATGCAGATGCCACATGCCGTGGGTAGCTCATTAGCTCGACCGCCAAGCACACCGGGTGGCTATAGTATCCCCTCTTCGTCACTTCGAGAGCGTAACACATCATCTCGAGGGCCTTGCACATCGGGTAGCGGCCACTTGCATGACTTTGGAGAAAGAGGGGGGAAGGGAGGTAGTAGCATCGGACACCCTGAGTCTCTTAACTTCGATGATATGATGATTACTGATTCTGATATTCTTCCTGAGTCTCTTATTATTTATTAATAATTATAATTAATATTTACTAATTATTATTAATTCTTAATAATATTATAATATTATTTATTATTTATTATTTATTGTTTATTATTTATTATTCATTATAATTAATATTTACTAATTATTATTAATTCTTAATAATATTATATTGTTATTTATTATTTATTATTATTTGTTATTTATATAATTTATTATATTCTTAATAATATTATTAATTCTTATTAATTCTTATATATAATATACTATTATTTATTATTTATTATGAATTCTAAATAATAATATATTTTTATTTATTATTTATTATTTTTAATATGATTAATTAATATTAACTATTATTAGTATTATTATTTTATTATTATTATTATTATTATTAACGTCTCAGTATTTGGTTTTTTTGTAGGTGTTATGGCTGATTTAGATATAGATGGTTGTCAGTATCTCCAGTTTGCCCCGGGGACGAGAGCACGAGAGAGACTTCAGAGGTTCAGGGGGTGGACGATTAGAGGGTCAGATGTAGTTGACGTGCCATTTTTGACAGAGATTGAGGCCGTTGGGAGATACAACACAATCGTACCGCAGGATACTCCTTTCAGGCGCCTTTTCGATACAGCCGGCCTGCCCACGTACCCGTTGTTAGTACTGGAGTTTTTATGCACTTTTGCTTACAGACCGGTTGACGGAGATTTTCCACAGGCTGCTCACGACATCATGGTAGCTGAGCCCATTGCGGTTCATTTCTCACTTTTCGGGGTGGAGTATAGGTACACACTACGTGCATTTGCGGTCTTGTCAGGGTTATACACCGAGGATGAGACACTATCCTCGATATACACTCAGGCCATAAAGGCCGTTCCTGAGCATGATCTGGAGCAGTGGTGGAAGTCGATCGCCGATATACCGGTAGGGGGACTGAGCACCGAGCTACAGAGATTAGGGACCCCCTTTTTAGATACCTGCATAAACTCATCAGTACCTCTATTTCATCACGTGGCTTTAGCAGAGAGCACGTCACGGGGACAGATTTATTTTACTTTTACTGTTTGATTCGTCGGAGGAGTGCCGCCCTAGCCCACGGCATAGCTATATTTCTGGGGACGCACGATAGTAGGAAGCAGGGGAGTGATATTTTTTGCGGGCCATATATCACACGGATTGCATCGTCGATAGGTGTCCTCCTTGATCACCAGCACGAGATGCCCGCACCACTGCCGGCTAGGACACTTGGCAGGCCGACCATGAGCAGCATGCGGATAATCAAGAGGTTTGGTACTCGTGGGCATTATTTTTACCGGATGGTGCGGGATGGTGTTGTTTGGGTTCCAGAGGATGCTGGTGGGGCTCCGGCACAGCCGCAGGGAGGGCAGGATGAAGGGCAGGGAGGGCATGATGGAGGGCAGGGAGTGAACCCCGGGGACGTTGCGCACGAGGTGCAGGTCGTGCGTCATATGTATAGGGCAGTGAGGATGCCTCGGGTTGTGAGGGAGACTTTAGACCGAGTGGTTCAGATTCAGGACCGAATGGTTCAGATTCAGGCATGGCAGTGCCAGATGTTGATTGGGATTGCAGCCCGTTTGGACTACCATGACCACCCTCCATTTCCACAGGCACCGGCTGGTCAGGGCGACGTTCAGGACGAGGCAGATGATGATGATGATGATGACATGGCTGGGGATGAGGATGAGGAGGACCATTAGCGATGTCTCATTTTATTTTTATTTATTTATGGTGATGTACTCATGAATACTACTTTATTTGTTTTTATGTTTGCTTGTGATGGCGTACTATTTTGTTATGTTCGTTGTGATTGTGATGATGTCGATTGATTGTGATATCGAATGATTTGTATTATTACGTTTGCATTTCTAAACAACGTTTATATAATCACAATCTTTCAAATAAAGCACAACCCGTCGATCATTATGAACATTCTTAAAATTCACTCCACATTGCAGAATCTCCTACATAGTGGAAAGCAGAGAAGGATTTATTAGTTTCAGCTTTTAAGCATGCAATTAAGAAGAACTGGGGGTAAATAAATTACCTTCATCATATTCCATGAGTTGTTGCTACCTGGAGAATAATCAAGAACCGCCTTATATGCAGGGTTTGACATGGCAGTTGCAGCCAATACTCTAACTGGTTCACCAGCAGCGAACATATTATTTGTCATTGCCCCATACTCAAATTGGATTACTGAGTTGCTACAAACATTTCTCACAGTTCCATCATAGCAGATGACCACATCTCTTAAAATCGCCATTGAGTTTTTGAAAAGGATTCCTGGCTCGGTCAACCCTCTTGAATACCTGATCATCACTTCTCTACTCGCAATTGAATGAACCATTTCTTGATACGGATCTAGCCCATAGAATAAACAGCTCCTGATTAGCCCGAACTCTTCATACGGGTAATTTTTTGGAAAGGGGTAATTTCCAACAAAATGTGAAGACAAGTCTTCAGCCAATGTTCTTGAATATAGACGTCCCATTTCATAGATTTGTAGGCCCAAGAATCCAATTTGTTGAGCTATTCGTGTTAGGGCAGACTCACTCTTAGGGTCTATCAAATTACCCATGGATGAAAATCTTAGAATAAATTCAGAGATGGGATTCTTACATGCCCGAAGATTTTTCTCGAGTTGCATGTCAATTACCTCATTGTAATTAGACCTCAAGTGATATAACAAATGTGCAACTTCTAGTAGTTGGTCTTCTATGCTTCTTATAGCATCATTTGAAATCACAAAATCCTCCAAACTTAGACTAAAGCCTTCACTGCATAAATATTCCATTAACATTGGCTGCAGGGAGTTAAAAAGCTTCAGAACTTCTCTTGGCCTGGTTTCAAAAATGTGTGGCATTTGTACCCTTCTCTGAGTGAGTAAGTAGAGAAACCATCTCTATAAGTTAAACTAAGCTTGTCATCAACTAACTTTTGGAGAAAATTTATGTTAGTGCTTAGTGACCCGTTCTTCAAAAGTTATTCTCTGAGCTATCTCAATTGGGACACCTTTATACGGGTCGCCCGTTTTGAAAATAGACTATAAAAAGAAACCTTATACTCTACCGTTAAACATCACATTACCATTAAGTCATCAGCAGCATATGACGTATTCACATATCCCCTTCTCTCTCTCTCTCTCTCACTCTCACGGATACACCATATAACACACACAATTGATTCTGAAAAGAAAAAGAAAAGACACCCGTTTTTCCAAAGACCCTTTTCATTCATCGTGTAGTTGAATACTTGGACTTATTCAATATTTGAAGATGATTGAAGACACTAGTAACAGTGACATTTCCAATGCCAACATTGATGTGAAAGCCAAGATTATGTCTCATCCTCAATACCCTCGTTTGTTATGAGCTTATCTTAATTGTCAAAAAAAAATTCGTACCCACCCCAATTTGTAAAAATTACAAATTTCGAACCGACCAATTAAATTTTCATGAAATAATTATTCCAAAAATTACAATTTATTTTTAGTTTTAAAAAATATAATAAACAAGCCAAAAAAAACACAAAATAAAAACAAAAACAAAAAATATAAATTTAACCTATACGCTGCGTATTGTCCGAAACGCAGCGTATAGGATCATTCCAGTGTCAATCGGTGCAGAGAATGTCATGTTGTCGCTTATAAGTCAAATACGCAGCGTATAAGCTTACACGTAGCGTATCAGGCTGTCTAAATAGAATACGCTGCGTATTGTAGAATACGCTGCGTATTAGGATGTCTAAATAGATGGACCGATAGGTATAGGGCAGTCAGGATGTCTCGGGTTGTGAGGGAGACTTTAGACCGAGTGGTTCAGATTCAGACATGGCAGTGCCAGATGTTGATGGGGATTGCAGCCCGTTTGGACTACCATGACCATCCTCCATTTCCACAGGCACCGGGTGGTCAAGGCGACGTTCAGGACGAGGCAGAGGATGATGATGATGACATGGCTGGTGATGAGGATGAGGAGGACCATTAGCGAGGTCTCATTTAGTTTTACGTTGTTTATATAATCATGTATGTGGAACTATCTTTTTATTATGATGATGCATGCAATATATTTTGTGTTGTTTAACTTTGATAAATGTATTTTCTTTTCTATGGTTTGATTGCTTTTCCATTAGATAAATAAATGTTATGCTAAATAAATAAATGAAAGATTACCGGTTTAGATTATCATTAGGTCGTACAATTATAAATTAAAATAATAAAAAATAAATTAAAATAAATTATAAATATAAATTAAAATTATGAGTATAAATTAAAATGTAAGGTTTTCCTATTTCTACACTCCATTACTAGGCTGTAGTGTAATAAACATAAAATAAAGTTAAATATAAATAAAATATAAAATAAAGTTATAATTTTGTTAACGTGTTTTTTTTATAATAAAAGTAAATTTCGACACCATCAACCAGATAATATTTCGATACGCCTTCAAACATTTCTCGATACATATAATTTCTAGCACCATCAACCACATAATATTTCGATACGCTTTCAAACATTTTTCTAAATATTAATACAATCAAAAGCATTTCTTAGGGGGCCGTTCGAGCTGTTCCATAAACTCCTTTAACCTATTTCCTTCCATTTTGAAACTTCTTGCCGTCATAGTCATCCAACTCACTGTGCAGAACGTACACCCTTATACTCCTGTCATCGTTTTCTGAATTGTACTTGGTTAGCAAACTGGCGTCTGAATCATTCACTAATTCCATCAAACCCGTATCAAAATTATTATAATTCTTGGGCTTAAAGTAATACCACAGGTTGGTCTTATCATGAAACCCGAGATCCTGCATTATTAAATCCATGTACGAAAACATAAAGCTACATACGTCTATGTAGTCAACATGAACACATACACCGCCCTCGTATCTCCTACCAGGTAAAGATGTAAAATGGTCTCCGAGAAATTTTTTTAACGTGAAGTATTCGAGATGTTGTGAGTACACATCTTGTACCACCAATTCGTCCTCATAAATATTTGACGAACGAATTGAATAAAATTTAGGGTTGCTCCTCATAGTTTTTTTTCTTTTTTGGTGTAAACAGAAAAATTTATTAAAATTTGTTGGAGAGATAGATAGTTTGGATGACTATGATGATATATATAGGTGGAAATGGAAAATTTCAACCTACCTACCACTTCTACATCTATATGGAGCGTATATGGACATACTAGGCGTATACACATTAAAATACACCTACCAAGCATGGTTTTCTCCCGATTTTAATACATGAACCTAATACGCTGGGTATTCGATAATACGCCGCATATTAGGACAACCTCGTACAGAGGTTGGCGGCTGCTGACTTCGATACGCTGCGTATACACCTATACGCAGCGTATTGAAGTGTAGAAATAGGAGATTTTGTCATTTTATGGATGTACAAATAGAGGAGACCATTTGTTCATTTGGAAGACCCTATTTGATAGGCTAAAGATGTGAAAGAAAAAGCAGAGAATGACGAACTAAAAGACACTGGTTACAATCCACATACAAACATAGATGATAGATGCCTCATACACACAATCTGTTAATGAAGATTAAAGGTTGGACCATGAGGGGTGAACCCAAGTTTTTTTTACTATGGGTTAGTTTTTTTTGTTTGAAATTCTATCAATCAAATGTTAAAATATTTTCGGTTTAGTCAGGTAAGGTTGATCACACAATACAAATACAAATATACAATACGATAATTAAAAAAAACATTGTCATTAGAAATTAGATAAACATATAATATAAATACGATCATCTTTACGAGTTAAAAAAAACTACATATAGTTGTTGCCTATGGGTTTCAATCTTGTGAAAATGTTGTATTACATTAAAAAAACTAGGGTTATAAGATGAAATTGGTTTCCTTTCGTCCGGATCATATGTAAGATCATTCAAGTCCATTTTCAGGTATTTACTACTTGAAGATGACGTTTCAAGATTTGATGGTTTACTTGAAAGATTTGATGGTTCGAGCTTGGAGACCTTGAACGCCTGAACAATTAATTGATGATATATCATATATATTTGAAAAATTAATAAAAATTTATAAAATAAATTATATATAAAATCATATAAAATAAAAACAATTTCGAGAATCTAGTTAGAGAGAAAGTTGATTGTTTATATAATTAGACTATTTCTATTATTCATCTATTATCTTTTTAGATAACTAAACCAGCTAAATTAATAATTTTAATAATTTTACCATTTTAAACTCTTAAAAATAAATATAAATATATAATCTACTGCTTTTAAAATCTATAAGAAAATAAAATTTGATTTCTAACTATTTTTCAGCATGTACAATTATACTTTCTCAAACCGGAAAACCCGAGGGCCTTATAGCAATTAGTTGTTTCTTAGATCGCGTTAAATTGACCTTTATACCCCTGCTCGTCTCGCTATAAATTAGACTAGGGTTTCCTCTGTAGTCGTTCACTTCAGCCGACTGCAAACTTCCGAGCGACTCCGGGCAGCCATCGCATATCTCAGAAACAGGTACACTCCATGAATTACTGTTCTTCATTTACACATGATTGCTTGATTGATTTAGAAATCAGTGATCCACGAATCAGTCGTCGTTTCAAAACGAGCGCAATTGTTACCGGATTACTCCTTTAGAAGGATATTTAAGATCTGTATGTTATCATGATTCTTAGTTCATATAGTGGATATATATATACACTGCATTCCGATGGAGATTAGGCTTTTTTCGAGAGATAGATTATCATTATCGATACTGTTTTTTAGTAATCTGATTCAATTGATTGATTCCTGACGTTCACGTTAAGATCTAATTTCTAGCTTATTTCTTAGAGAAAATTAGTTTAGAGTTGCAGACAGGATTAGGTTTAGATGTAAATTAACTAAATCAGTAATAATGCTTTAATCTGGCCGACTATAAGACTATAAGCTAAACAATAGTATGTTATCTGATCCAATTTTTGGGTTAAATCTCATATAGTCAATTTACTGCAAATTTCTTGCAGAAGATAATATTCAATCATCTGTCAATGGCGCCCACTTTCTATGTTGGTTCAGAGGCTGGTCTGAAGAAACTCGATGAGTACCTTCTGACTCGGAGCTACATCTCTGGGTGAGTTAACTTATGTTATTTGATAGATAGTTCATAATAGTTTTTAGATTTTTATGGTGTAGATTATTGATAAATCTTGTTTTATCAGGTACCTAGCCTCAAAGGATGACCTCACCGTCCATGTTGCTTTCTCAAAGCCTCCATCATCCCAATACGTGAATGTTTTACGTTGGTTCAACCACATTGAGGCACTTTTGAGAATTGCGTAAGTTCTTGAATCATTATTATTTGTTGATTATACGCTTCTTAAGGACTTTTTAGCAGTAAAAGTTGTGCAATTTAGTTAATACTTATTGTCGTATATTCGTATTTCTTGTAGTGGTGTCTCCGCTGAAGGAAGCGGTGTTACCGTGGAGGGATCTGCTTCTTTCCCAGAGGCTCCTGTTGCTAATGGAAAGGTAATATTGACTTACTTTTCTAGTTTTTGTTTAACCTTATGTTCTTTGGTGTTTCCATTTGTTTGATTATTTGTGCTTACCAAAATGTGATTTACATGTATATTTTATTCAGACTGCTGTTGATGAAGATGATGATGATAGTGATGTGGATCTTTTTGGTGAAGAGACCGAAGAGGAAAAGAAGGCTGCTGAAGATCGTGCAGCTGCAGTGAAGGCTTCTGGAAAGAAGAAAGAGTGTGAGTTTCTGCTTCTTTTATTATATGTGTCTCAAGTTTTACCAATCAAATTTTTTGATAACCAATGAGTTAAGTTAAAACTCGATGTACCCGTCAGGTGGCCTTCAAGGGATTGTGAGTTTTGCTTTTGTCAACATTGTTATTGTTTTATTTACTTATTTATTTGTTTATTTTGGTAATATTAACAGCCGGCAAGTCATCAGTCTTGATGGATGTTAAGCCTTGGGATGATGAGACTGACATGGTGAAACTTGAGGAGGCCGTTAGAAGTGTGCATTTGGATGGCTTGTTGTGGGGTGCATGTATGATTTTTACCTTTTTTATAATATTTATTGTATTGCTAAATTAATGTTCAAAGTTGGTTTGTTAACAAATATTTCCATGGTTGCAGCCAAGTTGGTACCAGTAGGGTATGGTATCAAGAAGCTTCAGATCATGATGACTATTGTTGATGATTTGGTTTCTGTTGACACGCTCATTGAGGAAAGACTCACTGAGGAACCAATTAACGAGTACGTCCAGAGTTGTGACATTGTCGCCTTCAACAAGATCTGTAAGTTGTTTTCCTAAACAGTATTTCTCTGGTTCTTTTATGACGATGTTTTTACTGATGATTGTTTTTGAACATTTCAGAGGGCATCAATGGTGACTGGATTGGTATTCTGAAGCATGGTTGGTTTATTTTTGTTATCTGTTTTCACCCCTTCATGGAAAATCATCTATCATTAGACCTGTTTCAGTTTTGAATATTGCTATTTTTATGTTTCTTTAGTTTTATGTTCAGATACACCATCTTTCGGGCAAAAAGTCCCAGCATTTTTGTTTTTTGACTTAACAAATTCTAAAACTTAACGTGACATGAGTAATGTGGGATTAAATCTATTATAATAATGTATCAATATAATCATAATAATAATAGTACAGTTACAATTTAGTTTATCTTAGGGGTTGACAAAGTACCACGTAATGTGTGAGGCGTTCCTAGCCAGTTAGCCCGTATGTGGGAGGGCCATTGTTGGAGTACAGCCGTAAAGGAAAGAAGGGGTGTTGTAAAAAGTACGCATGTTGGCCTTTTACAAAGTTAAAAATATGGTAAGATGTTAATGGTCTTAAGGGATCGTTCGGGTTTTTAAAATCGGGTTATGTTGCCCGGGCTTTTAGATTTTGAAAATAAAATCGAATATCAAACCAATTAAGTTAAGTTACGTGTATCTAGTATTTCAGGTTGGTTTTAATTGGTGATTGAGTCGATCTTGTAAATAAGCTCATTCCTAAGGCTTCCAACATGGCATCGATTTTTTGATGATGTGGCATTGTGCCATGTTATCATTTATGAAACTTCTAAGAGAGGAGGGTATACTCTAGCTTGAGAGAGCTTTATTGGCTTCCCACAGCAACCATACCACCCCCTATGGTTACCACTTTTCGATTTCACGCTTTGTGAGCATTTGAAACTTTCTTTTAATTTTTTTTCAAACCCCAAGCTTTAAAGCTTTAAAAACCCACCATACGCTCCATTTATGAAAATTCTAAGGGAGTAGGGTATACCCTCAGCTACGAGCTTCAGCTTGAGAGAGCTTCATCTGCTTCCCCTAGCAACCATGCCACCCCCTACGGCTGCCATATTTCGGCTTCACGCTTGAAGTTGTCCATCTTTGCGAAGTAGCAAGTAACTGCGAGCTTTGTGAGCGTTTGATTTTCTTTTTATTTTTACTTATGTCAAACCCCAAGCTTCAAACCCCACCATACCCTCCTGTTTTAAGTTTCAAGGCTTCAACCTCTATTTTTTTCTCCTGCCTGATGTGATTGGCTACATCTTAAAGCTTCAAGACTTCAAAATGTAACCATGCCCTCCTCCCTAGTTTATTCGTTGTATATTATAGCTTTCTTAGGGAGGAGAGTATGACTTCATTTTGAAGCCTTGAAACTTCAAGATGCATCCAATCATATCGTGTCACGTTAGGAGAGAGAAAAGAATTGATCACTTAAAGCAGCTTTGAAGATGGAATATATGGTTACTTTTTGAAGCTTCTAGGCTTGTTTTTTTTAAATATATAAAGTAGTACTAAATAACTAAATGAAAAACCACATAAAACTAATTTAATAATAAAAATAGAGCATAAAATTCTTAAATAAAAATAACACATTCCTGAAAATGAATACATTACTAAAAATTGCATTTCCATTGATTTTTTTTCTTGCTTGTTTGAGAAGAAAGTGTATAAATAATAGATGTAGAGAATGTTTGATTATTTGGGAGTCTAAAATGGTTTATAATGTAAAAATGAGAGATCTACAAAAATTAAATAACGGAGCTGTTGGATCTGACCATTGAACGGTCAAGTGGGGAAGGAGTACCGTTGAACAGTCAAGTGGGGAAGGAAGGAGCGCAGCTAGTAGCTGTTTTGCCAAGTTGTGCAGCTTCAAAACAGGAAGTAGAAGTGAGTAGCTGATGGGGGTGGCATGTTTGGTTGGTAAAGCCGCGGATGCCTTCCCAAATCGAAGCCTGAAACCGAGGGTATACCCTCTGCCTTTATAACTTGAGTATCAGAGTTAGGGGTATCTTGATATTTTCATTTCATGCTATAATTCTATCATACACATAATAATTAAAGGTTGTAGATCTTTCTATTATGTTATTATGTTATAGTTCCTGTGTTAGTCCCGTTATATCCTTTGCAAAACCCTTAATGAGGTATCCCCACCTATTTAGTAACAGGGTGACAAAAAACAAAACCATGTAACTATGGAATAGGAAACCCTTATTTAGATTGTAAGTTTTTTTCTAAAGATGTGCCCTTAAGAACTAGTCATAAATAAGAACTAGCCAGTTCTGATTAAAAAGTCTTAACTAGATATAAACTCCTAACATCTTGGTTGTAAAGCTTATACTTTAGCTACCAGATTGTCCCTTAAGAATTAGTCACTCCCGAATCCCAATTAAAAATTCCAAAAAATCATGATAACAAAAGGTTGAAAGTCAATCGTAAAATTTTTGTTTGGAACCTAAGAGATCTTGGAATTTTAGTAACTTCATAACTGGGTTGAAGAGGAGACAGCTAGCTAACGGCCTCAGTTAGAAGCAGTAGAATTTTACTGTTTCTAACTGACTTTAGATGAACAGCTTAGACATACTCTAGTTGTATCTGTTAAGCTAAGGGTCTCAACATGAGCAATTTCTCTAACCTCTTAGGTATTGACAAGTTACAACCATCACACCTTTCCCAAACCCTGAAAAATGCCAATGGCTACGAATAAGATTATACGGGTTTGGCTTGAAATTAACTCATACTAAACCGAAAGTTCTAATCAGCAGTTGTATTGCATTTAGTTTGGGTAAACGAGATTAATCTAATTCCGGTTTATTTTAACTTGAATCGGCTAAAAACAACACCCTATGTGGTCTGATTTTTTTTCAGAAATAGGCTTTTTGCCAATAAAGTTAACAAGAATGGGTGTTATATATATTTTTTTTCATAAATGGTAATTTCACACTTCCCAAGTGCGAAATTAGGTTCGGATTCTGGTTTGGACATGAAACTCTACAAACGAAGCAATGGAGGAATCTTAGGTGGGCCCATTTCGCACTTAGCAAGTGCGAAATTGTCATGACTCTTCTTTTATATTTTAATCCTTTTAGTAGGTGATCTCATTCAACAAGACCAGTCTCTCTGGTGTTTTTTAAGAACCCATGGATCCACTTTTAAAATTACTTTTTTTAACATCCCCTTCTGAACATCACGTTTGTTACAAAAAGTCAAAAACCCAAGTGTTGATGTGACTCCATCAAGTCTCTCTCCACCTTTATAAAGCACAAAACTTGTATCTATGTAAAACCTATATCTATGTTGATGTGACTCCGTCAACTCGTTTTTCAAATGGGTTTTGGTTTTCTTGATAGTAACTCATTTGGGTTGTCAGTTAATCCGTTGCAGTGTTACTTACGACAACAAATCAATTGTTATCAATGGCGAAAGAAGAATCCTCATATCTGGTTCCGTACATTATTCCAGAAGCACCCCTAAGGTACCTCATCTTTCTCAATCTAATTTCGCACTTGGCAAGTGCGAAATGGGCCCACCTGAGATTCCTTCTTTGTTTCGTTTGTAGAATGACATGTCCGAGCCAGAATCCGAACCTAATTTCGCACTTGGGAAGTGCGAAATTACCATTTATGAAATAAAATATATATAACACCCATTCTTGTTAACTTTATTGGCAAAAATCCTATTTATGAAAAAAATTCATGTGGTCTAGCTTTAATCAAATCAAAACCATAACAAAATGACTAATACCGAATTTAAACTTTAAGAATAAAATGGCAATTTGAATCAAATCAAATGGACTAAACTAAAACCATTGTTAACATTCATAGAACCCCAACTTCAAAGAACACCATTAACACCTTGATACCATAGGCTAAAGCCACATGGTTGACTGAGCTTGTTTTAACCGGTTACACAACCCACCAACCTGACCTACGAAATCTGAATAAAATGTCGTTGAACATTTAAATTCCAGAAAGCAAAATCACCTCATAATTGAATATAGGATAAGAATCTTTGGAAACAAAGAGACATGGTTCTGATATAACAACCGAAAACAAAAACATCATTCTTTCTACCAACAAACTATCAGTCCCACTCATGAGGATGCACCCTTGACTTAAGCTTAGTTCTTGGTTCTAGGAGCCAACTGTGACTCAGGCTGCAATATCCACAAATGTTTCCCAATCAATTAAAACATTTGACAACAGAAAATTATATAATTATTGAAGATTATGAAAGGAGACTAAACCACTAACCTCCTTTTTAACAGGCTCTTCTTTCTCAGACAAGGTGAGTTCAATGTGACAAGGAGAAGACATGTAAGCTACACATGAAAACAAAAGGTTATTAGTCATTTACCTAAAACAAATCAGGCATTTTGACCCAAAGCTGTCTATACCCGTTAACAAATCCACCAATAGAAAGCACGAAAAAATAACGTCCCAAATGACACATTTTGACACAAACACATTTAGAGCCGTTATCAAAATCTATTGATAAATAAATGTAAATATTAAGGATACAAAAAACTCACGGTTAATTCTTCCATGTGCACGGTATGTCCGACGCCTCTGTTTCTGTGCTTGGTTCACCTGAATGTGAGATATGTGAAGAGCATCCACATCCAACCCCTTGACCTACAACAACTCAAAACATGCAAGAACTTAGTAAGGTGAAAAAAATTACAAAAAAGAAATACTTGATACTAATTCATTGAGTATTAGCAGTTTTCACACCTCGGCGTTACTCTCAGCATTTTTCAGCAGATCAAGGATAAACTTTGCAGACTTGGCAGGCCATCGTCCTTGTCCATTGGAGTGACGGTTCTTTGCTTGTGCGGTACGTCCAACACCACGGCAAAAACGAGTGAAAGGAATGGCTTGCTTGTGGGCCAAGACATCTTCTAAGTATCTCTTAGCCTTGATTAAAGGCAACTTGCGGATAGCATGGGCAGTTTCACGGGTGTTCTAAAACAAACAACAATAGTTCAAATATTAATATAATCATCTGAAACGACAATGCAAAACATTAAATCACAACTACATTATACACATGCCTTAAAATTAGAGAATAATGAAAGTAAAAGTAGATTATGTGTCCTTTGTGCAGAGATATCATACAACATTTTATAAAAAAATGTTTTTTGATTATCGATTACAGCATTCATGAAGTTACACTGTAACATATATTAACAAACCTAGCTTTCAGATTCTGATTTTTGATATGCATATATATGTTTTCAAAATCTGAAGAGTAAATTGCTATTTACAATGAGAACCAGAAGCATAGAACTGTAATTTGATAAGGTCTAAGAGTTCACACCAATGATATGAGCTATAATGATTTTCCAAATGTGAAAAAAACAATAAATTAAAGACAAGTGAAGTAATAAACATCAAAATACCTTGAAATGACACCTGAGATCAGATCCCCTAGCTTTGCAAGCTGATTATATACACAATAATACAAACAAAAACTCAATCAGCAAACCTAAAGGCTATAAACCCTAAAATTAACAAACAATGGAATAGAATCGCCATCCAAAATCAAAAGTACTCGTGAGACCTAATTCCAAACGATTCGCCGTGATTTAATTTCAAATCTGAAAAACGGAACATCTGTATATACTAAGAATCTGAAACATAACTCAAAAAACTTACATTTGGTGGGGTTTTCTGGCTCCTTTGAGTATTTCACCTGAGATCATCGATAACGACAAGAAATTAGTACATTTATACAGATATCTCTGTTTACCGGTGCTGTTTGAGTGTGTGTTTGGGTGAAACAGGCGGTGGAAAACTCACCATGACTGCTGCTGATGATGATTGCGTCGCCGGAGAAGATGGTGTGAATTCTTCGGAGGCCGCCCCAACAAAGAGTCTAATGAAAGGAGGTCTAGGGTTTCTTATTATAACTACCCCTGGCCCCTGGGTTTACATGGACTTGGGTTGGGCCTTGTACTGACCCAACTTTCAGTTGGGCTTTTTCTATTGCAAATAAGAGAGAAATTACGTTTTTTTTTAAATAACAACCTAACGAATGAGATATGATATAGGTTGTTAACCAAATATAACTTTTCGAGTTAAAGTTGACGGAACCAAAGCATCACAAGCCAATTGGAAGCCGCGGAAAGACGAGAAGAAATGATGCAAATGAGAAGGATGATGAACTTGTGAAAAGTGGAAAGTTAAGAAGGAAATGCAAGAGTGTTATGTGTTAGAAATCTAGGCACAACTCAAGATCTTGTGAGGGCCAAGGGCAACCAACGTCACACACCGATCACTCTGATTATGGTCCAAGGTCATCTTGAAAATGATTGTGTTTTTTGGGCTGTTTGGAAACTGTTTATGGTCATTCTTGAGTTTATATTTGAAAACTGATCACTCTTTGTCTTTTGTTTCTGATTGTAGACTGATTATTGTTTCTTTATTGTTTTTGTTTAAAAATTGGTTATAGTCAATCTTTTGCTTGCAGTGAAATTATGAATTTGATTATAACTGTTTTGTTATGGTTTGTATATTGTTGTTCGTGAATTGGTTTAAAATTGTTTTGTTATGGTCTGATATTATAACGATGAATTGATTTAAAAGGTGCACTTTAGTATGCTTTTTAGTATGTGAATTGGTTTAAAACTTCACTTTTAGTAGTAAAAATTACTAAACTTTATGCAAATTAACAATGAAAACTATAGTTTGAATACCAATACCAATACATAATATTTTTATGCCTTCTAATCTATTTGACAACATTCTAAAACAATGGCAACATAATTTAGGCGGCATTATGGACAGAAACAACTTTGACAAAATTCTAAAACAATGGCAACATAATTTAGGCGGCATTATGGACAGAAACAACATGCTTGGTCAACAAAGATGCACCGGCCTCAACAGAGCACGATGTTATTGTTGCAATCACATCTTTAAAGGGTCATCACACACAAAGATAAACATCTCACAAAAAAAACCAAGTAACATTTTTTATTAACAAACTAGATTATATACCCGTGAAGTTCACGGGTTGGGAATAAAATTTGTAATATATATTAATCATTAAAGTAAGACAACCTTTGCTCAAATTATAGTTTCAAATCAAAAAGCTAATTGATCAGTATAATGTCAAATCGGTTGAATTTAAGATTGAAAGGTTGTTTCATTTGAGATAATAGATTGGGTTATTAAAAAAATTGAGATACAAAACACATTTATCAAACAAACAAAATCTACAAAAACTTCCCACTTTGGATCAAAATTGATTTAACTACAATTGTTTGACGCAACAAATTATATATAGAAATACCAATACAAAATACAAGTAATCAAAAACTTCTTTGTATACAACATTAATTAGATGTTCTATTAGTAAGGTTACCATTCTATATTGTTTTCTCAGTATCACCGCCCCACAATAAACAAACAATTACACAAACTAACTTAAAAAAAAAAAAAAGAAGATAAAAAGAGCTTGGTTTAGAAAAACCATGACACTCTCTGAGGCGTTTAGGTCTTAAACCAGTTTATTGTCTCTTCAACCCGAGCATTTTTCACCTTGTAACAATGAAGATGGTTAAATCCCATCGAAGCAAGTTGAGAAACAATATATTTATTAGGCAAAACCTCTGTTAACTCTCTCATTTTCAAGAACTACATGGTACAATAAAGTGGTAATTAGTGCTACAAACTATTTGAATTAAACAAACATTTTATATTGAACAGTGGTATTTCATACTATCTTGCAATAAATATAGTTTGTTTGAACATATAATCTATTGTTGCCATGTGCCAGTGAGATTTATATTTAGTACATGAAATGAATAGAATATTGTAGGTCATGTGATGGTCGAACTGATATACATGATATCATTGGCATGGTTTAAAAGGAGAGAAAAATGTATTCAAATCTTGTATACAATTTATTAGCAGATCGTCCTAGTATCATGTCAACTATCTTTGTGGTTGTTAATTAACTTTTACAATTCAAACTCTTTAATATTGCTATTTGACATTTAGACATAACTGATTCCAAGTATCCAATATCGAGGACACAAAACTATTGTGTTTTGACCACTTGGCGTGATGGAGATGGCGCCCTCCCACTCTTGTTTCATTTGCTTGTTTTTTTTATTCTTTTTTATTAGTGGCTATAATTATTTAAGGAATTAAAAAATAATAATATAATATAATTGTGTAAAAATTAAAATGCGTTATGTAACTTTATTACTACACCATTTTTCAGCCATGAAGCTCTTGATGACGTGGATGACACGTGTCGGATAAAACCCCTTAAAGGGCTTTATGAGTACGGATAGCCTAAAAATCAAGTATATTCATCAACCTAAATGTTACTGTCTTGATTTAACATGAGATGCAAGTTTTGGGTTCCCAAGAACCTGGCCTGATAGGTACAAATTGACAACATTTTAAAGTATAGATAAAAACACGCATCTTATAGTAGATACCTAAAATAAAAATACAGGCAAAAAAAAAACTACTACAGAAAATAAGGCCTTTAGTAACACAATGAATCATAACAGTTTTGGTCCTACCTTGCAATCCAATAAGGCATGTAGTAAAGTGTGATCCACTATACAATTGCTACCTTTGTTTATGTCCTATGTAAATAAGGGGGCTCACACTTAAATGTATACACAGATTATGTGTTTGATATATATATAGTGAAAAGTTCATTGTAGACACCCACATAAGTGTAGACAGGTAGACACCTTTTTCACCATTAGATCTCTTGATCTAATGGTTGTGATTAATTTTCTTTTTTCTTTTTTTCTTTTTTCTCATTAATATATATATATATATATATGTATGTAACAGGTTTGCTAAAAATCTAAAAAGAACAGTTAATTAAGGTCAGTCATGACATAAATTTGGTTATTTTTGAAGTTGATCTTTTTCTATGAAAGTACATTACACACCGTAGATTCAATTGATAAGATTAAAAACATAAGGGCATGTGCCCAGTTCGAGTGACAGATTTAAAAAATGCACATGGAGAAATAATGAGTAAACTACGACAAAATAATAAAACTAATATCAGAAGCTTGACATACTTGTATCTGTTTTGCAAAAGGAAGTAGTTGTTACAATGAAAACCATATTAAAACTAATAGAAACTCCAGAATTGTTGTCTGACATATCATCAATCTTGCTGTGTGCAATGGTTATGGTTGTGGTGTTACTTAACCAAAACCATATTAAAACTAATAGAAACTCCAGAATTTTTATAGGCTTATTATACTATATATTATAATGTTATGAAATTACGTTATTCTCTTGTATGTATAAGAACTCTAAACTGCTGATGAACAGCTTCAATTTTTTTGTTGATGATATTACAATGTTCAAATTTAGGGAGAATCCCCTTTCTTGATATTATTTCACCATATGACAATGGGCAATCTAGTGGAAGTTGGGTGCAAAACACAAGATTTGGAATGCATCCTTTACCTTTGGTTGATGTTGAACAGCCTGATGAGATATTCATATGTTACCTGTTAACTTTTTTTATTCAAGGTTGCTACTTGTCCCATTACAATGAGGCAAAAAAAGGTAAAAGATAAAGTGTATTTGTAGGTTCCTTCTCTATCTCATAGATCTTGAGACCTGATATTTCTATGGACGAACACATACCAAATTTGAACTCTATTTTTAGCGGTCATTCATACAAGGTTCGTAAACACTTAAGGTTAAACTAACACAGTGAATCATAACAGTTAAGTAACATGAATCAAAAGGAAATAGAGCATATGTACCTGAATATCAGAGTTTGTCAGTGAGGGATTCTTTTATCTAACACATAAATCAGATTTAAGTAGCATGAATCAAAACGAAATAAGAACATAAATTAAAACCAAAATCTACCTAAAATTCTCAGTTCGGTGGTTATGTGCAGATGGTAATGGAGAGGGAGATGATGAACTTTTGTAGAGCCTTTGAATTGAGATTTGAATTGAGCGCCATTTTTC
Source organism: Deinandra increscens subsp. villosa (assembly GCA_039602395.1). Classification (NCBI taxonomy): domain Eukaryota; kingdom Viridiplantae; phylum Streptophyta; class Magnoliopsida; order Asterales; family Asteraceae; genus Deinandra; species Deinandra increscens. The sequence continues at coordinate 3,861,433 of JBCNJP010000015.1, read as the reverse complement.
AATTACCCAATTCATGTATGGCTGCAAAGAATCTATGAAGCTTTGGTCTGCATTTTACCTCAACTGGATTGAAGTTGGCTTAAAGCGAAATTAGGTTTCTTGTTTTTTTGCAGATGAAAAGCAAGTGCAGACCTATCTAAAAGAGGAAGATGAAAAGCAAAAAAGGGGAGATTCCCTGATCTTGAAGATTGATATTTGGTATTGTTTCAGAATCGTTGCTGAAAAAACTTTGCGGTTCTTTCAGCGTTCCTCCGGATTACGAGATGGGTCAATATGAGATGGGTCTGGTACCCATTTGAAACCAAAAGTCCGTTTTTTTCTATATATAATTACCAATTTGCCATTGAAATTTTATCCTCTTCCTCTTATAGCAAAGATTAATTAAAAAAAAATCTTACAAAATTACACATGGCAGCATATTAAAGAGGTAGGCTAGATTTTTGACACCTAAGACTTTAAGAACTTCCTTTATTATATAGTAGATAAACACGGAACATCCTAAATCTACAGGTAAATTCCGATTGCAATCATCAGCAACAACACACATGTATACTAATAGGGATAAAGATGTAGCCAACACAATGGCCATCAGGTAAAACATTTGTCATACATAACTCTTGCTCTACAGGCAACACCTATAAGAATAGTCAAAGCGACAACTGTTCAAAGAAACGTGTACAAACACGTATAATAACTACATTACTACAATAACACATGTACCTTTAGCACAAATATATACTAACAAGCGCCAATAACTGTAGAAAAGCCAGGCATTGAGATAAAAGAACTCAAACAACCGGAATGACACTATAGTAGATTTATCATTATCATTGTTTTTCTTTAATTTTTATAATTAAATAAAATTTACTATAGCATATTATCATTGTTTTTTTGCTTAAAACCTAGTCGTTCGATGCACGGGTATTAAAGACTAGTATATAAACATAAGAAAATCCCACCTGTACTACATGCTTAAGAAAATCCCAACTCTATTACACGCTTAGAGCATTCACAAGAACATATTTATCCTCATAATTTATGAGAAAAGAAGTTTAATTTTGTCTACTTTTCTTAGGTCCCCATCCGTGTATTACATATTCCAAATTAAACTTATCTTCCATATTTGTTTTTCAGTATTCATTATTATGTGATTATGTCCCATAATTGTGATTAGCGGGTGTAAGTTGAAGAGATGTAGAATAGATATGAAAAAAAAAATAATTAAAAGGAAACAAATTTTTCCTTCAAAGCTGGCCAAGCGATTTTCATATTGGTTGATGGGAAGGTGAAGAACTAGCACGAGAAAGCGTGCATTGACATCCAACTTGTGTTTGTTCCCTTCGCGTTTGATACATTCGGTTATCTTGACTCGGAGGCGGTGACCACGTTGAAGCGGATCCAAAGGGTCATACACGGGAATAGTGCAACCTCTAGAATGATGTTTTTATACGTCTTGGTTTTCCTATTCAAAAAGGGTTGACGGCGCAACTTGTTACCCGCCTTCCCGACATAACGACTTGATGTTGTGTGTATTTTCTTTTCGTATTGTACGCTGTTTTTTTAATTGAAATAGAGGGCTTAAAATTAAAAAAAAAAAATTTATTGAAAGTGTAAATAAACAAGGTAAGGAATAAATTTATAAAAAAATAATGTGTGAATGCTAGCTAATACACCGCACTCGAGAGGAACATATCACCCACGTTTTCAAGAAATCGCCGCTTTGACCAAAATACATGAAAAATTCAACCCAAAATCGAATTTACTCTAATGACCCTGGCACTAAAGCACTTTTCCGAACGCCATTTTGTTCGTCAACTTACTAGGAAATCGCGAAGAAAGCACATCAATCCTCCTACAAAAAACGAGTCCTCCAACTCTCTCCAAGAACACGCACTAAACTAAATTGGGTCAAAAGAAAAGATGGGAGATGGAGAATGCAGGCCGTTAGGGTTTTTGATCGGATTGCCTTTTGCTTTAATCGCATTGGTTTTCTCGGTGGTTGGTGCTGTGATTTGGATCATCGGATCGGTGGTAAGCTGTCTGTGCCCCTGTTGCTGTTGCTTCGCTGGACTCGCAAATTTAGCCGTCGATCTCATCAAACTCCCGATCAAGGTCCTTAGATGGTTTACTTATCAGATCCCTTGTTAATTCATTTCTAGTTTACTTTCTGTTTGATTTCAATCAAACGATTACATTCGATTAGACCTCGCTCTCCATTGGTTGTTAGTTATTTATTTTGAGATGGATTTGTAACACAATTTGAATTAATTAATTTTATTTATATTTCTTTTAGTGGCATTCTAGAGTAGGGGTGTTAGATCGGTTTTTTATTCAGGTTTCGGGTTAAAAGAGTTGGGTTTTTCGGGTTTTTATTGGTGGATTTCAACTCACAACCCGACCCTAATTGCTATCGGGTAGTTCGGGTTTCGGGTTTCGGATTGCGGGTTGATTCAGGTTGGGTTATTCGGGTTAAATACAAAAGACACTAAACACATTGTCTTAACCTAACTTACGACTTAAAAGAGCGGAATCAATCAAAGAAGTTGATGAAACTGAGTTCGTAGTACAATGGAGGAAATGGATGAAACTTTGTATAACTTTGAATGCCTTAAGAAACTAAACTTCTAATAACCTAAAATATAACGTATAATATATATCCTATGATTTTCTTTAGAATACATTACTTTAAAAAGATAAACAAAATTTGAATGCAATAAGGATGTTCATATTCAAAATATATATAGTGTTAATTACGAAGTGAATAAGAATATGGAGTCATGGATGATTGGATATGTGCAATTCTCATATTTAAAATATACTCGATGGAATGAATGTGTATTCGGGTTAATCGGGTTGACCCAAACAACACAAAATCAACCCTATTACCGACATATTACTAATTCGGGTTCGGGTTGAAGGGTAATTCGGGTTCGGGTGATTTCAGTTTAAAATAATTTTGGTCGAATGGGTTCGGATCGGGTTCGGTAATCGGGTAAAAACGACACCCCTATTCTATTCTAGAGGGGTCTATTGATTCTAAGTTTGTAACTCGAAATTTCATGCTCTCCGTTATCGTTGAAAAAAAAAAGTGTAGGATAGAGTGTGTTTTAGGTGCAGAGATTGTAGATGGAACTTTGATAGTGTTTTAAGATTTTTGAGCCGGAAAATTTAAAGAGTTGACAATTATGTCATACTCATCCATACAAATGGTTGATATATTTGAACTTTATAGACATGAAATTTCTAACATTGTCACCCCTTCCTCAGCAACATCTACCAAGGAAACAAAGTGATTAAGACTAGAGAAATGCAAATAGATATAGAAGTCATTGTAAGCAAGTTATGGTTTTCAAGACATGGATGGTAGATTTGAGAACACTAAATGAAAATCAATCGACAACCTTCCCGATTCGCTGTTATGTCAAATTAAACTCGACTTGTGAACTCACTTCAAGTAGATGAATACCACTAATTGTATTTGTATTTGCTGAATTGATTTTGTAGTTTAGTTTTTACTTCATTATTGTCATGTGAGTCTGAATATCAAAACATAGATTCATCAACTACACTTGCAGTTGGGAATTTTGGATCGACAACCCACATCATACTAGCTTTCACACTCCATATACAAGGACAAAAAAAAATGAGCTTCCACACAAAGTAAAGTCTAAATATAATCACAAGCATCAGTTTGCAATATTACACAAATTCACTTGCTGAAATTACCATTTTAGTTCTTCTACCCAAAAGTTGGAGTCCTGGAGATTGCTCAACCAAGTGCAGACCTCAAACGCACAATTAAATCATCCTGCACGTTGGACAAACCAGAGATGTCAACCAAACAAACATATTGTCATGCCAAGGGTAGGATTATAAATGTTTATAAAAATTTATAGTATTATAGTTCAGTAATTCAAGTTACTTACCTTCCTCCCTCTTTGGGGAAGGCCTCTCTCTCTTAGAAGCACTCGGAGTCTCTCAACAGTCAAAGTATTGAGATCTTCAGGTAGCCGTGATTTCGGTCCTTCTAAAAAATGTTGAAATATTATTATATACTCAAGCAATAAACTACTAGAAACAATTATAAAATCTTAAGCCCCTTTAATTTAATAGGTGTAGCTCTCAACAGATAATGTGGAAAAGTTGGGTAAAGCCAAATATGTTCTACATTAAAAAAAAAATTTCATTTTTTTCTTCTCAATTATGCTGGTTTCATCTTCTTTTACTTAGCAAATGGGGCCAAAAATCACACTTGTCTCTTTTACAAGCATATGAATGAGACCCACAAAAAAAAGTTCAATGGAAGTTTAGGTTAAGATGAAAATATCAACCGGAGTTACTTAGTTAAGATGAAAATATCACCTTGCTGTGAAGCTGCCCTTTTTGTAGAAGTCCTACCATCCACAGCTCTTTCTGAAGCCCTGGAATTAATTAAAAGGATAAGATAAACAACCAAAACGAAATTTCAAACAAAAACAGAAACGAAAAAGAACACATATACCGCTTTCTTGAGCCCTCTTTTGTGCCCACAGCTTTTGCACTTGATGCAGTTTTCTGTGGCTGCTTAAGCAGAAGAGCTCTAATAAGTATGTTCATTTGATCCGTTTTTATTAGCTGGTTTTCTGGATAGAGAAAATAAAACTAGTCAAATATCAACAAAGTTTCACATGACAAAACAATTTACGACTAATCTATACACCTTATTTTTTTAAAATTTTAAAGAACACATGACAAAATCAAATTACAACTAAAAGAGAAGATATCAAACAGTAGTGGTTTACAAATACTCCTACACTAATGTAAAATACACATACTCATTTTCTCGAGCCTAGATTGAATCTCTACATGATAAAAAAAAATGCCGTTAACCTAGATTGTGTAATCTCCTCAACTAGTTACAAGAGGGGTTTTTATGAAAGAATATTCTCAAAGTGTTAACGTAGGTTGGTTGTTGGTTAACCTTTTGTTAGTTACTACACTATAAACTTGGACCCTATTAGTGTCATGAATTATGAATCATACTAACCAGATCAAATGTTCACTTCATATTTCCTCACATTTTCCCTCACAACTCATATAATAAGTACACATGCTAAAAGTAAGCATTATAATGGTGTATAAATTAGAACATACCTCTACAGATCATATAACATTGCCTTTCCCCTATTCACACCCCAACACAAATTGTTCAATGAACCAAATCAAAATCAAACATATCACATATAATTTATTATCAAACAACACTTTGATTAGATTAAAACCTATACCACATATAATTTTATTATCAAACAAAATGTTGATTAGGCAATAAACATTCATCTATTAGCATTTGAAAGTTACCTGGGGGTGATGTATCATGATCAGTGACATAGATACGCATTCCACCCTGCAGAGATGCATACATACAAGTATAAACATAAAAAAAACGGAGAGAAATAGCAATTAGCAAATGCATAAGATTCATGGAAAACTGAATCAACGACTACGATCACAATCACAATCACGATCATGATCATGATCATCGACGCCTGATCTCCGTGATTCAGGACTAGCGAACAACCGGTGAGATTGTTAACATCAGAATCCAAATCAATCATGAAAATGAAAATGAAAATGAAAATGAAGGATTATTGATTACCAGATTGGAAGAAACGCGAGTGGAGGAGAAAAGGCCTTTGGATGGAAGGTTAGATAGGAATTTGGAAGGCCCCTTTGGATTAGTGGATGGTGTTGCAGAGGCATCCATGGTGATGGCGCCAAACAAAAACCCTACCCTTCCTTCCTTCCTTCCTTCCTTCCTTCCTTCGCCCCTTATTTGAAGGTTATGGAAGCAATTAATTTATACGGTAGGAAAAAAAAGTGGGAGGGAAAGTTCTGAAAAGTCATGGAATTCCAGGGCTCATGGGTTGGAATTCAATTCTAAAGCAAGGTAAATATAGATTCGTGTGTCCTGTTTGTTTTTTGAAAAAACATTTAAATAAATGTTATATTATAATCTTAAAATTTTTTACATCTTAATAACGTCTTAAGCATAAAAAACTTTTAAAATATCTTAACCCTAAAAAAGGGGCGTCTGTTCTCCGACGACTAGCAAAAAGACATAATGTCGAGTAAAAAGACACAATAACGAGCAAAAAAACGCAATGACGCGCTAGAAAACCCAGAGAGTATTTTTTTTTTTAATTTATATATAGCAACACTTTATTCATTTTTAAAGATAAAAATCACTTGTTTTTATGGTATATTTTAAAATATATAAAATAATATCGTATGTAAAAGTAATGAACGTTTTATAAATAAAGGAATTTAATAGAAGGTCAACAAAATTTTTCTCCATCAATTGAATCTCACCATTAATCAGATCTTAATAACAAATCTAATGGTCTAAAATCCTTCTTAGCATTCTCATATTAAACAAACTTCTTAGAATAACTTATATAAATAGTTTAGAAAGCTAGAATAAAGTCCTTTACAATGCTCGTTTCTCGGTTGAATATATATGAGCTTTAACTCCATAGAACGAGGGTGTGTTGATTTTAGCTGTTAAAAGAAAAACTAAATTACAAAATAAAATTCTTGAGCGAACTATGGAGTATGGACCAAGACTATCCATAACATTGAGCGTCGTCCTTTCTACAAACGATCTCAATCAGCATGTTAGATCAATTTTTTACCCATACTACTTACAAATGAGTTTTTAGCCACTATACTAAAATTTCATCCTTCCCACAAACTTATTCATTTAATACTATGATGCGAGGAAAAAAATGGATGAAGAGCGCCTATGGCCAAGGGCGGAAGTCAAGGACACCATACCCTCCACCTCAATCCGCGAGTTCTTTTTTTTTATATCGGATTCTTTTATATATTGAGCAGCCCCTTATTTACATTTCTAATAATTTTAGCCTCTCAATTTAAATGTTTAAGATCAGTCAGTGTCTATTGAGCCATCATTTCCTTCATGTAGTGGTCTACTATTACTTCATGCATCGTTACTTTGATTAGTTTTTATTTTAGCCTCTCAATTTAAATGTTTAAGATCAGTCAGTGTCTATTGAGACATCATTTCCTTCATGTAGTGGTCTACTATTACTTCATGCATCGGTTACTTTGATTAGTTTTTAATTGTCTAGTAGAGGGTTTATTTAATATTTAAATAGTCAATATTTCTATCTGTAAGACTCTGTATAGTCCTCAAATGTTTGTTTTACGAAGAAAGTATTAGGAATTAGGAATTTCTAGAATTCGTTGAGCGGTGCACTTCCTAATAGATTCTGAAATCGTGTAAATCACTTTTAGATCAAATAATTGAAGTGACTACCAATGATTCTTTCGGATAAAATCAGAACGATTCTAGATATCTGTATGAATTTGATGTCGTGAGTTTTTTTTAGAGGAATCAGAAGTTTTCATGAAATCAGTATCGATGAATTAGGGGAAGGAATGTATTTGCAGTTATCCAAATAACTGCAAATACGAATTTTGAATAAAATACACTTTCAGTCCCTCAAGTTTTATTAATGCAATTTGGCCTGAAAATGAATTCCGATGTATTTTTAATGAAGTACTTTTATTTAAAATAAAAAACTTTCAAGCTGACTACCAGAAGCTTTGCCCCTTGGGCCCCGCCACGGGATGCCGCCCCTTGGAATCCGCTCCTCTCGGGGACGCTGCCCACTTGGATTCCCCGTTAGTCTCGATGACATTCAAGCAAGCGTGCATTATGGCTTGAATGTCATACGCAATCTTAAAATTACACTGAAATATCAAACGGAGAGGAATGTTATAAAACCGACTCAAGCATTGCCTTTGTTCTTGTTAATTTTTTTGATGACTGATCATCTCAAACCGTTCGCTACCAACAGGCGAGAGGATTACACGATAGTAGAGTGTGGAAAGGTCATCGCCAACACAAACGTTAATATCATAGTTCTGGAATCTCAAGAACATGTTCGGGCATTTGAAAATTTTATCATATTTTAGTTCTTAATTCAATTTGTTTTTTTAAAATAAATAAACAATTTATAGCGTTGGGTGCTAAAAAGACCAAAAACAATGATCGGTTGTTCTCTATTAATGTACACGTCTGTAAAGAGATATCTTGATGGTAAATAAGTTGTCTCAGTTTTATGGAAAGACGGGCATAATGATTTTGACGACCTCTCTGTCGATTTTGACTACTTCATGAGAACAAATTCTCCTTATTGAGAACGATTTTGCCAAGGGGGAGGGGAAAGATGGAAAAAGAGGCATGTATTTATAGGATGATGACGGAGGAGGGAAGGGAAGGAAGAGTGGTTATTATATGGTGTATCTAGGGGAATGATTAATTGTTACTATACCAAGTTGGTTTATAAATTATAAAGATAAAAAGTTTTTAAAAATAAGACGGAGAAGTAGTTTTCTTAAGTCTCATGAAAATCTTTAATCCTAATAATCTTTAATCCTAATAAAGTAATAAAAATGGTTGCCAAATGGCCTTTTTCTAAGGTCTCCACATCATTATGTCCACATGTCAACACTAGATTAAATCAATATATAAATTTTAAAATAAATTCAATATTTGATTTCAACTTTCTATATATAATATTGAACCTTACATTTAATAAAATTTAAATTTCTAATTAATGTAATGAAACTTCAAATCTTTTAAAATTTTCAAAATTAAATTTCGAAATCTCTCGTCATTTTTTTTTTCTTTCCATTTATCTCATTTTATGAACCAAAATTCAACCGGTATATTTTACGGGTTACTGACCTAGTATAAAGATAAAAGAACAATCTCTCAAGGGTTGCTAGCCCAAAGGTTGTTGCACAATAATATTGTTTTACAAGGTTAACGGCACATGATAAAACAATTATATAGATTTAAGAATAGTTTTAGATGAGCATGTGTGCCATTTAAAAAAAATAAAAATGCCATCATACTCTTAATTCCGGGTTTTCTTTGGATAATAAATTTGGGATAATAAATAGGGTTTCATTTGGATAATAAATTTCAGATCATCGTCAGGAGACAGTCTACAAAAAAGCTCGTGAAACGTCTTAAACTCCCTGGACCTCGATGATCCTTCTATGGTCTACGAAATAGCTCGTGAAACGTCTGGACTCCCATAACATAATCCACATGTCGCCATGACAACAAATTTGCAGACAAAATTACTGTTGGTAATCAAAAGGTTCAAAACCGAAAGAGATGGAGTTTTCTGTAATTTTTTGAACTTACTAATAAATACTCTCAAGGTCTCGAATATGAAAGAAAGATTGAATCGTACAAAGCTTGCAGAAAGTAAGAAATAAAGGATGTAAACTTGGAGGAAAGACTACTCATTTATGCAATAAAGCAAAGGGCTATTTATAGCCTTACAAAGAAAACGTGAACTCCTAACAAACCAATAAAACACTTTCCCTACCTAAAGATTCGGTACACAAACTCACCACTCCTTCACCTAAATTGTAGCTAGCATGTTCTAACGTACATTTTCATCTTAAAACTCGGTCAACTTTAACCAATTCCTTTTGTTTAAAACATGCAAAAAAACTAGACCCACATAAGAAAACTATAATACTAGTTAATAAACCCGAATCGTGAACCGACGCGTCAAGATTAAGCTCAACAATTACAAAAACGAAAATGGTGGTGGAAGAAGGAAGTCCGAAGAGCCCAGAGGCGAAGCTAGGGCTGGAAGTGGAGGACCTATGGGACATACAGGAGCCACAACTGTCTCCTACGGAGAAGCTTAATGCTTGTTTCGAAAGTATTCCTGTTTCCGAGTTCCCACAAGCTTCGTCTTCCCAAGGTAATTTGTCCATCTTTTCTGTTGCTTTTGATCGGACCAGAATCTGCAGATCATGATCCAGCAATTTCAAATCATGTTTTAATCTGATGAAATGCTGCCTGCAGATAATGTTTTCAGCAATCAAGAGCATTTTATTACACCTTCGGACCATGTTTTTGATCTGATGATCTAATTTCAGATCATGTTTTTAGCAATCAAGAGCATTTTATTACAATTTCAGATCATGTTTTGATCAAATGATCTGTCCGACAGGGCACAGCAAATCATGATTTCAGGAATCAAACACGTGTTGTTGAAAACACAAACGTGTATCAATTAATGAGATTCAGAAATATTACAATCATGTCAGGGGGTTATTTTTTATTGTTGTTGATTTTAAAGAATTTAGGGATCATGTCAGGGGGTTATTTTTAGTATAAAACATATGATTTGATTATACCAGTTACAGAATATGAATGTGAGGATTGTATGGATTATTAAAGTCTCTCATTCTTGTTTTTGTATCAATTATTCAGTAATTGAGATCAGATCAGATGCCAGTCTGGGTGAGGCTGTTCAGTTGCTGTCCCAAAACAAAATTCTTAGTGCACCTGTTGTGGATGTTGATGCACCAGAGGATGCAAGTTGGATTGACAGATATCTTGGAATAGTAGAGTTTGCAGGGATTGTGGTCTGGATTCTGCATCAGGTTCATACTTATTTCCTCAAAATTAAAGTTCAATAACAATTTTCATGTATTAAAATGTCTTGACTTCTATGAAACATTAAATGTATACCGCCTTTCTTTTATATCTGCAGTCGGAAAAGAAAGAGGGAATAGATGCTGCTGATGTATTTGCTAAAGCGTTACAAGATTCCACCGGACCTGCTGTTGCAGCAGCAGCAAGCGGAATGTCTTCTCCAAGATACAGAAGTTCACAGCCCGGATCTCCTAAAACAGCCGGAAACTTTTTTGAATCGTTGACTTCCTCTGATTTCTACAAGAACACAAAGGTCTGGTTCCAACTAGTATGCAATATTTTACATGACAATAATTTTGATTTTTGAAGATGAAATACAGGTTAAAGATATCTCAGGATCGTTTCGGTGGGCTCCATTTCTGGCACTGCAACCATCTAACTCCTTTCTTACCATGCTTTTACTGCTATCTAAGTACAGAATGAAGAGTATTCCAGTAGTTGATTTAGGGGATAGAAAGATAGAAAATATTATCACTCAATCTGCAGTGTTTCATATGTTGGAGGAATGTGCTGATCTCCAGTGGTTTAAAAGCTGGGGATCTAAGAAATTATATGAACTTGGTCTTCCTTCTATGAAACCTAATCGGATTATTAAGGTATGCAACTTAGACCATAATTCTATTCCTCAATTGCTATGTGGGTAGAGTGAAATTCTTTTTTCTTTTTAATTTGTTACAGGTGGAGGAGGATGAACCGGTTCTGCAGGCTTTTAGAATCATGCAGGAAAAAGGAGTGGGTGGGGTGCCAGTTGTTGCTAGTGGTGGAAACAAGGCGACTGGTAATATAAGCATCCGAGATATTCAATATCTCCTAATTGCCCCTGAGATTTACAAAGATTACAGGTTGGCTAAAAACACTCAACCATTTGCTATTACAGTAAGATAATAACTAGGGTAGCAATTAGCAATATGGCCGAGTTTGCAGGTGGGGTAACATGTGGGAATGGATAACTTGTCTAGTTGTCTACTACTTTTGACCAGAAACACTTTTGCCAGTTCTCCTAAAAATGTCTACAACCAGTTAAGTGTGTCATATACTAATACAAGCATTATATTATTTCGTTGCAAGTAAATGATTAATCACACTACAATGTAAATCGCTTTCACTTTTTTTTTTTTTTTGCTATTTTAGGTCAAATTGTTTTCTTTTACATTTTATGTAAAATGCTTTTAAATTTTAATTTGTATCATAACATGTAAGTAACCTTCTATAGCAGGTAAAATGGTGACACAGCACCACCTTTATGATGTGGTGGAGTAAAATTGAAAGTATGTTGCAGACAAATAAAATATATACATACATCTTACATAAATTGTCAAAAGGGTGAAAGTGACTTAAATTTTGATGTAATAAACCCAAAGTAAATGGGACAGAATCAGTAACTGATCTTGCTGATCCAAAACCAAATATGTTATTGTTTAAACTTTTCGCAAGAATATTAACATGACATAAAAGATGGCCAGATAACTTGTATTGGTGTTGGGGTTTCTACTGCAGATCTATCACAGCAAAGAACTTCATAACAGCAGTTAAAAACTACTTGGACGAGAATAAAAAGGAGTCCCCTTCGATGAGTGGTATGATTACTTGCAAAACAGATGATACACTTAAAGATGTAATCATGAAACTCGATTCCATGAAGATTCATCGGATATACGTAGTTGATGGAGAAGGGAACCTTGAAGGGTTGATAACACTCAGAGATATAATTTCAAAGATAGTACATGAACCTAGAGGATACTTTGGTGACTTCTTTGATGGTATTTTACCCATACCTCAAACCTCTAGGGTTTAGCATGACTAAGGACTTCCTTCAAAATGTCCTTTGCAACAAGGGTGTTTGTGTCAAGGAGAGTTTTTAATTTGTATTTAAAATACTCTTTGATTTTAAATAACCTGGATGTCAAGCTCATTTGTTGAAAACTGAATATAACATAAGTATATCATTGCATGATGACATAAGTTAAATGTTAGAAGATCTAACATACATGTACACAATTAATACAGCATGTGAGCATAGTTGAAGGCAAGCTAGTGAGCAACATACCTGCTAACCGCTGGCAAGGGACCTGCATGATTGCAACCTATGTACCTTTTCTCTTAATGCTGTTCAAAACAGAGGATTTTCCTTCGAATAAATCCAACAAGTAATTCTCTAAATCATCGAGGGTATATTTGACATATTTTCCAGCATTTCTTCCACTCTCCAATTGACTCCCAAACCTCCCCACGAATGCACGATAAGCAGGAAGCACTTTCTCAGATATTGATATACGAAGTTCTTCACGAAGCTGATCATCAGGGACCCTCCAAAGTGATTGTATCCTATAAATCTCTTCAAAACACGCATTAAAGTTTTTGAATCTTTCTTTAAGAAGTAATTTTGATGCACTACTTGACCCTCCACCAAACCCTTCATCCTTCAAACACAACAAGGCTTTCCCCCACGCTGATCTGAGATAGCTTGTGTGCCATTGACGAATCTGACCAGAATGTTTGCGAATCCATCGATCACCCAAAAGGCTTCTAAGCTCTGAGTTTTTTACTTTTTGAACAACATAAAGGATGTTGTTCATCAAGAATATGTATCTCAGAGCGCTATCATCATACATTCTTGATTTCTCCTCAAGATTTGCTTCTAATGAAGTGATTAGTGAAAGTAACCGGCATGAAATAGGAGATAAAGTATCACCACTGTCAATATCATCAAGTTCCTTATTCAGATCATAATCTTGGCTGTTTGGCAACAGGTTGTTTAATGAATCACTATAATCAACCAGTAATTTGATATAATTCATAACATAACGGGTTAACGGATGAATCTCACCGCCCTGTAAAGCTCTTCTTGAATTTTCACCCTTGACCGCATTCTCAAACTCCACAAACGTGCCAATGGCCGCCTCACCCAATCCCCTTAGAACAGCTTCCACTTCGTTGCAAACTAATTCACCAGATTCATCAGTGAAAAGGGTTTCGAAATCAGGTAAAACATCTGCAATAACATCATACATGTCAAGAATTCGAAAGAGTTTCTCTGAAGATCTCTGCCCAATCGCGACCGCTTCCCCGAAATTCAAAAGCTGCATCACACACCCTTTGGTAGTCTCCACAAAACTGATCTCTTTAATCAATTCGGATTCACTGAAGACTTGTTCGCATAACTGTTTCTCCCCAAACAGAATAACTTTGACCACAATTTTGACTGCCTGAATCCATTTCTTCATTTTCTCATCCAATGTTTTCCATTCAATCCTCTGTACTTCCTCAATACTAAGCCTGTCAATCCCGAGAATCGACAAATACTCATCGAACACATCCCGGCGAACGTTACTGTACACCTGACAACACTCTTTCTCGTAGCCGGACCTAATCATCCGATCGGCAATTGCTTTGAGCTCCTTAATCGCATCAGAATTGATCAAATCCACGTAAACATCAACTCCAAAGCTCGGACCTCTTTCGTGATAATAACCATAACCGCTCCCTCCATCATCATCATCTTCTCGGTAGCTCTCGAAATCATCCTCAATTTCAATCTCGTTCGCCGCAAACGAGAGCGAACCCTTACGGATCGATCCGTACAGCCGATCTACATCTAGAGGAACCGTGTTGCGGATCAAAATATGTAGAAACTCATCTTCGAGCTTCAACATAGCTAACTGGAGCGCGTTCTCAGCTCGATCCATGATCTCGCTGTCGTAATCGGATTGAACGTTGAGGTCTTCTGTCAATTTAATAACTGTATCAACGGCTTCCAAATACTCAGCCGCCTCCGTATAGGACTCCTCCCACGGCGATGAATGCCTAGACGAAGCCTCGCCGCCAGAATCATGCCGGAGGATTACTCTTTCAGCGGTTTGAAACTGATTATCGGTTTCTTCAACGTCGGCGGCGCCTCCTCCGTCGATTAAATCGGTGATATTAGACAAACGGTTGTCGAAATTGGAGAGTATCAGGATCATATCCTCGGTTGCTTTGGTGTTGATATTGAGGCTTTTTACGATGTGCTGAGCCGTAGCTAAGACTCTATCTTGGCCGTCTATGGCTGCCGCCATCACGGAGGTTTGATGTGGAAGAGGATAAATTAGGGTTCTGGTGAGGAAGGTGGAATAACGAACTGTTTTTGCGAGGCAGAGATGTTTACCGGACGAAATGGGGGTCGGCCGGCCGGAACACGTCTTATCTTACCCTAAACAAAAAGTAGTTTTTTAATTTCTTTTAATTTTTTAACTCATATTTAAATTTATCCGATTTTAAACTTAAGACCTTCTAAGTACTACTCATAGAGTTCAACTTTCCCGTTAGACCACCGGCCCCTGTGGTAAATATGATTTAGTTAAGGGTTTGTTTTAACGTTTCATTCATGAGTGACAAATTGACTTATATTAATCTTAGTTTTCACAGTTTGATCGATAATAATCTCAGTTACACATTGACCTATATTAAACCGCCGTTAACTATGCATTAACCCAGTGAGTGTGATGGATTGTTTTTATAATTTCTTAAAATGGATGGACTATTTTTTGTAATTTCTTAAAATGGATGGACTATTTTTTGTAATTTCTTAAAAGAAGGGAGAAAAAACCAGTGTTCACCACCATCTCCAGCGACAACCACGATACCTATAGGTGCGCCATCGGCAACATAGGTTCAAAATGAAAGATCCATTGAAACAAATATTGTGATACCATTATTCTATATGTCATGGAGTAAGTTTTCTTAAAAAGTCGGCCATCCATCCAAAATAAAATTGTAATTAAAAACATGAAAGTAGAGGGTAGGAAATATTGTGATACCATTATTCTAAATTCCAGCATCCATCAACTACATATGAACTTCATTGTAGACAAGTTTTCAGTTTTCACTCATGGACCACCAAATGATACAATGTACAGGCTTAGGTAACTTACCCACCACATCCATTAAGAACTTAAAGCAATTGTCGGTCACCATATCCGTCGGTGCATTGCTTATTTTTGGATTTAATTGGCTACATTTTTTGATGGCCAAATGAGGCCGCGATTAATCAATCTGAATTTTAGGCGTCGATCGGATTTGGTCCATTGGTACATGTATATTACATTTTTTGTTGTCGGATTTTTGTAAAAGTATCATTTGGTCCACCGGCCATTAGAAATTGAACCTGTGTTGGTATCGTTGGAGATGGTGCAAAAACAGTCCCCAACACTAACTGGGTTATATAGTTAACAACGGTTCAATATAGGCCAATGGGTTAATAACGAGGATTATTGTGAGAAAAAATCAAAATTGGGATTATTATTGGTAAAACTGGGATAACTGGAATAAATATAGGCCAAATTTGCTTCATGAGTTGGTTCGGATAATGTTATAATGTACTATACAATAACAAAAATAATCAATGTAATATGTCATCCTTATATTTACTCTCATCAAAATCACGCCTCTATCTTCTATTAAATATGAATAATGTTAAATAATTAAATTATATAACTAAATATCAAAAATATAAACCTTCTTATTCTAATATTTTTTTAAAATTTAATAAGTTATAATAGAATTTTAACTATATATTAATTTAAAATACAATTTTAAAATTTTTTAGAACTTTAATATTTGTAAATTTCTTATAGAAAGTTCCATTATTTCTTTATTTCTTATAGATTAGGTTCAAAGCTATACTTAAAAAATATAATAAATTATACACGAAGTTATTAATTATGTAAATTTTTTAAGGCATCACATGTAACTCATGAATTGATATAACTAGGCTTTCAACATATAAATTTTATAAATAAAATAACAATAGACAAGTAAAAAAAACAAGGTTTATTTACCAACGTTCCAAATATGTTTACATGGAATAGAAATGCAACTAGTGATACTCATTCCATAATTAAGTATTTTAAATTGTCAGTTTAGATATAAGAGATGTCTATTTTTTTTTTACATTAGCATCTTTATATTTAAACAATTGATTCATATACAAAACATGACAGATGTAAATTAAACCATAAGCAAAATGAAATACCAAGTCATTACTTGGTAGGGCTGTTCAAAAAACTCGTAGCTCGTGGCTCGCTCGAAGCTCGCTCGGAAAAAACTCGAAATTAGCTCGCTCGAAAATCAGCTCGATTATAAACGAGCCGAGCCAGCTCGGCTCGGTTTCTAAACGAGCCGAGCCCGAGCCAAGGTCAGCTCGGCTCGTGGCTCGCTCGCTTGGCTTGTTTAAATTTAAGCTCAATTTTTATTATATATACATATATATAACAGAAAATTATGAGTTTATTATTTATAATATAATTTTTAAGTTAATTACTAAGTTTCCTATAGTATTTTACTTAATAAAATATTAAATTAAAATAAGATATAAAACTGATATAATATTTTTCAGTAAGAAATATTTGTTTTTATTGAAAAATAAATAAATAAACATCGAATTTTAAAATTTTCATTACGAGTATGTCAAAAATTATGTTTTAGTCATGTTATATATCAATGTGTAAATAATATAAATTTTGAAAAATAAACTAGTTGGCTCGACGAGCCGGCTGCTCGACTTTTAACGAGCCAAGCTTGAGCTCAATATTTTAGCTCGTTAAAATAAACGAGCTGGCTCGGCTCGGTTTCTAAACGAGCCGAGCCCGAGCTTACCCTGGCTCGTCTCGACTCGGCTCGTTTACAGCCCTACTACTTGGGGCGGGCGGACCAGATTGCACACCAATGGAACCAATCAAAAAACATGTGGCTTAGTTGTACAAAGGTGTAGAGGAAAAACGCTTGCTATGTGGTTGAAGGTTCAGGTCCCATAATAAACAAATGATGTATATTTGAGGGTAATATTAGCGGGTATGTCAGGTGTGACTTGTGAGTTGAGCGTTAAAAAAATGACATACCAGAATCTAGGCTAAGCCACCATCTATCTGATGTCCCTTTTGAATCCTTTGCAATAATCATGACGATCTAATTTTCCAGCAAACAAAGTGCCAAAAATGGGTTGTCAACATGTCATGTACCCAGTGGAACTACAAAAAATGCATTGTTACATGATTTAAGGGGAACATATAACATCTCCGAACTCTAAATACACATCTGCCACATCTAATAATTCCTACAAAAGAAAAAACTTTTGTAAATTTATCACCCAAACTTCAACAATTAAATTAAATTTAAGATTACTCTATAGATGAATAGGCCATGCTCTCATAACCAAACAATCCACATTCAACATACACTTAATCACTTAGTTATCTGATCACTTCCTTCACACCGCTGTGGTATTCATAACCCAACCCTTAAGCACCACATTTATTTATTAGTTTACTACTTCAAGCTTCATATTTTGTTTATTTCACACTTCATATTTTTTATTAACATTGCAAATTCGCACCAAGGATGAAGTAGTTCTATATTTTGTTTCAAATTAATTTTACACACACACACATATAGCTTCAAATAATAACCACATTGTGTCTAAAAAGACTAGGAAGCAATAGGATTATAAGTTTATAACATGCGACGTAGTAGAAAAAAGGATAAGAATGGAGTATGATTCATTACAAAACAATATTGGTTTACCATCTTGTATTGGATTGTTATGTACTAGTTTTATAATTCTCGTCTTCTACTGTATTGTAGAACAAGTTTACAATGTATTGATTTTGATCTTGTACTATTAGAAATTACTGGCTTATTTGTTCTCATCTATACACTATAGTTTCTAAAAAATCCTGTACAATTTTCATTAAAGAAAAATCTAGTATATTAGAAAATCTGGTATAGTTTTCAAAAGAAAAAAACCTTACATTTTCAAAAAAAATTATTGTTATTTTTCATATACAAATACTATACTCATAATAATATAACAGAAATACTCAATTTTATAATGCAATAATTAAAAATAATAATGTCATATGAAAAAGTTATGAACGCTTAAAAAAAAGGGAGAATTTCTTTTTAAAAAAAAAAAAAGTCAACAAGGGTGGTTTTTCTAATAATACCCCTCCACCCATTTTTTTACTCCACTTGAATCTCATTCAATCATTAAAAAAAATTCAAGCTTATCTCCTACTCTTTTTATGTAAAATGTGTTTTTAGAGGAACCACCTATATATATTTTTTAATTTTTATATTGTTTATGACATTATCTAGTTTTTGAAACCAGATCAAACAAGTAGGCTGCCAACAAGTAGACCGGTAAGGTGGCTGGTGGCTCAAATAAGTAGGCTGCCAACAAGTAGACTGGTAAGATAGCTGGTGGTTCGACTTTGACTACAGGTCTGGTTATGAATTGGTTAACATTGACTATTTACCCATAATTATTGATACGAATAAGTTTATGGTACTGATTGGGTCCATAAGAGCTCATTATTGCCTTATTGGTCTTCACTAAAAGGTAATTTAGATATTAAACAAATATTGGAACATTTTGATCCAACTATGTATAGGCCAGATCAAACTTTGCAATTTTCATGGGAGGGAGGAAGTGAAACAAAATCTTGAGATAATGAAAATGAAATCAAGTACCGTTATCGTTTAAGCTAAAGTTTATATTTCTCCAGTGATACTGTGTCACATTGATGCCTCCCCCTATTGAATCACTGCATGATACAGATTTAAATACAGAACAAATGGGAAATTATATATAGAAAACCTACAGAACTTACAGTTTTAGACGGTTGATCTCTCATAGATTTCAGCATTGTCTCTAGTTTATCTTTGGAGACCTGGAAATTCACATCTGTTTCTCCTGAACCTGGTTTTGATTTGTTTTGAATCTGAAAGTTAACAATAGATTTAAGGAATCAAGTATCCATTTTGCACATGTGTTTGAATTGATGGTTTGAGAACAAGGGAATGGAAATGATGGGCAATTGTTTGGTTTGAAGGTATAGGTTTCAAAAATAAGGGATCATATCCTCAGAAGTAAGGTGTCTCCTTACATGCAAAAGATGGTAAGGTTTAGAAACTTTCATTCCCATTCCACCTTGATACCCATAGAGAACCCTGGCGGCAAACCTATCACCACCAGGGGCGGAACTAGAAATTTGTTTAAGAGGTAGCACATTTTTTTTGGTAGGGGTCCAGGGGTAGCGCCTCAGAGAGCGAGGTCCAAGAGGTGGCGACCCGTAGCTGGGTTCGAGCTTTAAGCCCAAATTTTGGACCCTATAATAATAATATTAGTACAAACTGCTTAATGAAAAACGCAGGAGAAACTTTTATAACTAGTTGTTTATCAGTCGTGCTTTGTGACGATGGTACCATTGTACTAAAAAATTAAATCAATAAGTTTCATTACGTCTCACTCTAAAACTAAATATATATCACAACGTCTAAATAAGCCTAAGTTATATGCCAAACATTCTACAACCTTGAAGCCTAAATATTAGTACAAAGTGCTCTATATCTACTTAAGAAGTATCAATGAAAATTTAACACGATGATAGGCTATCGTGTAATTAGTGTTGTCTTCTTTTGAGGTTGATTATTCAAATCATGCGATAGACATATAAAGTAAATTTAGTAGTAGATTATGAACCATTTTAAAAATAAAATAAAAAAACAGTTATGGAGTAAGATATTAAGTTTAAATCTTAATAATGTTCGAAGACCTTTAGTTCAAGAGATAGTTATATCAATGTTTTTAAGTAGGGCCTCCAAAAATCTAAAGATTAGAACTAATAATGATTTTTCTTAGCAAAAATTAAATTAAATTGGCAATTGGGCTTGATGACCCATATCATAATACACAAAAATAATGACAGAATTGGGAAGTGAGGGAGGGGGAGGACGGAAGAAGCACTAGTCGGCAGCCATCCAGCTCCTTTAAAATATAATTTACGATCTTAAATGTCTTCCCATGAATCGAACCCACCACCTCCATGTAAAAATATATAGACCGTTATCAGCTGCTCCGCAAAGCTTCTTATTACATTTCTTAAACGAAATGTATTTAACGGGTAGCACACACAGGCATAAAATGATAAAAACCGAAAAATCTAAAAAAAATTCTAGTCCGCGTACGAGGTTAAGGGGTAGCACGGGCTACCCCTGGCACCACTATAGGTCCGCCCCTGATCACCACCTTAAATTATACCTTCAAATGATAACCACAGGGTCTGGAAATTAATGTTTTCATTATCCACCATGTCATTGTCTTCAGGCTGGATAAAGCAACCTGAACTAGGTTATGAATTTAGAGGTGGCAAATTGGGCAGGTTAGGTAACGGGTCAAGCATGTAAATTTTTATACGAGTTGGATTGACCATAAAAACATTTTGTCCAGTTTCTTTTTTATTATAAATAATCAGTTTGTTAAATTTCATTACAAACATGTTTCAATACCAAATAAAGTGATTTATCAGAATGCATGCATTAGATATACCCCCTGGACGACATTAGATATGTTAAAACGACTTCTTTTTTAGCTAAACCTTTTGATTTTACCCGCCAGAGATTAGAAAAACATAACATGAACCCATATTGACCCATTATTAAATGGGTGAAATTGCCACCAATTATTGTTATGATTCAAAAGCTTCAAATAAAGAAGATATGCTACAAGGGGAAGGGTTGAGCAGTAGGTTCGATGAAGAGATGAGAGGTGGGGGAAGTATTGGTTGTGTCAGTGACAGTGACCACACGAGGTGACGCCGAAAGAGGCATAGGGGCAATGTGGGGGTGATGGCGAGGCTGTTTTGTTGGTGACGACAAAAGGAGACCATTCTCGAAGCGAACATGACGAGGAATCGAACAATGTATAGACGCTTGGTAGTTAAATCAAGGCACGCCACATCAGTGGCCATGAAAGAGGATTGTAGCCAAGAAAGCCACATGGGGACGAAGATGAGGATAACATTGGAAACAAAAAAATAACCCAAAGGAAATGGGGAGACCGCTTGAATAGATGTTCAAAAGGGTATTTGTTGGTCAATGTATGATATTGCAAGAGATCATTAGGGAGGCTGTTGTGGCTAATAGATAATACCATAGAGGTTGAGGATCACCAGCTTGAGCAAGGAGAGTGAGATCATCTTCAACGGCATGAAGATTGAGAGCTCGGAAAAGCCATTTTGCTCAATGATGAGTAGACAATACCTGTGGGGATCGATGTACGGAATTCACTACCAGAATTAGTTTGAACTTCGAATATTGTTAGTGTTGGTGATGAATGGCTACAAAAGTTCTGAAGTGATGTATACATCTAATTTATTAACTAAAGAATAAATCCATGTGTATTGAGAATGGTGACCAACATAAAACATTAAGTATCAATGACAAGTGTGGAACCCTAAATATCACAATAATGAACACACAAAGTCTAAAGTTAGTGTGGAAATTAGTAACATGTAAAAAAAGTTTTGAGGATTTTCCCATTTGACAGTAAAGTAAACTCAGGAAAGACCATGGTAACAAGATTACAAGAAGAGAACATAAAAAAAGAATAAAAATGTTGAAAGACACTAATGTGGATAATAGAGCTACCCATGCCAATAAGCAGATGATGAACAAGCAAGAAAGAAGGTGAATTCAGTGACTGGCGGATTTAGACAGCTAAGACTACAACTAAGGAAGATGAAAGGAGTAGAGACCTCTGGACCTTGAACAGGGTAGTTTGTACAGCATGCGTGATGGACATTGAGTAGACGAAAGATTGTATACTTTGATAAAGTGAGTAAATTTGTGAAGAACCAATACGAAGAACAGGGATTCCCTTACCATTAGCAACATGGAGTACAACATTACCATGATATATCTCCAATTGTCTAGACCTACTAAATCAGTGTGACATGATTGTTTCATCGTAAAAACCATGCAATGGAAGCAATGGATCAAGAAACACAGATAAGAGAGGGATATAATTAGAGCATTGAGATGGAATGCGCCAAATACCACATCAATTGCAAGTGCTATATATTGTATTTTGAGTGGACACCCAACCAAATTAGTCGCAACCATTGCCATGACCATGATTGTTACTACAAGTATTCCTGCCATATTTGTTAGATTGGTGAAAACCATAGAAGGCATGGGAACCTGGTGAGGCGGTAGGCAAATGTAAGACCATTATACTTTCATGAAAGCCGAAAGGATAGGGATTAGGCACGTTCTATATGCGGCTAGGGTTGGGTTTGTTACCAAAATACCTACTTAGCTCTTGAACCAAGCTCAACAAGAAAGGTAAAATTGATTGTATGTATACATGCCTACAGGTTTACATAGGGGTAGCATACATAGAGTTTGATACTTTGATATTACACATAAATACCTTTTAGACCATAATAACTACATAACTAGTTTAATAAAATACCGTACCTCATCCTTTGATATATCTTCTCTCCACTCGTTATGAAACTTTTGGAGCAAAAGTGCCAATAATCTTTGTATCTCAGGCGAGACTTCATCAGGGAATAGCTTCTGTATTTCATCCTTATTAGGATTCTCACACACACATTTACGAATCAACATCCGTAGGCATACCAAAAGCTGCATAATTAATTTTTAAAAATTCATCAATACAGGCAGTTAGAAATTAGAACTAAAATGTCCACAGGAAGCTGTTTCCTAACTAGTATGAACTACAAAAATAATAAAATATACAAAGAACTAATCACTTGTATTACAACTAACTGAATGATTAATTAGGTTCTCATAATTTCCTCATTCGCTGGTCCAGAACACAAATCCATATTGCTGAATCTTCCAAACGAATATATAAACAATAATCAATCTATTAGCACGTTCAAGCAAGTAATGAAGTATTTAAGTGCGTACATTAGCACTGTATTTCCATAAAAAAAGCCGGAGTGAATTCTAACAGTTTCAAATGTACAATTTCGATCTTATACCAAGTATTGGAAACTGAAGAACAGTAAGATGAAACAATAGCAAGAACTACATGGATTCAGCTACTGAAAAGTAACAAGCGATGCTTATTAATTACAGGATCGAGGAGTGTATCGTTCTGAAGCTGAAGCAAATCACGGATGACATCCCGATCGGCTGAATCGAGACCAACTTTGCGAGTTCTCCATAGGGCTTGGAGTATGTATTCCACCGATTCCTTCGAATTCGCTCTCACCAACAGCGGTAAGTTCCCCCATAATGAATGCTCCGTCGTCATATTCTGATTGTCGATATAATTCAGATTCACTCCAGTGTTCCAGAACTTACAGTTGCCCTAGAAATGGCGTCATCTTCCAACCAGCGTTTTCCGTATAATTTTGGCCTTTTGGGTGCAAAAAGTTACGGTTCAAAACTAACCTGTGAGTGAGTGAGTAAAAATACTTTGACGGTTAACTTTTTGAGAAATTACGGGTTTGAAGATGAGTATACGAAGAGACAATACCGATGCCACTAAAAGAAAATAACAGATTATTTTCGTTTGATTCATCGTATAATTCAAGTTATACAATTTAGACACCCCGTGCCCTATCTATGCCTTTTATTTCACCTTAAAATTATTAAAAAAAGATCGTATTTCGTAATATTATCTATCTATATACAAACAAGATATTTAGTGTCTTCTAAACTACATAATGTACAACGATGTGATGCATGTATTATTTGGTACAACAATTTGATGCCTCACGTACATGTTTTTGGAGCTCTGTATTTGTTCATTTCTTTATAGATTTTCACGTGTGACAAACCCAGATATCTTTTAATTATTTTCAAATTATCTTGAAGTAACTGGTAATTGATTACTTTTGAACGTAAACGAGTAGTGTTACCGAGTGTTGTGGTGAGTGCGTAAAATTCTAAAAATATTTATAATGACATTTACATGTAAGGCAGACTTGGAAAAAAAAACAGTTGAGAAACCGTCCCCAACTATGTATAAAAATTCAGTTTCAACACAAACCGGTACATCTTTGATCCAAACCGGCGATTTCACATCGGTGCCCCTCCTTGCTTCTACAAACTAGTTCCGGCTCGAGCTGATTTCAAATGGTTCATAAGGTCGTGACAAAACTAGTTGTTGTTAGTTGTGGTTTTGGATCGTTGGAGCTTAAATTTGATATTTTTTTGAGTTTTTCTGTTAAGTTAAGTGGTTTTTTCGTCCCTGAGTTTATATCATATTTGTAACCTGACTTTGTAATCTCATAATATTTGTCCCTAATGCCTAACATGCTAAAAAATCTGTTAACTCAGAAGAGTATTTTGTCAATTTAGTATATTTAAATTAATTATTATTATTTTAGCCTCTAATAATTTGATATTATCTGCAGGTGTTGTGATCATGAACCAGAAGATGTTACCTATTGCATTAGACAGAACATATGATTTGCAGCTTGACTATCTTGATTTGTACCTTATATGTATCAGTTACTTAATTCTGGCTGTCTGGATTATTAAATATCACATAATCACTTTCAGAACATGCATTAATAATATTAATAATGCCTTGTTTATGCTACTAATTTGACCAATGAAGTTGCTTATTTAAATTGAAGATCCACTGGTCTGTAAAGATGAAAAAGGGAATAGTGGGCTTTAAACCTGAGAATCTTGTTTCTATACAAAATGCAATTGAAAAAATCACTCATAGAATACTAGCTCCTGCTGACTGCTGTTCTGTTATATAACACAAAAGAAAAGATTGGTATAAAAACAAAAATTAGTTGTGCAGATATCAAAGCACAAATTTGTAAATCTGCTTCACCAATAATCACCACAAGAACATTTCCCATCTTCAAAACGATGGAATCTACTAGCATCTCTTACGACAATCACCCGTCCCGTTACCTTAGTCATCAATTTCACCGCCAGGTGGCAGTCATCACAAATCCGGTGACTCTGCACGAGATGCAATGGTGTCGAGTTTGTTGTATTGATCAACCCATAAGAGACTGCAAGTTTCTCACTATGATACAGTGACATCTGTTCTTCCCTTTCATCAACATCAGGAAGCAAAGAGTTTTTCTTTGGAACATAACCATGGTTCGCAATCTCCGACATTAATTTCTTCAAATTCCTAATGATCTGAACTTGGGGTTTGGATTTATCTCCTGAAATAAACATATGTTGTTGTTTCTTGACATCTATCCAGGTACATGCAGGCAACATCCTTAAACCCTTCTTTTTTAAAGTGTGGAAAACAGAAGCAGCCTCTTCACGCTTTCCGCAACTGTTGTATATGTTTAAAAGAACAACATAGTTACTAAGTTTTTCTGGTTCCATACCATATATTTTTTCTGCTGCAAATTTCCCAAGCTCTAAATTCTTATGGACTCTACAAGCTGTCAACAAAGCAGCCCACATATTGACTGTAGGCTTAAATGGTGCATCTCTGATCAAAGCAAAAGCTTCATCCAAAAGCCCTTCGCGACCTAATAGCTCAATCATACATGCATAATGCATGGCTCGAGGCTTTACTTTAAAATCTGCGCCCATTGTTTCAAATATCTCCCATCCTTGATCTGATAAACCAGAATAGCTACAAGCCGATAAAACAGCAAGAAAAGTAACATGATTTGGGGTCATTCTTTCAGAAATCATACGGTTAAATAACTCCAAGGCTTCAATTCCACGGCCATGATTACCATATCCAGCAATTAAGGCGTTCCATGAAATGACATTCTTCAGAGGCATTTTCTCAAACACGTGGCGTGCATCTTCGATTCTTCCCCATTTACTATAGAAGTCGACAAGCGCGGTGTTGGCAACTATGTCTAGCCCAAATCCGTGACGAACAAGCCCAGCGTGTGCTTGTTTGGCATGTTCTAACGAAGCTAATCTTGTGCAGATTCTTACTATCATTGAGAAAGTAAAGTGATCCATTCTAACACCAGAATCCTGCATCTCGTAATAAAGATCCAAAGCCTCCTCACTATACCCATGAAGGGCATAACCTGCAATGATCGTATTCCAACCCACAGTAGTTTTCTCAGGCATGACATCGAAAACACATTGGGCGTCCTCAATGCTACCACATTTGCTATACATGTCAATTAATGCACAAGATACAAAGATATCTTGACTTACATCCATTTTTATAGCACAGGCATGTAATTGTTGTCCTGGAAATATCGTTTCCAGTCCCGCAGATGCACGCATCATTGTGGCAAAAGTACGCGAACTAGCCTCAGATTGTTCCTCCCACATAATTAAAAACAACCTAAATGCATCCATGTAATCACCGGAATCCACAAGCCCTGAAATTATTGTGTTCCAAGAAACTAAATTTCTCTCAGGCATTTCATCAAACAACATCCGGGCATCAATCATCATCCCACATTTCACATGCATCAGCAACATTCTGTTTCTCAAATACAAATCCGGCTCAAACCCACTATTAACCATATAGCTAAACACTCTTTTAACCCCTCTAATCGACCTCAAACTAATACAAGCATCTACTAACGCATCATAAGTACTCTTACCAACAATAACATCATACTGGCACTCAATTTCCAAAATTTCAAACGTTTCAAGTGCATCTCTATACCTTTTACAAAGCACTAATTTCTCGATCTGGCCACATAGTCCAGAACTTGAACCTTTGAAATCCGGTTCTTTCTTTACTACCTCATAACCGCCGGTTTTGAGTGGCTTCGGTTTGGGTTTTGGATGCAATCCGTGTTCTGCAATTGAACAACGAATTCCAGATGCATGTGCTCTGTGTTTTCTTACATTTAATAAGTAAGACTTTTGCTGGAAAATTTTAACATCTGATGAGGGGAAAGAGGTTGTTTCGAGAACTGATGTGTTCTGATAAGGCGACAAGGTAACGTCCATGGAGATTTATCAGGCAAAAAATGGAAATTAGTATCTTACCTTTTGAGTGCAATTGCTGAAGCTCGCCGATTATGGGGAGGTTTGATGAATCGATGGAGGTTTTTGTGATCTGGATTTGTATAATAGTTGCGGACATAGGAAAATCCGTCCGTTTTGGTGAATTGGTGGAAGTTAGTTTGCCTACTTTATTCAGATTTCAAACCCAGCTGCCCGAATTACATTTCTGTTTAAAGAGTACGGGTCTAACAAAAACCCGAGTTGTATGACCGTCTGAGTTAGATCTGGCCCACGAAGTTGCGATATTGTTGTTGGAGACGAGCCTCCGGGCCCAGGCCCAGTACCTTGATATTGGACACGAGCCTCCGGGCCCAGGCCCAGTACATTGGTTGCTCACCTTACACTAACGGAGTTACGGTGACTTGAGTAGTTTTTTTTCTTTCTTTTTCTTCTTTTTTTTTTTCCAATTATTTGTCGAATAATTTAAGACATATAATTTAAAATGTAGTTAAAAACATAATAAATTGCTTGCGAGACCAAACATTGTGTCTAGTGGCGAAGCTTGAAAGAAAACCTCGAGGGGGCAGACAATTTTTTACTGAGGGGGCGATACTCAATACATTCGAGGAGCGATACTCAGCATATATAATATTTTTATATAAAATCGCGAATATCAGTATTTCTGTAAAAATCGCGGGGACGGTCACCCCCTCTGATCCCTTCAAAGCTTCGCCCCTGATTAATACTTTTGTTTTAAAACAACTTTGTTTCGTCCAAATTTTGATCAGGATGTTAATAAAAGAATATACAAGAGTGTGTATTTTATTCTTTCTAATTTAGCGAACACAAGTAATTTGAGAAAAATCTAAATAAACTAAAACTAAATCTTGTTTTGAAAAGGTAATAAAGAAAATGACATATATAAGGTTTTTATTGGATGTAAACGTTAATTTGAATGTTTAGCATTTTTCAATCGGCATGAGTACACTCATGAGTCATGAATGAGGTTCTCATGATTCTCTTACACATATGTAAAAATGAAACATTCTATTATTAAGAAATTGAGTAA
Source organism: Deinandra increscens subsp. villosa (assembly GCA_039602395.1). Classification (NCBI taxonomy): domain Eukaryota; kingdom Viridiplantae; phylum Streptophyta; class Magnoliopsida; order Asterales; family Asteraceae; genus Deinandra; species Deinandra increscens. The sequence continues at coordinate 3,833,108 of JBCNJP010000015.1, read as the reverse complement.
TTACGGGTTTTCATTAGATGTAAACGTTAATTGAAATGTTCGTCATTTCTATGGGCTGAGTGACTCAGAAGTGATGTTCTCGTTATGGTCTTACACAAGAGGGGAAGGTATGCTATGCAAAAACAAAACATTTGTATTATTCAGAAACGTAGTAATTACACACTTCTCTTAACATACCTAAATACGACAATGTTATATCATTACCATCTAATTTATCCAAAAGAGTTTGTTTTACCAAATAGTACATGTATTGTATCTATTCAATAAAAGCTAACTCTTACAATTTATTCTTAAAAGACACAATTACAAGCCTTGCACGTCATTCTTGGAGGTCATAATTATTTATTCTTCGGTTTTTCAGAAGCACTTATTTAAAACACGTGACACTGCCAAAATGATTAACCACTTATTAAGTTGCCAAAGTGGTAGCTTCACAACCATCATGTACACATGCCAGTACATCTCTATAGTCTCTTGTGATTGTGAAGTTATCATAAACCTCTCCATCAACACTCTTCTTGTACTCAAACAAGAGTGATGAGTGATTAAACGCGGTCAGTTTCACAAATCCCCAATCATAATCTTTATACAAGCTCCAAAACGTGTTAATCTCGGTGAAAGCTGACAAATGGCTCCCTCCACCACCAACCACAACATGAATCGTTCCGTTCACAGTACCAGAATAATGAGATATTTCTGAATTCATGCATTGATTCTACCAAAATAAATAATGATAAGTGATAATTAATATTTAATATTCTTAATTATTTGTTTATAAAAGAAGGAAGAGTGGTATTATATACCTGATATATAGGACATGATCTTTCGTAACTATGGACATGCCCATAAAATGCAATGTCGACTTTATATTTTTGCCATAGCTTCTATAAGTGGGCTCGTCCCATGGGTTCCTCAAAGGCGCCCTCGTTGGCTAACCAATCATTCGAAGAATAGCCAAGAACCCGATGAGCGGAAAATATCAGCCATGGTTGTTTTTGTCTGTCGACAGATGCCAAACATTTCTCTATCCATGCATATTGTTCTGAACCCTCTCTCCAGTCATGCTCCGAGTCCGCTATACAGAAATGGAACATCCCATAATCTGTTGAGTACCTGTAAACATTACACAAATTTAAGTTAAAAATAAAACATATTAAACCAATTAAGGTTTTAAGAATATAAGTGTTTTTACCAAAACTTAGCTCTGTTTTCTGCAGGAACGTAGTACATAGTCTCAGCGGGAACCCCACACTCGCCGCCCGAATCATGAGTGTCATAGAAAGATCCGGAGTTAGGAAAGTCACGTTCATGATTGCCACTTCAACAAACAAAATAAAAAAGTTTCATGATTGCCACTTCAACAAACAAAATAAAAAAGTTTAGCTAACAGTAAACAATGTAACAACTCATTATTTAATAGAAACCCTACATTTTTGACAAGTTGAAAGCATTTAATAGATAAAAAATTACTCTTAGTGACTTTTGACTGTATTTTTTACAAGTTGAAGGACTTTTATCAGTTTCTAATAAAATTAGGTCGGCTGTCTTTTTGGTGAAAAATATAAAAAAATAATTGTTTTTTAATGGTATTAACTTATAAGAAATGATAGATTTTAATAAGTACCAAACCTTGCAATCATATACGGCTTTACTGATGAAATGGGTTCCACTTGTGATGTGAATTGATCCCATTGTGATACATAGCCATTTGCATATGGCAAATCTCCTATGTGGAAAACGATATCATAGTTATCGAGATCTTTGATCAGTTGGTCCGTAGTAATCAGAGATCCGGGTTGATAATTTGCGTACTCATTAGATCCATCACGTTCAGCCTAAAATATGCACACGATGATTTTAGTAAAAGTTATGATGAGAAATTTTTATTCAAATTTCTGCGCGCATATTCTACCTTTCCCATGTCTCCGAAGATTATAACGCGTTGTAACGAGTCCTGTCCGGGATATGGGGATGATTTGAATGAATATGTTTTACTCCAAACAGTTGACCCATTTTTCAGCAGATGACCCATTCTGTATTCGTACCTGTAGAAATGTTTTATAAATCAATAATTAAGATAAATGAAGGAAGAAACAAGAAAATGTTCTAAAATTAAAGGTTAGAAACGTTATACATACATGGTGTTGGGCCACAAATTTTTCAAGAAACTGGTGTGGATAAAACCAGGATCACGCCATCCAACGGTACGCGCAGGTGCACCTGCGAAGACGTTATAATAGTAACACGCGTTCACATTATGCTCTTTCGTTAACTGCATCTTGACAAGAGTGCGTAGTTTTCATCGGAAAAAAGATGTAAAACTTTTGTCAGGATGAAAATTATGCACTATTGTGAACATGTTTTTGTTGGCTTTTAAAGTCGATGTATGTCTAGACTTGTATATTTTCGGTTACTGTTCATAATTATTGTCAGGATGAAAATTATGCACTCTTGTGAACATGTTTTTGTTGGCTTTTAAAGTCGATGTATGTCTAGACTTGTATATTTTCGGTTATTGTTCATAAAGTCTTAGTAAAAAATTATCTATTTTGGTGATTTTCCTTTAAATAATTTTGTGGGGTTAAATACGAAAACGTACCACACATGCTACCACGTTTAAAGGTTAATGTTCCCGCAGGGGACAGGCTTTTGGTCTGGTCCTTCCAACCCCACTCTACAAGTGGAGCGGCTTCATCGATGTTGTAGCCGCTGGTCCATGTTACCGTCATCTGCACAGTCACACATTATAATAAATAAACGAGTAAATTATGGCAATTGTTCATGTAGGTTGCACGAATTTCACCTTTTGTCCCTTAGATTCATCTATATCAACAGACCAGTTATGTACTTGGTTTCTGTCTGATTAACGAGAATTATATATATTTACAATAACAAATGGGGGTCATACACTCATTTACCACTATTCATATGTGCACTAATAGGAACATGACACGTGTCATGTTCCAACACTAATAACATGACACGTGTTATGTTCAATCAATAATAGATTGGTTACGTGGCCTGACACGTGTCCACGTGTCATATGTAGGTCAATGCTTTTGCGACACGTGGTCATGTGTTAGGTCACGTATGACGATACGTGGCTACGTGTTAGACCAATGTTTTTACGACACGTGGTTAACTTTTAATTCACTTTTAGAGTTTTCGACTTTGACCACGTCGTTTCGGAAAATGGATGGCCCGCCGCAAAGCGCGGGTGGGTCACCATCTTGTTTAAAAAAAAATGTACCTCATCCCAAGCCTTTCCATGAGCAAGACGAGGGTACAGAGGGGCCTTCGGGTTCGCAAATGATATCGGGTTGGATACAGCCACCAATTTGGGCTGCAATTCCATCAACAATATGGATCAGCCCCATAAACATTAATCCCAAAACTTTATTCAATTTAATAAATGATAAATAATTTAATTTACATTTTCCAATCCGCCTGTAAATAAGGCAAATGAGAAATCTGCACGTTGATTAATAATCCGAAAGCTCACTGTCGCTTTTCCTGTATTAGCATAATCAGGAGTAGAGTGGTTTGCAAATTTGTACTGCATGTTACAAAACAAATTTCATGTTATATTTTAAAAGTAAACTTCATTTTTAATCCTCAACGTTTCCACATTTTAACAATTTTAGTTTCAACTTTTTAAAAATCTTAATTTAGTGTCTCACATTTCAATTTTTTTTTCAATTTTGGTTACAACGGTAACAACCGTTTAAAGAACCGTTAGACTACTCTCACATGGTCCCCACATGAGAGGTATTTTTGTTATTCCGTTTGTTTTAAAGTATGAGTTAAAACAAACGAAAATGACAAAAATACACCTGCTCTTCAAACAACTGTTAACGTTGAGACCAAAATTGGAAAAAAAAATGAAATGTTAGACTAAATTGGGATTTTAAAAAAATTGGGACTAAAATTGTTAAAATGTGCAAACGTTGGAGACTAAAAACGAAGTTTACTCTTTTATTTAATATCAAATAAAAAAACAAATAATTAAAACAAGATTTATGGTATCGTGCCTTTATTGGTGCTGTGCATATGTAGGGGGCTTCCGGCCGGTTACCGGTCTCAGAGTAACAATCTGATGTGCTGTAAAAATCAATCATTAAGTCGTTTAGAAAAAGGAAAATCATGAATAAGACGAGAGTATTTTAAAAAAAATAAAAAAAAGATTTGTTACTTGAACTTTGCGGGTGAAAAAACTCCAATCCAATCATCGTTAGTTGCTTCAGGGTACTCAAAATTCACGTTGATCCATTCAGCATCCTCGCCCTGCACCCATCATATAAAATACCCGTCTAAATTCAAGGAAGTTTTAAATTTATATTTACATGTTATTAAAACTAAGTTCGAATTCACATGTGAATTGCATTGAGTTTACATATTCAATTAAAAGATGTTATAACTAGAGGTTTTTAAAGTATCTTGTTGGAATAGTTCTTATAAAAAATAAAAAGTAAAATATAAAAATGGAAGATAATGATTAAGGATTCGTTTTCAACATGGCTCATTTGAAATAAATTTCAGACCTCTTAAAAAACCTACTTTGTTTCCCGGATTACAATAGTTGGAGAAGTACAATACAAAATTCAGTATAGTTTTAAAAAGAAAAATTGAATTTTAATAATCCAAGTTATTACTAATTGGCCAAATAATTTAGGACACTACATGTAGCATAAACTTGTTACGCATTAATATTTATTTCGTATACAAATAATATAATTAAAATTAAAAAGTCTTTATTTTATAGTGTATTTTTTTTCTGAAAAAAAAAGAGAGATCATACCAAAGAAGAATTAGAAAAAACAATGGATGATTTCAAAAAAGACAAAAGAAAAAATGATTTTGTTTTTCAATAATCCCTTCATCATCTCACCTACCACCCCCTCAAACCCTTGATCAGAAAATGAATGACCTTCATTTGTTACTTCTTTTAGGAAAAAAATGTGTTTTTAAACGAAGCATAAAAACACATACTTTTCTTCCCTTTATTAGATATGACACAAATAAAGGAATTTTAAAGAAGTTGTTGGGTTTCTTTCTCTTCTCATATCTCATGTCTGACGAATCAATTTGACACAATACTTAATAGACTTCGAACGAGCTTTTTTTTCAAACAGGTTTTAAGGGGTCGTTTAGTTGTGAAAAATGTTTTATAGTTTTCAATTTCTAGTTTTGTAGAAAATGAAATGAGTTTTTCATCTCTAGAAAACACATGAAAGTTTTTGAAAACACGTTCAGATTTGAAAAATGGAATTTTCATTTTCAAAATTAGAAAACACGTTCAAATCAATTGTTTTCTATTTGTTTTCTATCTCTACATTTCATTAGATTTTCTTACATATGACAAATTAAAGAACAAAAAATATTAAGATAAAACACATAAAGTAAAGACAATACATATATAAAAGATTTAAAATAATAAGTATTTCTTAACGGAGGAGAGGTCGAGCGGCTGTGCGTATAAACCCTAGAAAATGAACGCCCATTTTCTTTTGTATATATTTGGAAAACGAAAATAGAAATCAGAAAACAGTAAAAAAGGTGTTTTCCATTTTTAGTTAAAATTTAGAAAACACTATTTTCTGTTTTTCTGGAAAACGTTTTCTAAAAAATACAATTTGAACGCGTTTTCTGTTTTCCTTGTTTTCTTGGAAAACGGAAATGGAAAACACCCCCTGTTTTCCACAACTAAACGCGCCCTAAAGGATTTTTACGCAACGAGTTAATATTTAATTCTAATGCTAAAAAGATATTAAATAAGGAGAAATCCATATCCAACTTTACTAGAACTATGACATGTAGAGAAAGATGAAATGATTTCTTTATACCTTATATCCAAGAATGGAAGGGTTTGCATGAATGAATGCTGATTTGTGGAGAGCATTAACAGCTTTATGAATCGCGATTTTGGCGAGCGGTTGTTCGTCAATGGGAGTATGAGGGCGACGCTCGAAACCATTGCTTACAAGACGAGAGTAAAATGGAGCATTACCGTTAACTGTATAAACAAAACTACTCAACACCAAATACAAGAAAAGCACAAGACTTTTCATACTAAGCATTTCATCCGACACTTTGAACATGCTTCTAGTGCATCTTCCAAATAGAGGCCTTTCTAGTCCTTTTATAGATAGACAATTGTACACACACTCTCTCATATCAAATTGATCAATTTAGGTAAGATATTTTAAAATTTGTTATTTTCAGTCCCTAATCTTTTATTTTCATTTCAATTAAACCCAACTCGTTAATATCATTTGTTTTTATCATAATAGACAAAAAATAATCAATCATCACCCTTCTCTCATCTTTGCCAAAAAACGTAAAAACTACCATAATTCTAATGAGTTTATTTTCAAACTAGTGTAAGTATAAAACTTATTTACCGGATAAGTGTAGTTGAAAAAATATTTACTAAAATGGATAGTTAGACTCTATTTAAACAAATGTTCTGTAATAAAAAGTTCAAATAAAATAAGTTTTTTTAAACATTTTTTTTTTAATCTCAAAGTATCAAAAACTAAAACACTTATAAGAGAACTAAAAAATAATGTAAGGAAAACACTAGGGTGGCGAGTATGAATCCTGGTTTGGAGCAACAATTTCTCTTTATTAATGTAAGGAAGGAAAACGAACGATGATATAAACGAATATTAGGCTTGGTCATTTTCTTTCGATTTGTTAATAGATGTACTCGTGAGCCTAGTTAGTCGGTATATGAAATCATCAAATAGGGTCAAACTCTAATATTGGATAGACCCCAAACTCAGGTTGAAATTTGCAATCATAATCTAGTCCCTCGATATTTAAAAGAACTAAGGAACAATATCAAATTTAGGAACAACTTTATACAGAAATTCAGGGCCAGAGTTGAGCATTTAGTGGTCATGTTTGAGCTAAAAAAAAATGGGTCCCGTTCGAAAAAAAAATACAATTAGAAAAAGTTTTAAAATAAGGAAAATATTAAATTATAACAATAAACAATAAAAGTAATTAGATGTTTTTTATTAAAAGACTTTTCAAATAAACAAAACAGGTCTTGAAGTATAAAAGTTTACAAAAAAAAAAACTGGCCTTCGCAAGTTTCTAACTTGGGGCCTTCGAATTATCAACTAGGCATACCAACCAACTGAGCTGAAGGCCTATATGTTAATATTGATAAACCTCAGGGCGGCCTCGAAAACTTTAAAAAATTTCTAGGTCCTAGACGAGTTAAAAAAAATAGTAAGCCTTATCACATATTAATTAGCAATAAATCAACTGGAGGCGGACCCGAAAATCAAAAGAGTTCTCACCTCAAAATTGATATTTGTATAAAGATTTATTCATAAGTATAACAATTTAAAGTAAGCTTTTTTCTTTTGATCTGTCTGAATTCGATCAGGAAAAGAGGGGTAAAAGTAATTATAATTTTTTAATCAAAAGACATTTTAAATAAATAAAACAGGTTCTTGAAGTATAAAAGTTAAAAAAAAAACCAGCATTCACAAGTTTCTAACTTGGGGCCATACCAACCAACTGAGCTGAAGGCCTATGTTGATACAATTTGTCAAAAGGCATATAAAGAAGCTAAAACCGTATATCTATACATAATAATTTTTTTCTAAAAAGTTCCGGGTCCTTCAAAAAACCAGGACCTAAGCGGTCGCCTTTCCCGCCTAGGCCCCAGGCCACTCCTTATAAACCTGACCAAAATAGCAATTTACACCTATGTATATATTGAAAATTTAGGTATCAAAATAGTAATTTACTCTATATATTATATCGAAAAGTTAGGTAAGATAACCTGATTTGTATGTTTGAGTAGGGACGGACCTAGTTAAGGTTCAAGGGTTGCACAAGTCACTTCTTAAACCTAATATACGAAGTTAAATTTTTTTAGTTTTTATGTACATATGTTATCTTTTAAAATAATTTGTGTTGATATCATTTAAGAAATTTTCTAGTTCTACTCCTATGTGAATAATGCATGCCCGTCCTGAGGGTGGAGACTTTATTCCTATTTCTCGTCCCGTTGATGCCTCCATCTAGTTCACTTACAGACTACTCTGTAATTTGACATGGAGATGCCGTTATTGCTTTGTTTTTATGATATCTTGAACCTAGAGGTGAATAAGATGGTTCTGCCGGTAGTGTTTTACAATCTCACTCTATACCGTGAGACCTATATATTACCACAACCTCCCCTAATCTTATCTTGATAGGATGGAATCAACTTAGAATCATACTTTTGATTTAAGCCATATAATATTTATTAGAGTTTTTGTCGGGTAATACGCGAATGATTTAGATAGAGAATAATAGAGATCTATTTTTGGGATGAATACAAAACTTTAAAATGGCATGCATTTCACGTTCTCTACATAATAAGTAGCAAAATGGGGCCTACCGGCCTACACAATAGTCGAATATTCTTACATTCCGGTTAAATAGCACCTTATTTTTCTATTATAAAATAACTGGATTTAAATAATCTTAAGACTTTATTAATTGATCGAGAATAATTTTAACTCATAAAATATTATTTGACGAACCCAACTTTTAAAATAACACCATTACATTAAATAAAAAACTACAACTTAATAACAAAAATAGGTTTACGTTTGGTTGTTGGTATTGGAAATGTTGGGATGACGTCGGTTTGTGGGAACCAACTTTTGATTGTATTTTCTTGCGATTTTGGGTGAGTTTTTTTTTTAAGAGCTTGAAAGGTATTTGGGACCATATTTTTTTTTAGAGAATGAGAGTACATTAAAAAGTTAAAGAGAAAGAGAATGAGGGTATGAAGTTAAAGAGAAGAGAATGAAAGTAGAATGTTTGGGGTAAATAAAATACTTGAGATTTGTAGGTATTTAAAATAATTTATTTTTTCTATTTTACATTTGACCGTTGCCCAACTTTCCAATCCCACCCATTCAACGACTAAAAGTAGCCATGCATTGAAGTCGCGAGGTGAAGCCGTGGTAGTGGTGGCAATGTGGCCACAGTAGTCGCTTGCTACTCCGCTTAGCCTAACTTTCTTAGTTCGCATCTTCATAATTTATTTTTGTTTCATTGATAATGTTTAACTATGCTAATTCTGTTTCAATAGTAAAAAAGACTGTTGGAATGTAACATTTTTAATGTGGAATGTCGGAATGCGAAGCATAAAACTGAAATTTCTATAATGTGTAAACCATTATACACAAACACGTCTTTCTTCTGAAACATTTCAGCTTTTCTAATCACAATTTCAAGTTCATTTAATTTGTTATCCTTCAAGCTACGAAATTAGTAAGAAAATGGTATAAATTCATAATATGGGTAGATACTTAGTTGCTATCATGGTCATTGTTGTTGCGCCTTACAGTAAATTTAGTTGCAAGTTTTAAACAAATGTACAATACAACGTCGAAAACAAAAACATGAGTTTGTTTTATTGATTTGATATAAATATATATCGTAAAAGGTTAAATGAAAAACTACACAAAATTATATACATAAAAGCAGGGGCGAAGTTTGGGCCGAGATGGGGATGGGGCAGGACTTAAGGCGGATAGGGCCGGATTAAGTATACAATTTTTTGGACCGAACGAGTATAAATTTACATTACGGAGTGAAAAACGGACCAGGCCGGGGCCCGGTCTGGCCCCTTAAAAGCTTCATCCTTGCATAAAAGCAACAATACAAAACTAAAACTAAAATTAAGGAAACACTTTAAAAATAAAAACTTAATAAGAACTAAAAAACAATAAATCTTTTTCTAAAATAAATCAAACTTTACTTGCCACGTGACAAGCCATTATACTCTGTTAATAGCAGGGACGGATTAATTCCGAAGGCCGCTCTAAAATTCCTACTAGTGTAAAATTTTCAAAAAATTAAACTAAGAAATTAGACCCTGTGTCTTTTATAAGGCATGCCTCTTAGGAGAGGCGGTATCGTTAGCGGCTCCGAGGCCGGCTTCCCCATGAACCGCGCGGTTCCCACAAGCCATCATACTGGGTGTGCATGGCTCCCACTTGCGGCTCCACAATTCTTGATTTCACAGTTTCTTGAAACCGCCCCAAGCCACGCAAATATTACCGTTTTTTTTTTGCCCGTTACAGCCTAACGGCTACTTTTTTTTATTTATTTTTTTCTTTTTTACTAATTACCACTATGAATACTACCCCATTCTATAACATGTTTACACACATCCTCTTCTTTCACATATCTTCTTCTTGTTTCACCTCTCTTTATTCATGGATCGATCAAAGAAAAAATCACCCGCTCTCACGAAAAAATCCACCGCTCCCACCAAAAAATATAAACCGAAGGTTCGAAATACCGGTCAACCCTCCAACACAAATCCTCCACCCCAATCACAACCGGATTTTTTCACACCACATCCTTCTCAACAATCGTACATTGATCTCCTATCCGGACGTTATGGGGTTCAAGGGGAGTTATATCCCCCACATTCTTCCCAAATGCATCAATTCTCGTCTAACGTCATGTACCAAAACACACATTATCGAGAGCTAAGACGTCAAATCGATTCCGAATCCGAAGAAGAAGTTGAAGAAGAAGTCGGAGAAGAAGAACAAGAGCTTGCGGTTGAAGAAAAGGAGATCGAGGTGATGGACGAAGACGTCTAAGTGATTACAAAGAAGAAATGTAAATTTCCGACGAGAGCGAAATGTAAAACTTGGACGTCGGAGGAAGAGCTTAATTTGACAAAATCTTATATTCATTGGACCGAAGATGGCAAAAAAGCGGATCAACAATCCCGCGATTCGTTTTGGGGTAAAGTTCTTGCCCACTTTGACGGTTTGATGGGTGCACCAAGTGGGCAAACTAGTGACCAACTAAGCTCAAAGTGGAAGAAGTTGAATACGAAATTGTCGAACTTCAATGGTCTCAACATTCAATCGGTAAAAAAACATTTATTTTTTTAACTTGATATTATATATATATATATATATATATATATATATATATATATATATATATATTTATTAACTTGTTTATTTTTTTGTAATAGACTAATACTTGGGCAAGTGGGAGTGCGGATGTGGACGTTTTGATGAAAGCCCAAAACTTGTATAAAGAAATATACGAGAAAAATGAGTTTGCTCATTTGGCGTGTTGGGTCGAGGTAAAAGACCATCCAAAGTGGGCTCCGGTTGCGAATGTAGTTGATGAAATACCGGAATCGGGTAAAAGGACGAAGACGTCCGAGTCGGGGAACTACACAACTTTAAATGATGTTGACTCGACTCAATTGCCCGATCTAAATGAAGACTCAACCCCTACATACCCAAAAAATAAAGGAAAAAAGAAGTCGGGCGAGTCTTCGTCCACCACAAGGAGTTCGGCATCGGAAAAGGCGTTGGAAATGATGTCGGATTTTCAAGCCAATTGGATTAAAGAAAGGGAGCTTAAGGCAAAGCTTCGGGATGAAACATTTGGAAAGAAGCAAGCGATGTACGATGCGGTGAAAATTACAATGGAGGCTTAACGTTAAGTGATCGAGACCAAACTAGCACGTGAACGGAAAGAAAAAAATAAAAGTGATCTCGAGTACTTCATGCAACCGCATAATAATGTTGATCCTCAATTCCTTCCACTTGTTCTTCAACAAAAAAAAAATCGCGGAGGAATACGGATGGAATTGCAACTTTTAAGTTGTTTTTTTTTAATTGTAGTCGTCTTTTTTTAATTTCAAGTATTGTACCGTTTAATTTCCTAATATTAGTGGTTTGTTTTTTTTTATGAAAGTTGTTTATTTAAAGTTGTTCAAATAAAAAAAAATCGGATATATATTTGGCTTATCCAAGCCACACCACAACCATACCATATGGTGTGATTTGACATGACTTCAAAAACTTACATTTTGAGTTAGCGATGATTGATTGGTCAGTGAGTATGGGTTCACCATACCCCCTTATGATTATTCATGTGCTGAAAATGGCTTTAAAATCATAATAATTGAAGATGAATATCTATGTCAGTAGGTGACAAGAAAGATTTGACATGTGTTGAAAATCGCTTAAAATCATAATAATTATATATATATCATTTTGAATTGCATACGTGTACACTAGGAAACCATTGTTCATGCCACGTGGCATGCGGCGGTGCTGCCACGTGGCGTTGTTAATTTTTTTTACCAAGCTCAACGGTTTTAATGTACTTATACTGTTCTTTTCCATTACAAACTGCATGTTATATGCTGCCGTGGTGGTTAGGTCACTATATTTTTTACACAGGACCCAGGTTCGAAACCTTATATGCAGCGTTTTTTTTTTTTCCCTTCCTGTTTTAAGCCCACAGTTTCGTCTGCACACGGAAATTTGATTGGCGTGGTTGGACGGTGCCTTACACGTGTTGCAACACATGACGCGTGTGTTACTCAGTCTTCACACGTACCCGTGCTTCTCATCTCCCTTCCGTTTTAGACCCACCCCACCTCCTTTTTGTCTCATCTCTCTATGTACATTCTCTCTCTAAATTTCTAATAATTCTCCAACCTCCAAGTTCTCACCGCCAAATACCACCGCCCGTTTAAGGAGCTTTTCAGTTTGGTACGTCCTCATCACCTCCAAAATCCGACCAGATAAACATATATTTTTTCCGGTTCCTACAGATGGCAATTTGCTGAAAGATCAGATCGTTCACGCGAATGGATTTGATGCTAATGTCCGACTACGATTTAATTTTGAGGACCGTCGATTTGATTTTAGGTAAGGTCGAAAAAAGGGTTTTCCTTGAACATGTGTCTTCCTCATTTGATTTGGGTTTAATATTTGTTTGCTTTGATTTATAAACATAGTAGGATTTGATAAGACTCTCTTTCGTTAATTTTTCTTACATTTGTGAAGGTTTTGGTCCGGTTTCTTTACAAACTAAAACCCCCAAAACTGTAAACACTTCAATCTAACCTTTATACTTTTTCTTTCATTTGCCGAATTCGAAGCAAAAGTTGAGAAGGTTTCGCGACCCGAAGATGGCAACCAAGGTTTTTGGGCTTAGATCGGAAGGTGCATGCCATGTTCTGGGCAGATCGTGACGGCTAAGCTAAGCCTTCAAACCCTAATCGAGTTTCCGACCATTTAATTTAAAATTTTAAATTGCTTGATTACCGCTGATTTGTGGTTGTGTGTTCGTTTACCTAACAGCGCAAAAATGGGCTTTTGGTGGTTCGTGACAACGAAGGTAAAGTTTTTCCGATAGCTAATACATTGTGTGATATGACTGTTTCATGTCAATTTGTGCTTTATTTTTTGCAGGTGACTGAGGTTACTCGCTATCTCTGTTATTTGGGTATGCCTAAAATTTTCATTTATGATCGTACATTTATTCTAGGGCTTGGGTTTCGGTGTTAGCTTTCTTTGCTTCTTCTCTTAATTCTGTTTTCTTTTCCTTTGAGGATAGTCTTTTGTTATATTGAACTTGCATGTTTGACTTCCTTTTCTTAAATCATACTTTGTTATTTTCTTTTTGCATGTTTGATTTTCTATGCTTAAACTCAATGATCTTTTTTGCTTCAATTCTCTTAGCATTTTGTTTCGGTGTTTGTTTTTAAAGAAATTCTTGCTTCGGAGTTCTTACTCACATTTGTTACTTTTTTTTTTGTTGTTTTTTTTGCCTTAATGCTCTTAAAATAAAAACCTTGCTTCAACATATACGCGTTATAATTGAAGTTGACAGTTGGTTTTAAAATGTTGTTGCTTTAGTGTTCTCACTAATGTATTTTTCCAATTGGACTTGGAAAAACTTTTCAGAAAGCTCTTAGTTGGTTGTTTAGGTATCTCATTGTTGTTCGATCCAATTTTACTTTGTGATTTTCTATTGAGTTTTTGGGAAATGTTGAGGTGTTTTAGTGATTTGATCTTATGAATGTCACAGTCTGTTTAGGCTTTTTTGTTGTCTATGTTTGCAGGACTTGGGACTTTTTTATCTTTTATTGTATGTTTCTCAATGCAGTTCTTAAGCTCAGGTATATATTCTTTGTTTTTTTCTTATTAAGGTTATTAGTTTGATGAATTTTACCTAAAACCTGTTCAATATGACGGTTGGTTATCAGGAACTTCACCTTACCTAAAATCTAATATCATTTTTTTTAGTTAACATTTGCTGTCCTTACGAATTTTTTGTAACTGTTTTTTTTTTTTTTTTTTTTGTTGGCTTTCAATGGTCTGCTTCTTCACTCTAAGGACCAAAATACCAAGGCATCTTCAATGTTATGTAAGCATGTACACAAAGGTTATGAAGCATAGATGTAAAAAAGGCAAGACGATGGATATGAGAAGATTGTTTTGATAGAAAAATAAGCAAATAAACCTGCCCAATATAGGCGGCAGATTTGTATACGGAATTTTGAGAAAACCGTTTTCTTGGCTTATGAAAATCTTAGGCAGATTTGTATACGGAATTTTGAGAAAACCGTTTTCTTGGCTTATGAAAATCTTAGGTATCTCAATAGATGATACTAAAACAATATAAGAATGATTCTAAACAGAGCAAATTGACCAGTTTGTGTACATGCTTTCTTCTCTTACCTCTATGTTATCTTTACTTTATCTCTTTGCCATGTGAACCTTTTTTTTTTTTTTTTTACTAATTTAGATATGGCTTTTGAACTTTTTGGTCAAAGAATTATGATTTCCTTATACATTTTATTCTTTGGTTGCAGATTTGGAGTGTTTTGTTTGTATGTATGTTTTTAAATAAGTTTTATTGTTTGTAGGCAGTTTTTGTTTTTGGCTTTAGTTATTTTTTTTTTAAATTATGATAAATTGTTTTAAAAATGTTTAAACGAATCATTTACCCTTTTAGGCCTTTTAGACCAGTTTTGAACACCCTCACTTTTCTTTTTTTTTTCTTTAACAACAATTTATTATACAACGAAACGATAAAACTTTACACTTCTGGATAAGATCACACAAACTCTTTTAGTCTAGGTTTAAAAGTTTTAGATTTGACTTTTGGTCTCTTTCGTAAAAAAATACAGTATTATGATCACGTTTCTGTTCTTTAGATACATGAATTATCCAACCTTACATGATTTTCTTATACGTCTTATCCTCTGATTGCAGGTTTGTAGTCTTCTGTTTGTGGTTTACATCCTTGCAGGTATCCTTTTAAATTTTATTAGTTGTACAATTTCTGTCTGTAGTCACTGTTACAAATTATGATAAATTGCTTTTAAATTTTCACCGATCATAGATTAAGGAAGCTAAAAAAATCAAAGATACTAAGACATAATGAACTGATGGGGTAAGTTTGGTATTTTAATAGTTTGGCTAATGGGTGAAACAGAAAATTCTAATATGAGTTTAACAGAATAGGGTTGGATCAGAGAGAAAACAAATATTAGATACATGTTCTCATAGAAACTTCTCAAACTTTCAGTTAATTCTAAATTAAGCTATCTTACCCCAAACCCATTTGATCACTCAGGAACTTCAACACTCGATCTTATGTGAAAAGAATTAGTTCCCAGAGAAGACTCAGACATCTCTATATAGTAAGTATCAACACAGATCAGGAGGTATAACTTACATGAGTATTCAAAACTATTGTGATATCTATATACTAAGAACTTCAAGAGATTTCAAGAGGGGGCATAACCCCTTTGGTGGGCATGGAATTTTTTTTCTTTCTTATAAGCGGAAGTTGTTTGAACTACATAATGATGAATATATACATAAAAGTTAATTGTTAGTATTAACTGATTATCATTCTAGAATATAGAATCTGTTTCCTGCTTACACCTTCGACTAATCTTCGACTAATCAACTATATTTAAAGTTATTTCTTAAGATAATCACATGAAATAAGTATATCATTATATAAAAAATATACATAGATGACTAAGGATATCAGCACCAATGCTATCAATCATTGGCAAAGAAAAGATCTTCAATTTTAGCTTTTGTGCAAACAAAATTTCAGTCTGGCACTCAAAGCCACATCCAAACAATCCTCAGTTCTGATCACACATCACCTGCTGCTGCAAAGCAACCAACATCAGCTACAAACGTGCAACGGGGAACCGTTGCTACAGCACCTGCTACACCTGCAGGTAAAGTACCTAAGAAACACAGTCGAGATCATCCAGGTATGAATTCATTTCAATGACATGTTATGATACAACAGAAAAAAAAAACTCATTTAACTACATTTGTAGATGCCCATCGAAGAAGACAAAAGAGAAGCAAGAATAATAAGGACTGCATTGGAAAGAGTATCTATATATATTTCAATTGTCCCTTTTAAAAATGCAAAATCCACTCCTAATCAGATCAATAGACGGCTCTCTTCAATTTTAGTCAAGGAAAAAGGTTATTTGTAAGTGTTTTGTCGCCAAGTTTGGTAAATGCCCATTTTGAGACAGGTGTGTGATCGATGAAATGACTAATCACTTAGTTTGTATATGTAGCTTATGTAAATGTATTAACTACATCATTATGCTTACAATATAAAAACTTAAATCGACGTCTCGCCCGCCGCAACGCGCGGGTCGCAAGTCTCGTTGAAGATGAACACGGGTTACCAATTTTTTGTGTTATTAACATATTATGTGTTTTGATTTTAGACTCTTAAAATAAAGGAAAAATGTATTTAAATAATCCTAACTATTGTCTATTGGCCGATAATAATCCTAACTATTTTTTTGTACAATAACAGTCTATAAATATACCATATTTTTTCTAATAATCTTTCCGTTAAGTTGGTTAACTCCGTTAGTTTATAATGACGTGGCAGATAACGTGATATAATATAGAAAAAAAATAGAATAAAAGAGGGTAAGAGTTTCATTCATGCATAGAGTAGGGTTCAATTGAATGGTTTAGTACCATTGGCTTATAGCTAAATGGTATTCGGAGAGAATTGAAACCATAAGGTCTTGGTTCAAAACCATGTGTGAGCAAAATGCTCATCGGGCTGGAGACAAGGTTTTCCCGTGAATAACTAGGTTTTCTGTGAAATTGTAGATGTGTATATATATGAAGTGCAATGCCGCTATGCCCAAACATGTCGTTCGAAAAAAAAAATTGTATGCTTTAGCATTTTTTATGGTATTGTTTTTTATTTGGAGATTTGTTTAGTCTAACGAACAACTAAATAAATTCCAGTGACAACTCTTTTCTCTCAACTGGAACCGCCAAACCGGCCATATCAAAACTAGAATGACATCACGGGGTAATCTTTTGAGACCCCATGCGTCTTTCGGTCACCTTACTCATTCTGTCTTTGCTTATTGTAAGGTTTACTGGTTTTGTACTTCATGCATGTTATTTGTTAGGCTATCCGTAATGGGGCGTTATGAGAGCTTTTTTCCTAATATGGCGCCCCTCATAACGCCCCTACCCACCCCCCGGGGAGCCATGTTAGTCAAAATTTGAAGGAGCGCCATGTTAATGGCGCCGTTGAAGGAGGAGGAGCTTTCATGTTTTTTTTTTTGTTTTTTTCTTATTGGTACACCTCATACCTCATAACCCCCCACTACACACCTTACCTCATAACCCCCCATTTCCACGTCATCCGCCACATGGCGCATAACCCCCCACCCGGGGCTCCATCCACTACGGATAGCCTTAGAGGAGCAGTTATATCCGCAACAGATTTTCACTCACGTTGACCATACTCGAACCGGCTCCTCTAGAAAAAACTGGTTTGAACACCTCTATTGGATACTGTTAGCCTACTTTAAAGATAAACCCATAGCTGATCATCTCACTTAATGGATTGGGCCAGCTTACTGGACTTGGAGTAACCCAACATTGGGCTTACTAATGGTCAATAAATTAATAAGCGTATAGCTCAGGCCCACTCCCCACAAGTATGCCATTGAGTAAATATGTTCAAATCGGTTTTTAGGGCCTAGTTTCAATTTCTAAACCGTTTAGAGTACGGTCAAAATCGGTTTTTGTTTTTTGTGGGTTTGTCCGATTTTGACGGGTTTCGTTCAATAGAAATCAATTTCAGTTCGGTCTATCTTTGTCGTCATATGAAATCTAAATAGAAACAAATATGTACGTAAATCATGAACACCATCGTCTTCTTCGCAAAAGGGAGATGGATATATCATAGTAATAACCTTAAATGAGTTTTTCTTGATTTTCGACTAATTCTATAAATAAGCGAAGTGCTTTTGATAAATTAACTGTGGAAAATGATGTTACGGACTGAAATCATTAGACTAATCGCAATGGGTGTCGTAGGAGGATTTGCCCGGCCCAACACGCCTCCATAGCGCCCCATAACGCCCGGGCTCCCACCCCCGGGGCGCTATGGGTGTTTTTTGGTTCTTGGGCGTTGCCCACAAAACGTCGAACGGGGCTACATTTGAACGTTGGATTCGAACGTTGGGGGGGGGGGGGGGGTGCAACGGCTAGAAACATTTTAAAAAAAATTTCATTTTTTATATCCACTCAACACACCATATATATACATCTTAATTCCATTTTTAAATCACACCAACATTCTCTTCTTTCTCTCAATCTTTAAAAAATATACATCATGTTCCCCAACGAAAGGTGTTAGATGAATTCCAACATGAGAGAGGTAAATTTTTGTACCTCAATTGTTGGCACATTTTAAAGGATAGCGAGAAGTGGAGGTCGAAACCGGATCTTACAAGGCGAACCGCACGACCCAAAAAAAAAATCAAGAACATCTTCGTCGCCGAATGCCGAGTCACTTGGGTCGGATGCGAGGACATTCGCAATCAACTTAAACGACTCCGGCGATGAGGATGAACCGGTTGAAGATGCTCGACCGGTTGAGATGACAAGTGGGAGGCCCGATGGTCGGGACAAGACAAGGGCCAAGAGAGGTGGTTCGTCGAGCCGAGGACCGATCCACCAAGGGTCGGGAAACACCGACGTTCAAGGAGAAATATCCGGGAATATTTCACGTTTGGTTGGGTTAAGGAAAATTCAAATGGACATTCTAAAAGAGCGCCAATTCGACAAAGCGATGGAATTCCTTCAACAACCGCTTCCAACCGATGAATTGGCTCGTGCGATGGCGTTGAAAAAAAGAGAGGACATAAAAATTAAATACGGACTCTAGAGTGGTTGATGGCATTTTTTTAATGTTAAGGTCTAGTATTTTTTTGTTGTTGTAATTTGTATTTGTATTTTTTTTAATGAAATTAGTATTTATATTAATTTTGTAATCATTAAAAAAAACCATGGTGCAATGATGAGGAGGAGAACCATGGGGGCTTTATGTCTACACTCTCAAAACCCATAAAGCCCCTTGTCACGTCATACGTCACATGGCGCAAAACGCCCAAGGGAGAGGCTTTATTGGGGTTTATCACTACACTTAGTCTTACAAGGTATTAGACTTTTCTCACAATCTCACATTGGTTGTATAGACAAATGATGTGGGGTTATATTACAACATGGCTCTAATACCATCGTTTTAGACCAAAAGTAGAACTCAGCCCAAAAGACTAATCTAATTGGTGAGAGAACTCATTGGGCCTATAAAACCGACATCGGTTACCCATACACAATCAATGGGGAACAGTCTCATACTTTACAATGATTTCAGTATGTAACATCTGAACTTAATGATGTATATCTTGATAAAAAGGATTTACATAAATATGAGTTTTAGTTTAATTAAGATGTTATGAACAATTCCCGTCATGTGGCGAGTTGTGAGGTTGTAGTGCTGTCACGTGACACCTTATAATTTATTTATTTTCCTTTTTTTTTCTATCCAGACGTAATTGTGTAACATAGTTTTTTAAATTCTGGGTCGTTACAGGTAGTTTAATTGGCATAGCCGTGTAACATAACATAATCTTTTTTTTTTTGCTTCTAAAAACGTACTTTAATCGTTTTGGTCGTTATACAATTTTTTCATATTCATTACGTGACGTTATAACATTGCAATTGTTTTGTATACTCGCGTTATGACCTGGCCCGTGAAGTAAATCATCGCACCTACAGTCCAACCAATTGGGAGAGAATTAATAAATTTCTTTTCGGGAGCAATTCATCCTTTCCGAACGCAGCATACAACTCTCTGTTGTACTGCGCTCTCCAAGTGTTCCTGTTCTATCCAGAAATACAAACGAAAAATATATAAATACGGGTCTATGGACTCTTTAAAAATATAATGAATTGATTTTCGTACCGGCTTAGTTATTGTTTCATATTCAATAATTGGTATCAGAGTCCGAGGCTCACACGAAGAACAAATACCGGAGACCAGAATGATCGTTGAAGCTCGAATCTGAGGCGGGAGGTTTATTAAATCAAGACTTTGAGAAGAGAACAAACTTGTTTGTCGTGGTGAATAGAAAACACGGTTGCTTTGTTAACAGAAATTGTAAATTGGTTATATACTTTTATTGACTCGACCCTCGAGCAAAAATCATGACTGTAAGGCTATGTGTAATGGTTAAAGCCCCATAAAGCCCCACAAAGGGCATTATGCGCTATGTGGACGCTGACTGGGCAAGGGGCTTTATGGGGCTTTATGTGGCTTTATGGTGTAGTGGATAAAGCCCCATAAAGCCCACCATCATCATTACCTTATTATTATTTTTTTTAACTTTTTTTTTTTAAATCTACTTTCATTAAAAATAAATATTACAACTTAAAAAAAAAAGACAACTTAATTAAAATAAAAATTACAACTACTTAAAAAACATACAACTACTTAAAAAGAAATACTAATCGGTGATTTTGTATTTTGTCTTGATTCGTTCCATCTTTTTCTTATGGAGGGCGAGGTAAACCGGATTAGCGTTTTCAGGCGGTTTTTGGGCGAGGAACTCGAGATCCTTGTCGAGTTGATAATCGTCGATTTGCTCGACTTGCTTTTTTTTCGACCGTGCAAGATCTTGAATACTCTCGGCCATCACCGCGTGATATTCGGTGACCGGAGCCTTTCCACGGTTAGCCCTCGCGAAATCTCGACCTTTGGCCTCCCACTAGTAGTCTCCACGGGTGGAGTCGGAGCATCATCCTCATCATCATTGTCCGAATCATTCAAATTAATTTCGAATGTTCGAGCGGTGGAGTCAAACGACTCGGGATCGGTGGAAGACGACGTCTTGGATTTCTTGCTTTTTCGGGTTTGACGTGTTGTTATATCCGCTTTCGATCTCCACTTCTCGCTTTGGTAGAGAAACGGCCAACACCTTTTGAGAGTGAAGTGACCACGCTCCGCTCCATATTCGATCACCGCCCTATCGTAAATGTCGGCGTCGTTCGCACCACTCGGCCAATATGATCTGGACCGATCATAGTAAGTTGAGAAAGCTTGACATTTTCTGTTTATTTCTCTCCATTTGGACGACAACGAATCCGGGTTTCGGTATTCGCCCTTCCCCATCAACGTGAAAAACTTGGACCGAATCTTGTCCCAAAATTCTCTCGCATCTTGATTGTTTGCTAAAAAAAAGAGGCAAAAGTTAGTAAAATTTTTTTTTTTTTTAAAATATAACTTTTAGTTAAAAAAAAAAACCTTTTGTCGGGTTCTCCGAAGCTTCAATGTAAGCTCGACAAAGAGCGAAACACTCGTTGTCGCTCCAAAATTGTATCTCCTTCGTCGCTCTCGCGTCGTCCTCCTTTTTTTTGTGAGATCGTTTGCTCTTTCCTCTCCTTTGTTTTGGTTGTGATGCACCGACCTCTTGTGTTTCTTGGACGATTTCAACATCCTCATCTTGAAGAGAAAAAGGTTGAGATGCTCGAGGGGTTGGAGTTTGTCGCGAGGTTGGAGAAGGTCGTGGGGTTGGAGAAGCTTGAAATGGTTGAGGTGGATAACCTCCAAATTGTGGTTGGGAGAATTGGGCAAAACCTTGAGAGTAAAGGTTCATGTTTGAGAATTGGTTCGGGAAAGGTTGAGTGGCGGGGTTCATTGACGGGAATTGAGGGGGAGGCATGTTCATAAACATTTGCCAAAGGTTTTGATCGGGTTCGTTCTCCCCGGTATTAGGTCGAGAGTTGGGTTGGTTGTTGGGTTGGTTGGGAAACATTTTTAAAAAATATAGAAGATGAGAAGTAGAAGGAGAGAATTGAGTTGAGGTGGTGTGTGAAAGTTTATAAAATATATGGGGTATATATAGTGATTAAATATGATTAGATTAAATAAAAAAAAAAGGTAACGGTTAAAAAAATAGTCGTTGAACGGCTATTTTTTTGGTTTTAATTCGATCGTTCGGCGTTATGTCCCTGACGCCCCCCGGCGAATTCGACCTCCATAACGCCCCATAACGCCGGGGTAATGGTCGGGGCGTTATGGACGGGCGTTATGGGGCGTTATCGAGGTCGAAAACGCCCCACTACGTTTAGCCTAAGTACTATTTTGGTTTTAAAAGAAAAAAAAGTAGCGTTTCCTTTTTGCTTGTTTTCAACGCAAAGACAAAAGTAAATCGCAGGAATTAATTTGGTTTTATTGGTTACGTGTTCGACCCGAACAGTAGGGGAGATTACCCGTGTGAAAAATATGTGTGAATCAAGATCTGTTTGGGAGAAGGAAAGGTTAAAGAAAACACTTGTGTGGGAGTCACCGAACCTTTGTGGAAATATTGAGTGAGTTGTGACCTGTGTGATAGCAATCAAAATCGGTGAGAAACATGTGTGGAAATCAAAACTGTGTGCGATGTGAATAAACGAAATAACTTGTGTGGCAAACAGCGAGACGAAGGAAGCTGATAGGAAAGAAAGCAAGAACATAATACATGTTCTTGTTATGTGAAAATAGAGATAGAAAGATGATAGACTCGAATAATTTGTGTATGGTGTAAGACGTCGGGTGCTCCGAGTAGCGTCTTGCTACTCTCGGGCTCCTTTTTTCGTTGTTGAAGAATTTGCTGTTCAAAAAAAAATATACGTGTTCTTGTTCAGATTTGAGAACAAGGTGGCATATGTGGGTATAATGAATTAATGATCATGATTATTAATTATAAATAAGGTAGACATGCCGAGACCGATTGAAACGGACGAAGATAATTATTGTTGTGACCAATGGTTGGATCAAAAGAAAAAAAGACGAGGTAAACAATCCAAAGATTAAAGCGGAGGAGATAAGAGTTTTCTTAAGGATGAAAGATGTCGGTGGTACTATGTATATAAAGATTAAGAGGTAGAATAAGGGGCTGCTTGGTTCGTCTGTTTCATTTGATGCTAAATAAATAAGCTGTCTGTATGGTAAAGAAATACTGAATCAATAAGGTGTTGAATCATAATGTGTTGTTTGTTTGGACGTCAGAAGGTGCAAGGCCAAACAAACACCACCATATGCTCAAATGTCTTATTCGGTCAGCTTTAAGATGCCATTAAGACGAACCAAACAGCCCCTAAATGGTGTTTATCTATTTTAATTAATTGTTTATTTTTTTTAATATTTAATTAAGATTAGGTTTCAAAGAGTCTAATTTGATAAATAAAGTAGCTTATTTTTCAAGTTTGTTTAGTATCTATAAAATCATTGTAAATAGTCCAAGTTTATTAAATAGATGATAGAGGTTGGTTGAAGATGAAAAAGATGAAGATGACAGTTTTTGTAAGGACCTTTTATACAAATAAATTATTTATAAAAATATAAAATATCACAAAAGGTTACAGATATTTGAAAAAACTTATATAATTGCTTATTATTCGTAGTATTATATATATTTCAATACTTTATATAATTTTATAAAAAATTATAAACCAAACATAAAAATACCAACTTTGATTCCTCCACGTTCATGTATATTCTTTAGTCGATTAAATCTTTCAAAAGACGACAACATAAATTAAAAGCTATTCCTAAATTAAAAAAAAATAAATGACAATTTGTATCGATGTATCCTTGACTTGTACTTGTAGCAATTAGAACAGTACATACAAAATTTGTTAATTAAGACAAAGATAGTAAGGCAGAGTAAAAAAAAAATTGAGATCCCGTCACAAACAGTCACAAAATCCCAAGGGTAAAAGTAAAACCATACAAACAATGTAAACTCAGATCTCGATCCCATCAACCTTGTCTTCTCCAATCTCCACCATCCGATCATCCCCCACGCCATCTCCACCGTCCACGTCATCTCCTTCCACGTCATTACTCGTATTACCGATCCACTCGTCCATGGGTGCGCACTCCACCTTATGGTGCACCCTCCAGTCATGCGCTTGACACCCACGCGAACAATAGTTCACTTTCCCACACCCCGAGCACCTCCGAAACTCGTTTCTCCGGGTCTCGGGTCGCCCACATGTTCTATAGGAGCACATCCTCAAACCCTGACCCGGAACCATTTCACCCGACCCGAACCATTCCACCAGAAACCTATGCACCGGATGCATTCGCCTAAACTCGTAGGAGTTGAAATCCGTTGGATCTGATAATTCTGAAAATTCCGATTCGTTTGAAGGTTGTTGTGGATGAACGACGTCGTCGTACGGTGGCGGTTTGTGGTGGAGGACACGTAGGACGGATGCGAATTCGCGTGCGTTAGCTTGCAGGAGAAAACGACGTCCCTCGGGGATGTTCTTCCGTACGCCATAACCGTCTTGCAGGCAATGGCCGAGCTCTCGGAGAGCGTCGATGTGGCCGAGGAAGGCGGCCCTGGCGCACAGAGCCACACCTGCACGGAGATCCTTATCGTTCTTCACGCCTCCGCTGCCGTTGAACTGGATCAGAGCCAGCGAGTAGAGCGCCGGAGCGTGTGATCTAATCGCCGCCTTCGCCATCAACGATGCTCCGCCTCCTCGGTTTTGCAAGCAGTAGAATCGAATCTACAAAATTAGAAGGTTACTTTTTCCTAATTTCTAGTTTCTACAACAACGAAGATAATACTAGCAGTTAATTGATTGATATTTAGTTATTTACCATTCCGAGAATGTAATACGCCTCTGTGTTGCCGGCGTTGACGCACAGTTTCAGAAACCGGTGAGCCTCCTCGCACCAGTTTTTAGCTCGTAAAACAAGGGCGTTTGAACATGATTTTGATAGAACTAATGGATGAACGCCTAATTTATTCAACCGCTTGCATCTGTTAACAGTTAACACAACAGTTTTCTTCAAAATTTCACACCACAAAAGCTAGAAAAAATAAATGTATGAATTAATCAAAACATACGTATGAAGAACGGCGAAGAAATCAGACGGAGAAGAAGCTGTAGAGCTGAGTTTGCAGAGGATAGTTATGACGATATCATCATGCAATGATTCAAGCATATCAGATCGTGGTCTGCTTGTCTTCTTCATCACGAAAATCTGATTAATCTCTGTTAGTTTCTGTTGCTAAAAACAGGAGATTAAGAATAATGCTCTAAGATTTGTGTATAATAAAACTGTAGAGGAAATTATGAAAGGGCGAGGAGTGTGCATCTCGAAACGGTTGATTCATTCCTTTATTGCCTGTTGATTTTGAAATTGAGAAAATCAAAAGCCTAAAGTGGAATACGGTGCTTTTATAGTTGATGATTCAAGATTTGAGAAAAAGAAAATCGCATTAATATATATGTAAAGGAGATTTTTTTTTTCTTTTTTTTAATATCCAACGTTTAAGGCTATCACTATACATGGTTTTTTTTGAACGGCCAACGAATACTCCGGAAAACCCGCGGACTATTTACACCAGTTAAGCTCATTCCAGGAAAAATCCACCTCCATGAGCGGCCGGGTGGTAAAACCTGGGAGCTCAGGGATCGAACTTGTGACCTTACAGCCCCAAGTCTCCCCTCATCGCCACACTATACATGATAAAGTTTTTTTTTTATATATCGGAATTCAAAAAAAGTGAGGTCACATAAATGCGACAGTTTATTTACAAATGGAATATAAATGTGTAATTATTTAAGTAGATTAAAAAACAATAAAATAAATAAACCGCAAAAGGCGGTCGTGGAGGGTGATCACGTCACATACATAAGACCATTAGAGGCGGTGTACTTGTTTCCTTAATCACCATCACAAATCTATAACGACACATTGCTATGACCAAAGCGTCTGTCACTTATAGTACTCCGTCAGTTATAGAATTATCCGCTTAACTATTTTTGTTAATGTAACGTTTAACCTAAAGTATCACGATTGTTTTTGCTTTAGATAAAAAGTACGTAAAAAATACCACCTTTATATAATAGAAAAAAACTAATTAATAACGCTTGCACTATTTATACAAGAATATACCATCTTTGAGAACAAATAATGTGCAAGTGTTTACCAATGGATTTTAGGTGTCACGGATAAAATTATATATATTTAAAAATATTATTTTTAAACGACGTTTTTAATACATGAGGAGCCTCCCTGAGCATTGGTGAAGGATAAAAGGGAACTGAGAGGTGGCAACCCCTACGGTTTTTTAGGCCATTAGTACATATTTTCGTGATTTTATTTTCAAAGAATATATGTGTATTAAGCAGTGGGGGCTCTGAGCATGTGCGAGAGGTGCGAGGGAACATGTCCTATCATTTTCGGGGGCCCATATTTTTTTAAAAAGTTATCTATATTATATACTATGAATACTTAATCAATCAATTTGCTATAAAAATACTAAGAGATCTGCAAAATTTGTCGGTAATTACTTAATATATCATTTAAAACCATAATTTTCTTATGTTTATCGTTATAACTTATTTATTACCTTATTTAAGAACCTCTTCCATTTACAATTTTATTTTCGAATGGGGCCTATTTTTTTAGTTCGAACCGGGCCTCTAAATTCTCAGGATTGGCCCTGGTATTAAGTATCACCTCCTCGGATGTATTAGTATCACACCTTCAGGGTTTTCTTTCAAGCTTCGCCACTATCCCTGAAACGAAATTACAGTCATCTAAACTGAATTTAACACTACATGTTGACTCGCACATGAACACCACTTAAGAAAAAACCCAAGTCAGTTTTGAACCGAAAACTTTAAGGATCTCAAATCCCCAACCATCTACGACGTCCTCAAAACTTGCATTTATAAATAGATATAGGATGTACGTTTGCTATTAAAAGGAGTAATGCCAAGTGTTAAAGGTGCCCACGTAGAGACAAATAAATAGGTGGCACACAAATCTGCAAATATCAATCTATTTTATAATATATGTTTCACATGGTGAACAAAATGTCCACTCAAATGTATTTAAAAGATGAGCTTCATCAACATCTCTCTAAAAAATAAGAACAAACATTTTATCGAATATGTATATGTTTATTAAAATTCTCATTAATTTTTAAAAATCAATAAATTAAACGTCACGTATATTTTTAATAGTATGGAAAACCAACAAGCCACGTGATAACTTTTGTCCAATTGTCCTAGAAGATTTTTTAAACTTGATAAGATCTCGCTGCAATGTTAGCCTAACGTAAAACTTGTCAAGTATTATGTCAAAACTGTTCACATGTCATATTGATTGAAATTTATTTTATTAACAGATTTAACAATGATAACATTTATAAATTAAAAATATATATATATATATATATATCTATAAAAATAATTTTAAACTTTAGTTAAAGAGAGAATTGATTGATTTCTTAATTAGATTTCTAAAAGAAAATCAGTACTAATTGTAATAAGTACAAAATTGAAGCTATAGTCAAACGAATTTATGGTATGTATAATCATTATTACTTAGGAAAATTAGATTTTAATAATCAGTTGGCCAATATTAACTCTAATTTCAAAATTAGCATACATTAATCCCAATTATTAAGGTGTTGGATTTCATTGGACCCCCGTTAAGTTTTCCTTAACTCCGTTAGTTGTTTGCTGACGTGACATCATACGTGGCTTTTATTAGTTAGTGTCACGTCAGCAAAAAACTAACGGAGTTATGAAAAACTTAACGGGGGTCCAATGAAATCCAACACCTTAATAATTGGGATTAATATAGGCCAAATTTGAAATTGGGATTAATATTGACCAATTGGTAATAACTTGGAT
Source organism: Deinandra increscens subsp. villosa (assembly GCA_039602395.1). NCBI lineage: Eukaryota > Viridiplantae > Streptophyta > Magnoliopsida > Asterales > Asteraceae > Deinandra > Deinandra increscens. The sequence goes on along the minus strand of JBCNJP010000015.1, from coordinate 3,805,221 downwards.
TATTAAAATCCAATTTTCCTATTACTTACTTACTTTTTTATATTTAAAGACTATTAAGATAGGCAAATTAATAAAAGACACTTTTGTTCTTTTAAATCCTAAAAATCAATGTAAAAAAATTAATATGTTTAACTAAAAAGTATTATAATATAGTATAGGGGTTCATTATAGAACCCCAAAAAGTGTGTAGAAAGTTTGTTCTTTTAAAATCTTAAAAAATACTATAAAAAATAGGAAAATTGGAATTAAATAATTCAAGTTATTGGGTATTGGCGGATAATAATCCGAGTTTCAATATTGACCTACAATAATCCCAATTATTTGGGTCTTGGAATTCATTGGGCCGCCGTTAATTTTTCACTAACTCCGTTAGTTGTGTGCTGACGTGGCACATGCTACGTCAACAAGTATGATGCCACATCACCTACCACGTCAGCAAAAATGATGCCACATCACCTGCCATGTCAGCAAGTACTAGCGGAGTTAGTGAAAAATTAACGGCGGCCCAATGAATTCCAAGACCCAAATAATTGGGATTATTGTAGGCCAATATTGGAACTCGGATTATTATCCGCCAATACCCAATAACTTGGATTATTTAATTCCAATTTTCCTAAAAAATAATATCTTTCAATTAAAAAGTATTATAACATAGTATTGGGGGTTTATTGTAGATTCAAAGGAACATGGTTGTATACATGCATATAAACAAGCGTTAGCATTAACAACAGACGATTAAGGTAGTTTCTAAGAGATTCGCCCGTTTATAAATATTTTAGCTGATCAAAATTAGTATGGACTAAAATTTTGTTTGATAAATATTGGTTTGATTTTTAAAAAATATATATATGTATGTGTTTGTATTGTCTCCTTACTGAAGTATCAAATCCAATCCAACCACATCTATCTAATCATCTTTATCTTCAACCTCAAGAATAATGACATGCTGACCGCCAACCACCACTTGTTCTTCTTCTTAATCAAAATTCAAAACACATAAAATAATCAAGAGATGGGTAGCTTTTCCATTTTCTTATATGATTATAATAAAATAAAATAAAAACAATTATTTAAATTCACGGAGTGATATTAATCTTGGCCACAATATACCTAGCTCACAACCTATACAGTGGATCCAAACCAAAATAATTATTTGTTAGAAAATTCAATATCTTGGATTATAATAGAAATATGTAAATCACTTTCAAATTGAAATTCGATTAATTCACTCAAAGATTAATTGGATACGACAGACTTGAATCAAAGGAATTAGAGTATTTTTTATGTGTTAGAATTAAAACCAAGAATACGCATATGACCAATAACATCGATTAAATGGAGGGAGCGTCTTCAGATAACTACCTTGGAGTTACATAATTTTGAAATTCAAAATTAAACCGCCATACTTACACAATCAGTCCTCGAGGAAAAAAATCATCAATTTCCAAAAATAAATTTCTAGTGCAATTTTCATTAAGCAATTTAGTTGAAATTCATGTCAGTGACTCTGCCTCTTAGACCCTGTATACAATTTAACGAAAATGGTCGGACTTGTTTAAAAAAAATTGGCCTCATAAACAGTTTATTATATTTTGTTTTATGTAATGTTTTTTCTTAGTATTTTAATGTAGTGGTTTATTCTTATTAATAGTGTTATGTTATAAAGTTTTAAATCAAGATTTGTTGAAAATATTTAAAAAAAAAAAACTCACATTTCAAACTCAAATGATGTATACCCCTTCTTTTAAGTTTCCATAAGTATACTCGTTGCCTAGGTGACATAACAAACATGCACAAATCAGATGAGATATACATAATGTCCTTACCCACTTTCAAATTAAACTATCCATGACTTACTCAAAGTAAAGCATGTGCCAGGAAAATAAAATTCCTAAATACTAATCAAAGTTTTTTCATATTTAAATGTTAATTATCTAAATCAAATAGTTATAGCATGTTATAAATGGTTAAATATAGTTATAATAGGCTAAGGAAGACACGGTTAGCAAGTTTAATGAGTTAAATATATAACTAAGTTTATTAAATATTATCTAGAAACAAGAGAAAGAACACAAAGAAAGACACAAATAAAAAAAATAGTTCTATTTAAGTATATATTAATTAATTGTTTATATCGTTAAACATAAATGAGTTGATCTAAAACACGACCCGAATTCAAGTGAGTCGACACGGCACGACACAAATAATTATATGGGTTGGGTTAGGGTTAGGGTTGAAGAATTCAACCCGCCAACCCTGAGTCCATCAACCCGCCAACCCACCAACCCGACTCGATTGACACCCCTAGAGTAGACACACTTGATGACTAGGTATGTATCGGATTTTCTCTATGATAAAGACTGTCTATTTTCTATGTTTTTTTGAACGCCAATCAGTCGACTCGTGAGTTTAACGAGAAGTTGAACTACGCTACACCACCTAAATTTACGAGTTCTTATGGAACCCCCCCCCCCCCCCTAATTTTGGTAAAACCCTCCAGAGTCGATATAGAACTTGAGACCTCTCAGCCACCCAAACTCTTTCCTTCATGCCCCGTATCATTCAGACATTTGACCAGTGGTAAGGTCACATGTTTTTATTAATGATTTGATTATCTCTATACCCTTTATTTGCACTTAAGCATTTGGGTGCCAAGTCGATCTCCCAAGATTAAGAGTTTAAGACTGTTTCAAGTAGTATTAGGTTGGTATACATGATATATTTTTTTTGAAAAAGGGCATACAAGAATACAACATGGACAACAACAAGTACTATGTTCATTTTAGGATCGGGCGTAGGGTGAGTGATGACATGTTCGTGATCATAGTGTGTCATGATGGTAAAGGTTTGTTGGGGTTTCGAGTAGTACTATAGTACGTACTGTCTGTTTAGCATTAATCATGAGGCCTAGTAGATGATGTAACATGTTTTCCATCTATCTCTTAGACTACCCGTATTGGGGCGTGGCCGGGCGTCAAAGGGCCCTATAACACCCCCTATAACGCCCACCCCCACTACGGTGGGGCGTTATAGGGGCGTTATAGAGGAGAGGGTGGCGAGGGGCGTTAGCCCTTTAACGCCGAGAAGAGGAGGTGAATCAAAAAAATAGCCGTTCAACTGCTAAATTTTGTACCGTTGAGGGTTTTTTTTTTTAATTTTTTTAATTTAAACCCTCTTTTACCTATAAATACCCCACTTTTTTAAACAATTCACACACCACTCCAACTCCTCTCTACTTCTATTCTTCTACTCTTCTACCATTTTTATAAAATGTTTCCTAACCAACCCAACAACCAACCTAACCCTCGACCTAATCCCGACGAGAACGAAACCGATCAAAACCTATGGCAAATGCTTATGAACATGCCTCCCCCTCCATACCCGCAAAGGAACCCCGTCACCCAACCTTTCCCGAACCAATTCTCCCAAGGTTTTTATAACCAAGGTTTTTCCCACTTCTCACAACCACAATTTGGAGCTTATCAACCCCCTCCATTTCAACCACCCCCTCAATTTCAACCTTCTCCACCCGCTCGACAAAGTCCAACTCCTCGACCATCTCAACATTTCTCTCTTCAAGATGATGACGATGAAGTTGTCCAAGAAACACAAGAGGTTGGTGGATCTCAACCAAAACCCAAAGCGAAAGGAAGGGGTAAACGATCTCACAAGAAAAAAGATGTCGAATCGAGGGAGAAAAAGGAGATTCAATTTTGGAACGAAGACGAGTGTTACGCTCTTTGTCGAGCGTACGTTGAAGCTTCGGAGAACCCTACAAAAGGTTACTTTTTTTAAAAAAAAAATTGTTATATATTTTCTTTAAAATAGTTTGTTTTAACTAACTTTTTTTTTTAGCAAACAATCAAGATATGAAGGAATTTTGGGACGAGATTCGGTCCAAGTTTTTCGGGTTGATGGGGAAGGGCGAATACCGAAACCCGGATTCGTTGTCGGGAAAATGGAGAGAGATCAACAGAAGATGTCAAGCTTTCTCGAACTATTATGATCGGTGCAAATCTGGTTGGGCGAGTGGTGCGAACGACTACGACATTTACGAGAGAGCGGTGGGCGAATACGAAGCGGAGCATGGTCGTTTCGGCCTCATGAAGTGTTGGCGGTTTCTCTACCAAAGCGAGAAGTGGAGATCGAAAGCGGATATAACGACACGTCAAACCCGAAAAAACAAGAAATCCAAGACGTCGTCTTCCGCCGATCCCGAGTCGTTTGACTCCACCGCTCGAACATTCGATATTAATTTGAATGATTCGGACAATGATGATGAGGATGATGCTCCGACTCCACCCGTGGAGACTACTAGTGGAAGGCCAAGAGGTCGAGATTTCGTGAGGGCTAACCGTGGAAAGGCTCCGGTCGAATATCACGCGGTGATGGCCGAGAGTATTCAAGATCTTGCACGGTCGAAGAAAAAGCAAGTCGAGCAAATCGACGATTATCAACTCGACAAGGATCTCGAGTTCCTCGCCCAAAAACCGCCTGAAAACGCCGATCCGGTTTACCTCGCCTCCATCAGAAAAAGATGGAACGAATCAAGAAGAAATGGAAGTTGTAATTTTTATTTTTATTAAGTTGTATTTTTTTTTAAATTAGTTGTAATTTTTATTTTTATTAAGTTGTAATTTTTTTTTTAAATTAGTTGTAATTTTTATTTTAATTAAGTTGTAATCTTTTATTTTTAATTAGTTGAAATTTTTATTTTAATAGAAATAGTTTAAAAAAAAGTAAAAAAATAATAATAATTAAGTAATGATGGTGGGGCTTTATGGGGGCTTTATCCACTACACTATAAAGCCCCATAAAGCCCCTTGCCCAGTCAGCTACCACGTGTCAGTTAATGCCCCATTTGGGGCTTTATGGGGCCTTAACCACTACACATAGCCTTATACAAAAGCTATTGATTTATAAGATATAAAGTTTTTTTAAACGGTTAAATTCGATTTGGTTGGCACGTCTCTGATTAAAGAAATCTCGTACATTAGTCATGTCATTATTTTTTCACAAGTCTAAGAAAAAACTCATCACTATAAGAAAACCCGATAGTTAACATAGAATCCGTGTCCTCAAAATACCCCAAACTTTAACCATCGTCATGTTCAAGGCTTCGCCTAAGCTACTCGCCTAGCTTTAGTTCACAGCTTATACCAGCCGAATAGTTTATTTGCGTGCCTTTAGCTTCGCGGTTACATTTAATGCTATCTAAAATGCCTTTGGGAGCCGAATAAACATTTAATGCTATCTAAAATGCATGTTGCTTCGCGCTAATTCAATTAATCTCATCAATGTTAAAATTATGACTTAAAGGAATTCAATGACTATCTCATTAGAATCCAACTAATTTACGGCTAATGGTATTTAAACGATTAGTGGCTAATTGGAATTTTGAAAAGCATATACCTATAATAAACCGGTTTCTAAACCAATTCCAAACCGGTTCCAAATCGCTTCTAAATCGGTTTCGAAGACAACCCGGTTTGGAACCGGTTAGCCAAAGGAGAATGTCAAATTGATGGGGAACCGCCAGTTTATACTCGAACCAGCCCGATTTTCTTTAAACCGATTTTTATCTTGAATTGGTTTCGATTTTTATACCGGTTCAGTTTGCAAATCGGTTTCTTTGTATGTTTTAATTTATTGGGCTTTGTTATTGGGCTTTGTTATTGGGCTTTGAGAAGTCTGGATTTTGCACTTGTGTCGTAGTGAAATATGATGAATTTTTGTTGTGTGATCAAATGTGACAAATAAATTGGCCGGTTTCGAAGATTAACATAATGATTGACCATATTTTTAATTATGTTTTTAACTTTATTTCTATAATTTGCTACCCATCTTTCCAACCATAACTAATTTCTTAAATAAATAAATAAATAGACAATAATATTAATAATATAATAATAATAATAAAGTATTAAAAACATCAAAATGCAATAAAAATATATTAATGGTATTTATATGCAAATAGAGAGAGTCAGTTTTTTTTATATAAGAGATCGTATTTGTCAACATCTCACTCTCAAGTGTCGTTCTAATAATATCCCTAACTATCATTATTTTTACCGATACTATGGATTCTCACAATCTTGCACACTATCTCACTCCCTCTTTACTAATCCATCTATCTTGACAATTAACATCACATATCACAACCTTCCTTCATGACCGTGCATGTGTACAACGATGATTTAAAAGCCTGAAGCTTGAATAAAAATGTCTATTCAATTTATTTAAAGGTTTGAATTGTTAGCGTAATAATAACGCTGATAAGCTAGCTAATAAGCTAATATACATATAAATCAAAACTAAACATATTATTAAAACAACAAAAAGAGCACACAATATTAAATTTAGGAACAAATAAAAAAATGTGTTCATTCATTCACTTGATTGATGAGATAATCACCCGAACTAAATCTCCATACCCATCCCCGCTCCAAACCCGCCTAATACCCAACGGGTACGGCTAAAAGAAAACCCACCGGGTACGGGGAACCCGATGGGTACCCGTTTAAGTAAAAAAAAAAATACAATCATAATAACTAAAACATTCAAGTTTAATAATTCAATCCCATAATAATAATAATAGTAAAAAAAAAAACAATCCTCAATTCACCATGTTCTCAAGTTCGATAAGAAAAAGGAAATAAAAACAACATTTCTTTTAAACTAAACATCAAAATCAACGAAGCTCGGATCCGCTTCATCGTCTTTTACAACTTCAAACTTTGCAAGATATTTTTCTTTATTTGAATGTAGGCAGTGGAAGATTAAGAATGAAGAATGAATTTGTATAGTTAGCTCTTGCCTTTTACTCCTTAGACATGTGGTTTGAGAAAAGATCGAAGGCCGAGGCGAAGATGAATAGACATTTGGCCCATTTACTTATGTTTATTATTATTTCAACTCTCAATATTGCTTTTAGATTTTGATTCATGACTCCTTGGTTATGTTAAATATAAGGGATTTTATTTATTTTCTATTAAGAGACATGTATAATTGTATAATAATGACACACACACACACACACACACACATCTTTCATTCTAATAAAGCAATAAGAAAGTGTCCACATGTCACTTTACTAGGGTGTCCACATCATCCTCCACCTCAACAATCCACTTGTCAACACCACACTTAATTTCAAAAAAAAATTCATTTAAGAATTCAAAATTTCCAAATTTAATATTTCAACTTTCTAAATCTAAAATTTAACATTACATTTAACTAAAATTAGTTATGAATTTGTATTAATATTTATTACTTATATATTTACATAAATTATTTATTAACTAACTTACCATATTTATATAAATTGTTTGAATTTTCTAATTTTAAGAGATGTAACATTCAAAATTTTAATTTGTAACAATAGTTACTAATATTTATTGATTTAAATATTATATATTAGAGTGGTTGATTTATTCAATTAAAATATTAAAATGTCAAACACTTTTTTATATTCTGAAAAGTAACTTTAAAGAGTTAAATTATCATCTTCAACATTTTCTAATTATTTTTTAACATTTTCTGAATTCAAGTAATCCTAAATAATAACTCTTTATTATTGTAATTCTCAACACCACTTTAAATTAAACCATTAAGCAATTTATTTTCCAACTGTGATATACGAAATACTCTAATTTACTATAAATGTACTTTTAACTTAACTACTATAAAATAACTATTTGATATGATCACACAATTATATCATCCATATTCATAATTTTTAAATCTCATATAAATTTTTATTTTATTATACTTATCTCATTATTATAAATATTTATTCAATCTGTGTAATACACGGGTTACTAACCTAGTATATATATATATATATATATATATATATATATATATATATATATATATATATATATAGGGTAAGGTTCAATGGAAAACCTCATCTTTTTGGAAAACCTCGAAAACCAATTTTACACCATTGATTAGTTAATCTATGGTTGAAAATGAATGTGTCATTTTTGGAAATAATTTGAAATTTATTTAATGCACCAAGGGCATAATTGACAAACCATATTTTTATTAATAAATGTTTAAATCAATTTTCTCTCTCCCATCTCCTCTTTCCTAAACTCCCTCTCCTTTAATTTCAAATTTTCAGGACAAATTAAAAAAAAAACCTAATTTACAAACGAAAAAAAATAGTTGATCATTAGTTCATCACTAGTGTAACGATTGTTACATCGTTGTAACAATAATTTTAGGTTTTTTTCAAGAAAATAAATGATGGTTACATAGGTGTAACCATTCAGAAAAGTTTGTAAATTGTGTTCGTGGTTCTTTTGTTTCTAGATCTGATTACACGTATGTAACACTTTTATTTCACACGTTTTTAGTTTATGTTACACGAATGTAACACCATGTATTTTCTTTCAACAACGTTATGAAATTGTTTCACGTGATTACGCATATGATAGTTATTACATAAATGTAAGTAGTTATTACACGTATGTAACACTTTTATTTCACGTTTTTAATTGATGGTACACGAATGTGACACCATGTATTTTCTTTCTAGAACGTTATAAAATTGTTTCACGTGATTACGCATGTGATAGTTATTACATAAATGTAAGTAGTAATCTTCTATCAACTTCTTTCTTTCTAGGTAACTTTCTGAATGGTTACACCTATGTAACCATACTTTTATTTTCTTGAAAAAATACCTAAAATTATTGTTACAACGATGTAACAATCGTTGTGCTGGTGATGAACTGTTGATCAACAGTTTTTTCATTTGTAAATCAGGTTTGTTTTTTTAATCTGGCCTGGAAATTTAAAATTAAATGAGAGAGATGAGATTTTAAGAAAGAGAAGATGGGAGAGGGAAAATTAATTTAAACATTTATTAAAAATTGTTTACTAAAATAGATTATGGCATGTTACCATATTGCCCCTTTAAATAAAAGAAACATTAAAAAAGAAAGAAATAATATGATTGGTTGAAAAAGGTTTTCCAGGTTTTCCAATACTTAGAGGGTTTTCCAATGATCCTTTTCCTATATATATATATTCGGGTTTTAAACGGGGCGGGTAGTGTCATATCCGTACCCGACCCATCCCCGCTTTGGGTTTCAAATATAACACCCGTCCTCGCCCATTAGCCGTTAATACGGGTAATACGGGTAATACCCGCCCCACTCGGGTCGGATACCCGCGAGTACCCGCTTTCGTGGGTAAAATGTGCATCACTGTACACGGCCATTCCAATATAAAAGTAGTGATAAAGTTTCTCTTCACCATATCAAAATAAAGTACAATGTATTGTTTCATGTATTTCATCCCTATAAATAGAAAGGACCACAAATGTCAAGTCACAAAAGTTTAAGCATTAGAATGAATACTTGTGTATACATGAAGGACTATTTGCGCTAAAGAAACCAGAAAGGGGAAAAGAAGTTCACAGATCAAATCCTCTTCTTCGACTCACACAGATAGCATTGATTCTACTAGATCACACACATAGCATTGACGGAAGTTTCATCAGGTGAACTCTAGTAAGATCACTTCTTCTACCTCTCAAAATCTGCTCAGATCTGTTCATCTTATTGCATCTTAAATTTGATTTACAAGCTCCACAGAGGAAATCGGTCTGTGATTAATCGGCTATTAGTGCACCTGAATCGATCTAACTTGCCAACTAGTGTTTGCACAGAGTTATATGCTCTTTAATGTTTAATCGCGTAGATAGATCAGTTAGGACCAGTTATTAGGTATTCATTACCGTTGTTTTGGTGATCCAAACCAGGTGTTGGTCGTTATACCATCAGATCGATCGTGTGCGTGATTGTGGTTATGAGTTTGATCGAATGCTGAATTTACTGATCGAGATACAAGTCTGAGTGAGTCTGCTGTTTGGTTTATCACTTTTTTTGTGTGTAAGTTTGAATGTATTTTGCTTATGAAGTCTAGAAAGTTCAGTATGGTTCAATGAGCTTGAGAGTTTAATTGTGTGATTTAATTTGTTTTTCAGGCTGTTGTGACTGATTTGGAGGATAATTTTATCATATCATCAGAGTAACCTCTCATCCCCCTCTCTTAGTTTGTATAAATAGTAACTGAATACGAAATTAGTTATTGACGACCCTGGATTTTCAAAGCAAACAAACTGTAGTTTTTAACAATATGCAAAACACTATTTGCAATGACAGTGATTTTGGACAAAAAGTGCCAAATAATTTTTCCCGAAATTGCTAATTGATGTAAGCTACAGATTTTTGTATATTCATAAGACTGATAGTTATATTGTAGCAAAAATTGAAGTATAGTGGTTATGTGAAGCAAACTTAGTTTGAATTTTAAAATCAGAAATAGACCATATTTTTGGATGGAAGGATGAGAAATCTAGGCTTCATATATTTTTTCCCATTTTTGTGAGCATTGAGCAATTATATGATGCCGTAGCCAAGCAAATACTTCTAACATAAAAAGTGTAGTATTCAAGATCATTTTGTTGAGATGTGATTGAACTAAAGAAGATTATAATCCCAATGATTTGTAGGAAATATAAGTGTGATAAATCTTATAAGATGTAAAATTAACACTAACATGATTATTATTTGCTGGTATTCATCTCATAACTTATCAGAATATGTGGCACATGTTTTTGTTGCTTCTTATAGAAACAACCAAAAGTCTTACCAGCTTAGAGTTAGCCATATCACAAACAAATAAAAATGGTCCAGACATATAGGGATCATGGGGAATATACAATCTTCTGGTGTTTCATCTATTAATACAATGCCAATAAAATTATTTCTTATTCCTTCTAATGTGTTGAGGAAAAAACAACTTTCTGATCAGCAGATGATACGTTGCTACTGGATGAGTTTATTTTTGGCATTTTCTTGTTTCTTGGGCGTTCTTCATGCAAGTGTTGGTGATGTTGACCCCTCTTATAGGTAAAGCTTGTATTTTGCCAACATAATAATATTTCTATTTCAGCGATGCTGGAATTTTGTTATTTTCTTATTTATAGTTCTTTTTTTGCTGCTCCTGATTGAAAGGCTTCTCATCTTGATATTAATTTTGAAAGGCTTTGATGTAATTCTGGTAACTTGGTGTAGCACTCCACCTGTATTTACACTTATCTTATTTTTTTATATAGGTCATGCCTAAACGACTGTGAGATAACTGGATGTGTGGGTGAGATATGCTTTCCACACTGCAACTTTTCATCTAATGGTGCACCGGTTGATGGTCCTTGGTACATGCAAGAACCACAATATTTACGGTGGAAACAATGGGATTGCCAGAGTGATTGCAAGTATCATTGTATGGTCAATAGGGAGAAAGATAGAGCAGCATCTGGGTATGAGCCTGTAAAATATCATGGTAAATGGCCCTTCAAACGGGTATTTGGGATTCAGGTTTGTTATCATTAATAATCATAATCCCATTATTACGACCCTAAATTAGATATTAAATACCTTTTTTGATCTTCAATTTGAAGTAATGTTTTGGTTTGTTCAGGAGCCTGCTTCTGTAGCATTTTCTGCACTTAACCTGGCAATGCATTTTCATGGGTGGTTATCCTTCTTTATCCTCTTGCATTACAAGCTGCCTGTGAAATCAGATAAAAAGCCATACTACGATTATGCTGGTCTATGGCATCTATACGGGCTCCTAGCTTTGAATTCGTGGTTTTGGAGTGCTGTTTTCCACAGTCGGTAAGTTTTAATTCATATATTTCCTAGTTACTAGAAATGCCATTACTTTTTAGGGATCTTGTTCAATTATAAGACCCCAACTTCTTCCCTAGATCTAAGCATGTAGAAAGATGAAAAAAAGACTTTAGCTATGGCCTGTTAGCATGTCTATTATTATTATATAAGAAAGATGGATAGAAAAGAGAGTATGGTAAGCTTTCTGTTTATTAGCGAGTGTGGATTAGAGAGTGTTAGTTTGGATTAACAAAACTAGGAGAATATGAGATTTGTGGATGAAGATAACTAGGAGAATGTTCAAAAAAGCAATAGTAGGTACACTATCATGTTTGAAATTAAGCTTCAACCATGTGCTCACTAGTGGAAGATATTTACTATATAGTGTATCCTTGCCTCTTTGGCCCTTTTCAAGGGTAAACATTTTTTTTAAGTTGTAATAGTTGATTCCGAAAGTAGTATATATGTGTTCGTATGTTTTCAGCCTTTGTGTCAAACATGTTTTGTTTAGATGACAAGGATTAGCTAATTAACAGTTTCAGGCACCTGCGTTAAGTATAGATGGATTTCTGGGTGGAACTAGGTGGCGTATGAACTTGGGGGGAGAACAGGGAAAAGGGTGTCTAAATGAACAAAAGTAAATTCAGCAAAGTTAAAAGTATTAAATCACAAATAAACTCAAATAAAGTTTTATAACCATATTGAGTTATTGACAACCATAACACAATTGATTTTTGGTACTTTATAACTTCTTATATGATAAATCTTTGTTTTATACAGTGACGTAGAATTGACAGAAAAATTAGACTACTTCTCTGCAATTGCATTGCTTGGATACTCACTCATTGTAGCCATATTAAGAAGTTTCAATGTGAGGCTTGAGGCTGCAAGAGTCATGGTTTCTGCTCCATTGCTTGCATTTGTTACCACGCACATATTGTACCTCAACAACTACAAACTTGATTATGGTATCTTTCATATCTCCAATTTTAACTTGAAATGTTGGTATATGTTATTGTTAACTCAACTTTAGGCCATATTCTGGTTCAATAAGCTATTGTTGTAACTAGAGGTGGCATTTCTGACCCATTTACTTATAACGGGTCAATTCGGGTTCTGTTTTTATCTCTAATTGGCTAAATGGGTATATTAAGAAAAAATAGCTAGAAAGGAACCGCGTCAAACAGTTTAAAAGTCGCCCAAACTTTATTATTAGAGCCTACCATTCCAAAGAATTAGATTAAATTGTAACAATATAGTTTTTATGAGGGCAAACAACACGGAATTTTGCTGAACTCACAGACAAGTCCTTGGACCTTTTTTGTATGCTTAAGTCGATGACTTCAAATGAATCAACAAACGGTCCTTATAAATTTTAGGGACACACTCATGCTATAAGGTAATTGTTATAAGTTTAAGGACTTAATCACGCTAAAAAGAAAGATCTCCTTTGTAAAAAACAAACCTCTGGTATTTTTCATCGAGCTTTTCAATTAAATACAGGGACTTATGCATAACCCCACCAAAAGTTAATATGACCTTCTCATCATTTCCCTTGTATCTCTGCGGATAAAAGTTGGACAATAAGTGTTTGAAGCCAACCCCACCAAAATTTAATTAATCAATTTGACCCAAGCCCGTTTTATATTTGGTGGGGATAAACACCTGGGTGCCATTGAGCCAAGAGGCCATCTTTGACCGTTCCCTTTCAAGTGCAATATGTTAGCTTTTCTTCACCTCATTGGCTTCTTATTGATAAAAACTGGCAGGATGGAACATGAAAGTGTGTGTTGCAATGGGAGTTGCACAACTACTAATCTGGGCAATATGGGGCGGAGCGAGTGGTCATCCTTCTAGACGAAAATTATGGTTTGTGATAGTGACGGGTGCCCTCGCAATGCTGTTGGAAATATACGATTTCCCTCCATATGAAGGATTTATCGATGCTCATGCTGCGTGGCATGCAACAACCATACCTCTTACTTATCTGTGGTGGAGTTTCATTAAGGATGATGCTGAGTTTAGAACATCTATTCTACTCAACAAGGTAAAATAGCATCTTTGCTGTCAGTCTCAGGTAAGAAGAAATCTTGTTGCAGATTTATGTGTGTATTTTGTTTTAGCAGACCTGTTTTTTCTTTTCTTTCACTTGTTTGAGCTAAGCCGAGAACACTTTTTCGTCATTGGATCACATAACTCGTTGGATTAGATACGTATCAGATCAGATTAAGTCAACATTACCCAGAAGGATATAGATTAAACAGACAGATGAAATGTGTTGATTGTGATTACTCATCCTAATAGATGTTTATTGGATTGTTACTCGTTATAACGTAATTGGTTCATGACTAATGTTATAAATTTATTACAACCCTTTAGTTTCTATTGGAAATCAACGGGTCAAGTTTCCTACGCCTTTGGATGGTATCATAGCCGAATATATTAGTATGTTATATATACTCTTAAAAATCGTAATAAAGTTGTATGTTGAAGTTAGAAACTTGAAATTATTAAAATTCTACGATTGTCAGAATTAAAATGAGGATCTCACTAGGTAACTTTTAACCACATAAGATTGTAAATGGTTAATCTTGATACAATAGGGAAACCCATAAGCCTGGCGTGTAACAAGTAACGATAACTCGATAAGCAATGGGTATATGGATGGGGTTACCAAAACCTGTCTTATAAAAAAAAAGAAATCTCTACGCAACAAACTATAAGCATGAATTGAAGTCCTGTCAACCGATAATGGAGTATGTCTGAAGAAACTTCGTTGGTACGAGTGTGGATCAACGCGGGAGGTTTCTGTTGGGCTATCGTCAAGAGATTTTTGAAACCACATTAGTTTACAGTTTCGCATTATTATGAGACGTGAAGATTGAAGAGTATGGGATAATCCACAAAATATCATCTAAATGATGCAATATGAGATGTAAATTATCAACGTATACCTATTGATTATTTGTAACGATGATAATGATGTGTTGACGACTTTAATAACGCAATACCGGAATGAAAACAACTCGGATCTCAAATTTTTACTAGTTTGGACGACGATAGGACGAGAAGATGTTAGGTTTTAAAAGTTTTATTGTGTTTTTGTTTTACAAAAGTATTTTATGTTTTATTTAATGTGATGTTTCTTGTTATCGGATTTCAATCTTATTCAGTGTTTTAATTATTGTTTTTGTTATTAAAAAAATATCTAGGATACTTATTTAGTGTTTTTATTATTAAAAAAAATTAAGGGAGTTAGCAGAAAAATAATGTGATGCTGATGAGAGATTATTAAAACAAGTTATTTTTTATTCAAGAATTTGATAACTTTAGGTGGCTTGGTACCAAAAACAATAAAAAAAAAGATATATTCATAAACCTTGAGTGTCAAAAACAGTTAAAAGAAGTCATTCTCACAAACATTGGTGTCTTAGTAATCTAGTTCAAGTAACTACCAATACATTTTGCATTTGAGTGGGTATCTAGAACCACACTGCGTCCTAAGTGAATCCACCACTAAAGCAAACTCTTTTATTTGGAGTTATCTCATCATCAGACTGACATGCTCGTAGCACCGTTTATAAATAAATTACATTACATTTACAGTTATTACATATTAAGACGAAAAGTAAGAGCAACCATAACACATAAATTTGTGCCCATGGAAAAGTCATGCACACATGGCAACTCGACTATTGCCTATTGGTACATGGCTACATTCTCACATCAAGTGAGGATTTCTCCGGGCTTATTGCATAGGTTCCCAACTTTGTTTCAATCCATGAGCTCGTCAACAAAGGATTGGATTTCATGTAGAGTAAGATTGAACCTTCTTAGTATTTCAACATCCTATATTCTCATTCACTCCTTAACACCAAATTTGTGGTTCAAATGACAAATTCAACGTTACAATAGCCATATTTAACTTATAAGACCATCAATTCCAACTAAAATAGCATTTTTCTGGTGTAAATGCATTCTAGGTACTTCATGAAAAACACATACCACTAGAGTTGTAGATATGAAATTGAAAGTATGGGTTCGAAAAAAATGTTTAGTAGTTATAACAATAGTTATATACGAAGTTATTAACTACATCATTTTTTAATATATTTTCGTATGATACACGAGTTGATATCACTAATAAATATATAAACGCATATACCTCTAGACTTAAATAGACATGGTAACCTGAATTGACTTCATAAGTTTACACTATCCGGTACGTTAATTAGTTTCGTTATATAATGATTCTCTTTGGCTTTATTTCTTCTAAAAATTATAAATCTATAAACTTAAAAATATATTGTTATTATTTGTTTTGACTTTATGAAATATTAATAAAAAAACGAATGATTCTCCAAAGTATTATTATATATTTTTTTAATAGGAGAAAGGTACAATAAATAATGTATTATTTATCTGAAAAAGAGCAAAACCGGCCAGCAACGATAAAATTGTGCATGTTGGAAGAATGGACCACGAAATAAACATAATCATGTTGTCTATGAACCCATCCATGCACATTATTAACCCCATTTCCTTTGATCCATAATCAAATAAAATCTTACTTTTAAAAAGGAAAAAGGAGAAAGGTCTTCAAAGTACATTAAATTCACTTTAAATGTTGTTAAGTATCATTGTTAACGTATGATTTGTTGGTAATATGCTTCATTTCAACTTTGCTCATATAGAACAATAAATTATAATATTATAACCAACATACAGTTTCAAGAGAATTATCCAAAAATTATTTACATTAATACTATTTAATATTGTTTTCAATGTGTTAAAATCGAAAACTACATAATGTTATTTTATTTATTTATTTTTT
Organism: Deinandra increscens subsp. villosa; assembly: GCA_039602395.1. NCBI lineage: Eukaryota > Viridiplantae > Streptophyta > Magnoliopsida > Asterales > Asteraceae > Deinandra > Deinandra increscens. Next base: position 3,788,697 of record JBCNJP010000015.1, on the reverse strand, counting down.
TTGTTACAATTTATCATTATTTTTAACAATTGCTATTCGTACCTCATTCTTCATTTTTTTACATGTTGCAACCCTTCTCCTAACTTCTTGGAATTATACGAATCAAACCTTTTTGTTTCATTTTTGTTCTTTTTAAACAAAATAAACTTTTGTATGGAAAATGCCCATTTTCTTAAACTAACTTTTTTATTATATTTAATTTATATATACATCGTATAAAATCTTAATTCAAATATTAAGAAAAAAAGTTTTGAATGTTTTTAATACTTTTTCAATAAAGTGTTTTTAATATTTTTTAGAAAAGCACTTTTTAAAATACATATATTTATAAGAGGCAAATATGGCAAATTTTAATTTTTAAGGAGGGGATATAACAAGTAAGGGAAGGAGTACGAATAGCCTACCCTTATTTTATTTTATTACTATTATTTATACGATTTTTAGTATAAATATGATTTATTGTATTTTAAGTATTAGGACTTTTCATATTTGTAAAATCATAAAAGTTTATCAAATAAATATATTTGGCGTGACAAATGTAATAAACAAGATGTACACCCGCTCGTTGCGACTGGTGTTTTATCGATGAGTTTGTAAAATATTGATCGTTAATTAAAGCATATTTAACTATTACGCTTCATTACAACATCACCTTAAAAGTCTGTCAACTTTAGTACATGTCCAATAGCTATTGTAGCGTCAATCGTTTTTTCAAAATATAGAACCTACATGCATTTTGTTTTAATCATTTTCAGTATGTGTAAAGAGGTTAGGCCACTTTTAATAAGCTTTTATTGATAATTTAGATTCTTATTTAATTTTAATCATTTGACATGTGAACCCTAAAAATATTCAATAATTGGAGACTGACACGTGGAAGGTAAGATTTGTTGGCGGTGCTTACGTGGCGTGTCGTGATTGACCCAACTTGATCAATAACTATGATGAGAAGGCAAAATTTTAACCGTCATTTTATTAAAAAATATATATAGTGAACAAGGTCAAATTAGTGACTATAATCAGCCATGGACGGGTGCCCACTAGCCACTACCCTTTGGCCTTTGGGCTTTTTACACTCACTTGACTATAATCAAAAAATTAAAAAGAAAGACAAACATTTAGTTCAGTTGGCCACCATCATAAAGACATCATTGCACCCATCACTCCCTCATATGGAGCCTCTTTAAACCAGACTTTTATGACTTCCTTTTAAAAGGAAAAAAGGTTCCATTTGTAATACTGTTTTTCGATCTCTTACCTTTTATCTAAATATGACTTACGTTTTCTTTTTTATTTTGGCCGTTTTTGTTATAAAAATAAAAGTAAAGTTACATATATAATTTCTTTTTGTTCTTTTTATCACATGGTGTACATTTTTTTAAACCTATTATACCACTATACCAGATGTCTAATCATACAATTACACGACTCAAGAAGCATCTAGAATCAAAAAATTTATAGTCTAGCGGTATCAAAGGGTATAGTAAAAATATTTGTCTTAGATGGTTAAGGTTTTAATACTACATATGGTAGTTGATGATATATTATAGGTGTCGGATGTGATACACATCCGACACCACCAAGATTAAGTCCCTTTCTGTCTTAAAGCTGTTTCAGAATAGGAACGGAAAGGCTCAGTTGGAGGATGGTACTTAAAGGCTGGCGCTTGCGGAGCAAGTGACGGATGTGCTTAACCGGAAGAGCGAGAGCTGAAGGTTCCTATAAATAGGGCGTTTTAGGACAGAATAAGGGATTGCATTTTCTTACACCTTTACTATGTGTAATCGCATGTGACATTTCTAATAAAGTTCTCTCTACTTTTCCAATTGATTCTCTTGTCCTTATTTTAAACTTCGATCTTCATTTAGCTTGTTACAACATTACAATCCGAGGAATATTTGTTTCTTCAGTGGCGCCATCCGTGTGTGGACTAATTCCTGTTGTTACTGTCTAGATGGAGATTCCGAAAGTAGTTTCGTATTATGTAATATAAGTTAGCGGTTCTAGAAAAAGAATATCTAGAACCTAACATGTTTGCTAGGGTTTCAACCTCTTTATCTTATAAATTAAATGTTTGGTTATTAAAGTTAAACATGTGTTATAATCATGATGGAACATTGGAACTTAACTTTAATTTTAAACCAGCCTCTTCTAATTTATCTTTATTTAAAGAAAATTGTAGTGACTGGAAAGATCAATCAACTTTTTAAACCCCTTGTAGTTCTACTCATTGATGTGGTAGTTCTAACTACCATGGTGTGTAACATGCATGACATTGTATGTGTAGTTATACCGATTCGTGTATTACACGAGATGTCTTAAAAAATAACATACTTAATAACTTCGTATATAATAATAATTATTTTTTTAAGCATAATTTTAAACGTAAACGTATAAGAAAATAATAAAACTTTTTTAAGCATACACTCGTCAAATAAGAAATAATTATATTTAATATTATAAATAAAAAATGGTATTTTATTATAATTTATTAAGTTTTTAAAAATTGTTAGTATAAAAACTTTTATTTTTTATATTTAATTATATAATTAATATTTAATAAGAGAGATGACTGATATTTAATAGGAGAGAAAATGGAAAATTTTGATGAGAGTGAACATTGAGATGACACGTGACATTAAGGATTTTGTTTTTTTTACGCTATGTGTAGTGGGTGTGAACCAGCCCTATAGGGCCCCATGTATTTGCAACCTTTTAAAAAATCGGAGGGGGCGCTATAGGAAAAAAAATCGGAGACAGCGTTATGGCCATCACGCCATGTACTTGCAACCTTTTTAAAAATTTAGTTGTTGAAACGACTATTTTTTCTAATTTCTTTCCATTTTCTCCTCTATACACCATTTTTATACATTTTGACTACAGCAACTAAAACTTCTTCTTCTCTCTAAATCTTTTAACATCGAACATTGGATGAGCTAAAAGGAAATGGACAAAATTCACATTAGTTCTTAGAAGGTTCCGCAATATATAATCAAGACGGGTGTAATTGTTGGAAGATCGGAACTGCGATGAGCATTTTATTGCAAAATCTTTTAAATGACATACATGATATGTAATTTTTTTAATAATTTGACGAATGTATTTAGTTTAACTTAATTTTATAGAATTTAATGAAATTATGGTTTGTATATATGTTTATTTAGAGGGAAAAGGACAAGAATGGACAAGTAGACCATCGTGGGTCTCAAAATAGCCCCTATCACGGTCGCCATGGACTTCTAAGCACGGTCGTCCAACTATACATCCAGTCCAATCAATATGCACCACGTTGCATTTCCACGGTCGCCACGACTGTACCCATAGCCCACCACGACTGTACTCTGAAACGGTCGTCCCGACCGTCTGACACCACGGTCGGGGTCGCCACGACCGTATATATTTTTCTAAATCAAAATTAAATTATGTATGATCGCCCGACCGTGTACATATACGATCGCCGTCGACGAAGATTTGATAAAACTGATAGAGCTAGCAAGTCGGCTTCATTTTGACCATAACCCGGACGACCATAGAATTAACGATTTTCGATTTAAATAAAAAAGTTATAAAGCACGACCGTGGCACCTCCGACATTGGTGTCAGACGGTCGTTGCGACTGTTGCAGAGTGAATGTATGCGTGGTCGTTGTGGGCCCGGACCACGGTCGTCCGACCTTACATCTACGCATAGCGACCGTCAAATGTTGAGGTGGCGGTTTTTTATTGGTCAAACTCCACGGTCGGACGACCCTAGATGGTAGTCCATGGCGACCGTGGTCAGGTCCATTTGAGACCATTTTTTGGTCAAAAGTCCATTATTGTCTAATCGTGATGAAGAAGTCCATTCTTATCCTTTTCCTTATTTAAATTAGAAAATAAAAAAATAATAATTGTGTAATAATTAGAGGGGGAGAGGGAGGGGGTGGGGGATAATAACTACATCAATTTTTGTTACAAAGACTTTTACTGACTGGAGTGTCACATAACATATAATGTCTCACGGTGGCTCCATGACTATACATAACCATATAATATATGTAGATTGGTAGGTAAGGTGATTAAGATTTCATAGATATTACTTTCTCAACCTCAGATTAATTTTTTTTTAACTTCTAAAAAACGTGTGAGCTAGTTTCATCTATAATCACTACATTTCTACCACCAAACACCACTAACCATATATAGTCTCCCCACTAGTTAATTTGGTTGACATTTTGATA
>JBCNJP010000015.1:3425513-3783978 GCA_039602395.1 Deinandra increscens subsp. villosa | reverse complement strand
GTAAGGTTCAATGGAAAACCTCATCTTTTTGGAAAACCTCGAAAACCAATTTTACACCATTGATTAGTTAATCTATGGTTGAAAATGAATGTGTCATTTTTGGAAATAATTTGAAATTTATTTAATGCACCAAGGGCATAATTGACAAACCATATTTTTATTAATAAATGTTTAAATCAATTTTCTCTCTCCCATCTCCTCTTTCCTAAACTCCCTCTCCTTTAATTTCAAATTTTCAGGACAAATTAAAAAAAAAACCTAATTTACAAACGAAAAAAAATAGTTGATCATTAGTTCATCACTAGTGTAACGATTGTTACATCGTTGTAACAATAATTTTAGGTTTTTTTCAAGAAAATAAATGATGGTTACATAGGTGTAACCATTCAGAAAAGTTTGTAAATTGTGTTCGTGGTTCTTTTGTTTCTAGATCTGATTACACGTATGTAACACTTTTATTTCACACGTTTTTAGTTTATGTTACACGAATGTAACACCATGTATTTTCTTTCAACAACGTTATGAAATTGTTTCACGTGATTACGCATATGATAGTTATTACATAAATGTAAGTAGTTATTACACGTATGTAACACTTTTATTTCACGTTTTTAATTGATGGTACACGAATGTGACACCATGTATTTTCTTTCTAGAACGTTATAAAATTGTTTCACGTGATTACGCATGTGATAGTTATTACATAAATGTAAGTAGTAATCTTCTATCAACTTCTTTCTTTCTAGGTAACTTTCTGAATGGTTACACCTATGTAACCATACTTTTATTTTCTTGAAAAAATACCTAAAATTATTGTTACAACGATGTAACAATCGTTGTGCTGGTGATGAACTGTTGATCAACAGTTTTTTCATTTGTAAATCAGGTTTGTTTTTTTAATCTGGCCTGGAAATTTAAAATTAAATGAGAGAGATGAGATTTTAAGAAAGAGAAGATGGGAGAGGGAAAATTAATTTAAACATTTATTAAAAATTGTTTACTAAAATAGATTATGGCATGTTACCATATTGCCCCTTTAAATAAAAGAAACATTAAAAAAGAAAGAAATAATATGATTGGTTGAAAAAGGTTTTCCAGGTTTTCCAATACTTAGAGGGTTTTCCAATGATCCTTTTCCTATATATATATATTCGGGTTTTAAACGGGGCGGGTAGTGTCATATCCGTACCCGACCCATCCCCGCTTTGGGTTTCAAATATAACACCCGTCCTCGCCCATTAGCCGTTAATACGGGTAATACGGGTAATACCCGCCCCACTCGGGTCGGATACCCGCGAGTACCCGCTTTCGTGGGTAAAATGTGCATCACTGTACACGGCCATTCCAATATAAAAGTAGTGATAAAGTTTCTCTTCACCATATCAAAATAAAGTACAATGTATTGTTTCATGTATTTCATCCCTATAAATAGAAAGGACCACAAATGTCAAGTCACAAAAGTTTAAGCATTAGAATGAATACTTGTGTATACATGAAGGACTATTTGCGCTAAAGAAACCAGAAAGGGGAAAAGAAGTTCACAGATCAAATCCTCTTCTTCGACTCACACAGATAGCATTGATTCTACTAGATCACACACATAGCATTGACGGAAGTTTCATCAGGTGAACTCTAGTAAGATCACTTCTTCTACCTCTCAAAATCTGCTCAGATCTGTTCATCTTATTGCATCTTAAATTTGATTTACAAGCTCCACAGAGGAAATCGGTCTGTGATTAATCGGCTATTAGTGCACCTGAATCGATCTAACTTGCCAACTAGTGTTTGCACAGAGTTATATGCTCTTTAATGTTTAATCGCGTAGATAGATCAGTTAGGACCAGTTATTAGGTATTCATTACCGTTGTTTTGGTGATCCAAACCAGGTGTTGGTCGTTATACCATCAGATCGATCGTGTGCGTGATTGTGGTTATGAAGTTTGATCGAATGCTGAATTTACTGATCGAGATACAAGTCTGAGTGAGTCTGCTGTTTGGTTTATCACTTTTTTTTTGTGTGTAAGTTTGAATGTATTTTGCTTATGAAGTCTAGAAAGTTCAGTATGGTTCAATGAGCTTGAGAGTCTTAATTGTGTGATTTAATTTGTTTTTCAGGCTGTTGTGACTGATTTGGAGGATAATTTTATCATATCATCAGAGTAACCTCCCATCTCCCTCTCTTAGTTTGTATAAATAGTAACTGAATACGAAATTAGTTATTGACGACCCTGGATTTTCAAAGCAAACAAACTGTAGTTTTTAACAATATGCAAAACACTATTTGCAATGACAGTGATTCTGGACAAAAAGTGCCAAATAATTTTTCCCGAAATTGCTAATTGATGTAAGCTACAGATTTTTGTATATTCATAAGACTGATAGTTATATTGTAGCAAAAATTGAAGTATAGTGGTTATGTGAAGCAAACTTAGTTTGAATTTTAAAATCAGAAATAGACCATATTTTTGGATGGAAGGATGAGAAATCTAGGCTTCATATATTTTTTCCCATTTTTTTTGTGAGCATTGAGCAATTATATGATGCCGTAGCCAAGCAAATACTTCTAACATAAAAAGTGTAGTATTCAAGATCATTTTGTTGAGATGTGATTGAACTAAAGAAGATTATAATCCCAATGATTTGTAGGAAATATAAGTCTGATAAATCTTATAAGATGTAAAATTAACACTAACATGATTATTATTTGCTGGTTATTCATCTCATAACTTAGCTACAGAATATGTGGCACATGTTTTTGTTGCTTCTTATAGAAACAACCAAAAGTCTTACCAGCTTAGAGTTAGCCATATCACAAACAAATAAAAATGGTCCAGACATATAGGGATCATGGGGAATATACAATCTTCTGGTGTTTCATCTATTAATACAATGCCAATAAAATTATTTCTTATTCCTTCTAATGTGTTGAGGAAAAAACAACTTTCTGATCAGCAGATGATACGTTGCTACTGGATGAGTTTATTTTTGGCATTTTCTTGTTTCTTGGGCGTTCTTCATGCAAGTGTTGGTGATGTTGACCCCTCTTATAGGTAAAGCTTGTATTTTGCCAACATAATAATATTTCTATTTCAGCGATGCTGGAATTTTGTTATTTTCTTATTTATAGTTCTTTTTTTGCTGCTCCTGATTGAAAGGCTTCTCATCTTGATATTAATTTTGAAAGGCTTTGATGTAATTCTGGTAACTTGGTGTAGCACTCCACCTGTATTTACACTTATCTTATTTTTTTATATAGGTCATGCCTAAACGACTGTGAGATAACTGGATGTGTGGGTGAGATATGCTTTCCACACTGCAACTTTTCATCTAATGGTGCACCGGTTGATGGTCCTTGGTACATGCAAGAACCACAATATTTACGGTGGAAACAATGGGATTGCCAGAGTGATTGCAAGTATCATTGTATGGTCAATAGGGAGAAAGATAGAGCAGCATCTGGGTATGAGCCTGTAAAATATCATGGTAAATGGCCCTTCAAACGGGTATTTGGGATTCAGGTTTGTTATCATTAATAATCATAATCCCATTATTACGACCCTAAATTAGATATTAAATACCTTTTTTGATCTTCAATTTGAAGTAATGTTTTGGTTTGTTCAGGAGCCTGCTTCTGTAGCATTTTCTGCACTTAACCTGGCAATGCATTTTCATGGGTGGTTATCCTTCTTTATCCTCTTGCATTACAAGCTGCCTGTGAAATCAGATAAAAAGCCATACTACGATTATGCTGGTCTATGGCATCTATACGGGCTCCTAGCTTTGAATTCGTGGTTTTGGAGTGCTGTTTTCCACAGTCGGTAAGTTTTAATTCATATATTTCCTAGTTACTAGAAATGCCATTACTTTTTAGGGATCTTGTTCAATTATAAGACCCCAACTTCTTCCCTAGATCTAAGCATGTAGAAAGATGAAAAAAAGACTTTAGCTATGGCCTGTTAGCATGTCTATTATTATTATATAAGAAAGATGGATAGAAAAGAGAGTATGGTAAGCTTTCTGTTTATTAGCGAGTGTGGATTAGAGAGTGTTAGTTTGGATTAACAAAACTAGGAGAATATGAGATTTGTGGATGAAGATAACTAGGAGAATGTTCAAAAAAGCAATAGTAGGTACACTATCATGTTTGAAATTAAGCTTCAACCATGTGCTCACTAGTGGAAGATATTTACTATATAGTGTATCCTTGCCTCTTTGGCCCTTTTCAAGGGTAAACATTTTTTTTAAGTTGTAATAGTTGATTCCGAAAGTAGTATATATGTGTTCGTATGTTTTCAGCCTTTGTGTCAAACATGTTTTGTTTAGATGACAAGGATTAGCTAATTAACAGTTTCAGGCACCTGCGTTAAGTATAGATGGATTTCTGGGTGGAACTAGGTGGCGTATGAACTTGGGGGGAGAACAGGGAAAAGGGTGTCTAAATGAACAAAAGTAAATTCAGCAAAGTTAAAAGTATTAAATCACAAATAAACTCAAATAAAGTTTTATAACCATATTGAGTTATTGACAACCATAACACAATTGATTTTTGGTACTTTATAACTTCTTATATGATAAATCTTTGTTTTATACAGTGACGTAGAATTGACAGAAAAATTAGACTACTTCTCTGCAATTGCATTGCTTGGATACTCACTCATTGTAGCCATATTAAGAAGTTTCAATGTGAGGCTTGAGGCTGCAAGAGTCATGGTTTCTGCTCCATTGCTTGCATTTGTTACCACGCACATATTGTACCTCAACAACTACAAACTTGATTATGGTATCTTTCATATCTCCAATTTTAACTTGAAATGTTGGTATATGTTATTGTTAACTCAACTTTAGGCCATATTCTGGTTCAATAAGCTATTGTTGTAACTAGAGGTGGCATTTCTGACCCATTTACTTATAACGGGTCAATTCGGGTTCTGTTTTTATCTCTAATTGGCTAAATGGGTATATTAAGAAAAAATAGCTAGAAAGGAACCGCGTCAAACAGTTTAAAAGTCGCCCAAACTTTATTATTAGAGCCTACCATTCCAAAGAATTAGATTAAATTGTAACAATATAGTTTTTATGAGGGCAAACAACACGGAATTTTGCTGAACTCACAGACAAGTCCTTGGACCTTTTTTGTATGCTTAAGTCGATGACTTAAAATGAATCAACAAACGGTCCTTATAAATTTTAGGGACACACTCATGCTATAAGGTAATTGTTATAAGTTTAAGGACTTAATCACGCTAAAAAGAAAGATCTCCTTTGTAAAAAACAAACCTCTGGTATTTTTCATCGAGCTTTTCAATTAAATACAGGGACTTATGCATAACCCCACCAAAAGTTAATATGACCTTCTCATCATTTCCCTTGTATCTCTGCGGATAAAAGTTGGACAATAAGTGTTTGAAGCCAACCCCACCAAAATTTAATTAATCAATTTGACCCAAGCCCGTTTTATATTTGGTGGGGATAAACACCTGGGTGCCATTGAGCCAAGAGGCCATCTTTGACCGTTCCCTTTCAAGTGCAATATGTTAGCTTTTCTTCACCTCATTGGCTTCTTATTGATAAAAACTGGCAGGATGGAACATGAAAGTGTGTGTTGCAATGGGAGTTGCACAACTACTAATCTGGGCAATATGGGGCGGAGCGAGTGGTCATCCTTCTAGACGAAAATTATGGTTTGTGATAGTGACGGGTGCCCTCGCAATGCTGTTGGAAATATACGATTTCCCTCCATATGAAGGATTTATCGATGCTCATGCTGCGTGGCATGCAACAACCATACCTCTTACTTATCTGTGGTGGAGTTTCATTAAGGATGATGCTGAGTTTAGAACATCTATTCTACTCAACAAGGTAAAATAGCATCTTTGCTGTCAGTCTCAGGTAAGAAGAAATCTTGTTGCAGATTTATGTGTGTATTTTGTTTTAGCAGACCTGTTTTTTCTTTTCTTTCACTTGTTTGAGCTAAGCCGAGAACACTTTTTCGTCATTGGATCACATGACTCGTTGGATTAGATACGTATCAGATCAGATTAAGTCAACATTACCCAGAAGGATATAGATTAAACAGACAGATGAAATGTGTTGATTGTGATTACTCATCCTAATAGATGTTTATTGGATTGTTACTCGTTATAACGTAATTGGTTCATGACTAATGTTATAAATTTATTACAACCCTTTAGTTTCTATTGGAAATCAACGGGTCAAGTTTCCTACGCCTTTGGATGGTATCATAGCCGAATATATTAGTATGTTATATATACTCTTAAAAATCGTAATAAAGTTGTATGTTGAAGTTAGAAACTTGAAATTATTAAAATTCTACGATTGTCAGAATTAAAATGAGGATCTCACTAGGTAACTTTTAACCACATAAGATTGTAAATGGTTAATCTTGATACAATAGGGAAACCCATAAGCCTGGCGTGTAACAAGTAACGATAACTCGATAAGCAATGGGTATATGGATGGGGTTACCAAAACCTGTCTTATAAAAAAAAAAGAAATCTCTACGCAACAAACTATAAGCATGAATTGAAGTCCTGTCAACCGATAATGGAGTATGTCTGAAGAAACTTCGTTGGTACGAGTGTGGATCAACGCGGGAGGTTTCTGTTGGGCTATCGTCAAGAGATTTTTGAAACCACATTAGTTTACAGTTTCGCATTATTATGAGACGTGAAGATTGAAGAGTATGGGATAATCCACAAAATATCATCTAAATGATGCAATATGAGATGTAAATTATCAACGTATACCTATTGATTATTTGTAACGATGATAATGATGTGTTGACGACTTTAATAACGCAATACCGGAATGAAAACAACTCGGATCTCAAATTTTTACTAGTTTGGACGACGATAGGACGAGAAGATGTTAGGTTTTAAAAGTTTTATTGTGTTTTTGTTTTACAAAAGTATTTTATGTTTTATTTAATGTGATGTTTCTTGTTATCGGATTTCAATCTTATTCAGTGTTTTAATTATTGTTTTTGTTATTAAAAAAATATCTAGGATACTTATTTAGTGTTTTTATTATTAAAAAAAATTAAGGGAGTTAGCAGAAAAATAATGTGATGCTGATGAGAGATTATTAAAACAAGTTATTTTTTATTCAAGAATTTGATAACTTTAGGTGGCTTGGTACCAAAAACAATAAAAAAAAAGATATATTCATAAACCTTGAGTGTCAAAAACAGTTAAAAGAAGTCATTCTCACAAACATTGGTGTCTTAGTAATCTAGTTCAAGTAACTACCAATACATTTTGCATTTGAGTGGGTATCTAGAACCACACTGCGTCCTAAGTGAATCCACCACTAAAGCAAACTCTTTTATTTGGAGTTATCTCATCATCAGACTGACATGCTCGTAGCACCGTTTATAAATAAGTTACATTACATTTACAGTTATTACATATTAAGACGAAAAGTTAGAGCAACCATAACACATAAATTTGTGCCCATGGAAAAGTCATGCACACATGGCAACTCGACTATTGCCTATTGGTACATGGCTACATTCTCACATCAAGTGAGGATTTCTCCGGGCTTATTGCATAGGTTCCCAACTTTGTTTCAATCCATGAGCTCGTCAACAAAGGATTGGATTTCATGTAGAGTAAGATTGAACCTTCTTAGTATTTCAACATCCTATATTCTCATTCACTCCTTAACACCAAATTTGTGGTTCAAATGACAAATTCAACGTTACAATAGCCATATTTAACTTATAAGACCATCAATTCCAGCTAAAATAGCATTTTTCTGGTGTAAATGCATTCTAGGTACTTCATGAAAAACACATACCACTAGAGTTATAGATATGAAATTGAAAGTATGGGTTCGAAAAAAATGTTTAGTAGTTATAACAATAGTTATATACGAAGTTATTAACTACATCATTTTTTAAGATATTTCCGTATAATACACGAGTTGATATCACTAATAAATATATAAACGCATATACCTCTAGACTTAAATAGACATGGTAACCTGAATTGACTTCATAAGTTTACACTAACCGGTACGTTAATTAGTTTCATTATATAATGATTCTCTTTGGCTTTATTTCTTCTAAAAATTATAAATCTATAAACTTAAAAATATATTGTTATTATTTGTTTTGACTTTATGAAATATTAATAAAAAAACGAATGATTCTCCAAAGTATTATTATATATTTTTTTAATAGGAGAAAGGTACAATAAATAATGTATTATTTATCTGAAAAAGAGCAAAACCGGCCAGCAACGATAAAATTGTGCATGTTGGAAGAATGGACCACGAAATAAACATAATCATGTTGTCTATGAACCCATCCATGCACATTATTAACCCCATTTCCTTTGATCCATAATCAAATAAAATCTTACTTTTAAAAAGGAAAAAGGAGAAAGGTCTTCAAAGTACATTAAATTCATTTTAAATGTTGTTAAGTATCATTGTTAACGTATGATTTGTTGGTAATATGCTTCATTTCAACTTTGCTCATATAGAACAATAAATTATAATATTATAACCAACATACAGTTTCAAGAGAATTATCCAAAAATTATTTACATTAATACTATTTAGTATTGTTTAATATTGTTTTCAATGTGTTAAAATCGAAAACTACATAATGTTATTTTATTTATTTATTTTTTTTTGTTACAATTTATCATTATTTTTAACACTTGCTATTCGTACCTCATTCTTCATCTTTTTTACATGTTGCAACCCTTCTCCTAACTTCTTGGATTTATACGAATCAAACCTTATTTGTTATCATTTTTGTTCTTTTTAAACAAAATAAACTTTTGTATTGAAAATGCCCATTTTCTTAAACTAACTTTTTTATTATATTTAGTTTATATATACATCGTATAAAATCTTAATTCAAATATTAAGAAAAAAAGTTTTGATTTTTTTTATAAAAAACATGTTTTTAATACTTTTTCAATAAAGTGTTTTTAATATTTTTTAGAAAAGCACTTTTTAAAAAATACATATATTTATAAGAGGTAAATATGACAAATTTTAATTTTTAAAGAGGGGGTATAACAAGTAAGGGAGGGAGTACGAATAACCTACCCTTATTTTATTTTATTGCTATTATTTCTACGATTTTTAGTATATATATAATTTATTGTATTTTAAATATTAGGACTTTTCATATTTGTAAAATCATAAAAGTTTATCAAATAAATACATTTGGTGTGACAAATGTAATAAACAAGATGTACACCCGCTCGTTGCGACTGGTGTTTTATCGGTGAGTTTGTAAAATATTGATCGTTAACTAAAGCATATTTAACTATTACACTTCATTACAACATCACCTTAAAAGTCTGTCAACTTTAGTACATGTCCAATAGCTATTGTAGCGTCAATCGTTTTTCAAAATATAGAACCTACATGCATTTTGTTTTAATCATTTTCAGTATGTGTAAAGAGGTTAGGCCACTTTTAATAAGCTTTTATTGATAATTTAGTTTCTTATTTAATTTTAATCATTTGACATGTGAACCCTAAAAATATTCAATAATTGGAGACTGACACGTGGAAGGTAAGATTTGTTGGCGGTGCTTACGTGGCGTGTCGTGATTGACCCAACTTGATCAATAACTATGATGAGAAGGCAAAATTTTAACCGTCATTTTATTAAAAAATATATATAGTGAACAAGGTCAAATTAGTGACTATAATCAGCCATGGACGGGTGCCCACTAGCCACTACCCTTTGGCCTTTGGGCTTTTTACACTCACTTGACTATAATCAAAAAATTAAAAAGAAAGACAAACATTTAGTTCAGTTGGCCACCATCATAAAGACATCATTGCACCCATCACTCCCTCATATGGAGCCTCTTTAAACCAGACTTTTATGACTTCCTTTTAAAAGGAAAAAAGGTTCCATTTGTAATACTGTTTTTCGATCTCTTACCTTTTATCTAAATATGACTTACGTTTTCTTTTTTATTTTGGCCGTTTTTGTTATAAAAATAAAAGTAAAGTTACATATATAATTTCTTTTTGTTCTTTTTATCACATGGTGTACATTTTTTATAAACCTATTATACCACTATACCAGATGTCTAATCATACAATTACACGACTCAAGAAGCATCTAGAATCAAAAAATTTATAGTCTAGCGGTATCAAAGGGTATAGTAAAAATATTTGTCTTAGATGGTTAAGGTTTTAATACTACATATGGTAGTTGATGATATATTATAGGTGTCGGATGTGATACACATCCGACACCACCAAGATTAAGTCCCTTTCTGTCTTAAAGCTGTTTCAGAATAGGAACGGAAAGGCTCAGTTGGAGGATGGTACTTAAAGGCTGGCGCTTGCGGAGCAAGTGACGGATGTGCTTAACCGGAAGAGCGAGAGCTGAAGGTTCCTATAAATAGGGCGTTTTAGGACAGAATAAGGGATTGCATTTTCTTACACCTTTACTATGTGTAATCGCATGTGACATTTCTAATAAAGTTCTCTCTACTTTTCCAATTGATTCTCTTGTCCTTATTTTAAACTTCGATCTTCATTTAGCTTGTTACAACATTACAATCCGAGGAATATTTGTTTCTTCAGTGGCGCCATCCGTGTGTGGACTAATTCCTGTTGTTACTGTCTAGATGGAGATTCCGAAAGTAGTTTCGTATTATGTAATATAAGTTAGCGGTTCTAGAAAAAGAATATCTAGAACCTAGCATGTTTGCTAGGGTTTCAACCTCTTTATCTTATAAATTAAATGTTTGGTTATTAAAGTTAAACATGTGTTATAATCATGATGGAACATTGGAACTTAACTTTAATTTTAAACCAGCCTCTTCTAATTTATCTTTATTTAAAGAAAATTGTAGTGACTGGAAAGATCAATCAACTTTTTAAACCCCTTGTAGTTCTACTCATTGATGTGGCAGTTCTAACTACCATGGTGTGTAATATGCATGACATTGTATGTGTAGTTATACCGATTCGTGTATTACACGAGATGTCTTAAAAAATAACATACTTAATAACTTCGTATATAATAATAATTATTTTTTTAAGCATAATTTTCAATGTAAACGTATAAGAAAATAATAAAACTTTTTTAAGCATACACTCGTCAAATAAGAAATAATTATATTTAATATTATAAATAAAAAATGGTATTTTATTATAATTTATTAAGTTTTTAAAAATTGTTAGTATAAAAACTTTTATTTTTTATATTTAATTATATAATTAATATTTAATAAGAGAGATGACTGATATTTAATAGGAGAGAAATTGGAAAATTTTGATGAGAGTGAACATTGAGATGACACGTGACATTAAGGATTTTGTTTTTTTTACGCTATGTGTAGAGGGTGTGAACCAGCCCTATAGGGCCCCATGTATTTGCAACCTTTTAAAAAATCGGAGGGGGCGTTATAGGAAAAAAAATCGGAGACAGCGTTATGGCCATCACGCCATGTACTTGCAACCTTTTTAAAAATTTAGTTGTTGAAACGACTATTTTTTCTAATTTCTTTCCATTTTCTCCTCTATACACCATTTTTATACATTTTGACTATAGCAACTCAAAACTTCTTATTCTCTCTAAATCTTTTAAATTATGTATGATCGCCCGACCGTGTACATATACGATCGCCATCGACGAAGATTTGATAAAACTGATAGAGCTAGCAAGTCGGCTTCATTTTGACCATAACCCGGACGGCCATAGAATTAACGATAAAAAGTTATAAAGCACGACCGTGGCACCTCTGACATTGGTGTCAGACGGTCGTTGCGACTGTTGCAGAGTGAATGTATGCGTGGTCGTTGTGGGCCCGGACCACGGTCGTCCGACCTTACATCTACGCATAGCGACCGTCAAATGTTGAGGTGGCGGTTTTTTATTGGTCAAACTCCACGGTCGGACGACCCTAGATGGTAGTCCATGGCGACCGTGGTCAGGTCCATTTGAGACCATTTTTTGGTCAAAAGTCCATTATTGTCTAATCGTGATGAAGAAGTCCATTCCTATCCTTTTCCTTATTTAAATTAGAAAATAAAAAAATAATAATTGTGTAATAATTAGAGGGGGAGAGGGAGGGGGTGGGGGATAATAACTACATCAATTTTTGTTACAAAGACTTTTACTGACTGGAGTGTCACATAACATATAATGTCTCACGGTGGCTCCATGACTATACATAACCATATAATATATGTAGATTGGTAGGTAAGGTGATTAAGATTTCATAGATATTACTTTTTCAACCTCAGATTAATTTTTTTTTAACTTCTAAAAAACGTGTGAGCTAGTTTCATCTATAATCACTACATTTCTACCACCAAACACCACTATTCCACTAACCATATATAGTCTCCCCACTAGTTAATTTGGTTGACATTTTGATAAATCATTTGGGATTTATTTATGAACATGAAATAAAAAAGCAGCTTCGGGTTTACTCAATCGCACTTGACCTTTAGTAGCCTAGTGATATTGATGAAAAAAATTGTTATTTAAAAAGAAGTTACAATTAGTCACTCCTATTAGTAGGTTTTAATCAATTCTAATAGTTTAATCTTTTTTATTTTCAAAAATAACAATCTCATCTTTCTCTTTGTTTTTCTCGGTCTTATTGTTTTCTTTAGGAATTGCTGTCAAAAAAATAAAGTATTTTTTTTACATGTTATATGAAATAGATAAATAGAAAAGAATAAAAAATCTCAACGACCCATGCTCTAACTTTAATTTTGTTAAAGTGATACCTTTTTCCATGAAATTTAGTGCACCATCCATAAGACAAATACTTGCCAACAACTTAAAATTGTTTCGGCACTTTCTCAACTTGCCTTGATAATTGACCTGACTCATATATATATAGATAAAAATGTATAAATTTAGGAGTATAATTACATTAATGGTAGTTATAAAAAGAATAACCTAACGAATTTTATTATCTTTTGACATATATATGTATGCTCTTATTTTCTTTTTATTATTTTCTAAATTAATTATTTTTATTTTTATTTTATTTTTTGGGGATGAATGCAGGAATACAACTTTAATCAAGAGAAGCTGTGTCCTACATAATGGGGAGCAAATGACTTTACAATTTGATCCTACTTACGAGACAATTCTGCCGTTTATATCTCACCAATATTTCTTTGTCCACAATCTTCAAACTATTAGCACAGGAAAACTATAACCAAAAGTTGTTTTTTTCTTAAAAATTGTTTCGGCAAATATATAAAAAATTAATTGTATATATATATTTTCCTCTAAGAATAGTTTGTTTGGAAATTATTATTTATCTTTCAAGAGAAGTAAATGTAGATGTATTACTCAATCCTTTGTGAAATATAATACAAATTGTGTATGAATGAGAGCATGCCCATTTAGGTTTTACAATGGGGTATTTATACTATATTTATGCTAATCAGCTGATAGTGACTCCTAGCTCTAGCTCCTGATTGGACGCACATCAACATTCTATTGGAGAATAGGGAAGATTCGATAGTCCTATCCATGATATCGTAACTAAACAGAATTGGGAAGGGCCCCGCTCGACACCTATCTCTATTGTTGGACGGATAGTGCGTGTGTGTGGACCAGGCTTAAACCGATCTTCATATTCATATCTCTTCAATCTTCTTTGCTTGTTTTTTTTTTTTTAATTTTGATTTATGATTTTATCGTAACAATCTAACTAAACCCACATCGTAATATATATGATATTTTCTATGATTTTATTTAACGGTCTTGAAAATGATCACTTAAGGCTTGAGCCTTAAGGGGAGAGGGAGTGAGTTATTTTATCCCTCTTATTTCCAAGCTCATTGTCCTCCATATGATCGGCACATTAGGGTTTCTATCCATTCTCATTTCACCATCCTTAAAGCATTCATAACCTTGGCTTAGGATAGACATGTCGGGTGGAGGTTTTAGCTGATGAATTTAGTGTCATCAATGACATTTCAGTGTAGTTAAATGTTGAGAAATTAGGAATCAAGGATATTGAATCAACGATAATCAATCAAAGCTATCATATTACAAGTTGAAACAGAATTGAGAGAGAAGTATGAATCGATTGATTACAGAAAATCGACCTAATACAAGAAGAAGGGATCACCCCCTTTTATTACCTAACTTCTAACGGCTATTAACAGTCTAAATACCTGCTTAACTAAACATTAAACAAGATTGACATATAACACCCCTGAACATATAAGAAAAGTACAAATAGGTCCCTCCGCATAAACTCAGCTTATAACCTATCCGGTCAGAACCAAGTTCGACCCTTATACCCTTCACCATTTATTCTAATCTCAATATTAACATTCTCCACCTTGAGATTATGGATAAAACACCAATACAGTTAAGACTCAAATCACTGAATATAACTAGGATTAGTGACAATTAATCATTAGCATCGAATAGTAGAGGTCCAACGGACTTACCTATTCTAATGTGACTAATTGCCAATAATACAAAGCAATTCATATGACCTATTATTATCTTAACTTAGCCAATACCCAAAATCCTTAAACACTTTAAGAATTTGGATGTAGGCAATGACTTGGTAAACAAATCAGCTCCATTCTCTGTTGTAGAAACATAGTGAACTTCAATTTCCTTTGAATTCACAACTTCTCTGATGAAATGAAGCTTAACTCTAATGTGTTTGGTCTTATCATGAAACACACTATTCTTTGAAAGATGAATGGCTCCCATGTTGTCACACATGACACATGTATGCTCAGAATTCAAACCAAGCTCCTGAGTAAATCTCTTAAGCCACAGAGATTCTTTAACAGCCTCAACCAAGGCTATATACTCAGCCTCAGTGCTTGACAAGGCCACAACACTTTGAAGACTAGCTCTCCAACTGATACAATTCCCAAGAACTTGAAAACAATATCCTGTAATAGACCTACCCTTATCAATATCTTTAGCATAATCTGAATCTACATAACCTTGAACAGCCTTCACACCATCATGTTTACTAAAAATAAGCCCTTTATCCTGAGTTCCTGCCAAATATCTAAGTAACCACTTTACAGCTTCCCAATGACCTTTACCAGGATTGGCTAAATACCTACTCACCATACTCACCCCATAGCTTATGTCTGGTCTTGTACACACCATCAAATACATAAGGGACCCTACTGCATTTGAATATGGTACCTTTTCCATAAGTTTGACCTCTTCTGGTGTAGAAGGGCAATCCTGCAGGGACAGCTTAAAATGAGGGGCAAAAGGAGAACTCACAGGTTTACAACCTGCCATTCCATACTGACTCAGCACCTTTTTAATGTAGCTCCCTTGTGTAAGGTATAGTTCCCTTTTATCTCTGTCTCTTTTAATCTCCATGCCCAAAATCTTTCTAGCTGGCCCAAGCTCCTTCATCTCAAACTTGCTCATCAGCATCCTCTTAGTATCCTGTATTACCTTAACAGACTCACAAGCAACCAACATGTCATCTACATAAAGCAATAAATATATGTATTTGTGTTTATCATATTCCTTCATATAGACACATGGGTCATACTCACTTCTATGAAAGCCATTTGAGATCATATGGTCATCAAATTTTCTATACCATTGCCTAGGGGATTGCTTTAGCCCATATAAGGCTTTCTGCAACAAACACACTTTACTTTCACTCCCTCTAACCTCAAAACCTTTGGGTTGTTCTATATAGATCTCCTCATCTAAATCCCCATGTAAAAAGGCTGTCTTTACATCCAACTGTTCTAACTCCAAATTATAAGAAGCAGTAATTGATAGCATAATCCTAATAGATGAATGCTTCACTACAGGGGAAAACACCTCATGAAAGTCTATACCTGCTTTCTGCCTAAACCCCTTAGCAACAAGCCTAGCCTTAAATCTAGGAGGCTCTCCTTCACTCATTGGTTCCTTGAGTTTAAACAGCCACTTGCATGGTATAACCTTTCTATCAACAGGTTTATCAGTTAGAGTCCAAGTCTTATTTTGGTGCAATGAGTTTATCTCATCTTTCATAGCAAACCTCCACTGATCACTTAACTCAGAAGACATAGCCTCTTCATAAGTACTAGGCTCCACCACATTTTCATACCCTGCCATGGATAAGAAAACAAAAGCAGATATGTCTTCTTCATCTCTAAATCTATAAGGCTTAACTATTTTCCTCTTTGGCTTAGTTCTAGCAATACTTTGGTCACTAATGCTTTCTTCTTCCCCTTCAGTATCCTCAACCACTTCATTTTGGGCCTTCTTCTGTTCAGATGACTTACTTATCTCCACCTCAATTTCATCTCTCTCATTAATAGCATCTGTATTAATTCCTGAATTCACTAAGGTGTCCTTATACATCAGATCCTCCCTAAAGGTCACATTCCTGCTGATTATAACTCTTGGCCTATTTTCACCTAATCTCCATAATTTGTAACCTTTAACCCCTTCAGGGTACCCCAGGAACACACATTTCTCAGCCCTGGCTTCTAACTTATCTTGACTAACATGAGAATAAGCTAATGACCCAAATACCCTCAAGTCAGAATAGTTAGAGGGCCTACCTGTCCATAACTCCATTGGTGTTTTCATATCAAGAGCAGCAGATGGAGACCTATTGATCAAAAAAGCTGCTGTGGTTACAGCCTCTCCCCAAAAACTCTTAGGCAAACCAGAACTTAACAACATGCACCTAACTTTGTTTAACAAAGTCCTATTCATTCTTTCTACCAAACCATTCTGTTGTGGGGTTCCAGGTATAGTAAGATGCCTTCCTATACCTCTTATTTTACAGTAAGAATTAAATTGATGGTTGCAAAACTCAAGCCCATTATCAGTCCTAAGTTTCTTTAACCTTTTTCCAGTTTGATTCTCAACTAAAGACACCCAACTCTTAAAGCTCTCGTATGCATCACTTTTATGTCTAATAACATGAACCCAAACTCTTCTAGAGTAGTCATCCACTATAGATAAAAAGTAACTTGACCCTCCCAAGGTTTGTGTTCTTGCTGGCCCCCAAAGGTCAGCATGAACATATTCTAAGATATCTTTAGAAGTATGTCTACCTTGAGAAAATTTCACCCTATGAGCTTTACCTAACACACAGTGTTCACAGAACTCAATCTTGGTATCTTTTAGTTCACCTAAAACATGTTGTTTGTTCAACTCCACCAGGCCTTGATCACTAATATGACCAAGCCTCTTGTGCCATAGAATAGCACTATTACCTTTAGGAGTGGCAGAAGCACTGTTAACCTCTGGACAGTTGTGTAACATCCCGAATTTCATAATGATTTGAGTGTATTGTTTATTCATGTGTAAATTTGAGTTGTGGGTTGAATAAGCGGATTAAGATATTTAACCAGGTTGTGTAATGGGGATTCCTAGTTATCAAGTTAACCTTATCTATAGATGGTTAACTAGAGAAATGTGGGAGGACTTAAGATGTAAATTAGAAATTTGGATGGATTTTTATAAAAGATAGAACCTTGAGGGACCAAAGCAGTAAATAGAGGATATAAACAAGTCTGGGTATTCCCCAGACCTGTAGATAGCGACACACAGAGAGAGTGGAGGGTGAAGACCTAGTTCTTGAGGAGAAATCCTAAATTGAAGCTTGTGTGTTGGAGGTTTTAGCAAGGGAAGTCGAATTCAGGCTTGGGAGGCTTCCTACATCACGATTTCCATCTTAGATCTTGGTAAATCTTGTCAAGTAAGTGTTTTTATGATAGAGTGAATTTATGGGTTTCATCTATAGGTTAAATTAGTGTTGAAATCTGAATTGTTATGTGTTATTGAGGCTAGATGAAGCTAAATCCTACCTTGCATGATTGATTTTGTGTGTGACAAGTAGAAATTATGGTGGGGTTAAACCCCACCTTATAGAAATCGACATACATGGAGAATGGATGGTTTGAATTGGTTAATTGGGGTTCATGTATGCTAATAGACTTGATAAAAGTGTTCAATCTAGTGCAAAAGCTGAAACTTGATGAATTATGATGAAAAAAAAATGGATGGAATGGAAATGTGTAGGCTATTTATCAAGAAGAAAACAATGTGTGCACACTAGGTGCTCGATGAAATGCTTAAATGAGAATGATAAGTTGTATATGCTGAATTCACAAGCTTGATTGAGTGTTGGTTTGTGGATTATGTAAATTATGAATGTGTAATGGTATACTAAGTCATGAATGATGATAGGTGAAGCGAGAGGAAGCTCGGGTCAACGACGTGAAGGCAAGGAAAAATCCTAAAGGTAACATGTAGCGGTAAATTTGAATTCTATAAGGGATGTGAGTAATCCTAATTTATCTTTTATTAGCTGCTATTATAGAAATGAAATGTTAAAAATGAAAGTATGAGATTGGCTGTGTTATGTGATTGTTATGAGATGGGTGGATTCTGACCCGATTGGGTTAAGCTAGAAGTAAGTGAAGGTCCATAGTGTAAAACTTGGGCATGTTTAGAGATTCATGAGTGATCATGATCCTAGAATGCTTCTTTGAAGGATTAAGCGATCTTGGTACAATCGTATTTGTGCCAAGGGCAATGTGTAAGGTGGAAATGTCATGGTTACGAACAGTATAAATGAGAAACTTTATAGCTGGGGCTAATGGGTCAAATGGGTTGGAATGAATTATTCACGCTTTCTAACTTGTTATGTAACCCTTCGTGCAAATAGAAATTGAAGCCATATTATGGAATGATGTTATGTGATTTAGTAATATGACCCATTTGGGTTATGATTGTGTTATATATATATATGAAGTATGTTAAATGAAGATATATGTATAAGGGGAATATATTTAATGATCGATGTGAGGGTAAATATGATGAATTAGGGTGTGTGTTTATGTGGAGCATTATAATGTGACCCCTTTGGGTAAAGATGAATGTATATCATCTTGTGTGATATACTAAAAGTTGTAAAATGTGACGGTTTGGTATGTTGCAAATATGGTAATTAATGAAGTTATGTAACACGCAGTAGCTAGTGGTTGGTATTAGATAGTTGGTTATAATTTGATATTCAAGCGAAAGTTGGATGACTTATATGTGTTGAGGGCATTGGGTAATCAAATTGGGAAGTTGGTTATGTAATATGACTAACTAGGATTGCGGTATATGACCCAATTTGGGTTAAGCTGGATGTTGGGGCAAGACGAGGAACCATGAGAGTTTTGGACCTCGGATTGCCCCAACATGGAATTCAAGCGGATTAATACCTTGTGCGTGTGCTAAGGGGAAACTAAAATGAGGGAAATTAAGATTGAAAGTTTAATCATAAGTTGGTTTTGTGATGGGTGTGTTAGCGGGTCAAACGGGTTGAGTTTTCGGTAATTAGATTCTCAATCGTTTAATACATAGATTAGAATGTGAAAACAAGTGTTGTGAGGGTCTTTCCTAAATAAAGATGTGGTCTTGAATAAATAGGAATGAATGGAAAAGTTTTTATAAAACTTGAAGTTAAGTATGAAAATTAATCAGGACCACTGTATCATACAGTGGAACTGGGAGTATGATACAGTGACCAGATTGGGTATACGGTGGAATGATTCTGTAATACGGTGGATCATACGGTGAAAGATGGAATTTTTCTTATGTTCCAAACGATTGGGTTGGCGGGTCAAGATAGGTTGATTGCTGTTATGTGCCACTAATACTAACGTGTTACTAGTGTTGTTGGCAGGTAATTGATATTGGACGGGTCAGGACCGAACCAAGGAAACATGGAACCGAACATCATGTATTTTGGACTTTAACTATTATGATTTGTGGTAGTAAATGTTTGTAAGTAAACTACCACACAATTAAGGACGTTAGATGCATCATTTTGTAGAAATGTGAATTAACGATGAATGAAAGCCTCAAAATATAATGAAAATTTCAAACTCTGATTTTTGAAACAAGGTTAATTCGTCAAAAATGGGATCGGGGCCTTACAAGTTGGTATCAGAGCCACGGTTTGAGGGATTCAAGTGTCGTGGGGGCACTTGAACTCAAACCAAGTGCTCGTGATGGGAAAGGATGTTCGGTTCGAGGTTCGATCTTCTGACCCGGTAAGTGACTTTAGTACGTGATTTAAATTATATATTGATGAATGAGCTGTTGTGACCACTACTGTGGTTAAATTGAAAGCTGAATATGATTGTAAATTGTAAAGTTGTGAATGTGTATGTGCGGTAAAGCTGAATATGATTGTAAATTGTAAAGTTGTGAGTGTGTATGTGCGGTAAAGCCGAATATGATTGTAAATTGTAAAGTTGTGATTGTGTATGTGCGGTAAAGCTGTTTATGATTGTAAATTGTAAAGTTGTGATTGTGTATGTGCGGTAAAGCTGAATATGATTGTAAATTATAAAGCTGTGAGTGTGTATGTGCGGTAAAGCTGAATATGATTGTAAACTGTAAAGTTGTGATTGTGTATGTGCGGTAAAGCTGAATATGATTGTAAATTGTAAAGCTGTGATTGTGTATGTGCGGTAAAGCTGAATATGATTGTAAATTGTAAAGTTGTGATTGTGTATGTGCGGTAAAGCTGAATCTGATTGTAAAGCTGAATCTGACTGTAAAGCTGTAAATGTGTATTTGCGGTAAAGCTGAATACGATTGAAAAGCTGTTAGTGTGTATGTACGGTAAAGCTGAACATGATTGTAAAGTTATGAGTGTGTATATGCAGTAAGCTGAATACGATTGAAAAGTTGTGAGTGTATATCTGCGGTAAAGCTGTACATGATGGTATATGATTGCCGTTAGCGGAATAAACTAAAGATGTGATTGATTTTGAATGATAAAGCTGAATGTGATAATGACAACATGATTATATATGACTGTTGTTAGCAGAATAAAATGATGATGTGATTGAATATGAATGATAAAACGAAATGTGTTAATAACAACATGATTGTACATGATTGTTGATAGCGGAATAAAATGATGATGTGAAGCAGAATGTGATAATGATAACATGATTGTGTACGATTGTTAGAAAGGAATGTGATAATACTATTATTGCATATGATTGTTAGATGTGAGTGTGAAGGAAGTATGTAGGGAAAAGTTGCATGAATGAAATCATGTACGCTATAGAGTGTGAATGATATATACGGTAAAATCTTACTTGTATGAATCGTGCAGGATTGAGTTGGAATTTTTTTTTAGAATGATGGAATCCTAGCGACGTAAGTCAGGTAGGGAAACTGATGTAAGTATGTATAGGTGGAACAAACGTATTGTGATAACAAATGGTATGTGTATGCAGAAGTGGTGAAATCCTACCTGTATAGAACATGTCGGATAAGGTGTGTATGAGACTAAGCGATTGAGTTCTCATGGTGAGTAGAAATACGGAATGAAGCACGTGAAGAAGTAAAGATGTGAAATTATACCCATACTAGCTAGGTAGAATACAGTGCAGATAAGATGAAAGTGGCGAACCCCACCTTGAGAAGACTAAAGTGGGGTAATGTATATGTTCAATTACGATTGTGATAGCCGAATATAAGATACGACGGTTGAAAGTTATGTGCGAGGAGAATCTATTTTGCGGTAACAAATAGGAGTAAAAGGAGGGTATGTAATTTCCACTAAGCATTTATTTGTAATAAGCGGCAAGGGAATTGATGTTGCAGATACAAAGTGGAGACGCCCACTTGTGCAGTTCGAGTAGGCGAGTGGATGCAATGTATTAGTAGTCTATGACTTGGGGCATACAAGCCAGTCAAGATGTGAAGCATGATTTAAGAGTGGAAGGAGGAGTTAGGTGTATGAGTTGACGAGTGTCATGACCGTCGTCATACTCGTGGAAAGTTACGGATTAGGTTGCCAATTTGAAAGTGGAATAGATGATGTATGCGGATGAATGGTAAGGAGTAGGATTATAATGGTGAGTTGTAAACTATCATTACTAAACGGCGAAGTGTCTCGCAGGCAATACGAATAAGCCTGAAGAGGATCAAGTTGAAGTAAAACTAAGGGTAGCGTTAAATGGGAGTAGTTCCACAAGTGTGGAGATTGGGGATAAGTTTCGGGGACGAAACTCCCTTTAAGGGGGGTGGATTTGTAACATCCCGAATTTCATAATGATTTGAGTGTATTGTTTATTCATGTGTAAATTTGAGTTGTGGGTTGAATAAGCGGATTAAGATATTTAACCAGGTTGTGTAATGGGGATTCCTAGTTATCAAGTTAACCTTATCTATAGATGGTTAACTAGAGAAATGTGGGAGGACTTAAGATGTAAATTAGAAATTTGGATGGATTTTTATAAAAGATAGAACCTTGAGGGACCAAAGCAGTAAATAGAGGATATAAACAAGTCTGGGTATTCCCCAGACCTGTAGATAGCGACACACAGAGAGAGTGGAGGGTGAAGACCTAGTTCTTGAGGAGAAATCCTAAATTGAAGCTTGTGTGTTGGAGGTTTTAGCAAGGGAAGTCGAATTCAGGCTTGGGAGGCTTCCTACATCACGATTTCCATCTTAGATCTTGGTAAATCTTGTCAAGTAAGTGTTTTTATGATAGAGTGAATTTATGGGTTTCATCTATAGGTTAAATTAGTGTTGAAATCTGAATTGTTATGTGTTATTGAGGCTAGATGAAGCTAAATCCTACCTTGCATGATTGATTTTGTGTGTGACAAGTAGAAATTATGGTGGGGTTAAACCCCACCTTATAGAAATCGACATACATGGAGAATGGATGGTTTGAATTGGTTAATTGGGGTTCATGTATGCTAATAGACTTGATAAAAGTGTTCAATCTAGTGCAAAAGCTGAAACTTGATGAATTATGATGAAAAAAAAATGGATGGAATGGAAATGTGTAGGCTATTTATCAAGAAGAAAACAATGTGTGCACACTAGGTGCTCGATGAAATGCTTAAATGAGAATGATAAGTTGTATATGCTGAATTCACAAGCTTGATTGAGTGTTGGTTTGTGGATTATGTAAATTATGAATGTGTAATGGTATACTAAGTCATGAATGATGATAGGTGAAGCGAGAGGAAGCTCGGGTCAACGACGTGAAGGCAAGGAAAAATCCTAAAGGTAACATGTAGCGGTAAATTTGAATTCTATAAGGGATGTGAGTAATCCTAATTTATCTTTTATTAGCTGCTATTATAGAAATGAAATGTTAAAAATGAAAGTATGAGATTGGCTGTGTTATGTGATTGTTATGAGATGGGTGGATTCTGACCCGATTGGGTTAAGCTGGAAGTAAGTGAAGGTCCATAGTGTAAAACTTGGGCATGTTTAGAGATTCATGAGTGATCATGATCCTAGAATGCTTCTTTGAAGGATTAAGCGATCTTGGTACAATCGTATTTGTGCCAAGGGCAATGTGTAAGGTGGAAATGTCATGGTTACGAACAGTATAAATGAGAAACTTTATAGCTGGGGCTAATGGGTCAAATGGGTTGGAATGAATTATTCACGCTTTCTAACTTGTTATGTAACCCTTCGTGCAAATAGAAATTGAAGCCATATTATGGAATGATGTTATGTGATTTAGTAATATGACCCATTTGGGTTATGATTGTGTTATATATATATATGAAGTATGTTAAATGAAGATATATGTATAAGGGGAATATATTTAATGATCGATGTGAGGGTAAATATGATGAATTAGGGTGTGTGTTTATGTGGAGCATTATAATGTGACCCCTTTGGGTAAAGATGAATGTATATCATCTTGTGTGATATACTAAAAGTTGTAAAATGTGACGGTTTGGTATGTTGCAAATATGGTAATTAATGAAGTTATGTAACACGCAGTAGCTAGTGGTTGGTATTAGATAGTTGGTTATAATTTGATATTCAAGCGAAAGTTGGATGACTTATATGTGTTGAGGGCATTGGGTAATCAAATTGGGAAGTTGGTTATGTAATATGACTAACTAGGATTGCGGTATATGACCCAATTTGGGTTAAGCTGGATGTTGGGGCAAGACGAGGAACCATGAGAGTTTTGGACCTCGGATTGCCCCAACATGGAATTCAAGCGGATTAATACCTTGTGCGTGTGCTAAGGGGAAACTAAAATGAGGGAAATTAAGATTGAAAGTTTAATCATAAGTTGGTTTTGTGATGGGTGTGTTAGCGGGTCAAACGGGTTGAGTTTTCGGTAATTAGATTCTCAATCGTTTAATACATAGATTAGAATGTGAAAACAAGTGTTGTGAGGGTCTTTCCTAAATAAAGATGTGGTCTTGAATAAATAGGAATGAATGGAAAAGTTTTTGTAAAACTTGAAGTTAAGTATGAAAATTAATCAGGACCACTGTATCATACAGTGGAACTGGGAGTATGATACAGTGACCAGATTGGGTATACGGTGGAATGATTCTGTAATACGGTGGATCATACGGTGAAAGATGGAATTTTTCTTATGTTCCAAACGATTGGGTTGGCGGGTCAAGATAGGTTGATTGCTGTTATGTGCCACTAATACTAACGTGTTACTAGTGTTGTTGGCAGGTAATTGATATTGGACGGGTCAGGACCGAACCAAGGAAACATGGAACCGAACATCATGTATTTTGGACTTTAACTATTATGATTTGTGGTAGTAAATGTTTGTAAGTAAACTACCACACAATTAAGGACGTTAGATGCATCATTTTGTAGAAATGTGAATTAACGATGAATGAAAGCCTCAAAATATTATGAAAATTTCAAACTCTGATTTTTGAAACAAGGTTAATTCGTCAAAAATGGGATCGGGGCCTTACAAGTTGCTTATGTCTAATTCATAGATATTATTCCTACACCTTGTACCAGTAAGAACAACTCTTGATCCTGTGACCACCTTGGCCCTACCATTTTTCAAACTTACAGCATGCCCACTCTTCTCAAATGACCCTAATGATATAAGATTTCTTGTCAATTCTGGAATGTACCTAACTTGATCTAACACCAAATCAGTTCCATTAGCTAATCTTATCATTACTGAGCCTATTCCCTCTATCTTGCATGGCCTGCTGTCACCAAGTTTAACAGTTCCTAAGTCTTGAATCTTAAGATCCTTAAAACATGATTTCAAAGGGGTCATATGGTATGAGCACCCTGAATCCAATATCCAATTGCTACTAATGGGCCCTTTAGACACCACTAAGACATCACAACTATCATAGCCCTCACAACCACTATCATCAGTATGAGAGTAATTCACCTGAGGCTTTGAATAGTTATATGAGGTGTCATTTTTATGTTGTTTCCTATCCGGGCAATCCTTTTTTAAATGCTTCTCAGAACCACACACAAAGCATTTCAAGATCCTATTGGGCTTTGACTTAGACCTGCTACCATATTTTTTCTTATTGTTTCTATGGTCAGACCTACCTCTCACATTTAGCCCCTCACCACTAGTATCTTCTTTAACCTCCCCTCTCCTTTTCAACTCCTTGGAATTCAATGCAGCAATAACCTCATCCATTGATATTTCTTCTCTACCATACATCATGGTATCAACAAAATGTTCATAAGTGGAAGGTAAAGAAGTCAAGAATAAGATAGCTTGATCTTCATCTTCCACTTTACATTCAATGTTTTCTAAATCTAACACAATTTTGTTAAAATCATCTAAATTTTCATCAATGGACTTACCTGACTGCATCTGAAAGGTATAAAGTTTCTTTTTGAGATACAACCTGTTGGCAAGAGATTTTGTCATGTAGAGCGACTCCAATTTTGCCCAAATTCCTGCTGCTGTCTCTTCTTTGGCCACTTCACGAAGAACCTTGTCTCCCAGGCTGAGAATAATTGAACTGTGTGCTTTATCCAGCACTTCCTGCCAATCGACATCCTCCCAGCCCTCAGGACGACCGGCGTTTCCCTTAAGGGCATCAGCAATGCCCTGATACACCATAAACGCCCTCATTTTCACGCGCCATAACCCGAAGTCGTTTTTCCCATCGAACCTCTCCACTGTAAACTTTGTCGATGCCATAGCTCCTTGAATTGATCTCCTTCGCCTTCAATTTCTTCCTTGATATGAACCTCTCGGCTCTGATACCACTTGTTGAGAAATTAGGAATCAAGGATATTGAATCAACGATAATCAATCAAAGCTATCATATTACAAGTTGAAACAGAATTGAGAGAGAAGTATGAATCGATTGATTACAGAAAATCGACCTAATACAAGAAGAAGGGATCACCCCCTTTTATTACCTAACTTCTAACGGCTATTAACAGTCTAAATACCTGCTTAACTAAACATTAAACAAGATTGACATATAACACCCCTGAACATATAAGAA
Source organism: Deinandra increscens subsp. villosa (assembly GCA_039602395.1). NCBI lineage: Eukaryota > Viridiplantae > Streptophyta > Magnoliopsida > Asterales > Asteraceae > Deinandra > Deinandra increscens. The sequence goes on along the minus strand of JBCNJP010000015.1, from coordinate 3,757,725 downwards.
AAGTACAAATAGGTCCCTCCGCATAAACTCAGCTTATAACCTATCCGGTCAGAACCAAGTTCGACCCTTATACCCTTCACCATTTATTCTAATCTCAATATTAACATTAAATTTACTTTAGATCAAATAAAAATGAGTATAGATATTGCAACAAGTTAGAACATTTAGAGTGTATAACTTTACAAAAACTATGCTCATTTATAACATTTAGTTATAACCACCACCTGACACCCTTTTTCATGAATAGTTGTAACAATTTTTTATATTAATTCCTCTAGTATTTACAAGTCCATTTACATAACATAATTTACATTTTCGTTCTTGTAAACTTCTATCTATGAAATATTTCAATCTGCAAGTTTTAAATACGACTAAAAGAATATCCCAATAATTAATGATATTATAGTCTACTCGTTTTTCAAGCGATACCATTTCGTGGGATGGTGTTTTGGCGATATTATTACATATTCGGATATTGCTTCCCTTCTGATCACATAATATCAAGTCCACTCCTAACAGGGTTGAATTCTTGAGCAAAAATGCCTGCTACCTAAGTGATACCATTTTTGATTTTTTAATCACCATTTTACCTTTATAGTATGGTCTAAAAAAAAGAACTTCATTCCAGCTACGTTTACCAAAATTACCAATGAAAGAAAAAGTAACCTTTCAAGTCAAGTGACTCAAATACCGACTGAAAAGGGAAAATAAATTTAGAAAACATTTTTATATTTAACAGAGACAATCCTTTTTGATGATTGGGTTTGCATACGATATCGGTTTAGACTTTTCCTTAGGTTAATTAAAATAATAGTGAAAAATCCTCCCTAAATATGCATGCGAGGAAAAACACTCGAGAGGAGCACAGTGTATGAGGTGTTAAAGCTTATTCTAAATTGTTTTTCTTACTTCTTTTTAGCATCTTTACGGTTACAATTTTTAACTAAAAAAGTACTCTTTCAAGTGGATAGATTAGTTGTAAATATATGTTTCTTAACCAAAAAGGATTATAGGTTTAAATTCTAAAAAATATAGATGTAATTATTTAGCCGTTAAAAACTAAAAATTACTAATTTTAATCATACAATGCTATACTATACTAGTATAGTCGAATATTCTTTAAATTAAATTTGACCCGTATATGTAAGCGTGATAAAACCAATAACTAGTCAATAGTAAACCATAAATAATAATAACAATAATGCAATTGAAAATAATAATAATAATAATGATGAAAATAATAGTAATAATAATAATAAAAAGCACGGACCTTTTTTTAAACATAAACAAAGATAACTTTGTCGAAACAAAAAGCACGACCTTTTTTAGAAAGGGAATTCATATTTATCATCTTTTCTTCTTATCTATGTAATAGTTTTTAGTAGTGATCATAGGTCAAGGACCAGAACAAACCGAGGTGAATCCAATGTCGAAGCTTAAAAAAAAACCCGAGGGAGTGGGGCTAAAAAATTCTACTGAGGGCGTGACACTCAATACATCCGAGGGAATGATATTCAATACATATAAATTTTTATACATAAAATCACAAAAATAACTACTTGTAGACAAAAAAAAAACGAGGGGGTTGTCGCGCCCCGCGTCCCTTCTAACCTTTGCCCTTGGCTGAATCGAACCGGAATCAGAGTTGAACCTAATAAAACGAAAACAAGAAGTGGACTAATTTTCCATGTTTCAAGTGTCAAAAACTAAACTAATTTTAGTTTTAGTTTTATACAGTTGACTTCTTTTGATATTTGTATAGCATGACACAAATCACGGTTTATATCAATAAGTATAAAGGACGCTTGATATTTATAAAGACTATTAAATAGTATTGTTGTTGTGTTAAATACTAAATTAAATAATTATATATATTTACAAAAATAATTGGTTCTCCCACACACAACGTCAACTATTCATATTCTCGTATTTTGATAGAATGCAAATTTACAAACCATATTCTCATATTAAAAACCGAAAAGGATGAAAGAAAGAAAGAGGCATGAGGATTTCACGTGTTAGGAGATCCTTCAACTATCGCCATATGATATGATAGATGTTGGATCTATAAAAAGTTCGGGGCCCACTTCCACCTGACCCAAGTGATGGATTCACAATCCGACCCGAACCAATAGAACCTTAAGGCAACCCACGTGCCAAGCTGCTGATCACAAATATATCGATTGCTTTTTAGCTAGCGAAGGCCCGACCCGACAACAAAGCCCCACAAATAAAGCCACTTCTATGTTTTCACTAATTGTCACCTTTATTTAACATGCATGTTTATCGGTTCAGTTTTCTATATAAATATTTTCTATATAATTATACAATTATTATATATATATACAAAAAGAATTGGTTGTCACACACTATAAATTTACTATTCATATGATTTCCCTATAGGAACATGACACGTGTCATGTTCCACAAATAATAACATGACACGCGTAATGTTCAACACATAAATTCACTATTCAAGATTTGGTTTTATGACACGTGGTCTGACACGCGGCCACGTGTTAGGCCATGTGGTGACACGTAGACACGTGTCATATGTAGGCCAATGCTTTTGCGACACATGGTCATGTGTTAGCCCACGTATGGTGACATGTGGCCACGTGTTATGCCACGTGTCATATAAATTTACTATTCATATAATACCCTATAGGAACATGACACGTGTCATGTTCCACCAATAATAACATGACACGTGTCATGTTCCACCAATAATAACATGACACGTGTCATGTTCAACACATAAATTCACTATTCAAGATTTGGTTTTATGACACGTGGTCTGACACGCGGCCACGTGTTAGGCCATGTGGTGACACATAGACACGTGTTAGGCCACGTGTCATATGTAGGCCAATGCTTTTGCGACACGTGGTCATGTGTTAGCCCACGTATGGTGACATGTGGCCACGTGTTATGCCACGTGTCATATATAGGCCAATGTTTTTGCGACACGTGGTCACATGTTAGGCCAAGTGTTTTGCGACACGTGGTCACATGTTAGGCCAGGTGTTATGTACATGTGATATTTTTTTCAGACTCAAGCGCAAGTGGTCTACTTTTAGACCACTTTTAGAGTTTTTGACTTTGGTCACGGCGTTTTAAAAAATGGGTGTTAGATCACGTGTCATGTACATGTGGTATTTTTTTCAGGTTTAAGCGCAAGAGATCGACTTTGGCCACGGCGTTTTGGAAATGGGTGGCCCGCCGCGAAGCGCGGACGGGTCACCATCTTGTTTGTAAATATCACAAGGAAATTCGTGGGGTGAATTTGATTTGGAAATAATAAATTTTGATTTATATTGAAAGTTATAAAACCGAATATTAACTTAATTGACTTATAAATATTTCAGCCTCGATATGATATCACATGGGACTATGGGAGGATTACATCGTAAAAGTTAAAATAGTAAAGTGGCCTCCAACACTTATGCCGGCAATAAAATCCAAAAGTTAACATATATTCTTAATTCCAATTAAACACATATTAGGCATAATCACCTTGAATATATAAAGTTAGAACACTTAATAATAATAAAAAATATAATTATCTAAATATAAAGTAAAAAACATTTAGTGAATGAAAATGAACAAATGAATATAAACAAACGAATATGAAAGAATGTAACAAAAAAAAAACATTAGTATTTGATAAGACTTGAAGTTAAAATGTAATCTTTTTATATAGATTTATGAATGCATCTTAACTGGAAAAGAATCGTCTTAAACTGTAACAGTTATAGCTCGAGATTATAACAAGTGGAACTAAATCGACTCCTTTGGTCCGACTAATGGGATTAACGTTTGTATTTTGGAGTACGTCTCGATTTAGATCTAACATCATTAGTAGTTAATTACACTTAGAACAATTCAATCAAAACGTTACCACAAAATGGGGAAATATCCCAACAAGGAAAGGAACAATTATCATATCGATAATATGTTATATTTTAACAACATTAACCGAATATGATAACTAACTAAGGCTCTGTTAGCATCTTACTTAGAACACAAGTTACACATTTTGAACATTCACATAAATTTTCGTTAGGAGAAAATTCCTTTCTTGTAAAAAAAGTAGTGTTATAAAGGCTAGCTAGAAAGGCAGTTATTATATCCAAATAAAGCCATCCGTTTTTTCAAAACGGAAAACGTACCCTCTCTACACGACTTTACGGAAATACCCATCCTACGTCACCCCCTTAAACACGAAAGAATAAACCGGTTCAAGGACATATCCGTCATTTCAAAATTCTCATCTGGATGTCATTTTGCATGGCAACAAGGGGCAGTTTCGTAATTTCGACATGATGATATGGGTTATATAAACAGGGAACCTCCCTTTTGCCACCTTCAATTTCACACATACAAACACACATACTTTCTCTCTCTAAAAACTTTCTCTCTCTAAAAAAAATGGAAGATGATCACAGAGAGCTGCAGCTCCTCCCAACGCCGCCGTACGCCAGAGGCGGCCCGTTCTCACGCGCCTCCCCCTGGCCGTCGGATCCGATGAGATTCCGCTCCGACAGCATTCAGTTTCCTATCGAGAGTACCGCCGGTCCTCCGTCGCTCGATTTGCAGCTCTCGATAAGTCTCCGGCCAATCCAGCCGCCGGCGACGGAACCGTTCGGCTGCAGAGAATCGAAAACCGAGAACGGAAGAGCGGAGGCGATGAAATGGCAGGCGGCGGATCAAATTCGGATAGCGACGATGGAGAAAGCGTACGCGGAACGCGTGAGGGAGATGACGAAACGCGAGATGGAACTGGCGCAGTCGGAATTCTCACGTGCGAGGCACATTTGGGAGCGGGCACGTGAGGAGGTGGAGAGAGTGGAGAAGATGAAGGAGCGGGCGACTCGCCGGATTGATTCGAGTAATTGTATGGAGATTACTTGTCAAGCTTGCAGGCAAAAATTTCGACACTGATTATTAATTTATCATCATTTAGTGAAAGTGAATAACAATTTAATTAATCAAATCTCGTATCATTTGTTCGTCAATTAGAAATCAAACGATCGGAAAATTAGGGTTAATTACTTAATTTCTCCGATTGTAAGCTTGGAATCGGAAAAAATGGGGGCAAATGGGATGATGATGATGATGAAGAAGAAGGAAGGAATAATAGAAATAATAATAATGATAATTTTAGATTTCTTCTTGTTTTTAATAACTTGCACATGAACTTGTGTGCTTAATAATTACTGAATCATTCATTTTTTTTTTTTTAATTTGTTGGATTTTATTTTGGCGTTTTAATAAATAAAAAACAAACGGGATGTACCTTTTATTGTGAATAATGAAAAAAAGTTAGATTATAATCCCCAAAAGACGCATGAATCGTACGTGAATAGGATGTCAAAGATACTACCATGATGGCACACATGTGTACAAGGATCCTAACGATGATTTTTTTTTTTTTTTTTAGAAAACATTGGTTTATTTTATTTATTTATGTTTCTTATTTAAAAAAAAAATATTGAAACCAATGTCTCGTCCGGCACTCTAAAGCAATCACCTAAGGATTTGTTCACTCAATCCATCTTTCATTGAGAGGTAAACATCGGTAATAGAGGTAAAATAAAGATATATATTAACATAAACGAATAAGAAAAATTACGTTGAAGTAAAGATAACACAAGGTATATATCGTCAATTCAATCTCACTTTATGGTGTTAGGTAATGAAAACTAACATGGTTTTGTCTATGGATAGCCAAAATTAACATATCTTGCGGTTACATAATAAAAAAACAACAATGTTAGAAATTAGTTCTATATCTTATCGATCACCATGCAACAAGCTAAGTGATAATTCTGAGTCAAACAATGTTTTCTTGCTTCTCTTCAACTTATAAAAAATGTGCATTGATTAAGTTCCAATTATTTAATTGATTATTGATTTTTTTACTCATCTTTATCCTTATATGTAATTTTTTTTTTGAACGGCTAAACTATTACAAACTCCTATTCTAACCCCATAAATCACCAAATAACTGTCAATGCCTGGGTTTGAACCCAGGACCTCCAGGTAGGCAAAGCCTTACCACCTCCCCCTTGACCACTAGGACAAGGGCTCATTGGCTATCCTTATATGTAATATACAAGATTTTCTACTCGCACGTTGCCGCGAGGATGATGTTAACAAACAAAACCGTCGCATTGTATAATAATACGTAAACATTATAGAAATAAGAAAACATGTAATGATCAAAACGCTTCAAATAAAAAACTATGTTACTTGATTTTATATAAGGAGATCTATGTGTACTTATTACACCATCAAAAAACACCAGCTCCTGTCCTAATTGCTGAAATGGTTCAATCGCAAATAGAAAAAGATTACGTTACAACATTAAAATTAAAAACCGAACGCTCAAATTTTGAACCTATGAACTAAAAGTTATGTTACACCACAAACTTATGTGTTAATTAAACTCGTCGCTTATGAATATTAAAAAAAACAAATGGCAAAATGTTAAAAATAAGTAAATGGTATAATGATAAATATGATATAATTAAGTAAAAATAAGAAATGATAGATTGACATAATGATCAACACGTCAAAAGAAGGTAAAATAGTAATTAAACTTTAGCAAATGACACAATTATAAAAATAAAAAAAATTGACGTAATGATAAATATGACAAAAATGAGAAAAGGACAAATGAACTTATAAAGTTAGTAATTGTATATAGCGAGTAAATAATTAAATATATGTAACATGAACAATTTTTTTTATTACTAACAGAAATTTTGACACTGATAATAATCAACCATCGTCAATTAGAAATCAAACGATTGGAAAACTAGGGTTAATTTCTCCGATCCCATAGAATGTTGTTCTGATCGTAACCTTGGAATCGGAAAAAATGGGGGCAAATGGGATGATGATGATGATGATAAAAGAAGGAATAATAAAAATAAATTTAGAATTCTCCTTGTTTTTAATAACCCGCACATGAACTCGTGTGTTTAATAATTACTGAATCATTCTTTTGTTTTGTTTTGTTTTTTTTTTATTTAATTTATTGGATTTTATTTTGCGTTTCAATAAATAAAACCCGCACATGAACTTGTGTATTTAATTTGTTTTTTTATTTAATTACTGAATCACTCTTTTTGTTTTGTTTTGTTTTTTTATCCCTCACTTGTGGCCTAGTGGTTAGAGACTTGGGTTCTTCACAATAGACTCAAGTTCAATCCTCATTTGTGTCACTTTTGGGGGGATTTGAGCTAGGCCCTGTGCAAGGTTGTCAGTTTGATTCCCGAGCCCACCCGGGTTTTCGTCCCACCGTGTGTTACGCCAGAGAGTTCCGCTCTCGTGGTGGCATAACGACTGTCAAGTGGCAGCCGGCGATATGGTTTCCCGGGGGAACGCCCAAGCCCCAAGATAAGATGTCAGCAGAGGCACGGTTAAGACACTCTCGTCTGACCTCAGTGGGGTACGGGGCTCCTCTATCTGATGGGTGCGGTAGCCTAGTATACATGAAATCGCCGTTTCAAAAAAATATAAAAAAAAAATAAAAATGGGAAGTACCTTTTATTGTCAATAATGAATAATAGTTTAGATTATAATCCCCAAAACACTCATGAATCGTACGTGAATAGGATGTCCAACATACTACCATGATGGGACACATGTGTACAAGGATTCTAACGATGAAGTTTTCTTTTTTTTTTTTTAATAAAAAGATTTTATTTTATTTACTTATGTTTCTTTTTTCTTAAATATTGAAACCGATGCTTAATTCAACCGGCACTCTAAAACAATCACCTAAGGATTTGTTCACTCAATCCATCTAAATTGACAGGTAAATGTGTGAAATTTGATTTGGGTTTTAATATAAGAAAATCACACATGAAAAGGTTAAAAACGAGAATGGAGTCCACCACCTTCTCAGCTTTTAGGCATTCAAACCAAACACCCACTACCAATGTTTTAAAAACCGGATTGACCCGGCCGGTTCAACCGGTTCAACCGGGAACCGGTGGGTCTTCCGGTTCGATTATAACCGGTTTTTAGCAATACTGGGTCAGAAAGTGAACCGCCGGGTTTTCCGGTTCAACCGGGTAAAAACCCGGACCCGGAACCGGGTTGAACCGGGTTTGGTTTTTTTTTTTTAATTATTTTTTTAATTTCTTTATTTTCTTTTTAAATTAATCTAAAGAAAAGGTAGGAAAGGTGTTACAAAAAAAGTAGGGTTACGTTCACGGTTCACGTTCCACTGGAAACCAAAAAGGCGCTAAAAAAAAACCCATAATCCACGAGCTTGGGGGACGATACACGAACTTGGGGTACAATCAACAAACTTGAATGAGATTCTCGAAGTGATCGGCTAGAAATCGAAGTTATTAACCAGGGTACAAGCGACGAACTTGGATTATTGTAATTTGTATTGATGTTATTTTGGATGATTGTAATTTGTTTTAGACTTTATTGAAGTTTCTTTTTTTATATTTGTAGTGGTTGAAAGTTTATAAAATGTATATTGTAAATTTACAGGTTTAAGGAGTCAATCCGGTTCGACCGTCCGGGTCAACCCGGTTGAACCGGTTGAACCGTTTTTTTGGACAAGACCGGTCCGGTTTAAAAATCCGGTTTTAAAACATTGCCCACTACCCTTGTCTCCTTTTCTGTATTGATTCCAAACACTAGAATCTGTAAACATTTGTACCCTCCTCCAAGTACTAAAGTTACTACTCTTCATGCATAAGGTACAACCCCAGATGTTGACGCACACCTAAAGGTTAAAAGCGTCGTCAAAGTCAGAGCAAATCAAGATGTAACTTTCCATTGAAGATATCAAGAAAGAAATATGGCTATAAATAAAACTGTCACATTTAGAAACTATATCATTTACTTTTGTTTTACCTATACAATTCATCCGCTAAAAAGAGGCAGAATTAGACTCGTTACTTATAAAATCTAAAATAGAAAAAAACATCAAAATAGTTATTAGAGGCAAACTATATTTTTCCTCCCCAAGTTTATAGTTAGGGTGCATTACTAAACCTTTTTCTCCCTATTTTGATACATATATATAAATTTTTAACACAAACCGGCCCTCCTTGTAACGGACACCACCCTTGCTGTATGTTAAGTCACCCTTAGTGCCCACTACTACACACACCCTTAGTTAACAAAAGTTCAATTGTCTCAAAGGATCTCTGCATCGGAGTTTGTGCGTCTAGTCTCTAAGGTTACAGGTTTGAATATTTTCTTAAGAGTTTTTTTTATTATTATTTAAAGTCTTACTTAAGAAACCTACTAAATAACCGATAGGCGCTAAATACCCAACAGTTTCAATTCCCACTAAATACCCGTACGCACTAAACTTTAGTGGTTTTAATTGTTCTTAATTGGACTTTAATGATAATACCCGACTCGACACATTCGACAACTGTCCTGTCGATTTGATAAAAATCCGAGCAGCAGATGAGTGACGGTAGTGGGAAAAAAATCCTAGCTTTGACATTAGTAACGTCTGTTACAATGATGGACATGTTGAAATTTTAAATATTTATACCATAACAAAAAATATTGTTGATACAACCAGACTATTTGGCGAAACCCCAAGAAAAGAAGTTAAAAGTTTACTCTAGTTATTATTATACAAGTTCTATAAAATATTGCTTAGGTCCATTTTACATATCGAGATTGAGCGGTTCACGAGCCCTAACGAACCTTTTATTTATATATTTTTATTTTATTTATTATATATATTTTAAAAAAATAAGTATTATTATTTAAAATTATGATAAAATAATTAAATAGTTGTATTATTTTCTATATAAAAGTGTAATAACAAATATATACAAATTTAGTTTTAATAATATAATAAATAAAAGTTAATAATAATAAACAATCCATGCCCGAGCCAAGCTCGAACTATCTTAAGTCTAAACGAGCCGAGCTCGAGCCTAAACGAGCTCGGGTTTGGCTCGGCTCTGCTTGTTTGCACCCCTAATATCAACTTTTCTCACATGATCAAGGAAAACGTTGTTATACTCCAGGCAAGCTTCATGTACATTTCCGTATAGGGTTGTCTGTTGTGGAAGCCGCTACCACATCACCACCATCTAATTAACAGGCTAACATCATTTGAAAAGCAAGAAAATCCATGTCGCTCTGGTTTGGTGTTAAAGAGGCGTGAAGACGTCCTTCACTACGCATAGCCTAATGTACTCCGCCCTTTGTGGGGGTAAAACCAACAAAAACCTAACCTGATATTTAAAGACAATCAAATATTACGTGAAACGGGAGTGATCGATGGACCGCTAAAATGTACCAGAGGCAGACCGGACCACCGGTAGGTGTTCCTAAACAAGACAGCACTACACGAAATTGTTGTGTGGGTTTTACGTTATTTTTGCAACTACTTACGTACCCACGCAGATTCCCTGATTGCATGTGTTGTGTTAGTACGTGATACAGAAAAAAGTCATGTACACAATTTTAAAAAGTATCAGCCGGCCTTAATACCTTAGGAACATCATTTTTTAAAGTTAAAAGGTATAGAATAACATGTTATGCTAATTATCTTAATACCGTGTGTTTACTTAGGGCTTTTCTAATGAGTTGAAAGAAAAACACTTGAGCCTGGACCCTTAAATTTTTAAAAATATATATTAGTTACACGTGTATGTATATATAAGTTGTAGTAAAAACAACAATTTAGTTGAACTGGCTAGGATAGTTTCGTAGGTAGACTTGCTTCTCATTTGTTTTTTGCACATCTTTTCAAACCTGATTAAATCAATTTAATTGAAAATCTTTTTAAAATTGTAATATGTTATAGTTAATCAAGTTTAGAAATAATGAATTAACTCAATTCAATTTAAGTAAACTCTTTCCAATCAAAGAATAAGATAGGATTGTATGTACTTTATGTTACCTATTTGACTATGTTTTAAGTGATTCGTTTTTGCATGTTTTAACCAACCTGTTTTCTACCGTTACTCATAAAAAGTTATAAATCTGTTACGGTACATTTAGAGTAGGGGTCTTTTGGTAATTAGTCAATAGTTTAGGGTGTAGATGAAAATAGAGAATGTCAAATTGTAATCTGTACTTAGATGGGATTTAGCCCTAATGAGAACCATCGATGATTTTGAGTAAACTTCTTTCTCTCTGGCTTCTTCTATCTCTCTAAATCGATCAAACATTGTTAACACTTAACAAAATCTACCACCGTTTATAATGATAAGTGATAACATTGAAAAACGACGATATTTTAATTTTTGCTTTACCCTCTAAATGGTTGAGCCGCCTATGAATACAGTTCTTAAAGATTATGAGTTGGACATTTAATTTTACTCTAAAAAAATAGATTTAACCGTAAAAAAACGTTTTTGGGGTTTATGCAATTTGCAGTTTCCGTCTTAAATTTTCATAAAGTGCAAAGATAATCCATAAGTTTGTAAATCGTTGCAGAAACTAACCCCAGAACTAACAGATAGTTAAGTCTTCTGTTAAGTATGTGTAAAATATCCAAAATACCCCAAAGACGGTTTTTGGCACTTGACTCTTGTCATTAACTTAAAGAGTTGTTTGCAAAAAAGAGCCTGAGGTTCACCACCACCGTCGCCTCACTACCTTTTTCGTCGTCTTACTCCCCTAAACTTTCGCTCACCAATCTCCACTCCCACCGGTTTTTTTTTCTATCGCTTCTAATTGTATAAAAACTCATGTGAAAGTCTATGTATGTGTCCTCCACCAAAGCAGTCTCTAATTAAGAGCAATCTTCATTAGATCTAAACAATGTCGCGGCGGCGGAGAAATTTAGGAAATCTGACCGTGTGATTTCGATCCGGTAGAGAAAAAGCAAGTACGTGGTGTTGTACATGACAAGCCTACGTGTGGTCCCGCCGACTTTTAAGGCTTGTTATACCGTTCAATTGATTCTATGTTTATTCTATGTCTCAATCGACAAACATGATTTGTCGATGGGATCCAGGTTCCTAGACGAATTACACAACATAATGACGAAAGGCGATGAAGATGAGATTAAAAAGATTAAGTTAGACCTATCTAGGGTATTCATCAGCAGTAAGTACATCGGAGGAGCGGATGGAGTCAAGCAACTACACAATACCGGCGAGCTAAAGACGTTCATGGAACGTACAAACACATTGGGGACGGAAGCCGCTGTTTCGGAAAACCTGAGGGACTTTTTTTTTTTGCATTTAACTCTTTAAGTTAATTATAAGAGTCAAGTGCCAAAAACGTACCTGGGATATTTTGGACATTTACACCTACTTAACATATAACTTAACCATTCGTTATTTTTAGGGACGGTTTCTGTAACGAACGATATCGTAATAAAAGATGGGAACGAATTCCGTAATTTGGGTAAAACCCAGAGATGTTTTTTCAGTTAACTCATAAAAAATAATCGATGATTGATCGATTTATAATTAATGGTTCATGGTGACTACTCTCTTCAATATTTTAAGTTAAAAGATCATATTGCAACCATAAATGTCTTATAAGATTTGTTTTTTAGAAACTAAATGATTTTCTAGTACTACATATTAACATTTATACTTATAATTATTAAATCATTTTAAGCAACAGTTGCCAAATTTTATCACGACATCATCAGAGTCAACGTTATATAAACCAAATGATTATTTTTGTTATGTGTTCATTGTTGATCAAGTAAACACTAGATATATATGTTAATGTTCCCGACATAATTGATTGAGTTGAAAGACTCAAAAACATTAAAATTAGAAGGTTTTAAGTTAAAGTATCTCGTTTGACAAAATAGGGGTTTCAGATTAGTCATGGAATTTTCACCCTTATACTGCGTTTCTTACTGATGATGATTTCTGAGTCCTGTACTTAGAAAATAAAGATGATCCGGTGAATCAGTGACCCGTAACAAATCTAAATTTACAGTTAAAAAAAACACACTAGATATACATTCACATGCATGTATGTGGACGCATGCAGTATTAATGACGTTGATCGTTGAGATGGACAAAAGAGAATTAATATCCATATATATTAAGTACCTAACATCACTTGTTCATATGAAAACGATACATCAATATGATATGAAAATAACATATATTGATATTTCCAAATAGCTTGATCGAATGTATCTTCCTAACATCACTACGACATGGTCTACAGCCTCACTTTTAAGTTTTAGAGTAAAATTACACTTTTCGTCCCTTAGGTTTTTACTAGGTTAATTTTGTTCTTAAACTAAACGAAAAACGTTATTTATATAAGAGGTTTGTCACACTTTACATCTTTTAAGGTAATAAACGTTAACTTTTCTGTTAACTATTTAAAAAATGACCAAAATGCCTTTATTATTAGTTAAATAATAAATTACACTTTATATCCTTTAGGTTTCTACAAAATTTCTTGTTGCTTCCTTAAACTAAGAAAGTAACAAAAAACGTCATTTCTCTAAGAGTTTTGTCACACTTTACGTCTTTTAAGGTAACATACGTCAATTTTTTTGTTAACGTTTTTAAAAGGACCAAATTGCCCTTAGCGTTCTTCATTTATTCTTCTTCATAGAAGCAAATACTTCCATAAATACTAAGATTATTTCAAAGATGTCAACGGCTTTTGCATTTCACTTCAAGAAAATAACCAAAGTATCTAGGTTTAAAACTAGAGTAGTTTCTTATCCTTTAGAGATAATGGTATGATAGTCATTCTGTAAAATAGTTAAATAATTTTTTTTTAACATTCATTAGTGTAAAGGACATAAAATGTTATAAACACCTTATTTATAGGATGTTTAACGTAATTATTGGAGATTAACAAGAAACAAACATGTAAATTAACATAAATCTGGAGGTCGTTTTCTATAATTAAGATAAAACGATGATCATTTATAAAAACAAAGAGAATTTTTTTATATAAGTTACTCTTACACCTAAAGATATTATAAAATTATTACTATAGATCTCAAACATGTAACATGTTTAAAATGGACTTGCATGGCCCCTTATTCATAGCGTCATGAAGTTGATGAAATAAAGTCACTTGATATGAGGACCAGTCTAACTGAGATTCATGACGTGATAGGTTTATTACTATGTGTTCTCGGACAAGAAGCACCTATGAAGCATATGTATGTATTAAAGGTCTTCTTAAGATGTTTATCCTCTAAAAGTTTCAAAGGTTTAAGTTTTATATTGGATAAATTATGTAAAATTTATTCTAATAAAGTAAAATTGTTCACATATCACATGTTAGCTTATTACATCATCACTTTTTATTTCATTTTTCTCGCCTTCATCTTCTATTAAACATTAAGGATTTTAAATAATTAATTATATAATTAAATATTAAAATATTTTTTTTTATTTTTATAACTTTTTAAATTTAATAAATTATAATAAGATTTTAATTATATCTTATCTTAAAATATAACTTTATAATTCTTTAATCTTCATTATTTTAAATATTTATTATTTCTTATTTAATGTGTGTATGTTAAAAAAAGTTTAATTATTATTTCTTATATGTTTACGTATAAACTTATACTTATAAATATATTAATAATTATATAAACAAAGTTCTTAAGTATATATTATTTTTAAGACATTTCATGTTATATAACTAGTTAGAATTTTAGTAGAAGAACGCGAGAGTTTATCTTAAAAAATGAAACATGTACGTGTATGTTGGTATTCTAGATTTGGTTTTAATTGGTATATTGTCTTGGTATAAATATATATAATTATGCAATAGATTTTATATAAAGTATAAAACCATAACCACCACATAAACTTGTATACAATGTCCTTACATAATTCATTATCTGTCTCTCACACATTATAGCTAGCACCATCTACAATTATTTATACAACTATCATAATTCTCTATTTCAAGTTGGTTTTATATAGAATATACGTGTGAGAGAGATGAATATCTATGTGTATAAATGTATATTTTCATATAATTGAGTATGATATTAGGACTTATAATTAAACTAGATGTATGGATTCTAGTTATGTCTACGCTTACCAAAAGACATTTGACCAAATGACATGCATGGGGATGATGGCTAGAGTTTGAAGGCCTAGAGGTCTCAAGTTCAAACCTAACTTAATAGGATTTTTCTCAAGTAGTAGGTTTCTCCTTGATGGTGTTCCTGTGTGTGCCAAGCGTGACGTGTTAAATCCAGTATGGACGGTTGCTATTCCGTCTCAGAATTCTCACTCACATATTGAGGATTTTGGGTTAGTTAAAAACATCGTTAAAAGAAAAAGAAAAAAGTTATGTCTACGCTTGGATTGCAAAATATTAGTGAAAGATAATCAATAACATGTATCAAACAAACTTCCACCAAAATTAGTTAATCATCATTTAAGTTGAACAAACAAGTGTAACTTACATTAAATTACATTCTATATATGACTTCTATAAAACACAAGAAATATTGTAAATTTAATGAATAATTAATTAAACACGTCCACATATTTGTAACACGATCTGTCCCTATATTTGATTTGGATGCATTGATGGAATAGAAGCGAATGTAGGACATGGTTTGTTTTAAAAAAATCATCAACCCTTAGGCTATCACCATTATCAATCCTTAACATTTTGTCTTTTCTCTTCTTGTCATCTTTCTTTCTCCATTGTTATCTAGTGCAGTGTTGCTTTCTCATCTCTATTTGATGGTGATGTATGGGTATACAAACACTAACAACAATTATTTACAAACATTATTGATTTTCATATATACCAAACAAGTTAATACATACATTTTGAATTCATATCATTTTGAGCCAACTCAGAAACATGGTGGATGTCGGCGAGAGAACACCAATACCACTAGAAGAAGATAGTCAAATCACATAACACCTAATTACAACAACACTAAATGTTTTTAAATTACATTCAGGCAATAATAAAGTGGAATTATAAATTAAAACTAATGTTTTTTTTCCAGGTTTGCACACTACTAGAAAGAAAAAACTCACTTTACTAAACCAAAATAGATAGCAAATGCGTCACAATAAGTGATTTGCTCCTAGAATTAATTCGAACCTTACAGATTCGAAAAGCAAATTTTACTTAACAAATGGTAACCACCTTCAACATGAATGAATTTCTTGAAATATGCATGCTATGTCACTACATCCTAAAGTGTTTATGATAATGTAATTATCCTTTCTTGAAAGATTACAATTACAAAACCCCTATATATAGATTAGAGATATCTCTCAGGTGAAAGCAGGCTTAGCAGCTGATTTGGTTAAATTTGATAATTTTCATCTCTTCTTTAATCCATACTCGACACTATAGTTATCTTATATTTTTAAGATGATTTAAGATGGACTTTAAAAAAAAAAACATATATATCTAGTCAAAGTGAGCAATCATGAAAGAACTTTAAAGTAAAGAATTCCCCCAAACACCATGGGTGAAATCTTTGGTTTTTTGCACAATATGGTGTTCCTCCTTTTTCAGTATAACATTTGGAACAATTGATTTGGACAATAGCTATATGAGATGCAATTCAAATTGGCAAGGGACAAACAATGGTGGAGGTGTTTTCTTCCATGTGAGGATTCACAGTTCAATCACTTTTTTTCTTATTTCCAGTCTTACCCTTTTGACTCTAACAACAAAAACAAGCTAATTTCTATCATATTCTTTTTGTTACATAATATAATAGATTAAAACTGTTCATCTCATAATGAATGAATAGTTTTGTACAAAGACATTAACAGTGGTGATAGTTATTGTTTTTAGATCTTGAATTTCATGGAAAGCTAGCCATTTCATTTGGCAATGTTTTGATGTCAAGTGCTTGGAATTTTTGTTAAAATTTCTAGCGTCCCAGAGGCTGGGGCCACAAAAAAACATGCGGTCATATAATGTATGTGTAATATAATATGTAGGAGAGGGGAAATTAAAGAGACTTTGTGGTTGTGTTGGGTATAAAACTGGATTTTACTATTTCATGTGTTGTCGTGTGATAAATTCGTCGAAATTGAAGATAAATAAAAGTTCATGTTATACGATTGTAACTATTATACCATCATTTATTTTGGTGATTGTAACTATTATACCATCATTTATTTTAGTAAACTCGTTGCGCTCAAGTAGAAAATAAAATAAATTTAAAGAAAATAATAAAGATAAAAAAACTAAATAAAATAAAATAAAAAACCACTAAAATAAAATAAGAAACCAAAAAAAGGAAGGGAAAGAAAGACAATGTAAACTGTAAAGGGTGTCCCTCCCTTACCTGCAGCTGTAGGGCTGGAGGTGATAGGCCTTAGCCCATAAGTCAAAGAA
This sequence comes from Deinandra increscens subsp. villosa, assembly GCA_039602395.1. Lineage (NCBI taxonomy): Eukaryota > Viridiplantae > Streptophyta > Magnoliopsida > Asterales > Asteraceae > Deinandra > Deinandra increscens. The sequence goes on along the minus strand of JBCNJP010000015.1, from coordinate 3,740,421 downwards.
AAGGTGCGGCCCAAATAAGATTCTCTACATTCCAAAAAGAATGACCAAGTAAAATGAGTAATATTTTTATAATTGCAATTTCAAGTTATTCAAATTCCCAAAGCAAAGGGAAAACCACTTTTTTATTGAAATGGCAAGTATGATATTTTAACATTAAATGGTGGTGGTGGGGTTGGATTTCTTTTAGGAATTTTATACAATACGGAAATCGTGGATCACACCAATATAGAAATAGTAATGTTACATTGAAGTGAACAAACATGAGCATGTAGAGTAGGGCAATTTTGTATTTTCATATAAAAGAATATTATTATTAGTGTAGAATTATAATTTAAAGTGATTTTTAATATTGAGCGTATTAGATAGGTATTATATTCTTTAACAGGGTCGGAGCTACTTAGGTGGCAGGGGTAGCGTCCGCTACCCCTGAACTTTTACTGCAATGTGTAAATTTTTTGGTTTTCGGTATTTCGCTACCTCTGAAACGAATTTTTCACTACTCCTGAAAAAATTTTACGCTACCCCTCGAAGAAATTTTATGGTTTTTATTTAGATCCTGACTTGCAAAAATATGATCAAAAGACTGTTAATTACCTAATTTTTTTTCTTCGGAGGCGCTGCCCCCGAACCCTCGTTGGTCCCAACAAATATTTTTTTAACGCTACCCCTGAATCTTTTTTCTGGATCCACCCCTGTTCTTTAAGCCGCATATAGAGTTTCAACGTGACATACAGATTGTTGGTGTGGGCACGTGGCACCATGTCAGGCTCGTGATACCTCGGTATCCCATTCTTGCATGGGTGATGATATCTCTCCATATTTGGTTTTTGAAAAACAAACATGTTTTTTTACCGAGTATGAGTGTCTAAAAGTGGATTCCCACAATATTTAGCCTCTATTGAGAACCACCATAAAAAAGTTAAAAGAAAAAAAAGTGATTTTTACCCCGTTTTTTAAAAGTTTTTACGGTTTTTCTCCTCTCGAATGATTTTCATTTTACTCTTCCTAGTTTAGCCAAAACCTCACATGGTCGAAATAAAATTTACTCTCTCCCGAGTTTTAAGAGAGGAAAAAAAGGAAATCAAATTAAAAAGATAAAAAAGGAAAATAAATGAATAAAAAAATAATATGATTTTATGTTATAGTGTTTGAAAGAAAAGAAAAATGATGTTTTTGTGTGTCTGAGAGTCGAAAGGTAGACAAAAGAAAATTAAAATTTTATAATTATACTTTTGTTTTTAGAGATTTGAGTATATGTAAGAAGGGGTTGTCTCATCAGTGGTGATTTTCTTTTTAATGGGAATTTAAGATGATTAGGTGGATGGTGTAATGTCTCTGTCAATAAGTCAGTTATCCAAATTTAACGTTAAAAAAAATTATTAATTATAACATTTTCTTTCCAAATCTATCCGATTTAAAATTAAAAGAAAAATATGAAAAACAGTTTTCCTCTCTACTACCTGATTTTTTCTCCCTTTCTTCTTTCTTTACTGAAAGTTTTTTGTTTTTTTTCTTAAATTTCCTTTCGATTCCTATTCCTGGTAAAACAGTCATGGAAGAAGAATCGAAGAAGACGGAATGCAAATAAGTTTCATATTTCCTTTAGCAACCCCGACCTTCTCCCTGCCTGCAGATCTGCTGCCTAACCTTACATTACATCATCACCGGCGGCCTTTTCGCATAGTAAGCCGATTGATTGATTCTCTTCCATTACTATTTTGCCAAATTGTGCTATTGATTGATATTTACATGAACTAATTAATGTCAAATTGTGCTTAGTAGCTACCGATTTCGTGACTGATTAGCAGGAAAAGTAACGCTAAACTGTCCAGTTATCAATGAAACCTTTAGGCCATGTATTTTAAGCCTTTGATTTTGTCTCTAAACTGAAGGGAATAAACGGTCATATTGACTTAGTCTAATTTAATTGTTGAGTCTTTAGTTTCTGTTAGTATTTACCGAGTCTTTTGGAATAGTTTGTTTCCGTTTATTTCTAGGTTTCCTGTTCATGTACATGGCTATATATATTCATAGTCATGGGCTTAATAAATCTATCGCATTTACAGTGAGTTTACTTTGTTATCACTTGATTCTTTCAAGTGGTATCAGAGCGAGTGTTGTGTGATCAAGAGAGAACAAAATGGCAGCCGAAGGAAGCTCCTCACAGAATTTCATCATTCCCAAATTCGATGGGGATTATGACCATTGGAGCCTTCTAATGGAGAACCTGCTCAGATCGAAGGAATACTGGAATGTTGTGGAGAAAGGCTACGTTGAGCCAGGTACAGAAGATCAAGTCTCAGATGCCAGAAAGAAGGAATTAGCTGAGCTACAGTTGGTAGATTTGAAGGCTCGAAATTACCTCTATTATTCAATTGACAAGAACATCCTAAAGACCATCACCAAAAAGGAGACGGCCAAACAGATCTGGGATGCAATGAAGGTTAAATATAGAGGTAATACACGAGTAAAGAAGGCCCAACTACAACGACTAAGGAGGGAGTTTGAAACTCTCGAAATGAAGAACGGTGAAAGCATTACTGATTACTTTGGGAGGACACTTACTATGGCCAATGAAATGAGGAACAGTGGGGAAGATATGCCCGACGTAAAAATTGTCGAAAAGATATTAAGGACTCTCACGGAGAGCTACAACTACATAGTTTGTTCCATTGAGGAATCAAAAGATGTAGATGCACTTTCTGTTGATGAACTTCAAAGTTCCTTGCTGGTACACGAGCAGAAACTGGTCCGAAAGCCAACAGAAGAACATGCCCTCAAGGTTGAAGATGGAGTTATGGGACGAGGCTATAACAGGAGTAGAGGGTCATTTACTCGAGGTAGAGGACGTGGTAGAGGAAGAGGCCGAACAAACTTTGATAAAAGCTCTGTTCAGTGTTACAGGTGTCAACAGTTTGGGCATTTTCAATTTGAATGCCCTCAAGAAGAAAAGAGTGCTCACTATGCTGAATTTGATGAGGATGAAGAGGTAATACTAATGGCTCAAGTCGATGCCATTGAAGAGGAGAATGGACACTGGTTTCTGGACTCGGCATGCTCCAACCATATGACAAGCTTAAAGACCTGGTTCTCTACTCTGAATGAGAAATTTAAGCATAATGTCAAGCTGGGAAATGGGCTTCGACTAGAAGTACGAGGCATAGGTGATGTGAAGATGGAGATAGATGGAATCATGCAAACCCTTACTAATGTCTACTATGTACCAAATCTGACCTCCAACCTCATAAGTGTTGGACAATTGCAGGAAAAGGACATTGAAGTAAAAATAAAGCAAGGAGTATGCAGTGTCTATCACCCAACAAGGGGGCTAATCATGAAGTCTCTTATGTCTAAAAACAGGATGTTTAGAGTTTACGGAAGAAAAAAGATGTTAGAAAGCCACTGCCTTCAAGTCAATGAAAGTGTTAATACACAAATATGGCATAAGAGGTTTGCACATGTGAATCACAAGGCCATTAGAACCATGCAATACAAAGGCATGGTGACAGGTTTGCCTCAAGTCAGTGGGAAAACAGAAGTATGTGAAACATGCACGAAAGGGAAGCAAGACAGATCTGTTGTCCCAAAGAAAGCCAAGTGGAGAGCTGCAAAAAGGTTGGAGCTGGTACATACAGATTTATGCGGTCCTATCACTCCTGAATCACAAGGAAAAAAGAGGTATGTTCTAGTTTTCACTGATGATTATACTAGAAAAACATGGGTCTACCTTCTCACCAACAAGTGGGAAACATTCGAAAAATTTAAAAAGTTTAAGGCACTTGTTGAAAATGAAGCTGGTACAAAAATTAAAATTCTAAGGAGTGATAGGGGAGGGGAGTTCAACTCACAAGAATTTATTAATTTTTGTGAGGAGAATGGCATAAAGAAACAACTAACCACTGCCTATACTCCACACCAAAATGGAGTGGCAGAGAGAAGGAATAGAACCCTCATGAACATGGTGAGATGTCTATTATTTGAAAGAAATGTTCCTAAACAGTTTTGGGCAGAAGCCATAGTATGGGCCAGTCATGTTCTTAACAGGTGCCTGTCTAGAGCATTAGATACCAAAGTGCCTGAGGAACTGTGGACAGGAACTAAGCCCACAGTAGATCACTTCCGGATATTCGGCTGCATAGCTCACGTTCATGTCCCATCTCAGACAAGAGTTAAACTTGATGCAAAAAGCCAAAAGTGTGTTCTCTTTGGTCTAAGTCCTGGTACCAAAGGTTATAGGCTGTACGATCCGGTGGAAGAAAGAATCCTAATTAGCAAAGATGTGATCTTTGAGGAAGGGAAAGGATGGGATTGGAAGAAAGAAAGTCATCTGACACAAGAGTTAATTGTTGAAGACGAACCCATAAAGGCTGCTGAACCTGAATTATCTCATATCGCTACCCAAACTCAAGAAGAAAACACTACCCAAACTCAAGAAGAAATCAACAACAATGAGGAAGAAAATAGTAATCATCATCAGATGGAGCAAACCCAACAACACACTCTCTCGGGGGGGTTGAATCAACCTTCCCGGGACCTTCACACTAATACTGCTGAGTCATCTTCAAGAAGGAATAGAAAGAAGCCGACTTGGTTGAGGGACTATAGCAGCGGCGATGGCTTATCTGATGATGAAGATGGGTGTGGATTTGCTATGTATAGCTCATTAGGAGATCCAAGCACTTTTGAAGAAGCTACTCAGGATGAGAAGTGGGTCAAGGCTATGGAGGCTGAAATCAACTCCATAGAGAAGAACAAAACTTGGACTCTAGTGGAGGCTCCAAAAGATGCTACTCCTATTGGAGTAAAATGGCTCTACAAAACAAAACTCAATGAAGATGGTAAGATAGATAAGCTTAAAGGCAGGCTTGTGGTGAAAGGGTATGCTCAGATAAAGGGCGTGGACTATGAAGAAGTATTCGCCCCAGTAGCAAGGTGGGATACCATCCGCACCTTACTTGCTGTCTCAGCTCAGAGAAATTGGAAAGTGTTCCAGTTAGATGTAAAAAGTGCATTCCTGCATGGGGAGTTAAAAGAAACAGTCTATGTTCATCAGCCTCAAGGGTTCATTAAGAAGGGGGAAGAGACCAAGGTATACAAACTTGACAAGGCGTTGTACGGCTTGAAACAAGCTCCTAGAGCCTGGTTTCATCGCATAGAAAGGTTCTTTAAGAAGGAAGGGTTTAAACAAAGCAAATATGATCATACCCTCTTCATAAAGAGAGCTTGGAATAACATACTTCTGGTCAGCTTGTATGTTGATGATCTAATATATGCAGGGAACAATGCCATATTATGTGAAAGTTTTAAACTTTCAATGCAGCGTGAGTTTGACATGACAGATTTAGGCCTCATGAGGTATTTTTTGGGAGTGGAGATAAAGCAAACTGACGCGGGCATCTCTATGTATCAGAAAAAGTATACTAGGGAGTTGTTGGAAAGATTTAAGATGGAGGAGTGCAATCCAGTTACCAACCCAATAGTCCCAGGCACTATTCTAACAAAGACAGGAGTAGGGGAGGATGTTGACCCTACTATGTTCAAAAAGTTGATTGGTAGCTTGTTGTACATCACTGTAACTAGACCTGACATTACATATGTAATTTGTCTTTTATCCAGGTACATGCAAAAACCAAAAATGGAAGGCTCCTATAAGTGAACTTGTTTCCACCCATCGTATATTCGACCACGTCCGCCTCCTCAATGAAACGATTGAAGTCTTCGGCATTTTTCCGATAGAACGTAGAGAACCGTCTTTCATCCGGGCTTCTCACTTCGTTAAAATCCCCCGCTAGGATCCACCACCCTTGTAATCTTGACTTCCAATCCAAGATCCTACGCCAAAGGTTTCGTTTATCGCCGATGCTTTGAGGAGAATAAACATTCACCATGTTGATGAGAATGCTTCCTCCCTCGATGGTGCCCACAACAATCAAAAAATTTTCGTCCTTAATCGCTTTAAGAAAACTGAACCGAGAACGATCCCAAACCGATAACAAGCCACCGGACTTTCCTCTAGCGTTAACGAACTCCCACCCTACGTCACCTCTGCCCCACAAGCGGTTAACATCGATAGACTCCCCATTCCCGGCCATAGTCTCTTGAATACAAAGGAAACTAAACCGATTATCTCGACGTAAATCATTTACCCAAAGGACTTTTCGACGATCCTTAACCCCACGTATGTTGATCGAGAGACAATCCATCAACACACCGAATAGTTATCACCCACAATGACCTCCGCCACCCTATCTTCCTCGCCAACCAATTGCACCCCTACCTCCGCTGCAAGCCTGATTGTGTCTCGAATTTCATCCGCCAGCTCATTTGATCGACTACTTTCCAACCCAGCCCCTTTACGATTTGGCACTTTTGTAGATCCTAAAGCTTCGCCCAAGTTAACGTGAAGCACCTGTTGGTATTGTTTTGGGTTTGAACTCTTGGAATGTGAACGTAAAACAGGCCCAGATCTGGAGGAAGCACCAGCTGACAGGCCGCTATCGAGCCCACCATGAGAATGTGCCTCACTAGACTTGGAGGACGTTGGGCCTAGACCCACCTTTTTTAACATCACCTTAACCACATCTTGTCCCTCCTGAGGCCCACAACCCGCCACCAAACTAGGGTTGGTAGTTGACCTTTCTGTCTCCTCTCCCCCATCTTGTCCCACACAATCTTTTTGACAGCACCCAACATCTTTTTTGTCAGCCAAAAGGGGAGCTGTCACATCTCCGCTGACAACCTCCTCCACCAGACTTTTCGTCGGGATGTGCTCTCCCGTTGACTTCTCCTCACCTTCCTTTTCAACGGTCGATTGTACTCTGGCCGGAGTTCTAGCCAGACCGGACTGACTATAAACAAATTCCGGCATCCAATCGTCAACATATTCCGACACCCGGCACCTGAATATGTTACGTCCCCATTCTACGAGAATCGTTCCCCCAATCTGATCGAACGAATCGGACACAACGCCAATCTTTTTCCAAGCAAGATTGACGTCGTAGGCGTCCGCCGGCGACGAGAACACTACCTCACCAAAATTTTCACCGATCTTGTCGAACACTACCGAATCCCACAGGTGTGGTGGGATTCCGACAATCTTGAGCCATACCAGTCTCTCCCTCTTTGATAAGTGACCCTCCCACCAATGTAGACCGGTGAAGATGTCTTTTCTCGGTTCCAAAACGGATTTGAACAACTCCGCTTCCTCTCGGTTCCTGAAGGTGAGGAGCACCTGTAAGCCACCAATATGACGAATCTGGGTGTTTTCATACCCTTCTTCCCCCAACGTTAGATGCAGTCGATTAAATTTCTCGTAGTCGGTAACTTTTCCGGCCAAGGAGATCCCCAACCATTCCTTGGCCAAGGAATGGTCGAAGTCGTTAACCACCACCTTTCTAGTTTCCGGTTGTCGACCCGCAACCGCCGCGTACGAATCTCTACCAAAAGAAATCTTCTGATGGTCCTCCGGTGAACTTATAAACCCGCCTCCATTCAGTCTGGACCATACCTTACCTTTTCCATTGATTTGCTTCGTTCGAGGATCATCTGGAATACATGTGATAGGTTTTTTGTTTCTATCAAACTTCTCCACATTTGCCGCAAGGATCTGGTTCTCTAACTTGATCTTACCCAACACCCTTTCTAGCATCCACTTATCTCTCACATCATCAAACTTCACGAACCCAAATCGGTGACCCCCTTTTCCTTTCTTTTTAGAGATAAAGACATCCACCACCTTCCCAAAATGATTGCACTCCTTCCATAATCGAGAATTCGTGCATTGGTCAGGGATGTTGCTGATGAAGAACGACACCACCGAATCCGGCCAAACCCACTTCTTATCCTTTTTGAGACCCCCCACTCCTTTCTTCCTTCTAGTGAACACATGCCAGTTCTCACCGTTGTCGACTTCATCTTTCCCTCGATCCGCCATCCATCGTATATTGTCGACTTCAATGTGAACGTGGGGTTCGGCAAGGAGACCCATTATCTCCTTTTCTTTTCCTCATCGTGATGGAGGCCTTCCATTGGATGCTCGATAAAGCTAGCAATGCCGGGTTCTTTACCGGGATTCAACTTCCTCATGGAGGGCCGTGTATAAGCCACCTCCTCTTTGCGGATGATGCTCTTGTGATGGGCAATTGGGATGAGGATTGTCTTGCTAATCTTGTAAGAATTCTCCGGGTGTTTGGGCTCGTTTCCGGGTTGAATATCAATCTCAAGAAGTGCGCTCTTTATGGGCTAAATGTGGAGCCGGGTGTTATTCAACTCAAAGCCGACTCATTTAGATGCGCTAGAGGCTCCTTCCCGTTCAATTACCTTGGCCTCATGGTTGGGGCTAATATGAATAGGATTTCTAGTTGGGATGCGGTTATAAAGATTGTGGAGGCTAGACTCTCTAGGTGGAAGGCTACTCACCTTTCAATTGGGGGTCGGTTAGTGCTTGCCAAGGCGGTGTTGGAGAGCCTCCCCCTCTATTACTTTTCTCTTTTTAAGGCTCCTATTAAGGTGCTTCAAAAATTGGAAAGTATTCGGTACCGTTTTCTTTGGGGTGGCAACGATGACAAGAAACGTTGTATTCATTGGGTGTGTAGAGATGAGGTCGCCAAACCGGTGGAGGATGGTGGTCTCGGCTTGGTCCCTTTCGATATTATGAATAAAGCTTTAATGGCAAAGTGGGTGTGGCGTCTCTACTGTGAACCCGAAAGTTTGTGGGTAAAGGTGGTTGTGGGGATACATCATAAGGCCAACAATCTTCTTGTTGGTGGGCTCCCTTGTAGAAAAGATTTCGGTGGGGCCTGGGCCCAATTAATCAAAAATTGTGACAATCTCAAAGAAAGGGGCGTGGATCTGTGTGGCCTCATTGAAGTTTCTAACGGTGGGATAAAGTGGTTGGGTGATCAGACTGGCCTCTTCTCGGTGGCGAGTGTCCGGAGCCATCTCCGATGGTATTCTAGGCCCGATGCTCTTATCATGCCTTGGAATAAACTGGTCCCGAACAAAGTGAATATTTTGTTTTGGCGCATTCTTAAGGATCGCATTGCAACTAGAGAGGCGCTTAGTAGGAGGAAGATTGAGATCCAAGACCCGTTTTGTCCTCTTTGTAACGAGGAAGAAGAAACCGTGTTTCATCTCATGCATGGTTGCAAATTGGCGTCCGAGCTTTGGCATCTTATCTCGGATTGGTGCAAGGTTCCCCCAATTTTCGCCTTTTGCTTTGATGATTTCCTCAAGATTGTTGAAGACTCACACTTTGATCGGAAGACTAAGATGATTTTCTATGCGGTTTTACTCACCGCTTGTTGGGTCATTTGGGTGGCTAGGAACAAGGTCATTTATGAAGGGTCCAAGTCTTGTGTCTCTTTTTTATTCAATGAGGTCAAATGTTTGGCTTTCCTTTGGGTTAAACATAGGGGTAGATGGGGTGCTTTATCTTGGGAAGATTGGGATAAATTCAATATGTAAGTCCCCTTCCCGTTTGTTTTGTTGTTTGTGTGTGTGCCCTTCCCTTGGCTTCTCGCTAGAGTGGGTGCCTCGCTTGTGTTTCAATGAATTCGCCGTTCAAAAAAAAAAAATATGAATGCTGCAAAGAGGGTACTTAGGTACCTAAAAGGCACTATGTCTTATGGTCTACATTACTCTCGTGGGTCAAAAATGAAGCTGAAAGTCTACACTGACAGCGACTATGCAAGAGATCTAGATGACCGTAAGAGCACGTCAGGATATGTATGTCTATTCAGTGAAGCTGCTATCTGTTGGAGCTCCAAGAAGCAAGAAACTGTTGCGCTATCTACCACTGAAGCAGAATACGTGGCAGCCTCTATGTGCACTACTCATTGTTTATGGCTAAGAGGGTTGCTAAAAGATTTTGATGAGCATCAGGAAGGAATATTGGAAATTTGGTGTGACAACTCTTCCTCCATTAAGATAGCAGTCAATCCTGTCTCACCCCAGAAGACAAAACTCATAGATGTAAAGCACCATTTCTTAAGGGATTTGGTGAATCAAGAAGAAGTTAAGATGAGATATTGCAGCACTGAAGATCAACTAGCTGATGGGATGACAAAACCAGTGAAGTTGGAAACCTTTATGAAGTTGAGGAAGGCTCTTGGTGTCATGGAAATAAACTGAGCAGCATGCTCAGTTTAGGGGAGGATATGAAGGGAATAAACGGTCATATTGACTTAGTCTAATTTAATTGTTGAGTCTTTAGTTTCTGTTAGTATTTACCGAGTCTTTTGGAATAGTTTGTTTCCGTTTATTTCTAGGTTTCCTGTTCATGTACATGGCTATATATATTCATAGTCATGGGCTTAATAAATCTATCGCATTTACAGTGAGTTTACTTTGTTATCACTTGATTCTTTCATAAACTACTGAAATTTGAAGGAAATTGTGGAACTGAAAGGAATCGATATTTAATGTATTATATCCACTTGTGTGATATCCCCAAACTTATGAAATCCGAAGGATTCAAGGATGGAATAGCTAATCACAGAACTTGCTGTATGTATTACTGTAATTCCTTTGTTAATACACTAGATAAACTGCTTTGTTATTCAAACAAGTAGCTCTAGTTTAGCCCTAATTTTGTCTGGAATTTTATCATGCCATGAGCCAGTTCTTTTTCTCCTAGATCATTCCTATTTTATATATGTCATTCCTGATAAAGATGCTCTCTACATATGATTAAAGAGTTCTTATGTGACCCATAAAGAAGTGACCTCACTGCACTATTCAACTTCACTAGTCACTAGCTTTTGTGAATCTGATTTGGGAAGAAAATACTAAAAAATAGCAAAGTACTAATGTACTATTTGAATTCACTTGGTATATCTTTATTATATTCAGCTGAATACTTTGATCACACAAATATAATTATATACATACAGTTTATCAAGAAAGTTCTTCAAAAGACAGATCTCAGCCCTAACTAAATTCATGTAATTTTTTTTTATCTTTTTTTGCACCTTAACCATGAATTGAAAATAAAGGAAAATAAACCTTGAAAACAGTTAAACAAATGCTATTCACTTTCACACCTGTTTCAAAGGAACTAATTTCTTTTTCTGAGCTATCTTAAAATTCCAAAACTTCCCTTTAGAAGAAACCAAATTTTTTTCACTTAAAAACTCCCAAGAAAACCATTTCTCAATCATTCGATCAACATCATGCACAACTACATTGGTCCCATTTCCGGCCCGTGCAAGAGCACCAGCCATATAAATAGCACCCATTCTTCCCGGTGACTCGGGCCCATCCCCACCCGGCCCATCCACAACAATAACATCCCACTTAGTCTTTAACACTTCTTTAGGAAGTCCCGTTAATGCAATCTTACATTTGGCGGTAAGTGTTCTTATTCCAGACCGCAGAGAACAACTTGAGTGTGTTCTCGCATGCTTTAGCAACTTATAAGCTTCCTTGGCGGACGTTTTGTACCTGATTCTGAAAACCTGTGTCGACCCATTAACGTTTCCCGTCATTTTAATTAGCTTTTCTGGTTTGTCCTCTAAGAAAACTGTTTTGCCACCTTCATTGATGGCTGGTAGTTTGAGATATTGATCTTCAAGCCCAAAAACAAGAAGATTGCAAGGAGATTTTTTTAAAATGATATCAGAGAGAAAGCAAAGTTCTTTTTCGGATAATACTTTGTTACCATATATGCCGGGCCTCGGATTAGTTGCTTTTGGATCTTGTTCTGGATTCAAGATATAGGAAGTGTTAATGGTGATTCTGAGTACTCGAAGGAGGGAGGCGCTGACTAGGATGAAAATGAGAATGAGGGTTAGTTTCCTCTTTGTAAGGCTCATTTTCATTTTTCAATGAAGATTTGTGTATAGTTTGGGTTGAGAATGTGGAGCAGGGGGGCATTGTAGGTGGTGGCATTAGAATGAATAAAGAAACTAAATAGTTATGTTGAATTGAGTGAAAATGAAGGAACTAATGATTGTTGCTGTGATTTGAAGTATAGAAACTGTTGGGGGCTGTCTATCACTGATCACCAAACTGCTACTTAATTTTTAGAGGGTGTTTGGTCTACTTTATAGTGATTAACAATCACCAAACATGCAAGATTTAACAATTAGCTTTATCTACATATTTGTTCATTTGTCTTTCTATTTAGATCTAGTTTGGTGGTATGCAAGCCACCCTGGCTTAACGCAAGTGAAATAAAGTTAGGGCTTTAGGGCCCCACTTTAAGAGGGCCTCAAATTAAGAAAAAGAAATAATATATACATGTTTTATTTCATTTACAATTTGTATAATACAACAATCATAAGAGTTATAAGTTCTTATAGGGGTATCAAACTTTTTGTTCGCTTTTGGTCTCCATTACGATTAAGCCGCCCTGGCTGGCAGACATGCATCTTCACGATCCAGTTTAGCTGGTTTGAGTGAAAGTTTTGGGCAGAACTGCTAGCTACAGTTTAAAAAAAAAAAAATCTGAATTGCCTGGAATGGTTGGTCGGCAAACCGTCTAGTTGTCGCAGGCTTACGGTTCGACGGTTGGGATCTTGAATGCTTAATTTTTTTTATTAAAATGTAAAGATATAAAGAATGATATATATACACGTAACTTTACATTCCTAAAGTGAAAAAAGAAAGATAAACCTTAAAAGGAAGGTTGTAAGTTTCAAAACATAAACCTAACAATATATAAACCTTTAAACTGTTAAAATCTAACCGTAAGTATTTTAAACTGGTCAAACCGACCGACTTGCTTTGGTTTGAATAGTGCGATCGGCTTCAACACTTATAAACGCCCTATGGCTACGCGCATGAACGGGAAAAGTGTTCATGTCTAGGTAAACTTGCATAAGTTTTACCCTTGTTATCAGTATCCTTATAATCCGATGTATAATTAGTCTACTTAGTATACTTTTTTTACTTTTAATTGGAGGTTCTCGGTTAAAATCTAAATATGATGTAATTTAGTTTGAAATGTATTTAAGAGTAGAAGGAAGGTAGATTTGTTCTATTTTCATATAATAATTATGTATATAATAATTAAAAGAGCAGTTTTTTTTGGTATTTGTTTTCTGTTTGGTAGTTGGAAGAGATTGGTCATTGGGTTAGAAGGCCGCACTCATTGTAGACCTTTTCTCCGACTTCTGATATTTAATAAAACTGGAATATAGTGTTTTATTGAAAGAAAAATAATGACGATGTATATAACTCATCAATTTGCATATAACATATTAATTGTTGTATATAATAATTATAATATATGAAAATAGAACTTATTATGAATAATAGTTGACTTTCTAATAAAGTTACTGTTGGTTTGGGTTTGCGTCTCCATTTAAGTTTTTCCTTGCCTTCTCACGTCAATCCCATGAGCCTCTTATCCATTCTTATTCAGGGTAGCAAATTAAAATGAAAAACTCACATTGGGTTTAGGGATAATCAGGCTCGAACTGATGACTTTCACCATGTCAAGAAACTGATTCTCAATCGTTGCGAAGCGAAGTGTGAAATCTAGTTAAATGAAATAGAGAAATAATAACTCATTTCGACCAAAATATCAGTTAAATATACCATTATCTAACTAGGAAAACCCGACTCGAACAACATGTTAGCACTAAAAATAGTCTATATTACCAAAGCACAAGAAAGAAGAACCAATGCAAAATATAAGGTAAGAAGAAAAACTAAGCCCATTAAGAACATAAAAAATGAAAAACAATATGAACCTTAAAAAATGAATGTATGTAGTGTTTGTGGCTGGGCTAGGTTGGGTTGGGTTGGGTTGGGTGTTGGCTTGACCAATCCAATACTATAATAGTGTTTGTTTTCTCCAAAATGGGTTGTAGGTTGTGAGGCTGGGGGAGTAGCAAACTTGTCTCCTACCAAAAGGCATCTTTCAAACGGCATCTAGTATCTGTCATCCGTAATTGACATGCATCAAACTTATCATCTTGATAGAGAATGTTACTAAATAAATATTTCCTGATAACTTTTTATACTACACATATGATTCATGTCGTTATTCTGAGAGACAGATTGAGATTTTCAGCCTAGTTACTTTTACGTTAAAGTTAAAACGTTATGAATGGAACTTAATAACGCAAACACTAGTTTATTTACAAGAACTGAAATTTGTTAAATTAGAAACGGAATCTACCAAAAAAATAAATTAACTACTTAGCAATTTATCATCTAAATATTCGTTCATCCCCCACCATTTGGTGGAGTGGATATACCCTTGTCTTCCAATGTGGAGGTCAAAGGTTCAAATCCCACCAGACACAAAAAATGTATGATGAATTAAATAGAGGTGGGTCCAGAGGTTTTACCACAGTGGGCCTTAAGGCGGTGGGTTTCCTCTGGGATGGATGAGCAACATAGAGGGTCTTGGTTACTCGCACGGCCTGTGTTCGCAGCGTGTCGTGGGTAGCTTCATTTTCCAGGATGAGACTCTCGAGTAACCGAGAGTTTGCCGTTCAAAAAAAAATCTAAATATTCGTTCAAAATATATATGTAAATGAACTAAAACTATTTATTAATAATAAATTCTACTTCAAAAGGGAAAAAAATTAAAGAACATCGTTTTCTGTAGTCATTTTGTTAAGTTAAGGGGTGACATTACTAAATTAAAAATGATTAGTGGGCTCATAAACTATATTAAATCCTTAAATTGGATGAGCGGAGGTGGGAACCCAACTCCAACTCGGATCCACAACCGGACTTCCAACTCACTTCCAATGTAATCAATCGCACACGTGTCCGCATCTAATTGGCAGACACGTCATCATATCCTGACTCGTTCACAACTCACCGAGTCAAACCAGGCTGTGGAAAACTTGTTTAAACAAACCCCATATGATTAACTCATTAAAGATAGTTTATTTGTTTCAATCACTATCAAAAAACAAGAAATGGGTGGGATCTTTTGGCTTAAGTCATGACCAAGTCTCTTTGTTTCCAGATCCCATTTCTTGGCAACTTCTTAATAAGTTTTATAAGACTAACTACTTGTGTTGTAGATGTCATCAAACCCGTCTATAATATTATCAAGATTTTGATCTCTAGACGAACAAGATCCGTTTTCCGGTTTGATAGATACATAAATCTTGATTGTTTGCAATGGGAAGGAACCATGAAGAACCAAGAATGATTCAAACTAGACTAAAGGTAACAACTTTACTAATCTTTTTCTATCTTTCAATGATGCAAAAAAAACTTTAAGATGATTATAAACTTGTGTAGAAACTTGATGTGAATCAGGGTGGAGTGGAGCGCGATATGGTGAAATCCCTTTACAAGATAACTGAAACCGCGAGACCAAATAGTATGATCATTAAGGTATGTTTTAAGTTTCTGATTCCTTTTAACATTCTTTCATGGTTTTTTATGGTTTCAAAGAAGATCTAATGATGAATATGAACAACAGAAAGCACATAGAGTCATACCTCCACATATCATAGCAGAAGCCATATCAAATCTTCATGGTATAGACCTCAGATGGTCAGGACCTATTACGCCTGCCGAGATGCAATACGTGGAACAATACGTTGTCGCTAAGTATCCCGAATATTCGAATGCACTAGTTGAAGGGAAAGACAAGCCTGACCTTAATGAGCTTTGTGTGAAAGAAGAGCCTTCACTACCTTCTCCAGAAGACAAACGAAAATCTCCACGAGGGGCGTTTAGGGAAACGCCTGGAAGCAACTTTCATGATCTGGTAAGAATCCAACTCGAGCCATCAAGATTACTCGATATCCTCACTAAGAAGTCATCGTATCTTGGAAGCTTTGTTTCCATACCCGAAATTCAAGCACGGAACAAAGTTCTAAAGCATTGTGGATTACCCGATGAAGAATATCTCGTATTATTCACTTCGAGCTATAAGGATGCCATGATGTTGGTTGGCGAAAGCTACCCGTTTTTCAGGGGGAATTACTACATGACTGTCGTAAACGAAGAACATGACTACATAAGAGCGTTTGCAGGCTACAAAGACTCGAAGGTTGTTTTAGCACCCGAGACATGGTTAGATCTAAGGATCAAAGGTTCACAACTTAGTCAGTATTTCAGAAGGAAAAGCAAGCAAAGCCCAAAAGGGTTATTTTCTTATCCTGCAAATGTAAACGGGACCCAGTACTCGATGCACTGGGTCTCAGAAGCGCATAGAAACTCGTGGCATGTTTTGGTTGATGCGACGACTATGGTTATGGGGGAGGATCGGCTGAATTTAGCACTCCATAGGCCGGATTTTGTGCTGTGCAGTCCTGATAACACGACTACTCGTACTTCAAAGATTACTTGCTTACTTGTTAGGAGGAAATCATTTGAAACCACATCTGCATAACGAGTGTTTTAACGCTAAGAACACTATATAGGATGTTTTCTGTTGTTACTTACAGACCGCTTTGTGCCTTAAAACTAGAAGTGTTCTAACTTGTTTGAGCTTTGCTTAACCTTAGTTACTTCCTTGTTTTTAGCATGTAAACTAGTTTGCTGAACATAATAAAAGCTCTCAAATTTGTACCCCAAAAGACTGTCTTGTATTTGGTTTATTTCCCCTATATATATGTCATCCTTCATGTGAAAAATGTTAACGGTAAAGGGTCTTGTATTAGCAGCAGGGTTTGCGACTCGAATTCATGGCCTTTAGGTCACAAGAAGCCCAAGAGAGTAACAGATGAGTCTAGAGATGTACACAGGAACTTGTTTGGGATACAAACCGGTTTTAAAAAGACAGATCGGTTCGAGTATAAACTGGTAGTCTACATCGTTTTGGCATTCTAATTCAGCATGCCGGTTCCAAACTGGGTTGTCTCTGAAACTGGTTTTGTAGAACTATCTCATTTCTAAGTTAGACCAATTAGTTGTAAATTAGGTGCCCGTAAATTAGCATTTAGGTGTTATTACCTTTTGTGTTTACAACGGATATTTGTGAACATTAACTACATTAATTGAATTAGCTGTTATTTACCTTTTGTATCTGTTAGAATTTTTTTTCTTTTTTACAATTTAGCCTTTAAAGTTATTATAAATACTTGGTATTTTTTTTATCTAATCACACAACTTTCTACTCCATTATCTCAAAAAAAAAAAACTAATTTTTACAAACCAATTCAAGCCAAACCGGTTTCAAACTGACCGGACTCAGTTATATAGGTTTTGGGTTTTGTTGCTTCAAACCGGTTTGCAACACGAACCAGTTTTGGCCAAACCAGTTTTTGACCGGAGATGATCAAACCAGGTTTGTAAATAAATTAAAAAAAAAAACCGTTTTATACAACTCTACAAATGACTGTAAGAAATGGAACATTTTAATCATTTAGAAACACTTGTTTAACAGTGATAATTTACTCACCATTAAACAAAACATTCGACCATGTGTAGTCATGGACTCCCATAAACATTATCTACCACGTGACAGCCCGATTTATAGGGGGTTTCATGGCTCAAAAATGTATAGTTATAAAGCTTTCATAGTGCCTCTTATATTATTACCCAATTACTGTTTTTCTTTAAATCTTAAATAAATATGTGAACCAATGGGATTTGAGAAATACAAGAAGAGACGCGATGAAATTCACCGGACTTCTAGACTTTTACCCCATAACGCCCCTAAACGCTGTGTTTGAACGCCATCTTTAAAACATCACACCCAGACTAACTACTCTTTTGGAATTACGGAAAACAACATGTAACACAAAAGAAAAAAAACAAACAAAAAAAAACAAAGTTCCAATTACTTATGCTAAAGACCCACACTGAGAAACGAATATGTACATAACTTATGTCTTCACTATAACCCATAAAAAGCAAAAGATTACAAGCAACTAGCAAGGTATTATACAATCATTAGGCAGCAATCAAAGATAAAAAGTTGAAACTTTATTCGGAAAGCTATTTAAAGAAATGTTGACAAAGAGATCCAGAAACATTCTTAACCAGAAACTAAATTACACAACAAAACATCAACTTCAGATCCCACAAACTGCTTACAGACAGAACATTCATACAGATGTTGAAACAAACTTCTAGACTTTGAGCCTCAGTATTTCGTTCTGCCATCACCCTCTGTGATCACATCCGAGAACCCGCCACCAGCCGGGATCATCGGCAAAACATGTTCTTGATGTGGCACGATGACATCCAACAAGTAAGGCCCGGGTGTATCCAGCATCGTCTGAATAGCAGCCCGAAGGTCCGCCTTTCGGCTCACTCGGGCTGCTGGGATATCACAGGCTTCAGCAAACTTCAACATGTTTGGGAATATTTCAGACTCTTTCGACGGGTTTCCTAAGTAGGTATGAGCCCGGTTCGCCTTGTAAAACCGATCCTCCCATTGAACCACCATACCCAAATGCTGGTTGTTGAGTAGCATAATCTTAACCGGTAGGTTTTCGACACGAATCGTGGCTAATTCTTGAACATTCATTATAAAGCTTCCATCACCATCAATATCAACCACTACTGCATCAGGTCTAGCAACAGCCGCCCCGATAGCAGCGGGCAGGCCAAAACCCATCGCCCCTAGCCCGCCCGAGGTCAGCCATTGTCGAGGCTTGTTGTATTTGTAAAACTGGGCCGCCCACATCTGATGCTGCCCGACCCCAGTGCTGATAATCGCGTTGCCGCCTGTTAACTCGTCAAGAACATGAATCGCATACTGTGGAGGAATAGCCTCACCAAATGTCTTGAAACTCAAAGGGTGCTTCACCTTTTGTTCATCTAACTCCTTCCTCCAGTTCGCGAAATCAACATTATTCACCGCGCTTTTTTCCTCCAGAATCTTGTTGAGACCCTGTAACGCCATCTTGATATCGCCACAAACCGACACATGTGGCTGTTTATTCTTCCCAATTTCGGCAGGATCGATATCGATATGAACGATTTTAGCCCTGCTAGCAAAAGCTTCAAGCTTTCCTGTCACACGGTCATCAAACCGAACCCCGAATGCTAGCAACAAATCGCTTTTATCAACCGCGTAATTAGCGTAAACAGTTCCGTGCATTCCAAGCATTTGGAGTGATAGATCACTTGAAGCAGGGAAAGCTCCGAGACCCATCAGAGTACTCGCAACCGGGATGCCCGTAAGCTCGACAAACCGACGCAATTCGTCGCCCGAATTCAAACAACCACCACCCACATACAAAACAGGCCTTTTTGATTCGGAAACTAACCGAATAATCTGCTCTAAGTGACCAACATTTGGGGGTTTTGGTAACCTAGAAAGATAACCCGGTAATCTCATCGGTTCTTCCCAATTTGGTACCACTAATTGTTGCTGTATATCTTTAGGGATATCGATTAAAACCGGGCCGGGTCGACCCGAACTCGCGAGATAAAAAGCTTCCCGGACGATTCTGGGAATATCTTCTACATTTAAAACAAGGTAATTGTGTTTAGTGATAGAGCGCGTTACCTCCACGATCGGGGTTTCCTGAAACGCGTCGGTTCCGATCATTCTCCGGGGGACTTGTCCGGTGATGGCGACCATCGGGACGCTGTCGAGAAGCGCGTCGGCGAGGCCGCTGACGAGATTGGTGGCTCCGGGGCCGGAGGTGGCGATGCAGACGCCGGTGGAGCCGGAGGCGCGTGCGTAGCCCTCGGCGGCGAAGACGCCGCCCTGTTCGTGGCGGGGGAGGACATTGCGGATGATGGTGGAGCGGGTGAGGGCCTGGTGGATCTCCATTGACGCGCCGCCGGGGTAGGCGAAGACGTCGGTGACGCCTTCGCGTTCGAGGGCTTCCACGAGGACGTCGGAGCCTTTTCTCGGCTGATCTGGCGCGTACCGCGACACGAATGTCTCCGGCGGGATCGGAGATCGAGTGGTGGCGGTGGTGGTGGCGGGTTTGGAGTCGGAGAGGACGCTGGAGATGAAAAGACGGTGGCGCTTTTGAGAAACGGAAGGAGGTTGTACGGTGAAACGGGGGAGGAAGGTGGTGCGAGAGGGAGGTGCGGCGGAGGGCGGCGGAGGCTTGGTGGAGATGGAGTGGTGGAGGGGAGCGACGGCCGCCATTGTTCGCTAGGGTTGTTGGAGTGGTGCTGTTTTTTCTCTGGTTAAAATGATGAGAGTGAATGATGGCCAGGAAACATGTGAGCGTATTTTTTTATATATATAAATGGTGTTTTAATAATGTTTTAACGTTTTAATGTTTTATGCACGTATTAATAATTTAATATGTCCTTTTATAAACGAAGGAAACGTATAAGTTTAGGGGCTGTTTGGTTGCCACTGAACCGCCTCTGAATCTGACCGAATCAGAGGTGAGGTTGGTTCAGTGGTGTTTGGTTGACGGTCTGGACGAAGACCATGTCTGACCGAATAGGAGGTCCACCGTCTGACCGAATCAGCGACGGGGAAGTCGATGAACCAGACAGAGGCAGCGAGCTGAGTAAAAAACGGGAGAAAAAGACGAGGGAGGAGGCAGCGAGCTGAGGAAGGAAAATAACGGATGTTATGAGAGCAGAACGATGGCGGCTGTAGCACTCGTACAACGATTAGATCACCACTGTGATGGTCTAAGAATCTGAAACCCTAACAATGAAGTGGTTGCGGGAGACGATGAAACCCCAAACCCTATCTCTACCAAATTTTGTTTTATTGCATCCGGTTATACCAAATGTATTCTTAAGACCAACACATAAAAACTCAACACACCAAAGAAGTATTATTAAGCCCAACACACAAAAGCTCGGGTAAAAGAAAAATAACTATGTTTTTACATATATAAACTAACCATGTTTTTGTTCCCAAACCAATATAGGACAAGGTAAATGAAAGAAAAAAATTGAGATTTGTTTGTTAATTTAGAATCTCATTCAGACGTCCAACCAAACAGGTCTTTACTGGTTTAACACTTACTAGTTCAGAGTCTCTTATTCAATCAGACATCTTACTGGTTCAGTACTTAATAAAACAGACGCTACCAAACAGCCCCAGTCCGTCAAGTTTTGAAAAACCAATAAGTAGACCAAAATGTGTTAAGAAGGACGTGTGGTACAATTGTACTGTACATACCAACCAAAGTAGTCGGCGTGTCGTGTTGCGCGTTACCATGGGATAATACGGATATAGAATAATAGAAAACACTTGTGTTGATAAAGCGTAATGTAAAGAGAACGAAATTGGAAAAGAAAGAAACAATAACAATAAATTATGTTAAAATTAAAAGTATGGTTAAATATAATACTATATAAAGAGTTAGATAACTCTAAGCAATGGGTAGGTAAAACTAAAAAAAAAACAAATTGAAACGCTTAAAGAATGAAATAATAGTAATAAAGGTGTTGTGGCGTGATTAATGCGGATGCACTAAATAGTTGTATTGTTTGTTATAATACTAGGTAATGAAAAACTTAAAAATAATTAAAAAAAATATACTAATGAAGGTGTTGTGCGGGCAAATAAGAAATTAGAAAATACTAAAAGGTATGTTATTATACCAGCGGAACTCCACAAAATTAGAAAAAAAAATAAAGGAAGTGATAAAAGTAAACTAAAATCAAGAAAAACATTAAAAAATGAAAACGGAAAAAAAAAATAGAGAGTGTCATGTGAGAGCTTTAGAGTTGAACATGTGGTAGTTATTGAAAAAACACTACCCGAAAAAAAAAACGAAGTTATGTTTTGTTATAGAGGTAAAATTTGGGAGAGTTTGTGGATTCGGTTCGGTTAAAACCCGAAAAGAAAAACGAAATACCCACCAATTACCTCGACTTGGGAATTTTGTAAATATTATAATTTAATGTATGTGGCTCCATGAGAACAAAACCGCAAACCTATGCTAAAAATACGAGGGACATTCAACTTACAACAACTGTTTTTCTTCTTCTTGATCGAAACAGTTAATCCTGTTAGATCAGGTTTTTTTCCCCTTCAAATCCATTTGCAGCTGATTATAGAGCTTGCCTGTCAGTGGGCGCCCTAAGCATGTGTGAGATGTACAATCGAACAAGGCCTATAATTTTTAAAATTTTGTGTGTGTATATATATATATATATATTATAATATAGTTATTTTTAGGAAAATTGGAATTAAATAATCCAAGTTATTGGGTATTGGCGGATAATAATCCGAGTTCCAATATTGGCCTACAATAATCCCAATTATTTTGGTCTTGGAATTCATTCGGCCGCCGTTAATTTTTCACTAACTCCGCTAGTACTTGCTGACGTGGCAGGTGATGTGACATCATTTTTGCTGATGTGGCAGGTGATGTGGCATCATACTTGCTGACGTGGCATGTACCACGTCAGCATACAACTAACGGAGTTAGTGAAAAATTAACGGCGGCCCAATGAATTCAAAGACCCAAATAATTGGGATTATTGTAGGCCAATATTGGAACTCGGATTACTATCCGCCAATACCCAATAACTTGGATTATTTAATTCCAATTTTCCTTATTTTTAAATAATTATTTTATATTTTAGTAGTTTTAACTAATAAGATAATCTAATTTAAAAAGGATAGCCGAATTACTTACTTAATATTTAGGCATTTAGAGAGCCTAATCTCAAATTAAACTACAATCTTCTTATGTTTATTTCTATAAATTACTTTCTTTTGTCTTATTTAGGAACTTTTCTATTAGTAATTTTTTCGAATGGGTCCATTTTTTTAATTTGAACAGGGCTTTTAAATTCTTAGGGCCGGCCCTGTTGTCTGTAACTAGGCATAAAGCCAGGCCAGCCAACAATTTTCCGTATTATGTTTCTAGATATCACAGTTTCATTTTGAGTTGTGACATCTCTTGTATTGATATCGTCATGCTGTTGGATAGTTTCTCGTATTTAAGTGTTAACGATCAATACGTTAAAACATTCATGAAAATCCATGTTTAGTTTCATGTATGGTGAATAAAAATTGTATGTCATTATTGTCGTTTACACAAATATTATTACTCGCACAACCGAATAACACCCTTACAAAGATGTTTTAGACTCGCATGAAGTTCTTGCAAACAAACAAAGTAAAATATTCATCATACGCGTTGGAACATTCTAATATGCTAATTGACATATCATGTACTTTTGAAGAATCTAAAAACCATTTTTCCATCTATCAGAAATATTCAAAGTTTATTTCAATATCTTCAACTTCAACTATTTGCATGAATAGTTTTCTTTGCATCCAACACGTTTTGAATACATCATCACCATAATACCATATATTAGATTATCAACGAAGTAATCTAATCTTCCACGAAACATTCATTTGTAGCTCCATGATTTCTTTGTAATATATTTCTCGATTTTCACAGCATCTTGAACTTTAGGACGTGACGTTGGTTCAGTAATTAGTTGGTTGCATTTGGGCTTATTTAACAGTTGGTGATCGATGGCATAGATTTGTTGACCGGTGGCGGTGGCTAATTAATGTTTGTGTATTATAGTGATGTGATGATATTGGCATTTTCTAATCGAACCTTTCTATATAAAATGATAAAAGTAATTAGTTCAAAAGATGTAATAGATTATTAAGTTCAAATTGAACTGTTCAATTGAACAACATGGTTATTGCTAGATTCAGCAAACAAGAAACTAACTTTTTTTTTTTTTTTTTAACGGCTAAATCACTACTATACCTTCATTTTACAAGATTTTGACTTGTTCCAAGAACTCGTCGTTTTGTGCTTTCTCCTTCTTATTAATTCGCCAACACCTTGGCCTTTTCTTTCAGCCGGCCTAGGTATCACGTCCTCATCCTCGTCCTCCTCCTCCAACTCGACTGCGTTGTCGTTAAGGTTTACTTGACAACGTCTAGTTGATGCCTAACCCATTGGACTATCCATTTCCGTTAACGATCATTTTTTTGGACGAACTTCTCGGACCACCCTTAAGTATATCTTCAA
This sequence comes from Deinandra increscens subsp. villosa, assembly GCA_039602395.1. Classification (NCBI taxonomy): domain Eukaryota; kingdom Viridiplantae; phylum Streptophyta; class Magnoliopsida; order Asterales; family Asteraceae; genus Deinandra; species Deinandra increscens. Next base: position 3,716,599 of record JBCNJP010000015.1, on the reverse strand, counting down.
ATTTGGGTTATCTTTTCATAATTTTCCAATTTTCAACGGATGTGCGGTATTGTTATGGTCGTCTTTGTATCGACGATGCAAATGCTCAACAAGTCTGCTTCGCTTGCACCGTTTTGATGGTTTCGTTGGACTCCCGCTATTATGCTGGCAACCTTCCTTTTGATTTTGGTCCACTTGCCATTAAGTTTATTATCATTGTTACGGTATACTTCTCGCTCCATATAAAAGTGAAATTTCTTAGTAACTTGATCCCAAAATGGCCCTCTCGCTTGAGAGTTGTCTACAAAAAAATAATTAGAAAAATATAATATTAAATTATACAAATATATAAAATATTAATAATAAAAAAGTAATTATAAAGAGTATATATAAAAATATTTACCAACTACCGGGTCCTCGGATATGTAAATGTATGCTTTGACCAAATTAAGTTCTTCGCTCGTGTCCCATCTTTGTTGTTTAGGAACCCTTGACGAAGACCCTTCAACGGGTTATTTTCCCCTACGTCTTCCTTTTTTAACCGGTTCTTGCGCTTCCGGTATGGTTTCGATATCGTCATCCTCTTTGGTTTGAGTTTCAGGTTGGAGATGTGGGAGGACATGCAATGGATATTGAGACGGTTGAATATGCCCCCATTTTGACATAGTTGGGTGGAAATGGGTTCGGTTGACCCACATAAGTTAGCATGTTTCTTGGATTTACGTTGTTTGGGTTATTGAGGTTTATGGTTGTTAGAGAATATTAAAAAATATAAGTAGAATGGAAGAAGAGTAAGGGGCTGTTTGGTTGGAGCTATATAGCTTCTTAAGGGGGAAAATGTCTTTTTGAAAAATGTCTTAATCGGAAAGACTGTTTGGTTGAGGCAAAAATGTCTTAATCGGAAAGACATTTTTAACTTAATCCTTCAGCCCCAAAAATCCTCCTTAAGCATCCAGAAGCCCTAAAATAAAAAAAAAGAACGGGGCTGTGTTCTCCTCCCGACGCGAAAAACTCCACGACGCCCCTGCTTCCTTCCGCCTCCGCCGGCGCGCCGCTGCCTCCGGCGGCTCCCTCGGTCCCTCCTCCTCCTCCGACAGTCCTCCGTCGCATCCTCCCCCTCCGCCGGATTCCTCATCTGCGCCGCCCCCCTTCTCACAAAAGGTAAACCCTAATTTTTTTTTTAACTTAAATTTCGTTTGATTATCTATGTGTTTGATTATATCATTGCTTTTGTATGGACTATATCACTGATTTGCTACACATGAATGTGTTTATGTTTGAATTTTGTTAGAGAGCCCTATTTAGGGTTCATACAAAAGATGAATATGTGTAGGTTAAGGCTGTTTTTTTGATGTTTTTTTTGTATGTGTTAGAAAAGCTTATCTTTTTATAAATATGATACCAAAAAGCTTGGTCTATAATGGTGAAAATTGCATGATCTTGCTCAAACAGATAATTAAAAAATAGTTATTTTATACAGTTATTCAGATATCAAACAAACAGCACATAATGATTCAGCACCTTAATGATTCAGCACTTCTTTACCATACAGACAGCTTATTCATTCAGTACCAAATGAAACAGACGAACCAAACAGCCCCTAAGTTGGCATTTTCATGGGGTTAGGTTGTTTGGGATTTGGGTATTGGGGTTCATGGTTGTTAGAGAAGATCAAAAGATAAGTAGAATGGAAGAGGTTAGTGGTTGTTAGAGAATATTAAAAAAAAAAGTAGAATGGAAGAAGAATAGAAGAAAGGTGTAAAAAAAATAGGTAAAAGTTAGTTTAAATATTTAAATAGAAGAAATAATGGTTATATTTTTCAAAAAAAACATCAAATGGTCGAAATTATGACCGTTCAATGGTTATATGCCCCCAAATTTTCACCTTTCACGTCCGTACATATTCCCATGGTTGACATGCGCAACCCACCCATGCAAAACCGAGACTGTGAGGTTAGTGGTTGTTAGAGAATATTAAAAAAAATAAGTAGAATGGAAGAAGAATAGAAGAAAGGTGTAAAAAAATAGGTAAAAGTTAGTTTAAATATTTAAATAGAAGAAATAATGGTTATATTTTTCTAAAAAAAATCAAATGGTCGAAATTATGACCGTTCAATGGTCATATGCCCCCAAATTTTCACCTTTCACGCCCGTATATATTCCTATGGTTAACATGCACAACCCACCCATGCAAAACCGAGACTGTGTTTCACGTCATGGGCTTACGTGAGTGGGACACACATATTGATTTAGCGCAGATATACCACGTGATCTTAATGTTTGTTAATGGAAATGATAGAGACTATGTCAAACTTTAAACATAAGGAATGATCCATGTAATTTTCAAAGGTTAGAGACGTTGGTATAAACTTAAAAGACAAAAACTATAATTTACCCATAAGTTCATCGAAACAAATGAACAACTTGTATTTAGGTTATTCTTAAAAAAAATCCAGGCTAATTGTCGTTAAAATAAATCCTAAAAATTTATTATAATATACACATATATACTGCCAAAGTAAAAAATAGAAAATTATTATTAGTTATTGAGGACATAACTTTTCTCTAACTTAGAATGCAAATAGTTATAGAATATGATGGGATACACAACTGATTATTAAGGGCATGAGGTATACTCATGTTAAGTTAACATGTTAACTTTGCCACATAGGCGCCACGTCACCTTTAACTTAACACCAAAATAGTTAACATGAATGGGGTATACTCATGTTAAGTTAACATGTTAAACAATATTTTATTAGTTTTTTTTTTTAATTTCGCTTTAATTTAAAGGGTGATAATTATTTTAATATTTTTTTTTGTTTTTTTTTTCGAAAATTGTAAAACAACTTAAAAAAAAGTAACACAAATACTAGAAAAAAAATACTACAAATACTAGATCATTAAAAATTTAAAAACCTACAAATTACCCAAAAAAAAATACTACAAATACATCAAAGTGATCGTTCGTAAATGTCATCGATCAAGTCCGCCTTCAACTGGTTGTGGATGTCTCGATTAAATATTTCTTGACGAATGGCTCTTTTTTGGTCCTCCTCGATTTCATCGGAAGAGTCGTTTGAGGATAACAAATCCATAATCTTCAAATTGTTGTTGATGTTTGAGAGGATTTGGAGAGGAGTATGTGTGATATGTGTGTGTTAGTATGTGTATATATTAAGTGAGAATTAAATTAGAAAAAAAAAATTTTTTTTTTTAAAAATCCAACGGATAGTCTCCAACGGTCAGAAATGTGACCGTTTTAAAAACTCAGCGCCCGTTAACATGTTAACGCCTCAACATAGCGCCGCCGATTAAATATGGGGGGACGGTGTTTGGCGCCGTTGGCGCCGCCAAAAGCATAATATGGCGCCTTCGGCGCCTGTATACCCGATGCTTTAATGGACTTCATTTGAGTTCTTCTTCATAGGAGGCCCACAAAAAGAGTTTAAATTAAACAAAGACGAATAAATCATTAATACCCAAAATATAATGAGTTTATGTAAGACTAAAAGACCGAAGTATAAATTTTGTCATTAAATTTTGTAATTAAGTTTGTATAGATTTTACGAAATGTTCTTAAATTAAGATTATAACACTGAATTTTGTTTATCTTGTTTATTAAGAAAAGATGGTGTAACCCTAGTTTAGTCTCTCTATCTATACTTTATAACAGTGACGGATCTAGATTTATTTAATGAGCGGAGACAAAAATGACTTGGCTCAAATCAAATCGAGTTACAATGTTTGGTTATAACAACTCTGATTAAAAAGAGTCGAAGAAAACTTGCGATAGATTTATAACATCTTGTGATCAAACTCAAACATGTGTAAGAAAAATAAGTATAAATCAACTATGTAATGCAACAATTGAAAAAACAAAGTACTTATCTACTCAATTCAATTTATTATAATTAAGTTTTTAATTTGTTATAATTTATATCTAGCATAGTAATATAACATACTAACTTTAGGTACGTTATCTAAAAATCAAATCAAACTTAAATATTTACTATGTAACTTTATTTTAATTTTTTAAGGCAAGAAACTTATATTAATCACTAAACAAAAAGCACAAACTCTAGCAAAGTACTAGAAAATTTCAACCTTTAAATTTTAATGTTGAATGTTTCTTAAATTAGTGGTTATCAAATGCAATGTTGTTGAAATTTCTAAAATTGCGGTTATCAAATCTACTATGTGACAACTTGGCCATCCCTAGTTCCCAATTCATTTCAACCTTTTTTTTTTCCTCTCTCTTCTAGTTATTGTTCATCTTCTTCATCTTCATAGTCATTCTCCATTAAAGCTTCTTCAATTTTATTTTCATAAAGCTCAAAATAATCACCACTCTTCGGTTTCATGGACGCATTTTAGTGATGCCAGGGGAGCTCCCACCCACCACCCCCCCCCCCCCCCCCCAAATTTGTTATTAAAAATTTGAACCATACACAAATTTTATAGTTAATCAAGGGACTTGTTAGAAACTTTAAATAAATACACGGTGATCATAACTAATAGTGGAAGTAATGGTTTTCTATAAGTTTAAAAACTCTTTTTAATAATTCAATATCCCTGAAAAAGCCTTCTTTGACCGGAATCTAAGCCCAAAAAAACAAACACGTTTTATTCTTCTCATCTTCTATGACTTTACGCGACCAGAGAAAACCAACAACCAAGAGTGAAGAGCCTTCACGTTTTCAATTTCGACCAAGAATCAAAGCAACCAAGATTTGAATTGCATCTCTTGTTTAAATTTTCACATCTTTTTCATCTTCTGTTTAAATTTTCACCATCGTTGATACTTGATTCATGAGACTGGGGTTTTAAAATTTAAATTTTGGGAGTAATTACTAATTAAGTAGTTTCTATGATATTTGATGTTTAATTTTATGATACTAATTGTAGGGCTATCTTGTTTCTTGTCACGAATGGTCAAATGCTAATGAAAATCAAGAATCGTAGAACTTGTTTGGGGGTAATTACTATTTAAGTGATTTAGGGTTCTTGAATTTATTTTAAGTTCATAAATTGTTCAATTGATTGTGGTAATTGATTCTATTTTATTTGATATCATGGGAAATCCGAAAATCATTTTGTGTTCTATGCACAAAATCGATCCACAACTTATGCAGATTAGGCTTGATTTCTTGAATTCTTGATGTGTTCGGAACGACTCTAAAAATTACTATTAAAACCTAGACCTAAACCTAGACCTAGACACACCTAATTTGACCAAAAATACCTAACTAAACCGAACCCTAAGGCAAGTGTACCTGTCAGATTGTAGCTAAGCTAAGGTAAGACCGGGAATATCGAACCTAGGACACTACGAAAACAAGAATTAACCTAGACATAAGAAATGGAAATACTGAGAAATTTGGGTTTTTGATTTGAGCTTTAGGAAATAATTTAACTAACTAAACTAACTCAGCCACCAAACGAAAGCAGGAAAACTTTGGGAAATTCAGAACAGAGAAGAGTATCACCTAGACCAGAAATCCTACTTAATACCTACAACCTTACTCAGTTTCGATCAATCTGATGGCGACTAGTTCACCTTTTAAGTCCTTCCTAGTTAACACTTCTAACGCCCGAACAGGAGTTCACAAGTCATTCCTACCTCAACTAAACCTAGCCACCCTCGAACCTAATCTAAGGCACCCTAGACTAGCAGGAGCTACCGATAACTACCATGACCGACACGGAATACCAAGCTAATCAAAACCCTAGGACACATCCTTTTGAGACAATTCAACCCTAGAACTTTAACCAACCCAACTACCCGATAATTCTTTACCTTTTGAGTCTCACAAGAGGGAGCACATTGCAACAAATCATCAACCAACTATCAATGCAATAGTTCCAGAAAACCCTAAACTACTCTATCGCAATTAACCCTAAAGTCAACTACTTTAGATAATCTACCTAAACCAAAAGACATTCGCGGGTAGATCAAACATCAATAATCAGTAAACAATCTATTCTCAACACACACAAGCATCAACCATGGCAATTACTGGAATTTAATAAAAGTATTACATCAATCAATTAACCGAAAACTGAGTAAAGTTGCAAATACTAAATAGTCATTCAATTAGGTCTAGGCGATACTAAACGCCTAGCCTACTATCATGTTCAATGCAGAAAACACAATAAAAATCATGTCTTTAACAGAAAGCGTAACTGAGTCTAGAGTTTAAACAAGAAATAAGGAAAACCGGATGAATCGATGATGATTGAATGATTGATTCTTGATCCCCTGATGATTCTCCTCGTTCCCAGCTCTCTCTGGTCTCTAAAAATCGCCTCTGGTTCGTCCTCTGCCGTCTGGAAGTCGAGATATCTCGAACTCCAACCCTAACATCGAATTTATGTCAATTAAGCAAAGTTCCCGGATTCTGGGCTTCTACGCGTATCGCCTACATAGATGAATTCCCCAGGCGATACGCCTGGGGCTTATTACACGACAAAATAGTCGGGCGAAACCGCCTTTGACTTTTGTTGACTGCCAGCTTCGCGCGTATCGCGTACCAACCATCAAATCCCAGGCGATACGCCTGAGAACTCTATTTCAGCACTTTTCCTTCTTTTCTTCTTGACTTCTAACTTTCTCTCGTGGCCTCGGGAATTGACTAACACGTGCAAAACTTGTGAAAACATAAATAAAAGACTCAAGGACCAAACTTTACTAAAAACAATTAAAACTAAAGACAAACCGACTCAAATAGACTCAAATAGCTATATAAAAGACCCCGGAAATGAGATGTGTTTGCAACACATCAATTCTTGTTATGCATTTAAATATTCGATTCTTCATTGTTTTCTTGTACTCTTTTTGACTACATTATTTGTTTTGATTGAATTTGATTTTTGAAGGGTTGAATTCTCGAGCAATCAAAAATTTGAATTCTTCAAGCAAATATAAGATTACGTATTTTTGTAGAACTTGAAATTAATTATTGACTATTTCACTATTTGAGTATTTTCTTAAATGAAATATTTATTGTTGTTTATTAATTGTTTAAAAAATGAGTTGCAATATAATAATACGTTAGTAAAAAAAAAATACTAATGTTTATAAATTAGTTTTGATATATGAGTTGCAATATGGTAATAGGTTAGTAATGTTTTATGGTGCAATTATCTTAGTACGTTATTTTTACACATATAAAGATGATCAATGAACTACATATTAAACTATTAAAACCCGACCGACCCAAATAATTTGATATCATCTCGTTAGAAATCCAAACACCGAAAAAGCGAAGACTCCCATAGGAAATAATTTCGGCCCCTCCCCTCCTACTTAAAGGTTCAAGACCCGACATTGTTTGGTTTCCTTATCTATATCTCTCTTTCTTCCACTTTTTTCTAAAGGGGCGTCCCAAGTATTTACGAAAGGGACCTACTAAAAAAAGATTGAATTTGTTCTTATGCTCGTATGAATCCCAGTGGGTGCCTCATCATTATATTTTTGTATATATATTAAAGTTCTAAATTGACCAATTTCAAAGGTGTAATTCTAGTTCTTAATCGGTTTGCGGCTGTGTACTCTCCACGACTACAAGAGAGAAGGATTATGATGTGTATATCAATCGTGTAATCAAATGACTAAAGAAAATAAGATGTCAGAGAGAAATTAAGAAAGAAACTTAAAACTTTTTATAACGAAAATCATGGCTAACATTTCTCCACTAACTACTAATGGAGATCATCCCACTCTCTTCCTTAACTAAAGGAATACAAAAACATGTAAACATAAAATAAGAAAACTAATAAACTCTAATTTGTAAAAGAGCTGCTAAACGTGGAAGTTGCATGGATACGTGAAGTGGTGACAGTGACGTGGCAACGTACATATCATATTAGAGGCGTACATATATTCACTTTTGCGAATTGGAGGCGTGTATATATTTAGCTTTGCGAATTGGAGGCGTGTATATATTTACCTTTGCTTATTATTATTGTTATTGTGTGTATTTTGGGTTGCCATTTGCCAAAATTCTTTGCCGACATATTGTAACGGACCTAGATGAACGAGAGTCTGGATTTTATTAATTTGTTCATTGTTGATTACATTATCCATGGCTTATATTTTGATTTTCTTGGCTATCACTTTCGTCCTAACAGAATATTTGACAACGTTGGTTGCTTTAATTATTCAAGTTCGGTATATATTACCGTCTTGTTTTTAGTTGGTTGAATTTTTTATTGTGTATTTTACTCGGTTATACTTCTCTGTTATAATCTTTGTTGTAAAAGCCGATTAAATCTACGGTTAAGTTCTTACGGCCTAATCCGTGGCCTAATCCGTAGTAGTGTATCGATTTATGTAGTACTAATCAATTCCTCGGGTCAGTTGCGTACACAATTCATCTATCTAAAATTAATTATATGATGTTAATATAGGGAAAATTACTACGATAGACCATTTGACATTTTTGACTTTCAGTTTTACAAATTTAGCATTTGAATATAACTGCCATGGTGATAAAATTCTTAAAATTTATCTCCCAGACAATATATTTTAAAATCCGCTTTGAACTGAACGGTTGAACCGCGACCGAAGGCTAAACCAGTTCAAGTGTGTCCAGTTTAGTTTAATTCCGAGTTAATTTTTTTTTGCCCGGTGGTTTTTACGGCCGAAACCGAACCGTTAATTGAACCAGTTTTTAAAACTTAAGTCACACACACTCACTCTAAAAGCTAAAAAAGAAATTAGGGTTATCGACTATTCGCGCATTGTGAGTTCCCCTCGTCGATACAATTCAAAATGAGTTTTCTACATAAAGTACTTTTAGTCAATATGACAGAAAAAAAAGTTTAATAAAAGCTTAAAACAAAATCCTTATAGTTGATTAAAACTTATATTGACATTTTTTTATAATTGTAATTTGTATAAGTTTTATTAAAGTCTTTTTTTCTTGACATTTTTCGTGTTTAAAAGTTTATAAATTATATATTATAAATTTACACTTTTGAATATTCAATTCGTTTCGACCTTCCAAGTCAAGCTGGGTCAACTGATTAAACATTTTCTTTATACAAGTTTAGTCTGGTTTAAAAACCTAGTTTTAAAACATTACTCCCACATTCAGATAGTGCTTTTTGAATATTTTCAAATTTATTAAGTTATTTTAAAATTTTTGTATGATTTTATTTTTGAAATTTAATATAAAAAGATAAAGCTTAAGTTTCTAGTTTCATTTTTTATTTTTTATTTTATTATTTCATTTAGTTCCTTGTTAAAATGCCAGCTTTAATTATTTTTTATGTTTAGTTCATTGTTAAGAATTGTATTTTTTAATAAAATATATAAAAGCTTTAAAAATTTAACTTTTATATTTTATTTAAGTAAACTTAACTTTTTTATTTTTTCTAAAAAAAACTGTTATTTTAAAACTATTGAACGAAACTCAACTAAAATAATTAAAAAAAAACTTAACTTGGAAAAAAATTGTTTATCGTTCACATTTAAAGGAACTTTTTTTTTTCAAAAAGCAAAAACACTTTTTTTTAACTTTTTAATGGACATCGTAAAAAATTGTAATTTTATTATTTTTATTTCAGTTCTTTATTTAAATAAATGTAGTTTGTTTTAAGTTTCATCAAAAGCTTGTATCCAATTAAATTTTAACGGAAATTCACAAAATAAGTAAAGTTCTAATTTTAATAGTTCATTTTAGTTACTGTTATTATTTTCATAATAACTTATATTTTTTTAATAGTTCAATTATTATATATTTTCATGGACGCAAGAACTAAATAGATACAAAAAGATTTAAAATATAATATTCTATATTTTTTAGACACATATATATCTTTCATTGTAACTAAAAGATTATACTTGCTGAAATATTTTTAATAATTGGATTATTTTAGTCTATTTTAATTTTTACATGTTAAAAGGTTATATTTTCTATAAAAAATTTATCAAACTTGTACCTACAATGTATGATTTGATATAATATCATCACGTTAGCGATAATTTTCCTTTCAATATGTAGTTAATAATATAGTCTAACCACTATGACTTGTCCTAGTATTTTTTGACGATGAGAGGAGACTTCGGACTGAGATTTCACAAGTTCGATTTCTTAGCTATCAAGTTTTATCGTCCGGCCGCTTACGGATGTAGATTTTTCTTAGAATGAGCTCATCAATTGATGTAAATACTCTCTGAATTTTCTGGAAGATTCGTTCACCGTTTAAATTTTTTTAATAATATAGTCAAAGTTATTGCAACCACTTTGTGACCTTCATAAGACTCACAATTATACGTAAAGATATATCTTTACGTACTCAAATGTCTTATTTAATAATATTTCATAATAAGTAGTCTTTATATTTTAGTTTTTCGGTCTTATTTAATAATATTTCGTAATCACTAGTCTTTATATTTTAGTTTCGGTTCAATTTACATTGTTTCAACAACACCTTCAAGTGGAACAAAAGCTCACATTATTCATTGGCAAAATATCACACTAATTTTCACTATAAAAACTTCAAGTGGGACATAATTTTCCAAAAGTTGAATATATAAAAGTTATAAAACCCTCATATTATTCACTGGAAAAAGCAATTGATTCAACTCGAACAACTCAATTGCGATTATTTCCGAAACTTGTTTACTATTTTGAAGATTGTGATCCTGTATGGAAAGATCGGTATATAAGAAATAAGACGATTGCGATGTTATGACAGTATGACACTACAAGAAACTAAAATTATGACAAAAAGATCGGTCTTGTAATTTGCTACCGGTGGACCTGACATGTGGTTAAGAATTAAACTTATCATTTGATCTTCATAAACCGATAGTGTAGTCAACAGTGGCGAAGCTTGAAAAAACTAGTGGGGGTCGGGATCTATATAAAAAAATTTCACAACTAATATGGGGGGTCGAAATCGGAGTATATCGAAATTTTCTACACGAAAATTATATACTCGTTACATCGCAAAAAAAAAATCGGGGGTCGGACGCCCCCCCCCCCCCCCCGCCCCTTATATCCTTCGCCACTGGTAGTCAAGACATTTTGATATTATAATATAAAAAAAAGTTGTCATATTTAGGTTATGTTAATCACAAAACACAATCAATTTATGTGAGAGAGATATAATGTAACTGTTTATATTCGTACTATATTAAATCTCATCTCACATCATCTTTAAAGATCGTCCATTAATATTTTCGACAACTAATTGTTTTAGGGTTGTTACAAAAAGCTTCCACCTAGGCCCCTACATGGTGGTTTGTTGGACGTCCTTCGCTTAAGATTGTCATAAATAGACCCTACTTTTAAACATCCATCTGATACTTTGTCGAACCATTCTTGGCTTTCTATTTGACCAGATGATTGGTGCGATATCAGATATACTAATGTAGAAAAATAAGCATCCCACATAAATTACGATTAACGTGTTATCTTATTTAATCGACGTGATATGTTTTTTTTAGAAAAAATAAATAATTAACTATGTCATACGCTCTATGGTCCTCTTTCTAAATCTATATATTTTGTCGCCTATAAAATTTAATCATCACGTTAAGACACTTAGAAAATTATATCATTTTTCAACCGCTACGCTAGAATCCCTACAATAACGTTAACTAAATATGTGGATTAGTGTACATGTGATGAAAAGAATTGCATCTAGTAGCATCCCTTTATTATTATATTTATTACGATCTATTTAAATAACACTTGAGGAACTCAATCATTGACAGGATTGGATATTTAAAGCTTAGGTTCGCATATGTGGAATTTGTGGTACATCTAACCATATATTTGTAATATTATATATTGATTTCGGCTTGTGTAAAATGTTCTTTTTCTTTTACTTGGATATATTTTTATTACGTTACATACATTGATAAAGAAAATATATATGAAGATTAGTCTTTAAATAAAATATAAATAACCGCAGTAAGAAGAGACATTAATAATAACCTATGATATATATGCTCGTCTATAATAACATTTTAAAACTACAACTATAAACTTAACGTGACGATATATGTTTTGTTGAGTAGTATACAAAGCTACCATCCAAGTGCTATATAAACTTTTGCTATTATATCACCTAGCTAGGTTTTTACCCTGCCGCATATTGCGGGAAAACCACGGTTATACAAAAGTGTAAAATAAAATAACGTGTTTTTTATTCCTTTAAGCTATTGAATAAAAATTTGTATTCAACTTGATTTTTTGTTAAAATTATATAAAAAAAGTTAAGAATAAAAGTAAAACAAAAGACGAATAAAAATGTAAAAGTAATAAAAATGAAAATAAAAATGAAAAACAATAATAAATTTAAATAACAACTAAAGTGACAAATAAAAAAATAAAAAATAATAAAAGTAAAATAGAAAATGAAATAAACGAAAATATAAAAGTTAAAATATTTAATAAAAAAAATTATTAAAAAATATAAAATTGAAATTAAAGAAATAAGAATTTTAAAAAATTAAAAATACAAATATAAAACAGATATATTAGTTTTAAATGAAAATGTTGATAAAATTATATTCGATTACTAACCAAACATGACGATGAAATTGTAATGATCTGTTTCATTTCTTTGACCATTTAGTTTTCTCATTTATTTCATTATCTCATACTAAACTTACCCTAAAATTTGTTAAGATTAGAATGAGAATAGTTCAAATCTCTTAAATAGAAGATAAGTTTAGTAATAGTCATGAAGATAAAATAACTCTTAAAAAACAAGCAAATTTTCATTACAAAAAGTGTAGAATCGGTGAAAACAAAGTCTCTCTATATACATATACATGTTGTGTCATATATATCGGACTTTGTATCAATATTCAAGTTAGGGGTGACAATTCTCGACATGAATAGAAACACGATCCGAACATGACACGAAAATAATCAGGTTCTAGGTTGACCAGTATAACCCGAACGAGTCGTGTTCAGGTTGACCCATTTACAAAACGGGTCATGTTCGGGTTGACCCGTTTAAAAAATGGGTTGACCCGAGAACCCGTTTTAATTTCAAATAAAAAAAATTTATAATTAATTTGTTTCTATAAACTAGCTCCCATTATAATATTTATTAAGTCATATCCTTTATCATAAATAAAATTTAACATTTTTTTTCTTTTTTAAAGAGTCTCTCCAATTTTCATCTAATTATCTCTTTGTCATTAATAAATTTATTCGTTATTAAATCTTGCTTATCCGCTTATCTCTTTGCCCCTAATAAACGGAACCAACAATTTAGAACGTTCTATAGATAAGTATGTGAACTATACAACAAAAGAAAGTGGATAATATATGATTTCTACAAATAATAAGGTGACAGAAATAAGAAGTTCAAAGTTTAGTCAAGAAATAAATTATTAATAAATTTCACTTTACACTTTAATAATTTAGATAAACGAGTCAAACAGGTCATATTCGGGTTACCCGAATTTATGTGTGTTCGGTTAGGGTTGAAAATTTTGACCCGAATAAATATATGGCTCAGGTTAGGGTTGTTAATCTGCACCCGTCAACCCATCAACCCGCCAACCAACCAACCCGTCAACCCGACACAATTGTCACCCCTAATTCAAGTCCATGTGAGCCAACACCGTTAACCCAAACAGTTAGTAACGCTTCAGTTTGGCTCGTTTTAATTTTCAAAGTTTGGTTTCGATTTTCAATAATCAAACACTGTTGTTAACAATTTTACTCACGGTTTGACCTAAAAATCGAACCGTAATCACTCCTATATTGGCGAGTCCTCAAACATGCCTAGGTGATCAAGGCAATACAGTGAATGCCATAATTCATAAAGCTTCTTTGATTTTATGCAAATCTTCTATGCTTCATAATAAATAAAGCACTCATCACATACATTCAGAACACTTTAACAAACTTAGATAATATACTCAAAAGTGAAAACAGTTGTAAGCCCAGGCATCACATGGTTAACAAACACAAATGCAGAATTACCAGCAGTTCCAAATTCCAATCACAAATTCAAAACACAACACTCAAAGAAGAAAATCACCATCCTCTTTTCCCATCTTTTGAAAGCCCACTTTCACCAACAGGCTCAGATGAAGATGCCTTTAATGCAAGAACCACATTCGTTTTCCGCCTCTGAAAATGTGACATTGTTCTTGGACTCGTCGGGTACGTCCCAGAAGAAAGCGGGACGGCAAGATAATACCTGTGACAGTTGAAACACACCATCTCCTTGTTAATTCTATCATTAGCATACTGGAACTTAAACTGACATCTAGGACACATGGTCCAAAATTCTCCAGTCAAATTGCAAAAAGCTTCTGATAGAATCTGAAGGGCTCCTTCAGCACCAATAACATTATTTTTACCACACTTAACATCCTCATATAAATTATAGTACTTTTCACATATTTTCTCTAGTGTAGCCGGATTTTCCAGCCCGAAAACCGCGTGCCAATCAGGTTGACCGTTGACTACTTTCTGTCGAGAGAGATAAATGTCGATAGTCGTGATAAATAGGGATATAAATTCGAGACCCGGAAACAAATCTTTTGCTTGTTGGGCAAGTTTCTTCGCCTCAACGTAATCTTTTTCTGCAAACTTTCTCTCTGCTAGTTCCTTGGTCAATTGAGCTCTTTCATGGTAACAATCCATGATTTGCTGACATGGCATATGTAAATATATTAGAATTCACAAATAACTAATCCTATCACCAAATTCTGCAAAGATCTAAAGAGTATAATCAATTGCATTAACATCAAGATGGCAAATGCAAATGGAAAATATGACTAAAAATTAAAATACAAATTTTATAGTAAAATAAAACAAAAGCCATTTTAAGACAATTCAAAATAACAAAACTTTGTATAGATATAGAGACATTGATGAATTAGTGGATCACCTGAAATCTTCAATATGCAGTAGCTAAAGTGAGAATTCTTCTATTTGCTTTGTTTTTTCCCTTTCATTAGCTCCCTTTTATCTACAGAAAAAATACAAATGGCCATGGCAATACTAAGAACCAAGTAACAAAAAATGTGACCATTTACTTGTCTTTACCTCAATTACTTTTTGGACACAACAGCTAAGATGTTAGTCGCTATTAGTTATGGTTCATGATCCTGTTAATTCTTTTCCTAAACTGGTTAAAGGACAAAATTTATTCCACAGTTTGATGATGCAATTTTTAAAGTTTTTCTAATTTCCTAAAAGATTTAGTGTAGCATGAAATGAATGCTGTTTTCCCATTCCTTTTTACCTTAATTTGCTAAAAAAGTAGGCCCTGAAACATGTTTTTTTTTTTCTTCATAACTGTTAATGACTCGCACTTTACTTACCTTAGTAAGCCGAATGGTAATTTTTTGAATCTGTGTACCTGTGAAAACCACCTAATCTGCTTAATGTCACATGTATGTTCATGCATCAGTAGTCAAAGTCAAATGACATACAAAATTTGTCTTTCTTTTAAGTTAAGGAGTGTGTAAATCTTTTCTAATGAAAACTTTCGCAATATAAATACCTCCTTTTCTTATGCTTAACACAAAATGTGAATCAGTTCATGACAATAAACTTGTCATTTAGTAATTGTTAAAAGTAAATTTTTAAAAAGAAACAAACATTCCTAGCAAAATCCCACTCAAACCAGGCTTCTATACATTCTAGCTCATCAAGGGGATGCACATAGAATCAATAACATCGATTAACATTAACACTAACATACATATAAATAGTAGCTGATAAGCTACCATTTATAATGGAACGCTATAAACGTTTGCAACTGTCCTATTAACTTTTAGTATCCTTTTTAGCAGCCTATATATTTAATGAAAGGCGGTGCATATATATAGTATGGCGTTAGATCATCTCATTCGATCTATTGATACAAAGATGAATCTACACTTCAACACAAAAATGTCTACCAAAGTTATTGACTTATTGTATACAAGAAGCAAGCTTGCTTTGCCTTCTAGAAATTGAGAATTTTTAACAAAGTCATTGTTTTCTATGAGGACCAGTCAAGTCAAGATATATCAACAGTCATGTGTGCATTTGTAGAGAAAGCATATGCAAAATGATGATCAATTTTGTGGGGAAGAGGTATATAAACGAACCAGATGAGAAATTGAAAATCTTTCTCAACCATGATCAGTTGAAAAGTCTTGTTATGTATGTTATGTAATGGGTCATCTGGGGTGAACTCAACTAGCCAGGAGACAAATTCCTGCATAAGGCCCAACCACCAAGACTGTTGCACCGGTCTAGTTGGTTCGCCATTCCAGTTCTCCATTCTGCAGAAGAAAAAAATGGACTTTCATCGAGCAAATCTTGATAAAAAAAAAAAAAAAAACAAAGTAACTATATGGTAAACTACACTCACAATAACATATTATAAACAAACAATTTGTTGGTAACCCTATAATTTGCATAAAGCAGCTGGTTGTACTAGCGGATGAGATTACGAGATTAAAAATTGTAAGACAGTATGAAATTGGGGAAAATGAACAAGATATGGCATTAATTTCCACATGTCTGAATCAAATTGACGTAGCTTCATCTTCTGCCATAAAAAATCTTCAATTATCAGCAACATAGCCTGAAGTTAGGCAAATTCGACGAATATTTTCAAGGCTTCCATAAACCTGAAGAAGCAGAACTGGAAGAGTCTATGCATCTTTAGATCTTAAATGCACAGTAGAACAGGTAATCAAAATGACAAGATATCTTAAACCCTATAACTCTCCATACGTTGTTCCTGATTAATGTCTTCCATAGAGTGATCAGTGACTTTGATATATTTAGAAACCCTGAAACAGATTCACACAGCATAGAGATGAATCATCCAGGGATAAATAGAAGATATTGTATGCTTCAAGATCATCCTCAACGCTACCAGATGAAAGTCCACGTATTCATGACCAGCTTTCTCTCCTTGTTCTCCTCTTACAAAAACTAGTCCTTTCAAGAAAAAGAAACAAAGGTTCAGTAACCACCCCAACCACGTTAAAAACCAGAATTGAAAAAGGTTATCATAAAAACGGTTAGAGTTGCCAACGTGGACTAGGACTATTGCCTCTTAATTGGAGGTTGAAGATTCGAATCTTGACATGAAGGGTTTAATTGTAATATTTGGAGTAGATTAGGACTAGTATAGTTCGCCGTTAAAAAAACGGTTGTTGAGAAAAACAAAGGGTTGGGCCGGCTTTGGAACGAGTTTGGAACAGGAACCAGTTTGCCATCAGATGTTAGAACAAATTTTAAGGAAAAATCACCAAAAACAGCCACGTTGACTTTAGAAAAAGGCAAATTGTCATATCCACTCAACATTAAGGGGGATTGTAATGGTTGAGCCGCATAACACAGCCTGCTGATGTGGCGGAGAAGTCCTGCGCAGCTACACCAGGCCGGTCAAGATAGGGTCTAGATAAGGTTGAATGAAATTGAAATGGCAGTTACAAAAAATAATATATAAGAAGTTATATTTGTAAGCTTGGTTTAGGTCAAAAGTTTATGCTTTCAGACATAAACGAACATCTATCCGCATGAGCTGTAATTTCAGTCTTTAAATCGTAACTGTGAAAAAAGGTTATTAAATTAGAATATTGTGTGGGCTCTAAATCAGGATATAAAAAGCAGGGTAATACAGCATGGTTGGTTGAGAATGGCAGCAAAAAAGTGTGTTAGTTGTAGGGGAAATATTAGGCGTACCTGCTGAAGGAAGAATATTTCTCTTGGCATCTGAGTGCAGAGAAAGAGCAGGTGCTGCTGTTTCTTTTGATGAGGTTTGAGGTGTTACGGATAAGGAAGGCAGTATCATCTGACTGACAGAGTGCAAGAAATGTGAAACCTTGAATTGAGATGGTGTTAGTAGAAAGAAGGAAGGACAAGTTCTTGTAAAGTAAATATACCTACAGGTGTTTGAAGAAATTAAATGTGCCATGAGACGTGCAGGCCCATTGAGCACCGCTTGGCTGAATTGTTCGGAAACAGACCGGACATTTGGTGATGAACCAGGTTTCATCTTTTGTGAAGGTGGTGATTGAAGCATCACAGACGAATGTGTGACCCTGAAATACACAAGAGGATTTTAAATATAGGTTGATTGGGAAAAAAGAAGAAAAAAAAGCCGTTAGCATTGTATTTGTATTACAATTGCATGATTTCTTTGAGTGGCGGGGCAACCAGCAGCAACAAAGAAATGGTTAATCGTCTTTGCCCAATAAATCTTGAATGTGGTCAAGCCTTCCAATGGAATCTGCAAATGCAAGAGATTTCCCTTAATATTGACAAGGTTAAAATTATCAACCCTCAAATGTGAAGCTTCATTTGGATAACTGAAAGCAAAACAGGTAGGTATCCATTTTTTAAAACTTGTCTCATAAACATAAAGAAGGTATATTACATGCATTTTGAAGGAAATATGAATTAATTACATTAACATCATACATAAATCTCTTACTCATTATAGGTATACATGTAAAAATGGAACTAACGACAAGCGCCATGACTCTATTTATGAGGGTAAACCTGAATAACCCCTAAAATGAGTCTATTTAGTAATTACTGATAAAAGGGTAAGAGCTTAGAGTTTGTTTGATCCATTTTAAGTTGCATATTTGATATTTACCTACCTCTAACCAACAAAAACTACAGTCAAATTTGCAGCCAGCTAATATAGCAGAAATGGTAGATATGGTTGTTGAGTACATACATACAAAATCTTCAAAAGAAACAACAGTTTTACATCTAGGAGATTTCAACATCAAAAAACATCATATTCTATTTTGGACTTGTAAGTTACTTGTAAATCTATAAAACAAAATCTACATCTTTGAAAAAAAAATGTAGTGAAATTTATAATAAAAAATGTAGAAACATCTGGCATATAAACCACATTTAGGTAAGAAAATAAGCTGGGTCAGATTTGAAAAACTTGAGCCTAATTTTATAGTACAAATTCAATTAACATCAGGCACATAAACCACATATAGCTAAGAAAACAAGTTCCAAAGAACATATATGAAGATCCTCAATATTCTGTCTCACCTGTTCTAAAACACCTCTATAATGAATTTCGACATCTAAAAGCATCATATTCTATATTCAGCCTATAAGGTACTTGTAAATCTATTAAACAAAATCTATTATAACACAAAATCTAATAACATCATACACATAAACCACATATAGCTAAGAAAATGATTTCCAGATAAGATATATCAACCACCTCCGTATTTGCGCCTCACCTGCTCTAAAACACCTCCACAATGAATCTCAACCTCTAGAAACATCAAATTCTATATTGAGCTTATAAGTAGGGTTGTAAACGAATCGAGCCACTCATAAGTTACTCGAGATCGAATCAACAAATAACTCGTAACGAGCTGAGCCTTAACGAGCTCGAGCCGAGCTCAAGTTTTGAAATAGGGCTCGTTTACTAAACGAGCCCGAGCTGGTTTGCGAGCCTTAACGAGCCTTATATTAATATAACTTTTATTTAATTTACTAAATATATTTTTAAAAATTAATTATTATTATATATAAAATTATGATAAAATAAGTAAATAATATTTATTATTTTCTATATAAAAAGAATAATTCTATATATATATACAAATTTAATTATAATAATAAAAATTAATTATAAACGAGCCGAGCTTGAGCTTAGATAATACTCCACGAGCCGAGCTTGAGCTCTGTCAAGTTTAAACTAGCCGAGTTCAGGCTCGGCTAGCTTACACCCCTACTTATTTATAAGATATTTGTAGATCACATCTATAAAGTAGCAGCAGTAAACATTAAAGTCTACATTCATATACAGCTACAAAGAATTTAAAGCTGAAAACGGAGATATAAGTGATTTATATATGCAGACACATAACCTGTGGATAAAGATTTAAATTTCTGTTTTGTTTATAAACATCAACAGTAAAAGTTATAAATGTCAAATACAGAAGAAAGTGAAAGCAAAAATCTAGGGCAAAATTAAAGGTAATAAACACAATCGAGATGTATAAGGTAACATATTATGGGCGTAGATAGGTAAGGATACCAAACTTGGTAAAAGTAAGAGAAGCAATCAAAGAAAAGAAATGAAAAAACAAAGAACCCTAACCTTGACTTGAGGAGAGACGCCTGAAAACGAAGATGGGAAAGAAGATGATGAAGCTATAATTCTAAAAACAAAACACGTATGAAATTCAATATGGGAAGGCGGACATGTGGAAAGGGATTTAAACAAAAAAAAATTGATACCCGTACCTGCTAGGAATCGAACCCGGGTTTTCATTGTGAAAATTAGGCACGAACCGAAATTTCAACGAAATATTTGTGAACCGTTCGGGTGGGAGTACGTTTGTGTTCGTTCGGTTACTAAATGGACGGATACAAACAAAATTTTTTGTTCGTTTAGCTTATCAAACGAAAACGAAAAGAGTCCTCGTTCGTTCAATTGTGTTGGTGAACGTTCGTTTGTATTTGTTCGTATTGTTTGTTTGTTAACATTATTACTTTTAATAATATTTTTTACATATTTATAATTTACATTTTACACTTAACAACATTCGGCTCCAATTTTCCAAATTCCAATCTCCTTGTAGATATTCTCTAATTTCTTTTTAGTTATAAAAATATTTATAACCATCGCATATCTCTAATTTCCTTTTAGTAAATAAGGGTTCAATCCTCCAATCTTCTTTTAGATATTCATTTGGTTTGTTTGTATATATTATAAAAAACTGAAAATTGTAAGTGATATCGTAACATTAATGAAAAATGATAATGGGATCACGGGCGAATTTTAGTGTGTATCAGCAGTGACCTACCGAGGTCACTGCTGATTTTTTGTCTAGAGGTACCAAGTATACGTATTTTAGAAAATTTTTATATATATCATATTGGTCACCACTAAAAAAAACTTTTATATATTGATTCGGTCACCACTAATTTTCGGTCACCAAAAAAAAATTCGAAATTCGCTAATGAATGAGATGTTGATATAATATAATGTGATGTTGATGTGATATTATGTTGTTTTTTGTGATCCAATGGAAATTCCACAATGTTATCCACTCCCTTTGTATGTTTATTCGATTTCCAGGGGATATTTATGTTTCTTCCCAACAAATGTCTGGCCACCGAAAACGATAATAAATGAATCTTCACACAAAACAGAACAGGTCACTTTTGTGGAATTCCATTTTGTCCATGTCCTGTTTTCCCCTCGAGTTCCAGCTCTGCTTCCACTATCCATCATCCATTTCCTACAACTTTGTGTAGTGAAAACGTCAGTCGAGTCCTTATAGTCTTCTCTATCTTTAACAGCTAGCTAGTCCAATTCGAATGAAAACTATTGTCTTGTTTTCATCCTGTTTTTAGAGGTGGGGAATATAGTCGTGTTGAAATAAGAAAACCATTATTAAGATTTGAATTCGGCCCCATCTATGGCCCAATTGTATTTCTTGTGGTAGGATTTCAAGAAACGTATGCATCTTATCTTCAAGTGGGTGGGTAGCAAATCAAAATTACATGATGAAATTATCACACAAGCCCCATCCATCATGAGGCTCATTTTCGTTTTATAAGATGAGCATTTCATCGAACAAGTCATGTGAGAGTCTTCACATAATTATACTTTCTGTAATTATACTTTCTGTAATTTGGCAACTAAAAACATGTAGTTTACAAGTTTTTTAAGTGGAAGAGTACAAGTATTGCTTTAAAAACTTTATCCGGAGAGATGTGATTACTTGAAAATAACGCACGTGGTCATTGTATTACCCAGACGCATATGTATGGTCATTTCGAGTTTTAAATCATAAATGTTAGACAAAAAAATTGAAAGTACTGTTTTATTTTAGTTTTTCAATTTTAATTTGAGAAAATAAATTCTTATTTTATTTGATATATTTTCCTTTTTTTATTTTTTTGAACAACTGCAAAAGATTTTATAAATCACTAGCAAGAAATTAGAAAAAAGTATTGTTATATATCTAATGTTGTGTAACCATGGTGTACTTTCGTGTTTGGGATCGAGTAGACATGCCCGCAACGCGTACCTGCATATTAGGGAACAAGTCGGCTACTTTCGTTTTAGGGACCAAGTAGTCATAACTGCAACGACTATGCACATGTGGAGTTAACGTCACAACTAAACATGCATCGCAAACCGTTTTTCTTACCTTTTGTGTGCACGTGTGGAATTAATGTCGCAACTAGACATGCATCTCTAACAATTTTTCTTACCTTTGTGTTTCCCCGCCACGAAACAAGGATCCAAACACCTAGTTTGTTTAATACTCCAATACGCGAGTTTATTTTTTATTTTTTATTTTTTCCTTCATTTTAGGATAAGCATTTCATCAAACACCTTATGTGCGTTTTTCACATTCGACTCATCCTGCCACAAGCCCACAAGCAAATACTCACTGCTTGCACAAATCATGCATTCTTATTCATCATTTAAATATAAAAATCAATCTCAACAAAACAAAACACCATCTGTATAAAAGGTTTATAAAAAAATTTAGTGACACCAATACAACAGTACAATCATCAATATTAAATATACTGCTGTTGCAGCACATTGTACAAACTTAATCTAGCAGGGTACAAAAGAATCACTAACAAATGGCCCCCTTTTATCAAATTTGAATCTTTGAGAACCTTTGAGCCTATATGCAACCATTGAGAGCACAATCTAACTTTACGACCCATAAAGTCGTGCGTACACACTCTTAGTCCTGTAAACCACAGTCATACTCAAGAAAAACGCCATGAGACAAAGAACCGACAAGATCCCACAAGTTATGGAGTAACATATGGTTCCATAGCATGTGAGTGCTTCATTATCTGTGAGTGGGTGAAGGCTTGTAGCACTCTGAATCTTGGCTTCATAGTCATAGATCCCACTAGCAATGACTCCGGAGAAGACGAGTGAACCCGCTGGGCTAGCGAGGGTAAGAAAGTTGTAGAGTGCGCCGAAACTTTTTAGCCCAAATAGTTCCGAGGCAGCAGAGGGCACGATGGCCCAATGGGCACCGTAACACGAGCCCATTACAACGGAAACAACGTATATCGCCCCGGGTGCAGCAATCGCGTAATAGAAGAGGGAAAACGCCATCACTATTTGAACCGCAGCCATTGCCACTGGTCGTGGGTATGCATACTTCCTGTTGCCAAAATTGTTCAAAAGGTTATTAAATCAGTTAAAATATATAACTTATTTGCATGTCTGTATGTGCAGGTCGTGTTGAGGTAACATGACCTGCTCATACAGACAAGAGAAACTGTTCTGTGTGGGCCCACAAACACGCACCTTACAACAAGCTCGGAGAAATATCCGCCAGCAACACGGCCAAGAAAGTTCCAAATGCTAATCATGGAAACGAAAATATGAGGGTTTTCATAACCTAAAGATTGACACATTTGACCAAGATTATCGATGACGGTCAAACCGGATCCTGAAGCAAGGACTAGTGAAAAGAACATGAGCAAGAAATCCGCTTTCACCAATGCTTGCGTCAAAGTGAAATCTTCCCCTCTTCTTGGACCCTTTCTGTTCTTAACTTTCACAGCTCCATCAGCAGCTGCTTGCACTAATCTTGCTTGCAAATGAGATATTCTTTTTTCGCGTTCTTTAGATGGAAGTAAGTCGACACTCGAAGGTGTTTCATCCTCTACTTCACTAAGAATAACTTCAGTTTTATCACGATTAATCGCTTCTTGTTTCTCTTCCTCGTTAAGAAGGCTTTCCTCTGAGTGAGGTTTAGGATAGAAAAACACTAATGTAATAGGAATTGCAACAGGAAGTAACACGAGAATCACGAGCCCGAGTGTGAGCAGTGTGAGGGTGGTTTGGTTCAAACTGACCAGATCTTGTAGTATCAAAACAGCCAAAAGGTAAGCAGCAAGAATGAGGCAAACACCATAAAGAGCTAAGAAACTCATTTCATCAGATTTCCTAGCTTGTTTATGACCACCAACGGGTCGTATTAGGAACATAACCGCGGTGATAACAATCGTGGGACCCACAGCCACCACAAAGATGATGGAGGCTTCATCAGGGAAATTAAACATGGTGTAAATTTGTGTCAAGATAGCTCCACTTAAACCCGCAAAACCCTTGAGGATTCCGACCACTGGACCGCGGCTTTTTGGGAAGTTTTGGACTCCTGAAACCAGAGCTCCTGTATTGAAATAGGTCTCACCATTTGTTCCCACGAATATGCAAACACATAGCTGCAATTACAATTAAAGTTTGAAGCTTTATAAAGAAAGAAAGAAAAAAAAAAGCATTTTCAAGTGATTTAGGAACTTTACATGATAACCATAGGAACTTTACATGGATTTGGGTTGATCAAGATTCTAATTCTCAGATTCTGAATCCACAAGATTTGAACTTTTGACTCTGATGAAGTCAAACCTAGTACTTTCAAGATTCAAGATTCACTTCTAGCAATTAAAGTTTGAAGCTTTAGAAAGAAAGAAGGGAAAAAAAAAGGCCTTTTCAAGTGATTTAGGAACTTTAACATGATAACCACAGGAACTTTACATGGATTTGGGTGGATCAAGATTCTGAATCCACAAGACTTGAACTTTTGACTCTTATGAAGTCAAACCAACTACTTTCAAGATTCAAGATTCACTTCTTGCATCAACTTTTACACACTTAAATCCCTACAATAATCTTTTCTTTTCCTACAGACTGATAAAGTTGCTAGTATTTGATTAATAACATATTATTAGTCCCCAATTAAGGATACTCCAAACTCTTTAGTTTGACACTTAAAAGTCAGAACTGTGTTCAGAACATAAATCTGGCATTCAGCAAATGTTCCTGGGAAATTCCTATTAACAGACAAAACTGAAAGTTATGAGTCAGAGAGAGAGTGAGTTACCAGCCACAAGGGCAGCTGCGGCAAAGTGTGATTAACAGTGAGCCAAACAAGACCATAGCCAAAGAAGTTTTGAGCAACCCCAATGAACAGAACCACCCAAATCGGAGCAACTTCACAAAGACTACCGGCGATGAAGCCAATAGCATCACCGATATCTTTAGCAACGCCCAACATAGCAATCTGCCGCTGATTATAGCCCATGGTGCTCTTGATAACCGGCGATATGCTTCCATACATATACCCAATCCCGGAACAAGATTGAACCCACATAGAAGCCACAAAAACCAGCCATCTGTTGTTCACAAAAGTCCTCGCCTTTTCCGGGATTCCGATCATCTTTGCAGCTTCAATTCAACCTCCAGAAAAACCTAAAATGGATGTTCTAAATTTTAATTCGGTTGAAGAAAAGATGGAGGTTGACAACTCACATGGAAGAAGGTAAGTTGTATTGGTTTTTTTCTCTAATTTTGTTCTTGTTAAATGGGGAACCTTTGTTGAAATAATTAATAGCGATTAGTTTGACTCGACAATTGTACAATAAGTGTTATCCACAGTTTTATATTAATTTCCTAGAGATCGAAGATCGAAGATTTTATATAAATATGGCTTCTTGGCTATATTTTAATTTTCACTTATAAAACGTGCGGCCCTACCAAAATTAAAATAGTTAAGCAGTCATAAAACTCGATGAATGTGTAACGCTCACCTACCTCATTGTTTCATCGTTGATCCTTGATCTTGGGGTAGGTACCAAATGCCTGGTGGTAGGTACAAAATGCATATTATTTTTTATTCATAAAAAGGGATAGAGTATAGTTATTACATTACACTACATAACATTTATAAACTTTTGTTACAATCATTGATGCACAAGGTACCTATCCAATGTGTGTATTACAATAA
This sequence comes from Deinandra increscens subsp. villosa, assembly GCA_039602395.1. Classification (NCBI taxonomy): domain Eukaryota; kingdom Viridiplantae; phylum Streptophyta; class Magnoliopsida; order Asterales; family Asteraceae; genus Deinandra; species Deinandra increscens. The sequence continues at coordinate 3,690,843 of JBCNJP010000015.1, read as the reverse complement.
TTTATGCTCAATGTACAAACTTATTGGTTCTCGGTTCTCATTTCAACGGTCCCTCCTTCACCTTTACACGTGTGCCTATTTTATTGGACCGCTCCCACGTTCGTTTTTCTCAATTTCTTCACACGCAACACGCAGGTATGGCAGAGCCGGTAACCTCATGCTCTACAGTTGATGAAGGACGAGAGCAGGTTGATAGAGGCACTGTACCAGTACGGTTAGCGTCCCTTATCTTCACGCGGTGGCTTTAGTCAATTCACTCATCTCTCATCCTTTCGAAAGCAAGGTCGGTTCTTCCCTCTTTGCTCCCTCGGTTCTTCCCTCTTTGCTACCTCTAATTATTTTGTTTTTGCCGGTAGATTGGCTGTTTAGGTACCTAATTGGTGTTTCGTTTGTAGATTTTTGTGTTTCATTTGTGTATAAATTAGTTCTTCGCGTTTTTTATTTGAATTTCTCTGTCCAATGGACGTTTGTAGGCCGTGTTCTTCCCTGTAAGTTGCTTCCCTGTAAGTTGCATATGTTTCGTGTTGGAGGTTTATGGTTGCTCTTGGAGTCTATTTTCTTCATACGACTTTAATCTGTGTTTTTTGGTTTTGTGTCTGTTATCTGTTCAAAAAAATTAGATCGTTTAACATCCTTTTGTTTTCGCTTGGAAAATTATTGGTTGTCTTTCTTTTGCACACCACATGTTTGTTTTTTGTTTTGTTTCAAGAGCCTTTACAAACACCCAACCAACTTCGTTGTTGTTTTCTTTTACTGCTTTAGAGTATGATGGCTTCAAACGTTTGTTTTTTGTAACATGTTACCTCATCAGGCTGTGTTTTGTTTGCCGGTTGTGTGAAGGATATCTTTCCACTGCCTGTTGGTAAGTTGGGTTTGACCAAATTGATTTGGATGGTTATCTATGGGTTAACCATGTCTTCTTTTACTGCTTACAGACACCAAATCAAGTCCATTGTTGTTTTCCTTTGTACATGTTTTTCGCCCTTAGCCATGGTTTGAATGATTTTTGAATTTCATAGTTGATTAGGTTGTGTTTTGTTTGCAGGTTGGTTCAAGCACATTTCCCACTGCCTGCTGGTGAGTTTTGTTGTGGAAAAATTTGTGTGAAAGTCATCTATGGGTTATAGACCCTCATTCTTTTTTACTTAGCCATATACTTTATCCTTTATAATTTCATTGCAGTTTCTGTGAAGGAGGTCACGCCTGTTGCAATTTGTGAGTATTTTCATACATCTTATAAAGCTTCCTTCGGTTATTTGAGTGTGTCTCTGTGGTCACTGCTTTTGCCTTGCTCATACTTTCCACGCTAAAAAAAAAATTATGAGGAGCATATCACACACTAACTGTTATACTTGCTGTTGTGCTTAGTTACCTGCTTCGGTCACTGCTTTTGCCTTGCTTATGCTTTCCACACTAAATAAAATATTTTATGAGGAGCGTATCACACACTAACTGTTATACTTGCTGTTGTGCTTAGTTACATGCTTCAGTTTATGTTTTGTGCTACGTGTTGTTAGGGGAAAAAAATGAAACAACCCAACTGATATGTCATGCGTTTATATGTTATGTCGTTTGTTGATCTGCCGTGTCTTTAATTGGGCTGCACCTTAGGCCTGCGGCTGCAGTTTGCTATTTATATATGTGTTGTTGCTGTTTTTTTCTGTTTTGTCGTTGCCTGCGTTTCCACGTACCAGTATAATAGTTATAGTGCCCCGTTGTTTCTGCTTCTATTTGTTTTATATGGCTACTCCACAAACGCGTAAGCGTAGAGCGTCGTCCTCAGCATCTGCCAGTTCCTCTGGCACTGCTGCTTCCTGTGGTTTTACTGGCGGTTATGCTGATTTGGGCAACTGTGATAGGGTCTGTGAGTATTGCGGAGCTAGCTTCTGGTTTGCTGAACGTCTTAAGTCTGTCCCGTTAAGTGAACCACCAAAGTACACAGCATGTTGCAGAAAAGGTCGTGTGCGTATGAAGTACCCTGTTAACCCTCCACGCACCATAAGAGAACTCTTTGGTGATGCCTCTTTTCTGCGTAGCGTCCGCTCTTATAATGCCGCCTTTGCCATGACATCCCTCGGTGCAAACGTAGATAACACGATCAATGATGGTTCTGGCCCTTATGTTTTTAAAGTCTCTGGGCAGGTTTGCCACCGCCTGGGGTCACTCTGTCCAGCTCCTGGCGTGCGTCCAAAGTTTCTGCAGATGTATATATATGATACCGCCAATGAAGTCGCGAATCGAGTGTCTGCGTTCCCAAATTCTCAAAAAGACCCGATGTCCCCTGCTGTTGTACACATGATCATGGAAACACTGGACAGATGCAACGCCTTGGTGAAACTATTTAGAACAGCCCGTGACCTATGCGCACGTACTGAAGTGCCTAACTTTGCTGTGCGTGTTTACCATTCTTCTGGCAAACATCCATATGAGATGCCATCACCCGGCACTCTAGGCGCTATAATTCATGACTCTGAACCAACTGCAAAAGACTTTGATATCATCGTCAGAACCAGGACTGATGTTCTTCAACGAATAAACATACTGCATCCGTCTTATATGTCGTTTCAATACCCTTTGCTCTTTCCATTTGGACAGGCCGGGTGGTCACCTGACCTTCGGCTTGCGGGTGCTGATGATTCGGAAGACAAACGGCTTACTTTGAACATGTATTATGCCTTTCAGATACATGACCGGCCTGGCAAGTACAGTGTACTGCTGCAGAGTGACCGCCTTTTCCAGCAGTATCTGGTAGACGCGTATATATGCATCGAGCGCAATAGGCTTGATTACATAGAGTCCCACCAGAAGGATTTCCGTACAGAGTATCTCAGTGGCATTCATGACGCCATAGCAAGAGGTGATGTCGATGGCAATGCGATAGGCAAAAGGGTAATACTACCGGCCTCATTTACAGGCGGCCCAAGGTATATGTATAGGCATTATCAAGATGCTTTGGCGATATGTCGTGTTCATGGTAATCCTCAGTATTTCATCACGTTCACTTGCAATGTTAAGTGGCCGGAGATACAAAGGGAGTTAGCCCGTACGCCACTGATAACACCACAGGGGAGACCGGATGCTATCGCACGGGTTTTTAAGATGAAAGTATATGCTTTCATTGACTTTCTAAAGAAGAACAAACCTTTTGGGGTCGTGGTTGCTGGTAAGCGTTTGTTGATAACTTAAACACTTATAGTCGCTTTATCTCTTTATATGTGTCTGTTAATATTTCGCGCTGCTGTCTATGCAGAGCTCTACACTATAGAATTCCAGAAACGCGGGCTGCCACACTGCCACACGCTTTTGTGGGTAGCTGCTCCATACAAAATAACAGCCCCATCTCAGCTCGATGATTACATATGTGCTGAGATCCCGGACAAAGATTTGGAACCTGATCTACATAGAGTTGTCACTGAATGCATGATACATGGTCCGTGTGGTTTGGTGAACAAGGATGCTCCATGCATGAACGATGAAAAATGCTCTAAGAATTACCCCAAGGGTTACGAAGAGGTGACCCGCATAGATGACAATGGGATAGCACGCTACCGTAGAAGAATGAACAGCCCGTCGGTTGATAAAGGGAAGGTTAATGTTGACTGTTCTTATGTTGTTCCCTACAACAGGCAACTTGCTCTCAGATTTCAGGCTCATATAAACGTAGAGTACTGCGGTTGGAGCATGATGATAAAGTATCTCTTTAAATACATCTCAAAGGGTCCTGATCGTGTGCGGTACACGGTCACCTCGGGCACACCAGGTGCTAGCACTTCTAACACTGCCAGCGCAGTTGAGATAGATGAGATTAAAAACTTCGTCGACGGTCGTTACATCTGCCCGCACGAATCAGCATGGAGGATCCTGGGATTTCCAATTCACCACAGGGTGCCGGCAGTACAGGCTCTGGCTGTTCATTTAGAGGGGCAACAGAGTGTGACATTCGCCTCAACAAGTTCTTTGGACTATGTTGTCAACAACCCTGTGTCCAGAAAAACAACCCTTACCGAATGGCTTGAAAGCAACGCCTCTGATACCACTGGCAGACACCTGCGATATGTGGACTATCTATCAGAGTACAAATGGGATGCTTCTGATAAGTTTTGGAAGAGGCGCACTACGCGCAGAGAACCAAGCATCGGTCGGCTGATTTATATTCATCCAAATAGTGGTGAGCTTTTTTATCTGCGTATGCTTCTCAATCATAAGGCGGGCTGTACTTCTTTCGCAGAGATACGTACTGTGTCCGGCGTTACGCATGGCACGTTTCGTGCAGCGTGCGAGGCCCTTGGCCTGATAGGCGATGACACAGAGTGGTCTGCTGCGTTTCTAGAGGCTGCAGCATGGGGAACAGCCTCTGAACTAAGGTCGCTGTTTGCAAACATGCTCCTGTTTTGTGAGGTTGCGAACCCAACGAAGCTATGGGATGAGCACTGGCGGGCAATGGCTGACGACATCGCTTTGGATGTTAGCCTACATGGAAACGTTGATCAGCAGAACATACCTCCTTATCATTTGCAGCAGGAAGTGCTATATGAGTTAGAGAAGATACTCAATTCAAGCGCTTCCTACTCTACACTTTCCAGGTATGGCCTGCCACTTCCGGAGGGCCGATATGTAGAGATGCTTCGTAACCGCTTATTGATGGAGGAGAAATGTTATGATAGGCCGGCCCTAGCGGCTGAGCACGACAGGCTACGATCAGCAATGCATCCAACACAACTGGAGGTGTATAACATGATTATGCACGCATATAACACGAAGACACAGATCCTGCTGTTTATATACGGCCATGGCGGTACCGGCAAGACATATCTGTGGAAGACCGTGATCAGCGCTATTAGATCGGCAGGGGACATAGTCCTGGCTGTTGCTGCCTCGGGGATTGCGTCCCTGCTTTTACCAAACGGCAGGACTGCACACTCACGCTTTCGGATACCAATAAACGCCACAAAAGAATCAATCTGCAATGTTAAGAAGGGTACGAATCTGGCACAACTGCTTATAGAGACATCACTGATAGTATGGGATGAAGCCCCGATGAGCGACAGGGAGTGTTTGGAGTGCCTAGATCGGAGCCTTAAAGACATACTTGACAACACAAGCGCTTTGTTTGGTGGTAAGTCCATTCTGCTTGGGGGCGATTTCCGGCAGACCTTACCAATCAAGCAAAAGTCACCGAAGTCCACGGTTGTAGGTGCATCACTTCCTAAATCTTACCTGTGGCCAAGCTTCACAGTCGTACGACTGACCGAAAACATGAGGTTGCACCGTTCCGGGATCTCAAGTCAAGAGAGGTCTGAAATAGATATGTTCTCAAAATGGTTGGTTGCTGTGGGAGACGGGAGGCTGGGCAGTGTGGCAGACACGTCTTCACCAGATGCAAGATCGATACGTATACCTGATGAGTTCCTAATAAAAAACAGTCCGGATGCTATATACCAGCTGATAAGCTTCATATATGATGAGGCCAGCCTGCACGCTCCCACGGCCAAAAGCCTAGCCGAAAAAGCAATTGTATGCCCAAAAAATGACACTGCAAATGAGATCAATAGTATTATTATGCAGATGACACCGGGTGAGGTCATAGCTTATATGAGCACAGATGCTATGGAACCACGCGCTGGGGACGGCGGGGTGACCGAAGTGTTGTACCCTGAAGAATATCTAAATGGGCTGACGTTCCAGGGAATTCCTCCGCATTCTATAGAGCTAAAGATAAACACCCCTGTTATTCTTCTCAGAAACCTTAACCAAACTGCTGGGCTATGTAATGGTACACGGCTGATAATTACACAGCTACTACCACGTATTATTGAGGCAAGGATAATGACAGGCACTAGCATCGGTAAACGTGTCTTCATCCCACGTATATCTTTTGTGCATGATGACAAGGAACTACCTTTTGTGTTCCGACGCAGGCAGTACCCCTTAAGAGTTTGTTATGCGATGACTATAAACAAAAGCCAGGGGCAGTCACTTGCTAAGATAGGTGTCTACCTACCAGAACATGTATTTGGCCACGGTCAGTTGTACGTGGCATTCTCTAGAGCAACGTCTCCTCAATCTTTGAAAGTACTGGTGGTGCCGCAGGAAGGGTACCCTGTTGGTATGACAAACAACGTTGTGTATTCTGACCTCTTACAAGAGATAGACTATAATGAGGTACATAGAGCGACCGACGTGTATATTTTTTTTTTTGCAGTGACATATTTTTTAGTGTTAGTCTTCTGTAGTGGGATGGCCATTAGCTGCGATACTTTGATATTTGTTTTATGTTTCTTATTTGTTTCAATCTATTCATCTGTTTGTATTGTGTGTGACTTTACAATTTCCTTCGTAAACTATGCAGGGAAACAATGGCAGAGCATAAACGGATCTCTCAGATACGCCACAATGGCGGCCCTGAGGCAATTGAGGTCAGGGTTCTGCACAAATGGAAGCCGTTTCACACCAAAGCGACAATGACTTACCTACTGGTCGACCGCTACGTAAGTTAACCTACAGCCGGTGTTTAGAGTTTTCATGACAATTTTTAATTTTTTACTCACGCAGCTCTTAAAGGCAGATTGTCTGCCACATTCCTATATTTTAAAACAGGAGTTCAACTTTGCATGCATTGCCTAACAAAGTGCTTTTTTTGGATGAACAGGGGGACGCGATTCAGGCGATGTTTCACCAGGATGAAGAAAGACACCTGGATAAAAAAAATTGAAATCATGAAATGCTACACAGTTGCTGGATACGAATGCGCTTTTGCACCTACTTACAACAGGGTTGCTGTGCATGCAGCGTCTTTGGATATTGATCGTAAACTAACAGCTGACCCTTTGACAGACGATGGGACCATACCAAAGACCTACTTTAACTTCTTACCATATGAACAGCTTTCAACAAAGCTTCTGAAAAACCAACAGCTTACGGGTATACAGTACACATTATCTTCTTTATAAGTGTATGATTGTGCTCAAATCGTTACTGTCAAAACTGCAGATTACATTGGTAGGGTTGAAGATCTAGAATGGGCTGAGATCCAGAAAACTAATAGCGTCCTCAGAATGAAAGTGACTACACCAGGGTAAGAAACGTTGTGATTTGTTCATCCACAGCATTACCTAACATTTTGTTTCGATGTCACAGCTGTAAACCTGTGACAGTCGCGCTGTGGAAGGAGATACATTTACCGCTTGACATGTCTCTTATTACTGACGTGGATGAAGAAGTGATTGTTGCGTTTACAGCTTTAAAAGTTATGCCACAACAAAGTAAGTGGTCAAACAAAACAATACCGATGCCTTTTAACATGAATCGTAACATATGTATGCAACAGGTGGGCTGCAGCTTCAGTCGAGTGGGGGCACAAGGGTCATAATTAACCCACAGATTCCTCTGGCACAGGAGATGGCCGAGAGGTGGTTGTCGCTTTCCAAACCTGCCTTTTCTAAACCACTGCTTCGATAACCCGAAAGTTTTTGTACCGACAGGTTTAGGGCTGCTAGGATGGGCACACCGGTCAGCAAAATTACTCTGCGCAGTATTACACCTGTGGACAGGATCTCAGAGAGCGACATAACTACAATAGGACATCTTTACCAGCAGGACATCCAGGCGCTGCAGGTAGCATCAGCGTTTAACTCTACGTTTGTAGATAGGTAGTTTATGTACGTATGCTGCTTACAGGTGGCGAGCATTGGTTGTGCGCATTCTTAGGTTACATGCTAATCTGGCGTTGAGCCAACTATCATCCCGTTCATGCCTCTATACCGTTTCTTATAGATTTGGTTCTTGCAGAGCCTACACACCGTTGAGGCAACAATAACAGAGTTCACCGAGGCCAGAGGATGGTTTTTCGTTAACTGCACCGCCTGCGGCTGCAGGATCTATGAAAAAGACTCTGTCTATTCGTGCGACAAACACAAGCAGCAGCATCTGAGTTACAGGTAGAGGGCTTTCCCTGGGCAATCAATGTCTGTCCCATTGACCTTTATTATCTAACACTTACTTTTGCAAATAGCTATAGTGTCAACTGCACTGTGGAGGACGACACCGGAACAGCAAATGTCACAATCTTTGACAAAGGGATCCTCACAATGATCGGTATTAAGTGTTACGACATGATCGCGGTACATGGATTTACAAAGAGCAAAGAACTGCCAGGGCCTGTGGCTGAGCAGAAAGGAACAAAATGGCTCCTGCAGCTAAAAAAGGGGCAGAAAAACACAGACAATATGCTAAGGTTTACAGCTAACAGCGTCCTGTCAGTGGATAAAAAAATACTCGCAGCGCTTCCACCGATAGAGGGGAAGGGTAAGGCTCCCCTGTGCATCACTGATGGCCAAGACAGTAAAGCGAGGCGGGAGCTTTTTACGGAGCATGGTAAGCGGGTCACCGCACAGTAAATAAACAAATATATCCTTAGAATGTTGGTCTAAACCTTGCTTCCTATTTGCTTAGCATACGGATTTGATGACGAGACCAACCCAGGCCCAGTGACAGAGGCGCCAAGTGACACACCAAAAAGAAAATTGCCTCCTAATGAAGGTAACACCACATGTGCCACAACAGTTTTAACATCCTTTTGTAGACCTGTACATACCTCATGCCATTAAACATGCTGCAAATAATACATGTTGGGTAGACTTATTTTTTATTTTTTCTTACCAGGGGAATCTGAAACAACTACCATTACTGATGCAAACCCGACAGCCAGGGATAAAAGGGTGAGGCTCAGGACATCAATCAAGAAGGAGCAGTAGCTAACCGCTTAGTGGCGTAGGAGCAAGTGTATTGGGAAACCCTTTTTGGAAAACTATGGTTAACCTTATATTAGTAACCGCTTGGTAGGAAATGGTAACCCCAATACACTTGGTAGTAGTTTGTGATAGGTAGTGAGTGCTGCCGCCTTCTAACTGCGGTCATACACCACTCTTTTGATGCCGTTACGCAGACACTCTATTTTGGTGTATCTATACTGACATGTTTTATTTGGTTATCATGCTTCTACGCCGCAAACATTAGCCAATCATTTGGTAAATGTAAACAGATCTTAATGCTATGCTGCCACCTAATACTATATAGGCGGAAGTTTGTTTTTTTGGCTTGGTTGTTTAGGTGTCGGTAACTAAACAACGTTCTCTAGACGTCGTTACGGAGCAACCGACATTGTTGCGCCGGCAGCAACGCGCCAATAGTAAAACTTGTATATATATATACAAGTTGGGCGACCCGCGCTACGCCGCGGAGTCGACCCGTTTTTTAGTAAAAAGGTAGATTAGGGAACCCTTTTAAAAAAGACGATTAGTGGAGCCATAGTCGATTTAAACCGGTGATGAGGTTAAACGAACCAAAAGCAGAGGCTACAATGGCCTCCTGATCATAATATCATAATATACGATGAACAAATAAAAGAGGTTATGTTTATATTACAAAAGTAGTTGTGCAAGCCTACCTAAGCCAGATGCTCTAAAACCCACATTTGTAAACAAATTAAAAGCAAATACCACACATAAACTTGATGACAAATAACACATATGTTGCTGAGATTGTTGTGGTGTAGTGCTTGCAAAAAAAAAAAAGAAAAAAAAAAGAACATGTATCATAAAAACATTTAAACCTTTCTCATTTGTATCATGTAACCCAAAGGCATCATCAGTGTTGAACCGGATTTTCATTGAAGGCCAAGTCAACTTTAACCAAATTCAACATTTTAGACTTTAGACTAAAGAACAATCTAAATATAGTACAACATTAGTTACATGGGGGCCAGAATCAACAATCAATTGAGCAAGAGATCTGAAACACAAAGAAAACTAAAAGTACTTTACCCCTCTCTTTCTTTATTCATTATACCATTAACATGAATGAAATATACTCACAGAGATGAAATCAGCACTACAAATAAAGAGGAAATCAGAGGCAAACCTATAGGCCTGCAAATAAACATCAACCAAGATATATAAAAAAACTAAAAAGGAAGAGCCGAAGGAAATACAACTAACTATATAAACAACATTAAGTAGCTCTAAAAGGTATAATAGCAGTTAAGCACCATGAATAATAGCAAACTATAGAAATCTTTCATTAACAATGGTGGTTTAAGAAGGCAACATGCACCGTAGCAGTGGAATATCCAAGCATAGTTCCAGCCAAAGTCAATGCATTCTTTGCCCTTAAATGAAACCTGTCAAGTAAAAAAGCGGCTTATCAAACTGAGATTAGGTGAGTGAACTATATCTAGAATTAAGTGATAAACCATAAAGAATAATGTGAAAACTTGGTAGAGTTTAAATATGAAAATGAACCAGTTTTTTTTTCAAGAGAATGACAAAATAGTTGTTTTATGTTAAAAATTATAGTTTATTGAGTTCACATCCGTTGCAATGACCAATGGTATTTAGTTCTATTGAGTGCAGGTTAGGGGGAAATATGCACTGTACTAATTCACTTGTAGCATGTTTGTTGGCCATGATTTCAGCATGTTTGGGCTTGCTAGTTGAAAACTGATAACGGTTTGTCAGGCCGTTTCAAATCCCCAACTTAGATTGATTATGTAGTAGTGAAGCAAGGGTTATCGAACCTAGGGAATATGTGGATCTTAACTAGTTGACTAAGTACTTAACTAAATTGACTAATTAACCTAAAATTACCTAGGGTTGCCACTTAGCTGTTTTAATTTGATTGAGGTGAATTAACTACCAAATAACTAACTTTAACCTAAAAATTGATTGAACTATCAAATGAGACAAATCTAACCACTTCTGGATCCTGGTTGGCTACCGATCTAAACAAACCTAATTACTTCCTAGCGACACATAGACATGCCCCCCAATTGCCTCCCTGACCTAATAACCTAAATTCCTAATGGGCTGATTAGTCCTGCCGCAAGAAAGTGCTGGATCGATAAACAGGGGACCACTAAAACCCTAGATTACTAGTTAGGTTAAACAGTTTAGCATGCGGGTAACTAGTTTAATAATAGGTTAGTCATAGAACAAATCCACCAACCAATCACCAAAAGCGGTTAGTGGTGGATTAGCCGGACATGGCTAATGAAACAAACATGATTAAAGTTAAAGATTGCATTAAAAGAATGTACCGAATGATTAATTGCTCACAAAAACTCCAAAGAACAAGAGAAATTCGCAAAATCCTAGCCTCTGGTCGTCTGGAACAATAGATGATTGAATAAAAACTTAAAGAACAAGTTTAAATACTAAACCCTAATTTTTCTTCTGTCGGCCAATTTGGGGCGTACCGCCCCAGGTTATGCAATCCTGGGCGTACCGCCCGGATTTAATCTACCGGCTGCTTCTCTATCTTTCAGGGCGTACCGCCCTAATCTCTGCAACCCTGGGCGTACCGCCCAGGTCTTCATTTCAGGAACTTTTCTTAATTTTCTTCTACCTCTTCACTCGTTCCCGCTCAATTCTCGATCCTTGTACCAGCAGCTTCCAGTTCTTCATAAAACTCCACTTTTAGCTCATTTAGCTTACGGTACCTCACAACACAAAAACCCGTGAAAATGCGACATAATCCAATCATTATTATAATTAAATATAACAAATTAAACACAATAATAACGACAAATTGGACTAACATCAAAAACCTATGATCTAAACAAACTAATGTTGTTCGTATTTCCTTTTGTTGTAACAGAATGCAATAATGAAATAAATTATTGCTATGAACTAATCATAATCAAATATACAATTTGAATAAGCAACAATTATGTACCTAAGAGAGAGACCAGAAACATATGTTGATGCCTTCGATACATGTTGAACCAATCTCTTCTTTAATCAAACCTCAAGCCTGAATAAAAAAATCAACATATAACCACCATGGTTAGCCTTAGCAACATAATAGAGGATATGCTAACAACACTAAGAACATACCACCAACTACCAATACACTTGAGCACATGATTGCATCTCCTGATGTACATCACACAAATGCAATAACCACATTATGGAAACTATCTGCAGTAGCATATCTATCTATGTTTATAAGTGATCCCTGTAATACATCAATCAACCAATAAATTATAGATCAAAACATTTCTTATTAATGAGATTGATATTTCAATTTGTTATTAAAAGATTGATATTTCAAGGTAACCACATTATATAAACTTTCTGTAGCTGCATTTCTTAGTAATGAAATTGATATTTTTTTAAAAATCATAGATCAGAGCAATGATTATCGATGATAACTTTCAAAAAGTAGCACCAATTCAAATTAAGAAATAAAGCATGAAACCCATCTGCCTAAACCCATGAGTGTGAAGTTAAGAGACGACTTATTTCTTTCCCAAATGATCTCCTTCCATTATCGCCTGTATCAAATACATCACAATCAAAACTTCAATAAATGAAGAATACGTAAAACCCAATCAGTAATAACAAAAGCCTGCAAAACAAAGATTCACTTAATATCCTCATGGTCCAATTATCATGTGTTAACTGTAATGTTAATGTTGGATAACATGTAATTGCTATATTAAATTGATTTACCATTGGTTCTTTTAGTCATGTTAATTATGGAAGAACTTGCTCTTTCTTACCCTTCGTGTAACTGTAACTTGATTGCAGCCAACAAAGAACAAAGAAGACAAATCAAGCCTGCAAAAAAATTAAGAAGTGAATTTAAACCTAAGAACTGAGGTCCACTATTATGAGTCACACAACCTGCTCATAAAAATCAATTATTATTAATGATCCAAACCAAATATACAAATGGCATACATTCTTTAATTTACCTTTAGGGCTGGACTTTAATACAAAAAGGTCAAATTAAGTCATACTTGCTTCGGTCAGTTTACAGGCTGTCTATAAAAGAAAATTTTCATTATCGATTGTATACAGTTCAATTAAAGTTATGTATTACCTCGGAAACTGTTGACATGCAAGTATGCATGTGACCTGCAAGTATGCATGATCTATGGCTGATATAAAAGGTGATCCAGTGCTTGTATTTATGAAATAGACATGCGTGTAATCTTATGTCAAACCTCCTCAATCTGTATGCAAATACACAAAAATCTAAAATCTATGTCAGACCTCCTCAATGTACCATCATTAATTTCATAACCAAAGCGTGATATTATAATGAAGGTAGCAAAAATGTCACCATGCTGCAAGTATGGAAGGTATTCACATACCCAGCAAGCATACTTAGAACCTATAAATAAGCAATGGAAGTATGTAACAAACACAAACGCACCTGTGACCACTTAGTATTAGACTTGAATCAATTGTAAAACCATCTTTTATGCTAGTCTCTTTTCCGGAATCTTATGTTTAGGATATACTTTTCACATCACTTTTATTTATCACATTTACAAAGCACTGTAGTGAATTCGTTAGGAATTAAGTTTATTACGTAAAAGAGAGTATGATATATAAAAGTCAGAAACAACACCAACCTTAGAAATTTTTTGTTCCAAAAAGCGTCGAAATCGACGAAAGCCATTGTGGTTGCTTCCTAGACCCGTAACCACTGTTGAAGCCCTCTAGTTTTCCAGCCCTGGTAAGTAACCTCATCTTAGAACTGTTGAATCAAGACCTCTTGGAGTTGAATTTATCTTATAAGATATAAAAATCAGTTTTTTGCATCTCTAGTAAGATCAAAATAAAATAAAAAAAAGATGCAACTAAACTTCGGAAGCAAAATGAAAAAGAAAAAATAACCTTGACAACAGCTTTCGTTGACACCTGCAAAGATACTGAAAACCAACAATACTTGCATCAAATAGATGAATACACTCACAGATTTACTGTAATGAAGAGGGGAGCTTCAACACAATATACAACTCCTAATTACACAAAATAAGAATGAGTTATTTGTATTAACTAAATCCCAATTTTCCAAACTGATTTGAGGAACCGAGTACTGACACAATTTGTGATGGTTTTGACCAAGAATGTCAACATGGAAGCTTTAGCAAAAGTATTTTGATTATGAAATGGTGCAACAATCAAGTTGGTTTTTTGGATGGCTTGTTAAGACTTTGCATTAGCTTTGTGCTCTAATATAACATATAAGGCAGGCACATAAAAAGATATTTTACATATACCTATTATTATCATCCATCAACCCCAAAGAAAACTAAATTGTCCCCAATAGAAAATGAAGGAAATAAACCAAAGAAAGAAAACGTACTCACCAACAACAGGGGGTTATAAAATTCTCACCGTTCTAAAAAAATCTAAACAAAAAGAACATAGAGTACAGAGGTAAAGTCGATTATAAAATTAGCTAATAAATCACACATGAAGAGGTCAGCGAAAGTAAAAATAAAGAAAAAGACTAACTGTAAAATATGTTCCCGTCATCCAACGACGCCTCATTCGGAGTAACCACTACCAGCAAAACAAAAAACACAACCTATCAAAAGTGACATCAGCAACAGACAAATAAGAGCGAAAATCCTCTTCATTTGTAGCTATCAAACATCCAATGCTTGACCAAACCATTCTTCACAAAAAACATCTAGCAATTGTATATGGTTTTAAAAATTATTGATGAAATTGAAAGTATTATGAGATAAAAAAGCAAAGGTTTGAACGCAAAACAACAATACAACGGCTAAATAATCGAATCCACCAGATTAAGAAATGAGTCAAACAAAAACACACCAAAAAACATTAAATGTACGAAAAATCAAAAAAATGGTAAATTTAGGGTTTGACAAAACCATGTTGGAACCAATTTCTGCACGAAAAAAAGAACAACCAGTGGTCTGCAGAGTATTGCGAGAGAGAGGATCAAACCTGTGATCGTGTCGTTGTCTGCCTCCGTCTCACGCCACAACGACCATCTCCGCTCCTCACCAACGATCGTGTTGCCGCCGTCTTTAGGTGTTCCTCATTATCCATAAAACAAAAATAACAACAAAAATAACAAACAAAAATAGCACTGTAAAATATCTCAACAAATTAACCATAATTCTCAATTCCAAGACTCATAGGTTAGAGAAAAACTCACCAAATAAATCAAGAATCGAAGGAGGATGATAGCAGACGGCCATAATAGCTCTAAATTGGCGAGTTTACTGCTCGATTTCATCTTCGTCGACCTCCATCGTTCGAGCGACCATCTCCGTCAACAACAATTGTTCGTAGACGAACATGGTTTCAAATGCGATGTCTGGATTCCAACTCTTCCTTGAAATCCGGTCTGTTTTTCTTTGCTTCTTTCTTTAATCACAATCGTGATTGTGTAATGGAAGCCGAAAACCCTTTTTGGGGGAGATAGGGGAAAAGATTTGATCGTATCTGGATTGTGCGAGATTTAAGGTTAAAAAGGACAGTAGATATGTAAAGCGCTCACCTGCTCCTCTTGTGGATAAAAGTATATGAGACTTGTATATATCCCGTGACCACTGTTGATGAACAGTGGTCACGCAATATGTGTTTGTACAATCAGCTTGGGGAACTTGTACAATATGTTGTAATTTGTATATATAGAGTAATAGGGTATGGCTTAATGGAAAACCTCTTATTTTTTGAAAACCTAAAAAAATCATATTTTAACCATTGATGGTTAAGATTAAATGAGTATAAGATTGTAAAATATTATCATTATATGAAAGCATAATAGATATACTAAAATTTTATTAATAAATGTTTAAATCAATTTTCTCTCTCCTATCTTTGCTATTTTCTAAAATCTCACTCTCTTTCTCTCTCTCTCTCTCTGATTTAATTTTAAATTTCCAGCTTAAAATTAAAAAAAAATACTATTTTTACAAAAGAAAAAAAAATCGTTGATAAGTAACATGAAACATGTAGCAATTTATTACACCTATGTAACATGAAACATGAAACCTATTTTTACCAGCGTTACGAGTAACGATTTTTACATAGTTGTAACAAATAACTTCATGTAATTTTTTCCAAGAAATAAAGATGTAATATACTAAACTGATAAAAGAAACATGAAACATGTACCAATTTGTTACCACTATGTAGCATCTTTACAAGAAACAAAAGATGTAATATAGTAAACTAATTAATGTATACAAACTTTGTTACAATTGTGTAATATATTTTTTACACATGTGTATTGTATTATATATATTACACTTACTTTATTACATCCATGACTCAGTAAAATTGACAACTTTGTTACACGTAGGTAACATAAGAACACTCACATACAATCAACGTATACCAAATTGTTACACCTTTGTAATTGTTGTTCTTCAACGTGACTCTTGATCATTATCACCCACAAAACCCTCACCGGTGGAACCAAATTTGTATTGTTTAATAAATCTCCACAAACCTGAATTAATTATTAAGAAACGATGTAAGTTATCAAACTCTTTCATGCCATATTCATATAAGATGTTAACAATTATGTTTCATAGCTGACAAAGCATGAAAGAATATAAAATGGTTACATGCTTGTAACAAAAAAACCTCAGGTATGAAACATTAAAAAATAGAAGAACAATGATCGGCATTATTTTCATTCATAGTATGGGGATCATGATCATGATTGTCTTGAGAGCTTTGATTGAATGATTCCACTCTATCAATTGATCTGTGCTCTTGATTAGAATGATACGAATTAGACACCATACTTTTGCGGTCATGGTTTTTTCCTTCACGAACTTGATCGTGCATTACAATGGAGATGGTGATTGTGAAAAACGTGATGAAGATGATTGGTAATTGGGATGAACGGACGTGAAAAAAAGATTGTGGGATTAGGGTTTCCAGAAGAAACGAAACTTTATACATGATTATGGATAGTCCCTACAAATATTCAAATTAGTTAATTGGAATTAATTGTTGAAAATACTTTACCAAAATAGAATTGTAAAAATACCTTAATACCCTTTCATTAAAAGAAAAAGAAAAATAAAAAACTAAATGAAATTATGTGATTGGTGGAGAGAGGTTTTCCAAGTTTTCAATAAAATTAAAGAGTTTTCCAATGATCATTTTCCTATATATATATAGAAAGAGGATCATTGGAAAACCCTCTAAATATTGAAAAACTTGGAAAACATTTTTCAATCAATCACATTATTTCTTTTTTTTTAATTTCTTTTATTTAAAGGACAATATGGTAACTTGACATAATATTTTTTCTATAAACTATTTTTAATAAATGATTAAACTAATTTTCTCTCCCTCGTCTACTCTTTCCTAAAGTCTCTCTATCTCTCCTTTAATTTCAAATTTCCAAGCCAAATTAAAAAAAACCTAATTTATAAAAGAAAAAGACCGTTGATCAGCAGTTCATCATCAGTACAACGATTGTTACATCGTTGTAACAATAAACTTAGGTATTTTTTCAAGAAAATAAACGATGGTTACATATATGTAACCATTCAGAAAAGTTGCCTAGAAAGAAAGAAGTTGACAAGAGTTTTTTACTTATATTTATGTAATAACTATCATATGTGTAATCACGTGAAACAATTTCATAACGTTCTAGAAAGAAAATACACGGTGTTACATTCGTGTAACATCAATTAAAAGCTTGTGAAATAAAAGTGTTACATACGTGTAATAACTACTTACATTTATGTAATAACTACTTACATTTATGTAATAACTACTTACATTTATGTAATAACTATCATATGCGTAATCACGTAAAATAATTTCATAAAGTTTTAGAAATAAATTACATGGTGTTACATTCGTGTAGCATCAATTAAAAACATGTGAAATAAAAGTGTAAATACGTGTAACCATATCTAGAAACAATAGAACCACGAATACAATTTATAAACTTTTCTGAATGGTTACACCTATGCAACCATCGTTTATTTTCTTGAAAAAAAAAACTAAAATTATTGTTACAACGATGTAACAATCGTTACGCTGGTGATGAACTGATGATCAACGATTTTTTTTGCTTTTGTAAATTAGGTTTGTTTTTTTTTCTTCTAAAATTTGCCCTGAAAAATTGAAATTAAAAGGGTAAGAGAGAGAGATAGAGAGTTTAGGAAAAAGGAAACGGGAGAGAAAAAATTTATTTAAACATTATCAATAAAAATATGATGTGTCTATTATGCCCTTGGTGCATTAAATAGATTTCAAATTATTTAAAAAAATGACACACATTCATTTTCAACCGTATATTAACTAATCAATGGTGTAAGATAAGTTTTTCAGTTTTCAAAAAATGTGAGGTTTTCCATTGAACCTTACTATATATATATATATATATATATATATATATATATATATATATATATATATAAGAATCATGATCTGCGTAAACAAATCTTAAAACCCACATAAATTTATCATACGTTAATATTTAAAAAAAAAAATTGCACTAGAAGTCTTAAAATTATGTTTTAAAAAATTTGCACTAAAAGTCTTAAAATTATGTTATCTTTAATCCTATAAAAAATTATAAATATTTAACGTTTTTTTTTGTGTGGTGCACATGTGCATCACAAAAAAAAATTCATACTTTTAGTATGAGTTAGTTTTTTTTTTCTTAGTCGCACCATATGTGATATATTTTCATCATTTTTTACGTTTTTATTGAATGATGCACATGTGCATCACCAAAAAAAAAAAAAAACTCATACATGTGGTATACATTAATAGGTTTAAAAAGAAATTACATCTTAAATCTTATGGTTGTCTTATCTTTAAATTTAAAGAAAAAAATAATATTTTATAACTTTTTTAATTATATGATGCACACATGTGCATCACACGAAAAAAAAACGTTTTTTTTTTTTAATATTTTGCTACAGAAATTAAAGATAACGTAATTCTAAGACTTTTGGCGTAAATTTTATGAAAAATCGTTAATGTATGAAAAAATAATGTTGGTTTTAATATATGTTTTCGCAGTTTTCACAAAAAAAATATATATATTTCCTACGTATTAAAGTTGGAATGACAATGGTTGGTCGGGTCTTTGATGGTTTGGGGGTAATTCCAATCTTATATCTGGTTATAAATGAAGGGATTTGAGTCACTGTTTATTAAAGATATTAACATAATATTTAATAAGGATACTCTTGGTATTTTACATAAAAAAAAAGGTAGTACAATACCGAATTCAAAATAAACAAACAATAGAAAATGTTACATAAACATTGGAAATAAATATATCAGATTACTCAAGTCTAGATCATACAACATCTTTCTAGAAAGAGGGTCTTGAGTCTTCAAGATCATCTTCTTCGTATTTACTTGAATCTTTTAGTCTTCAACGCCGCTCCAAACAAAAAGAATAAAGAAAGGGTTAACGATGGTTGAGGATCAGGGTGTGTATATATATATATATATATATATATGTATGTATGTATGTATGTATATATATTTCCTACGTATTAAAGTTGGAATGACAATGGTTGGTAGGGTCTTTGATAGTTTGGGTAATTCAAATCTAATATCTGGTTACAAATGTAGGGATTTGAGTAACTGTTTATTAAAGATATTAACATAATATTTAATAAGGATACACTTGGTATTTTACATAAAAAAAAGGTAGTATAATACCGAATTCAAAATTAAACAAACAATAGAAAATGTTACATAAACGTTGGAAATAATATATCGGACTATTCAAGTCTAGATCATACAAAGTCTTTTTAGAAAGAGGGTCTTGAGTCTTCAAGATCAACTTCTTCATATTTACTTGAATCTTTTAGTCTTCAACACCGCTCCAAATAAAAAGGATAAAGAAAGGGTTAGCGATGGTTGAGGATCAGGGTAATAACCCGGGATCCTTAAAATAGATTGTAGGTCTCCACGTGAGCACTCGTTTGTATCACAGGGTACAACAACCGGAATAGTAATTGTACTGCCGAAGATGTCTCGCACCCAAGGTTTCTACCGAGAGTTAAGGCGTTTGAATTTAGGAGGAGGGGTTTGGAAGACATATATCATAGATATACATGAAAGTATCACGTGTGCACGTCGTAGATGTGCGAGTGCGAGTGCGAGATGGAGATGCTTCACTTCTCTTGTGGTCCTATGGATGTCTCCTATTGAAGAAACAATATTTAAGGAGTGCTCATCTTTAAGCCTTCACAGTCCGTTCTCTATAATTATGTGAGTGTAGTTCTTAAAATTTAAGGTTTGGTTGTAAGTGTTTTGTAAGTGGAGGAGAAGGAAAAGATATTGAAAATATGTATATTTGACAAAAAAAAAAACTGTTAATTATGTAAAATTTGAGGTTTTGTTGTGAGTTGAAAAGATAAACAATTGTATAAAAATGTATTATTTAATTGTGGGTGTGAGTGAAAGAGATAGAAAACTAATATTAAAGGTATAAATTATAAGGATAAGGATGGAGAACGAGTTGTAAGTGCTCGAAACCACTTAAAGATTTATTTACACACCAATATGGGATAAATTTTCATTGTTCCTCTTCCTCACATATAAATCCAATTTCTCTTCATTTTTCATCAAAATTTGATATTCGATATTTCATTCAACTCATCTCTATTTTAGTCACCATTTGATTTGTTGTGGTACTATCACAAAATATAACCCAAAACCGAAAATAATTAGTTATATAACACATATATATTATTATTTTTGTCTAAAAGTTAGTAAAAACACATTTTCACTAAAATGTTCAACAATAAATTCTAGTTCTATACCCGACACAAAACTCGTCGGTATCTATCGTTTTTACCCGTCAGGTATTTGGCATACCCGTGGGTTTTGGGTATACCCATCACGTAACTATCGGTTAATTACATTGATTGTAAGCGCCATCTATATCTATATATATAATAAAAGAAAAGTTTTTGGCACCACAATTTGCCATGTGGCACCACCACATTCATCCTCAACAATTTTTCCCGCCAATAAACATTTACAAGCGGATCTTCTAATTTTGGATATATATATCCACTATTTATTTATTGTAGCGGATCTTCTAATTTTGGATATATATATCCACTATTTATTTATTGTGTTCTAAATTATTTAATAACCAATTATTTAATTACTTAATTTAATATATAATATAGTTTATTAAGTTAAATCTATCTATATCTATCTATACTTTATACTATATAATAAAAAAAGTTTGGTCATAGTTTAATTAATAAAAAAAGAAACTTGACATCACCACAAAATTTTGAATTAACCCGTGTAACACACGGGGATAAAAAACTAGTAATATATAAATCAATTTTATAACAAATAACTAAATACCATAGATAAAAACAATAAATAAATAAACAAAATCATATGATATATACTTGAAATAAATAAAACAAAGAAAATAACTGTATATTTTATCGAGTAATCGGGTCGGGTAAATGGATATATCATCAAATCTAATACTCGTCTTAAATCCGTGAAAAAAACTCAAAAGTAATCTCATACCCAATTACCCGACCCATACGTCTTGGGTTTCGGGTAATCCTATCGTGTTCAAGTTTCATTTTCATCTCTATACTAACGTGGTAGTACCAGGTATAGTTAAATCAACTTAATTTGTGGTCTAGGATTAATGAGGTGATAAAACATCTAAAGGATAGACCTAACCATGTTAAATCAATGTTTATTTATTTTCTCAAAGGTCTTATCATAAGGTTTATTATGCATAATACTTATTACTTTATTACAACATATATTGGATTAGTAAGTGTAACCTATTTCACATAACCTTATTAAATAAATTGAACTAATGAAAAAGCATTTATTGATAAAATGATTATTTTTAGAAACGGCTACCTCATCTTCTTTTAATAATTAAATTGATCAAATTTACACACCTTAGGACTCGAACATTCATATTTGTTAGAGGTACATATATCAATCAATCACCATTAGAATGTGGGTGTTAATAGTATTTTTGTTAGCTTTGTAACATATGGGAAAAATTATATTCTTGATGGTCACTTCTTATCTCTTTTTGATATATCATAATCATATAGGTATATTTTCGTAAATAAATAAGCTAACGACCAAGGCATTTTGGTCTACACTTTTTGCCATGAGGATTCACGGGTGGGGTTTAAGTAAAGGTACGTGATATGGAAATACAACTATACAAGGAAGAAGAAATCATGTTCGATTGTTCGAAGGATACGTTTAGAAGGTACCGGGGAGTAAGAGACAAAAAACAGGGAAATAGGGAAAAGTGAAAAACCAGATAGAAAAAAAAGGCAAAAGATGTTTGAGTGGGGAGATGAGAGGTACCATGATGGCATGATTGATTGATCATAAATGCTTAAAAAAAAAATTGATCATAAATGTCCGTCCACCACATGGAGAGCAACTTTACCATCCTACCAAGATGTATAGACAAAAACAATATGCTTTATATAGTAAGTTGTGAAGTTGTAAAGGATGATCTAGTATTCAAAACAGATTTTTTATACTGAAGTCACTAGATTCTTTAAAATTTAAGATTGGACTGTGAGTGGTTGTAAATGAAAGAGAAAATTACTGCTCATCTTTATATTTAAGGAAACATTATAGGTTCTCTATAGTTTTTAAAGTGGTTGTGAGTGAAAGAGAGAAAAAATATAATGATAAATGTATAAAAAGTCAATATTTATTTTTTAAATGATAGAGAAAAGGCAGTGTTTTTTTAATTAAATTATAGGGATGAAGATAAGAAACATGTTATAAATGCTCTAGTATAGTGTAAATTTCATACCGGGCTCGAAACTTTCAATTCTTAAATGTTAATTCAAACATATATAGCATATAGTTAAACTGGCCACTTGTAAAGTGTTAACAACTATCATCGTCTAAAACAAAACACTAAAACATAACAAGCAGAAAGATCAAAAGGCAAACAAAGTGTGGAGACGAAAAAAGATACATAAACGAACATAACACTAAGAACATCCGAAATGGAAGCAATAAAATAAGAGCTTTCGACCTACCTATATGGCGCAGAGCTAAGAGTGACCGTCTAACCGACATCTGTAACCGCACAAGCAATTAAGCAAAACAAAGAAGTATAGCTAGAGCTTCATCAAGAGAACTAAAACCAAAGGAAAAATCTAATATAAGGAAAAAACACACCAGCCTTTTAGAGCAAGGTAGCAAGAAGGAATTGGAAGGACATATGCATAGTATGTAGAATGAGGAAAAAGTTTTCTTTTAAAAAAAAGCGGTAGGTGAGCTGGAATCTAGACGTTAAAAACAACAAGTCTAGAAGAAAAACGATAGATTAACTGACATTCACACGTATAGAAAAAAAAACCAAAAGAGAGGACAAAATAGAGGAGTGTGCTACACTTTATGCACGTTGTAAAATTGTATGTATATATATATATATATATATGATGTTTGTAGAACGTGTAGAGGTGAAAAAAAAAACCGGTTACCCGAACCATGTCGGTTCAATAACCAAAAACCAAACCGACTTTTAATCGGTAGAATTCAAACAAATAGAAACTATAGGTTTCAAATTGGTTTGAGGTTTCTAAGTGAAGAATCGGTCATTAACAATTAAAAAAAATAGATTTTTTTGGTTAACCTTTAAAAATTATATATTTTTCTAAAAAATACCTACTTTTACCGGTTAACCGGTTTGATTTCTCGGCATACTGGTTTTTACCAATTATGATTTCAGGGTTCTAAAAACCGGTTTTAGTTTTTTATCAACATGTTATATTAAAACCATTTGGCCAGCTTGTGTAGTGTGCAGTACTGCAGTGTAAAGGTGCACAAGAAAACCGGTTAGCCTAACCGAAACAACTTTTAACCGAAAATAAAACCGGTTTTTAACCGAAAACAAAACCGGTCTTTAACTAGACAGTACAAACCAGTAGACACCGTAGGTTCCAAACCGGGTAAAAAATTTCGGTTATAGGTTTTTAAAAATACTGGTTTTTTACTGATTAAATAACTTGTAAACCGGTTTCACTGGTTATTATTTTCGGTGTTAAGAAGACAATTTTACGATCATAACTTTTTGAAAGACCATTTTAAAAAAAACCGATTAATCAATTTGTGCAGGTCTCCACTAGTAAGTAGTTAAGTTATAAAAATCAATGAAGTCGATATGTCCGAGTGGTTAAGGAGACAGACTTGAAATCTGTTGGGCTTCGCCCGCGCAGGTTCGAACCCTGCTGTCGACGTTTTTCCATTTTTTTTGCTCAAATTCTTATTACTAGGGTTTTTCTTTTTGCACAATTGCACTCTCACCCTCTGTCAATTTCGGATCACTCGATCTCCTACTTCCAAATCAAAATCACAAAACCAATTAGGGTTTGCAATTGAGTTTTTGATCCGTACTTTTTACTTTCTGTAGACTCTAAATCGATGGAGGAAGCCACCAGCACGACTCAGAAATCGACACAGGAGTTGGCGATGGAAGGGCAAAAGTATTTGGAAGACACAATCGAATCAGCATTTCAAATCTTATCCTCGATGAACGATGAACTCTGTAACCCTAATTTATGGTCCGCTTCTTCTCCACCTACCAATTTCAGTAGCGGAAACGGCCATCACGCGCCGCCGAATGCCGTAAGCAACGGCGACGCTACGTCCTCCGATACCACACATCAGTTTGAGACGGGCGGCGGGGCTCTCGATGAAGCTCGTCTCCGGTACAAATCGTCCGTCGCCGCTCTCCGCTCAGTTCTCATCGCTCTTCCGAATTCTAGAAAGGTACTCTCTTCTGAATATGAAATTGTGACTTATGATGTTTGGCCTTGAATTTGGATCAACAAATGAACAATTAGGTTGTAGATTATTGTCATATTTTAGCAATTAGTGATTGTGTAAGACTACTGATAGCTTCTATTTTCATGGATTGTGAGAAATGGTAGAGATGATGCAAATTGCTCCATTTGTTTTTGATATTTTGGCTGTTATTCTGTTAATCTGTGCATCATAATCCAATTACTAGTAAACTGTGATGTATAGTGTTTATGAGGTGATTGAATTAACATGTGTTTTCCGCCCTAATGAAGGCGAAGGCTTATGATAATGATTTGATGTCAACTGATGAGATGGATGTCGAGAAGCTAGAAGAGCGGGCTTCTGATTTAAGGAAGGTATGTGATATATCACATTGTAAGGCTATCCGTAGTGGATGGAGCCCCGGGTGGGGGGTTATGCGCCATGTGGCGGATGACGTGGAAATGGGGGGTTATGAGGTAAGGGGTGTAGTGGGGGGTTATGAGGATGGGGGTTATGAGATATGAGGTGTACCAATAGGAAAAAAGAAAAAAAAAACAAAAAAAAACATGTGAGTTGCACCGGCGCCATGAACATGGCGCCTTTGACCTCCAAAGCTAACATGGCGCCCCGGGGGGCGGTGCGGGGCGTTATATGGGGCGCCATATTACAATTTTTTGCCCCATAACGCCCCATTACGGATAGCCTAAGAGTTTGAAAAGAATAATAGAAAATAACATCTAAAGCATATCTTATGCTCCATTGTTTTCTAACATGTGTTTTTGTATATTTTAGGAGCTTGATAATAAGAATAAGTATTTAAAGCTTCTCATAGATCAGCTTCGAGAGCTCATTACAGACATTTCAACGTGGCAAAGTCCTGTAGCAGTATGAAGGTAATATACCTTTTTGCAACAATGGTTGAACTCTAATAGATAGCTAGGTTGTTTCTTGCAGTTTAATATGTGTAGTGAAATTCTGCCTTCTTATAGTTGATAGTTGAGTTTTGCATCCTGTAATGATACAGCAGCTGCTACCAAATTGTGAAAGGATGCAAAAGTTTACATGGAAGATTATCTACAGTTCTATTTAGTTTTAGTTGATTAATCTGGCTCAAAATTTTAGAGTACAACCAGGAAACACATTAGTAATTATGTTGTTAATGTGTAAAATGCTGGTAGAGTCTGTCTGGGTTCAAATCTGGCTTGGTTGAAATGTCTTGCTTTCAGTATGGGATAAAACAAGTCAGGCTTGATGGTGTTAACCCAAAATATTTTTCTTTATGGTAGCTGAGTGTCTATGCTTAAAGAATCATATCGTAAATTGGGTGTTGGTCGGGCTACTTATCACTGCATGATTCACAAGGCACCATATAAACATACATAAAAGCACTACTGGAAATCAAGAAAACTTGGAATCTGTATGCAGAGACAGGTTTGAATATTACTGGTGCATCTCTTGGTCTAAGACTCTAAGCTCTATAGAGGGACTCAAGCAATTACCGACTACGTCACCTCTTCCCACCATGTTCATCATTGGTGATAGATAGAGAGGAAGGACAGAGTCCTTTGGTCACCAAAAGACTCTCATTCCACAAACAAACTTCACTGCCTTTTGAGTTTTGCCCACCCATTTGCTATATGGCATGTGATGAATGATCATTTGCTGTAAAATCCTTTGTGTCAAAGTATCTTGGCTCAGTCACACTATAGTTTGCTAACTTATCATATTTAGCATGTTATTGAACGGTGCCATGGTGGTATAGTTATGGATCTTGAACACAAGGTCAATGGGCCGTTAATTTACATACTGATTTTTAAATCAATAAGTTGGTCAATATTCTAGAAAAAGATCTAAGGATAATAAAACTTTAGGGTGAATTTCATATTACATTTAAACTTTAAAAAAAAAAAAAACATATCTTTGTCTTCAGTCAACCATTCAGCCACCGCTAGAACTCACATGTGGCCGCTGATGACGTATGTACGGGTCAGATTAACCCATCTGGAACAACCCGTACAAGCGATGATGACGACAACTGCTTTCCAGCCGGACTAGATCAAGAGGGCCGGACCGGCCATAATCAGCCAACATGCCAATGAGAAAGTGCCACACGACACTTAACAAAAGTGTATTGTTCTACGACTGCATGCCATAGGACTGCCAGACATTAATGCTAATGATCAGTCGTAATTACTATAAACGGCCACCATATGTCGCTAGGCTACGACGCCCTTCATTACCTGATATAGACCAAATATTAATGATGCTCAAGACAAAGTGTAAGTGCTATAAATACCCTCCTCAAATACTTGAGGAGGGATTATTAAACCCCTTCGGATTCTCAAATAGAACTCCAGCGTCCACACTTCTCTCTCTCTCTCTGCTCGCACGATAATGAAAAAACCCCATTCACCCGACACTCACATATATGCACACGAGGGCAGACCTGAGATGGTAATGATGAATTCGTCAGTCCCAGTCTGAGCTGGATGATCCATCTCCCTCCATTTTCTAACTCTACTCTTATCCACGTCTGAAGCGGAGATTACCCCACCGAAGCACATCATCCCTATTGTAGTCGAGCGAAGACCGACCGGGCCGTCCTTGCCTCCTTAATCCTCCCGGTTAGATTCTACCAATTCTACATTGTCGTCCTTCGTACTTGCGACATTAGAAATAAAGGTCTTCAGGAACTGGAAAAACCACGGACATCACCCCGATTGATGGACAAACATATGGAAAAACCCCGGACGTCAGCGCCACCACTGACGGCGACTTCCTACAGACCGCCCACCACCACCAGATCGCCACCATCTCCGTGTCTCCACCACCACCAGACCACCACCATCTTCAGTTCGTTGACGGATTTTCGAAGTTGTTCGAAATTCTTGCAATATGGATCTTGTTAGGTTCGGAATTTGATTACGGTCATAGTGGTGTTTTCATATTAGATTTTGGTTGAGAATCGACAAAGATATGAACGTTTGAAGATTTATGGGTTAAATTTCAGTTCGCCGGAAGTTTAATTGCCCGGCCGGCGTGTCTATTTTGTGAAACATTTTTCTTTTTGGAAAATTGGATACTAGTCCCTACTTTTTAAACAAATTATACTACTAGTCCCTCCCTTTAAAACCTGGTAAAAAAATGTCACATAGCATGCCACATCACCAGTCCAGTCAGCAAAAACTAACACTGTTAGTAAAAAACGAACGACGTATCATTAGAATCCAATACCTTGAAAATTGGTATTATTGTGGGGAAAATTCAAAACTCGTATTATTGTCCGCAACAAGGCAAAATTTGTATTATTAAAATCCAATTTACCATTTTTAAAGTGAGACTAAAGCTGAGATTTGAACCAAACCTCAGGGACAAAAACAGTAGCTTACTCTAATTTATATTCGTACATGTTCATAAATAAATAATTACATAAACAACGAACATGGAGGTGCACATATCGCTTAATTGGCTTTGGAAGAATCGGTCTATAAAAAATCATAACTTACAAAAACCGGTACAAAATGACTATTTTTTACCCCTAAAACTCTAACCAGTAAAACCGGTCTATCGGTTTACCACTTAACCGGTAAAAACCCGGTATTTAAAAAAAACATATACTTTTTAATTGGTTAACCGAAGACCTTTTTTAAACCCGGTCTTCACATGGAAACCACCAACCGGTTAGAACCTACGGTTTCTACCAATTCGTACTTTATCGGTTAAAAACCGGTCCGGTACAGTTAACCGGGTGTTTTTCACCTCTAAACTAACTTACCATCTAACAAATTATTGCCGTTTCCACTTTTCAGTCTTCTTCTAAGATTTTCCGAAAGTTTTGTATATAAATGTTAAAAGCAGCATAAAAAAGATGATTAATCAAAGTCGATATGTCCGAGTGGTTAAGGAGACAGACTTGAAATCTGTTGGGCTTCGCCCGCGCAGGTTCGAACCCTGCTGTCGACGATTTAATTTTTTGAATCGAATATCCCTTTCCTCTCTGCACTCCATGAGTCCATGTCACTCCTCTTTCCACTGGGTGTCACATTGAGGCTTCTTTCATTATACTTCTTTTTCTTGATCTTAACACCTATCTTTTATCCGGTGGGAAATTAAAGTTTGCTTTTCTACTTCTAGTTGCATTTTGTTGCAAGAGTTTGTAAATTAATATAATAAGCATTTCAAGCTTCTCAGTTCTCATAGATCAGCTTCAGCTTTAACAGATCTTTCAATGTAGGAAAGTCCTGTTGTAACCATATTGTGAAACTTATCATTACTGCTTCTTGGTTGGGTTTCAGGTAGTGTTAACCTATATACATTGTTGTCCCATATTTTATATATAATTGGTGCCACAATTTGTGAGTAAAATAACTATGTTATTAGTCTATCTATACAGTGGCGAACCCAAGATTTTTTTTTATGGGTTCGAAAATTTTCGGTGTTTGATCGTCCACCCCTATATACAAATTCTTTTAGACCGGTTCAGGTCAGGTCGGGTCGGTTGACGTGCCAATCGTCATTCGAGAACAAAATTACAAAAACGATAAAAATATAAAAACACTTGGAAAACAATTCATCATTTCTCAACTTAAAATATAATAACCCATAACAAAATTAGTCTTGTACGTCATTCGTCATTCGAGAACAAATTACAAAACACTTAAAGTTGCTATCTACGGGTTTTTATTTTTGAACTCTATCAATCATATTATCTTTTGAGATTTTTTTGGGGCTTAAAAGTGTTGGCCTTTGGTTATAAATAAATGGTTTGGGTATGGGTAATTGGGTTTAGGTAGGTGCGTTAAAAACATAAAACCATAAATATTATTGTGTTTATTACTTATTAGGGTGGGCGGTGTGGGGGATAAATTTTTTAGGATGAGTAAAATGGGATAAGTTGATGGACCAATAGGAAAGTGACACAGGAGAGAGAAAAAAGTATATGTTTTTTTTGTTTTTTGAAGTGGTATGGGTGGGATAAGTTGGGTAGGATAAGTATGGGTGGTATTGGCCGTTCAACGTTCAAAAATTCCTTCCAAAATTCGTCGGCAACCATCGGCAACTAAATGCCGAATTTCTTTTTTTTTTTTGCCGAAATCAACATGCCGAAGGGTTTGGTATGGGATTGCCGAATTGCCGAAAAAAATGGGTTGCCGAATGTGGGGTTGCCGAAATTTTTTATACCCCATACCGGGCACCCTTAGTGATTTAAAAACTTTTTTAAAACTATATTTTTTTTAAGTTGAGGGTCGGTATAAAAATTTTATGGGGTTCGGTCACTAAATTTCTTGGGATTTGGTTTATAAAAAATCGAAAAAATACCACACCACAAAAAAAATTCATAGGTGTCGGGCGAACCCCTAAGCCAAGACCTAGTTCCGCCACTGTATCTATAATGGGGCGTGATAAAGTGAATGTAATCGTGAAAACACTCCATGAACACTGCCTCTGAGCGACATGATGACCAGAACGTAACTACTATCACCCTCAAGAAAAAAGTATAACTTTCTTTTGTCTTTTTTCAACCATTGACACGATTACACAATCATCTTCCTTTTTTTATATTAAACATCACATTCCCAGTTTCACACAAAAGCCATTACACACCTTTATGGTAATCACTTGACTCTAATTTACATGGTAGCACTTCTCACACTTATGGTCTAACCATTACTTATGACCTTTCAGTGATGATCTAACTTTTTAACACATAATGACTTAAGAAATCATAGGCATCAAACACATACATATGACGACTTTGAACCGGTGAAAGCTATTTAGATACAAATCTCTGAAAAGACATGGTAACAATTAATGTCTGACCGAGACACATAATGGGTCTGGTCACTCATACCCGTATCGACTCATTATAAGTTTGCCTATGTGACATAATGAGACCATGGGACACACTTGGTCATATAATCTCCAACTAACAACGAGGGAGGGAAGTTACACGTCATGATTTGACACGTATCTCACGTTTATGATAAATACACTTTACCCTTAGAAAACGTATAAATACTTCGACAAGACGGCAAGCATGAGGAAAAAAAGTCACATTCATTCAATTTAGTTCATGTGTTTAGCCTCTTTTTTTTGGTTATTTTGCTTGTTACTTTTGTAATCATGCTTCATGCGTTTATATTATATGTCAACGTTCTATTAATTATGTATATCTTCAAGAAAGAAAACCCTTTGTAAAATCTGATATAATCTATTTAATACATTATATACATGACTAAAAGGGACTTGACAAATAGGTCGATATGTCCGAGTGGTTAAGGAGACAGACTTGAAATCTGTTGGGCTTCGCCCGCGCAGGTTCGAACCCTGCTGTCGACGATTTTTTAAATCCTACTTTTTGACTTGAAGTCTACAAATCATTTTGGTACTTGAACCCTGTCGACGTTTTTAAATCCTACTTTTTTTTTACTTGAAGTCTATGTTTTATGTATCGATGCAATGTTTGTAGCTAATTGTAAAATGATGCAAAAGTTTACATGTAAAATCTACAAACCATTTTGGTTTACTTTACTTGATTCATCTGGTTCCAGCTTTTTAGTTTACAACCAGGAGTACATAGATATTTTCTAAATCTTTAAAAGTTAGTTGTGAACCACGGTTCGGGTGGTGAGAGAGGATCTCATGTCGACAATGGCAGATTCATCCGCACCCAATTTGATAGCTTCTTTGCTAGCTGTTATGAACCGCGAAACTGCACCTTTCACATATGTGTGAGCTTCTTTCACACTCATTTTCTTGCCTGTTTCATTTGGAAAACTGCTCAAGAAATGGTCACCATTGAGAACCGCGGCCAATTGAACCACTTCACTCTGAAATTCAGACAGACCCCTTGTTTCATCTGGCTCGGTTCCTCTCAAGGCTGCAGGTTCCGGCAAGACCTCTGCAACCAACATATTATATATTAAGATCATGATATAACAATATAACATCCAAACATTCAATTGGGTATGTGTTAAATTGAAAGAAATTTACCCGGACAATCGGTTCTTGGAG
Source organism: Deinandra increscens subsp. villosa (assembly GCA_039602395.1). NCBI lineage: Eukaryota > Viridiplantae > Streptophyta > Magnoliopsida > Asterales > Asteraceae > Deinandra > Deinandra increscens. Next base: position 3,659,233 of record JBCNJP010000015.1, on the reverse strand, counting down.
AGCTCAATTGGCTAACAACTTGTTCAAAGGATCCAGCCCATGCATCTCTATGAGTTAAAAAGTTGGATGACAAGTTGAACATCTTTTTTATGGTAGCAGGGATTGAAGAATGTTCATATTCTGAATTTGGTGTTGGTCCTTTTGGGCTACTTATCACTGCATAACACACAAAAACAGCATTAGAAATTTAGAATCAAGAAATCTTGAATCTTTATACCATGAGAGAAATCTTGAATTTTACCAGTGCCTTTCTTGATCCAAGGGGAGACCATTATGGTGGGAACCCTAACACCCAACCTATCGAACCTAAAGAACGAAGGCGCTGGACCGGTATTCCCATCTGGGCTAGGAACATCAACATAAGGAGTCTTGACATGATCAAAGAACCCACCATGTTCATCATATGTAATCACCAAAAGGCTCTCATTCCATTGAGGGCTTGCTCTTAATGCTTCATAAATTTCTTTCACTAATTTCTGCCCATTTGCTACATCATGTGATGGATGATCATCATTTGCTGGAAAACCCCTTATGTCAAAGTATCTTGGTTCAATCACACTCAAGTTTGGTAATTTACCATCTTTAGCATGTTGTTTGAAGGTGGTATATTCATGGAACTTGAATACATACTTCAATTTCCTCAAGTTTCTATAAAACAAAGTTGTGGGTATGTTTTGAAAATACACTCCCCAGTCTTTCCCATTCTCATAAAGTGAATCAAAGATTGTTTTTTGTGGATACCCTTTTGCTAATTGTTTCTTCACATGGCTTGTTGATCCATGAGAAGTGGCTGAGTAGACAAATAGTCTGTTGGGTTGGGTTGGACCCGGAATTGAAGAGAACCACCGGTCAAAAACTGCAAATTCTTGAACCAATTTTGCAAATATTGGGACATTTTCTGGTTTAAAACCTTTCATAACTGTCTCAGAAAGATTGGGTGACACTGATAGTGCCTGTTCAACAAAACCAGACATTGAAGGAATTGGGTTGGACCCAAATACCTGTTTCTCCACATCTTCAAACGAATGACCCGGATCCGGATCCACATACTTGGCATCATCAGTGAAACAGATGGCTTCTGGTATTTCTTGGTTCTCTTTCCGGGTCAAGTTAGTTGGAACTGGGTTGCATTCTTGACCCGTGACACCATTGATTGATGGGTTGATTGATTTCTTCATCCAGCCAATCATGTGATCAAAAGATCTGTTTTCTAGAACCAACACCACAATCCTCTTGATGGGTTGTTGTTGTCCATCTTGACCCGATGCTTCTGCAAAACGGGTCGGATCAAGAACACAAGAAACCGTGAGAAAGATGAAGAAAATGGATGAAAATGAAGTTCTTCTTGTTCTTTCCATGGTGGGCTTTGGTAAAGATGGAAGCTTTCTCACTGTTTCAGTATTTGCAGATGAAAGCTAAAAGAAGTGGAAACAGTGATTGGAAACTTTGTCTTTTGATGGAGGGAGAGATTTAAGTAATCATTTAAATAAAACAGGATTTAGTTGAAGTAAAAAATGTGTCTGCATTGACAAATTTACCCTTGGATTGCTAGAATTATGGCCTATATATTTTAACCTTTTATAAAGCAATAAAAGACATGACGTGGGTCCAAAGATGATCACAAGTGCAAACTGATAATTATGGAGGTATGCATGTGAACTTGAAAATATGAACAAATGATTTGTATATATCCATCCCTCACTTTAACAAGGCATTTGCAGACAACAAGACTGTCATATGCACACAAAACCTACACATGATACAAGAATTTGTAACCCTCAAAACTGGGCATTTATGTTTTTTTTCCTTCTTTTGCGTTTCTTGTTTTAAAATTAAATAACCATTTATACATAATAAGTTATTAGGAAACAGTCTAAAAAATGTTAGACCGGTTATTATATATTAAAGTTGTACTATAGTTATTGATATTTACAAACTGCTATCTAAAACATATTTGCTTACTTGACAAAATGTGAAAATACCTAGAATGTATGCATACTTTTTGGGATTGGATTTGTTGACTAAAGTGGAATTGGGGTGTTTAAAGTTTGGTAGGTGTATATCCTATAATATTTGGGATTCAAGACGAATGAACTAAGAATTTGGCAAAATTCCATCTCAACAACTTAACTTTTATAAAATTGATTAAAATATACAGATGTTAATAATAAATAGATCTGCTTTGAATTTTTAAATTATTAGCATCCGACATACATGTCAGATAAATATAAAGGATTTAATATGTGTTTAACACGTTAACGTAGTACTTGTATACTTTGATACAACTCATGTTTTTTTACGTAAGACAAAATAGAACACAAAAGCCGAATAATCAATGGGTTAAATAAAAGGTATTGAATAAAGGGGTTAAAAGACTGTCCTATAGTTTTAAAGTTTACTTTTACTGTTTACACACTCGGTAAATATTTTGAGTACTAAACTCTAAAATTAATGGAGAACAAAGGTCACATGGTGACATTTACGTAAAAGTTAGGTCCAGTAGATCCTCACCGACACTAACACCAACACCGACACCTCATAATTGGGCCCACATGTGATACATCCAAAGTCCAACACAAAATTCTCTTTGATAGAAATAAATATATGCTTATTTCTTATTTCTATAAATTATATTATTAATTGTTAAAAATATTACAACAATTAGTCACCGAAATGAATGCAATCATGATACGATACAATACAATACATGTGTTTGATCAAACTCTCACTCAAACAACATTCTTGTTTTCCCATGTATACAAGTAAACTTTTCGACATTATCAATGTTTTTTTTTTTTTTTTTGAGTTTTTACCTCAAATATTTGCTATGACAGGTGTCATCTTTGTGAGGCTTTTCAAGGAAAATGAATGAGCAACTAGTGCTAATTGCTACCTCTTCTTAAGAAGGCCAATACACCTAAACCAGCCACTAATGCAGCCCCTGCTGCAACTGAACTGTATGCAGAAGCCCATGCGTCTGCATGAACATGCTCCAAACCGCCGCCACTGCCGCCACGTGATGAAACTTTCCGATCTCTAGGCATCCCGGAGTATTCGAGATGCAATTTTAATCCCTGTTCATATTTATTTTCACCATTAACATCTATATATAAAAATAGGAATTCAAAAGGCATAGTGAAGTTTTGTTTTTTCATAGTTTTACCATACAAACTTTGACAATTACTACCCTAAAACTTTTACACTTTGTTTTTTGTTTTTTTATTTAAGGAATAGTAAACTTTAAGTTTTCATAGTTTGGCACTTATGTTTCAAACTTTTACGTTTTCTACCCTCTAACTTTTAAACTTTTTTTTTGTTTTAAGTTTTTTGGTCTTCTACTTTGCCCACGAAACTCACAATTTTCAATTTTCATACTTTCGTTTTCACATATGTTTCATACTTTTACGTTTTCTACCCTCTAACTTTTAAACTTTTTTTTTAAAGTTTCGTGGTCTTCTACTTTAGCCATGAAACTTTCACAATTTTCCATTTTTCTACTTTCGTTTTTAGTATATTTTTAGTGTTTTCGACTTTGACCATGAATTTTTTATAGTTTTATTAGACTTTTACATTCTTACCCCTTAACTTTTTTACTTTCGTCTTTTAGTATACTTTTATACATTTATACTTAGATTGAAGTCAAGACTAAATTTAGTTTTCTATTGTGGGCTCTGGCCAATTTAGTCTTTGACCACACTAAAACTTTTTTGACTTATACCGACAGGTAAATGGGTGGCCCATCACGAAGCGAGGACGGGTCACCAACTTGTTAACATCTCAGATGCATTATCTTACATATTAAATAGTTTTCGAAACCTTGATTATAATTATTATTATTATTATTGTCAAAATACAAGAAACAGACAATAGGTCGGCCCACCCCAGCTAGTTTGACACGTGAATAAAGAAGGATGAGGGAAAGCACACACACCTTCCAACCAGCTGATCTTGCATGTTCCACAGCTGCAACAAGATCACTATCTGTTGCAAGTATCACCAGATCCTTATCTTCATCTTCATACTGCACAATGTACAACCCAATGTTAACCCTAAAAGTCAAAGTCAACAATCAGGAACATTTTCACCTTTTAGATGAGATATACCAGAATCTGTGGGAGGTTGTTGCGGTCAATCTCACCACCTACTCTTTGAAGTATTGCAGTTATAAGATCCGTCAAAGTATGAGTGTCTAACCGCAACATAAAACAGCAAATCAACTATTGTAACATCAAATTATATCAACCAAGATTGTAATAATCAAAAGAAATCATACCACACATAAATCTATGCATTCGGCCCTTTCTATCTTGGATCTTAAAAGCAAATGTATTTGGTAGTGTAGGCGAAGGATAAAAAGCCTTTCCAATATCTGTCCCACCTTCAGAAGCTAATTTGAAAGAACTCTCGCTGCAATATCATCAAATTTCTTTAGGTTGACCAACAACAAGTCAAAATCACAGTTAATTGAATAACAGCATGCATGAATTACCTTCTGGTTTCACTGTCATCATCTGCAGGTGGTGCTGCCATGGCAGAATCCCAAAAGTTTTGCATCATTGAACTTGCAGCATCACTATCAATTCCTGATGTATTTCCAACCTAATACATGCATTAAAAAGCTAGCAACATTAATTGTTGTCTCTTTTAAACCACTAATCGCTTATGAATAGTTAACTCGGGCTGAGTTTTTAACTCAAATGGGTTCAAAAACATCTACTCTAAGAAATGCATGTAACATCCAAAATCGTTTTAGTTACAGATTCAGGATAATATTGTAACAGTTTTGTTCTTCTAAACATAAACTGACGACGCGGTGTTTATTAGACATTTCAAATAGGTGAGCCCAACTTGACTCGTTTCAATCCGAACCGACCCAGAAAAAAATTAACTTACTGAGGCCACAGCTGCATGAGTGATCTGGAGTACATCAGTAATAGCAACAACAATTCCATCTAGACAAAAAAATAACCCACTTTTAAATTAGAACCGTATTAATTAACACTCAGAAAATGAAATTAGCCACATAAAAAAATTAATTGTGAAAAATAATGGATCATGAGGTAAAATTTATGGTTTACCTTTATCGATAACAGGAAGATGTAAAAACTTTCCTTTATTCATAATATGCAGGGCCTCAACGATTGGTGTATCAATCGTAGCACATTCAGGATTTGGAGTCATCACCTAGATAACAAATGAAGCATGAATATATATTCAGAAATATTGTAAAATGCGCAAAAAAAAAGATAAATGTAGTTTACCTTTTCCACTATGGTTGATTCAGGAGAAAGACCAACTGCTATAACCCGCATCAAGATATCCTTTGAGCTATTATACATAAAATCACATTTTCATAATATAGTTAACTATAAGCCACATCATTTTTCTCTATATACACATAAATATAAATAATATACAATAAAGATACTAACGTTAAAATCCCATGTGGTTTGCCATCAACTGCTACAATGGCAGAGCTAGTGTGAGATTCAAGCATCGTTTTTGTAGCCATTAGCACTGTGTCTGATGGTGAAACAGTCACAAGCCTGAAAGATTAACAAAATTAAGAATAGCCAAATTATTATTCCAGGTCATCAAGAAAAGGTCATAAAAAACAAACAAATGAATTATTTTTAAATATAAGAAAAGGAATTACCTACTTTGGATTTCCTGAGATTATGGTCGATAAAGAGGGCTTGAACAATCGCTCTCGAAGTGTTTCAATGAATGTGTTGGAACCTGTTTTTATGACAAGTAAATAACATATTAGCTACTTAAAATAATCAGGATTATCAAACACTCAAGCAACTAATTACTTGTTCAATACAATTTCAACAGTTTCTGATTATTTAACATCATATAATGATCGCACATACAAACACCTGATATATGTATTTCGATTTCCAATGTAATCAAATGTAATTATGCAACTGAAAAGGACAAAAACTCAAACGTCAACCAACCAGAAACAGAGGTTCCCCAATGCTTCTCAACACCTTCAACAGCAGCTGCAATGGCTTTTCCCTTTTCAGCAGCTCTCTCCATGCGAGCAATTGCATCATATAAACACTTTGCTATATCAAGAATAGCAACAACTCCTCCATTTTCTACAACAGGCAAGTGTCTGAATTTTCCTGCAAAACAAATTTTTATATTTCCAAAATTCAAAAAGAAAAAACTTTGTTGTGTGGTTGATACAAACCTTGAACCATTTTTTGTAAAGCCTCCACTGCCAATGTATCTGAAATTACAAAAACAGGATTCTTTGTCATAACAGCTGAGACAGGAGTGGTCTCGAGATCAAGCTCATGAGCAACAACTCTTGTTGCAATATCCTTCAATGTTGCGAAAAGATAGTTAGTGATTATACTACATTAAATATTCAAAAGTAAATAATCAGCGTTAATAAGATGCCCCCAAAAAAATTAAATAAATATATAACAACCCTGTCTGTTAATATGCCACAGAGTAATGCATTTGAGTCTGTGAGCAAAAGCGCATCAACTTTACGAGCAGCCATACGACGGCAGGCTTCAATAATAGTTGTAGATTCAGGTGCTGTTAAAGCTTTTGACAGACGTAATCGTTTCACGGTGCGTTCTCCTGTTAGTCCCCTGTTTAAATAAAAAATAAAAAAACTGTCAGTCAAATAGACAAAATCTCGATTTTTACATTGTTAGGTACAACATCTTATGTTTAGATTTGTACATAAAAAAATTTTTAGATTTACATAGAAAAATGTTTAGATTTATTATAAAAAGTTTTGTAAGTTATGTTTGCGTCTCGAATCTCGAGTGTAAGAGTGTAATGGTAAACAACATGAGTATGTAAGAGACTGATAGTATTTAATCATCCTAAGTGAAATGTTCTATATCGTACGTGAGTAGATTCAACGGGTAAAATGTCAGATTTTCCACACTGAGTCAGTAGATTCTTCTATTGACAAGTAATTGTTCTAGTGACCTTATGTTCACTTTTACACTTGAATCAAGATCAAATATCATAATCAACAAAGTCACATATTTAGCTACATGAAGATTACCGACAAGATGTTAAACACATATGTTGTCTTTGTTTTCTCGTGTTTATTTTCTTTGTCTGTGGTTTGTCCATGGTCAGTCTGTTTTCGTTTCTTTTGATTAGTTCATTATATGAAATCAAACATTTGTGTCACTTTTAATTTTTTTCTTTTCTCAAGCCTCTCCCTCACTAAATCTGTAAATTGCTACTTTTGTAATAAACCCTGACGTAAATAAACAAAAAGATGAATGAAAGGTTTGATTGTGTTTGAAAGAGATTGAAACAAAACAAACAAGGGCATGTGTTGTAAGTTTTTGGAAATCTAATAGGAAACTTATAACAGAAAAAACTAAGGAGCCAATTGATTACAAAAATTCCCAAAACTTATGAGACTTAATGGACGATAAAGAAGAATACTGGTCACATTTAATTTCCCTCAAGTATTGGAACAAAACCCTAAATTTATCAACAGAAAAACAAGATAGAATCAGGAGCTGAGGTTGAGTTGTGGATTCAGACTCAAATCACAAGATAAGATGGTTTGGTTTAGTATGTGTTTGATATAACTTTGATACTGTTATAGAATGTAGGGATTCATGTTGGACACGATTCATTATGAATGCATTTATAGAAACTTAATACAGTTCCTTGAGAATCTGTTTTACTTATAGAAGTTATAGATATAGGTATCATAGAAGTGTGAGTGTGTTTCGAGAAAACAATGACAATTTGAAAGAAGCATGATATCAAAAAAAATTAATGGTTCTAGAAGCATTATGAAATCAAGACCTCACTAACTATATAACTTATAAGCTAAAATGCATCTCAAATTTGCATCATCAAGGAGAGGATTTCAAGCCTAAGACAAGCAGAAGCAGTGTTTTACTAGTTAAAATCCATGGTAGTTATTCTACTGATTAAATTCATAAGCAACTACAAAAATTCTTTTGAAGATTGTTTACAGCATATAATCTTTCTGTGCTCCAAAATTCACAATAATAATAAATGCCTAAATGGTCACCGGTCAACGGTCAACGGTCAACGTAATGTAGGCAAAGGTTTTGTTCATCTTAATCGGTAACAATCGGTGCGTATCACAAGGAAATTGTTAATTAACTATAACTGAATTCGAAACAGAAAAGGGAAACAAAAACGTACATCGGACGAGGAGTAGAAATAGATCTTCGGTTAGAATCCATGGCTCCATTTTCGGATGCTTTCTTCCTGGATGCACCTGTCAAAACCATACTTCTTCGTGAAGAGCCTGACTGACTAGTCGTCATCGATCAAAATTGGCGTCTCGTTGCTGAAGCTGATACTGAATTAAGCAATCAAATCAATGAAATCAATTACATAAAAAGCCCCAGGAATATTGGAGCGATGAGGATTGATGATGAGAGAAAACGCACCAGGCAGGGAGATGATGAAACCCTAGAAGGTTTGATTGGGATGATGAATTGGGATGGTGGGTTTTGGATTGATGCCCACGCACGAGTTATTTAGGAAAACTGATTGGGGTTTTACTTTACATTTTCTTGATTTATAAAATATAAATATTCCAGAAGCCAGCCATCAATCAGCAGAGTCAAATTCTTGTTATTTTGATCAATGTTTTAAAAACCGGTTCAACCGGTCCGGTTCAACCGCCAACCGGTTATCATACCGGTTTTTTAATCCCCGGTTTTTTGGACATAACCGGACCGTTTTGAACCGGGCGGTTTTCCGGTTTTTTCCGGTTCAACCGGTTTTCTGACAGTTTTAAAAAAAAAAGAAAATTTAAATTTATTGTTATTTTTTATTATTTTTTAAAGTTTAAAACTTATATATTCTTATGAAATACCAATTTGGTATTATTTTTTAGTGGATTATCATTGTATTTTAACTATTTTCGTTGTGGTGTACAAATTTATTAACATTTTTATAAAAATATATATATAAATCCCCTAACCGGTTCAACCGGCCGGTCTAACCGGTCCGACCGGTCGAACCGGTCCCGGAAAGTTTTCCGGTTCAACTAAAAAACCGGTTTTTAAAACATTGATTTTGATATACCCATGGAACCATAACGTCACGTGTAACATCATCTAATGTTTTTTGGTCAAATTAATTGTTGTGATTCTTTGCTTCCATTCTTCATCAATGTTTATAGAAAAAAACTTTGAAAATTGTTTCCTTCAAAATTTCACACGATTTCCAATAAATGTGTTTAATTTTGTATAAACTCTTTCATAGATGTTAAAGAAGTTCATATTGAGTCACTAATAGATCATATATTAAGTCATACTTTTCAAACAAATTCGAAATATGAGATTATTAGAGATTGTGGTTGGGGATGGTCGATTGGACCGACTCCAAGTATTTTAGCGGTGGTTGTTTTTGACAATCGGACTAAACGGGAGCCAAGAGAAAGTAAGCTTAGGCTGCACATGTTAGATCCGATTCCAATTTGACGAATTACCCTCTTATGTCAAATCTGGAAAAAAACCTATTCCTATTTGTCGTCTCCGCTACTCCCTTTTTGAATTCATAAGGGGTAGGGTCTTCGTTCCTGTGGGCTTTGAAAAGGAAGTAGACTCAGACCTCATCTACGCAAATGTTCAGATCGAAATTTGGAAGAGCTGCGGAATGGATTGATTCGGGAGCAGAGGTACTTCGCCCTTTCTACCCAAAGGTGATTGAGAACCTCACTCTGGAGCTTTAGGATTCGCAAAGAGAAAGTGCTTCAAAAGGTGTCAGCAGGTGCGCGGAGCCGGAGCCCGGCATGTTCGCCCGCAGAATAAGAGACGGTCGTGAGGGTAGGTTTTACTAAAAAAAGTTTTTCTATTTTTTTGATGAGTGAACTACACATATGGTTATGGTGTGGGGTAATTACACTAGTCTAAGGGTGGGCGAAGTGGGAGAACCTTTCTCCCCGGCGCCGCCGGCTTCCACGGCAAACCCACTGCCACCCATGCGGCTACTTCTTCCGGCTTTGGAGGTCGGCTACATGTAGCCGACAGTGGAGAGAGATGAAGCCGTCGATTTGGAGGGTGTGGTGGGACCAAATAGAGTGTGGGGGTGTGATGTTATCGGGTGTTATATAGGACCCACCTTTTTTATTTAAATAAATAAACATTCTTTTTTTATCACCTAAATCCTATCACTCTCTCACAAAATTTATTTAAAATTCTTCAAAAACTTTACTATATTGGCACACTCCTATTAGTCAAAATCAAAACTTTCAAAATTTACAAAACTACCACCCCCCCCCCTCCCCCAAGTCTTTATGGATTTGATATTTGGTAATTGTGTTGTTAAAGTCAGGTCAACTGACAATTTATTCTTTTAAAAGTTACACTTTAACCCCCCTCGAATGTATAAACAACTCTATGTTTATCCCAGATGTATATATATACATGCACACACTCACACGGAGACACACATATATGTGTGTCTATGTATTCAGATTGTTCTCAGTAGCATGTGGAACCATTTAATTGGGCTTTTATACATACTCTTATATATTTTAAATATAAATTGTTAAAAAGAAGAAAAAATCGCTACAATAGCCAAGTTGGCCATCAAAAAGCCAAAATGATATCTCATTTTAAGCTCATTTGGCTAAGGGTCTTCAGTAGTTCTCGAGAGTTTGCAATGTTGGATCGACATGTGTTTCGGCCATCTAACCTAAAGATGGGCACGCAAGACTATAACATTATAGTATTACGTGTCTGACTCTATGTTAACCAGCCAAATGATCCATTGGCTCTAGGGTAGCTGGCGAAAAGATCTGTCCTTTGTGGACTAGCCCATCAAAAGATCCGTCGATCCAAATTATTATGGCAAAACTCAAATGCCATTTTGTTTTTTTTTTCAAATTGGCAAAAAAACCTACAATTAACTTGTCAAGTTAGTATTGATAAACATATCGGTTGTCTTTGAAAAAAAAAGAATTAGATTTTAATAATTCCAACTATTATCGATTGACCGATAATATATCATATCGCACCTCATTTTTTTCCTACAATAAACCTAACTTTTTGAGTATTGGAAAATAACAAGTCTCCATTACACCTCCGTTAGAAAATTTTAATTTTTTGATGACTGGATATCACACATGCGTTATGTGGCATGTCCTTGATGAATAGATCAAACACATAGATTTTATAAGGATTTTTATATATTTTGATGTTTTAAAGAATGTCTCTTATCAATTTATAGAAGAATGTTGCGTCTGAGATGGTTGTTTTCTGAAAACTTTTTTCATAACATCAAAACATGCCAGTCATCAAAGCGTTAACTTTTTTTTAACGGATGTTAAATTTTTTAACGGATGTTTGTTATTTTTAAATACTCAAAAAGTTATGTTTATTGTATGGAAAATTGAAAAAATAACATGAAATTATTATGGGCCAATAATTAATAATTGAGACTATTAAAATTCATTTTTATAAAAAGAAAATGCTAGTAGAAACTATATGTGTAGCGTAAATATCCATAGTCCCCGATTATAATTGACCTCAAACCACAACGTTCCGTGCCATTTACTCTTTAATTAGACTTTAGAGATTTCAAACTTTGATTCCAAGAAAGCTGAACGGTTTTAAGGGCAAATCTTGGATGATTGCAGGAAGGTTTTTAGTTTTAAGGGATTCTGGATTGTTGGGTTTCTGTTAGTAGTTTTAAGTATTGGGCTTGAATCGGGCTGAAAATGGAGAGTAAAAGATGGTTCGGTGAAACCAAGTACCAACAAGAAAGGAAACTAATTTAAACAGATTGGATTTGGGCCAAAAAAAACTTTTCAATCAATTTTCTTTAACCTTTTTAGACTTAATTTACTTTTAATCCGCACATTAAATATAAGTATTGCATTGCATTAGACTAACTGGACCATGTTACCATGCATTCACGTGACGTGGTGGCTATGACCCCCCCCCCCCCCCCCCCCCCCCCCACCCACACACACACACATTTTTTTTTTGTTGATATTTTCACTTTTGATTCTAAATTGTTTCCACTATCCGCTCGTTGTCGTATGATAAACGTGGATAAAAAACAGTTGAATTGCTAACACGCAAAGTAAATAAAACAAAAAATACAAAAGATTGTGCAACAACGAAACCAATGAAGTGCTACAAACTGTGCAAGAAATGGAAGTTGCCTTCGGGATGACAGCCAGGGAAAAGACGGTGTGGGAATGCCTTCGCCAACCACATGCTCAGGATTTCCTCCTCGCCCTCCCCATTGATGGGTTGGGGCAGCACATGTCGCCAGTCGTATAGCGGGCAATTCTTAAATATTGGCTTTCGATCCCCCTGTACCCGAGTGATGAGAGATGTCCAGTGTGCAGCAAGGCATGCTTGGATGCTTATGGGGAACACGCGGTCCATTGCAAAGAGCTCCCTGGTTTCAAATACCGATATGATATGGTCTGGGACGTTCTATTTGATATTTTCAAAAGAGCCGGGATTTCTGCGAAGAAGGAAGCCCCGGTAATTTTCTGTCGGACCCATTGGACGGGCGATCCTCCCTTCAGCCGGCGGACGTCCTTGTTTTTGGGTGGAAGAACGGGAAGCACGCATGTGTCGACCTTACTGGGGTTTCTCCTCTCGTGGGGCTTGAGGGCTCTGGGTTTCGGGTAGGCCAGGCTGCCACGAATGCCGCAGTACGGAAGGTGCGTAAACATGAGGATGTGTGTCTGGTGAATCAACACGTGTTTGTTCCCTTTGCGTTAGATACATTCGGCTACCTTACTTCGGAAGCTGTAGACACTTTGAGTCGCATCGAGAAGGTCATGCATGGGAATGTGACGACTCCTAGGGGTTTGAATGTGGTATTCAATCGGTTAGGCTTTGCTATTCATAAGGGGCTGACGGCGCAGCTTGTTGCCCGTCTCCCCTGTACTTCGTGTTAAGTTGTAACCGTTGTTTAAATTTTATATAAAATATCTAAATAAACTATGTTTTAGTTTTTGCTTTATAGATTAACGTATCTAGACATGCAACACAATAAGCAAGAGAGTTGGTGGTTTAGTGGGTAGAGTCATGTAACATAACCTTTAAATCATAGGTTCGATACCTGAAACTCTTAACTTCTAATTTTAACGTCATTACACAATCTTTGTATTTCCGTTTTTATATTGTGTTTTAACAATACAATTATGTTGTATACACACGTTATTCCCTTATAAAGTAAGTGTAGTAAAATCTAGTTTTATAACATATAAAAGATTTTGCGATTTAAACACTATTATATATATATATTACTTATATTTAAAGAATTATAAAATAATCCACAAAAAGTTTATTTTTATGAATTTATATTTCTATTAAATTAGTTATTATTTTACAAATATATTCTAATGAAGCACCTATCTTTATATAAAACGTTGTACGTCTAAGATTAATTCAACATGGGAATTAGGCGACATCATTTTATTGATTCATCTAGGTTTTGAATTGACCCCACACCACACCCTCAAGAAAAGACGGGAGTCTACAAGATTTTTCTAGATCAAATCGCGTTTATACTCTAATTTTTATATATTGCGATTAGTATGAATACTTCCATTCAACTAATGGCTTATGTGTTTTTAATGATTGGATCTCACGTAATAGCATTAAATTATTAGAGACGTTTGGTTTGTGTAATGTAATAAAATTGAAATTATAAAAAATTTCTTTTAAATTGTAATAGGTGAGTTATGAACAAATTTAAATGGAATAAATTTTTTGATCAATATAATTTGAGGTCATGTAACTTTTCTTCATTAATGTTAAGGATTTCTAAGAAATGTTGAAAATAATATCAAATTCCATTTATTAAAGGATTTCATTGCATTTCATATTCCTTCGTTACCTAACTAAGTACAATTTATAAAGGAAAACTTTTGCAATCCAATTCCATTACATTCCACTGACCAAACGCCACTTAATTATGTTTTTTTAACATCATTATGCGCTCATTTTGTATTCATAACTATAATTTTTATGTTTAACGCCTTTATGCAGTCATTTTGTATTTTTATTTTCTTCACGTTGTGCTTTACCAATACAGTTGTTTAATGTATCCGATTTATCCCACGAAAAATAACAACTATATATTTTGTTACTTATTATAACAATCAACCTACACTTTTAGACCCATCATAACGACATATAAAAAACTAACAACAAACCAAACCAAAGAGAATTTTTAAAAAAGAAGAAGAAGATAAGTTTATTTTATTGATGATAAAATAAAGTAACGGTGGTGAAGATTGTACAAAAGGTTAAAAAAATTCAAGTTGTAGTTTGTGAATTATTTATTCTAGAAAATGTATGCTAAAAAACTATTGATAGCATGGTCGCTGCCACTATGAAACAAAACAATGAGCCAGTATTGGGCCGTGCAAACTGAGTGGGCCCAGGGTTAACGTCAAGGTCCACCAACTACGTTAATCATGTCCGAGATAACGTTACTTACCCCCTTTGTGCTCATGAATCAGTAATCTATTCTTACATAAATGGCCCACTTTCACCATCTCTTTATTTTATTTTCAAAAAGTTATGCTTGACGTGTCTCCCGTCAGTTTGCCAAAATATTCAATCTCCTATTTTTTATCATCTTTTTTTTTTATATCACAATTAATGTTATTTCATAAAAGAATTTAAGGTAATTAGTAATTAAGTTTTTTTAAGTCTTATAAAAGTTATATAAATTGTTTTCTTTTCCTTTTAAAGTAAGCTGCGGTTGGTTTCGATAAGGATTTGCGGACGGCCATCGAGGACATTGTCGTGTGCGGGGGTCCCTTCTTTGGGGACATGCAATGGCGACTTGCCTCTTTGCCGACTCGGCATGGGGGTCTTGGGGTTTATTCTGCGGTAGAGGCGACGTCGTACGCCTTTGTGGCTTCGCGTGCCCAAACTTGGACTCTACAAGACCATATTCTTCGGGAGTGCGGGGGCTGCGGTATGAGCCCCGACTACGAGAATGCTCTGGCTGGTCTTCATGACACTTTACCGGGCTTTGATCTGAGCGGTTTCACCAATAAGGACACCGCCCCACCAAAAGCCCAACACATTTTGGCGAATGCCCTCTTTGGTAAAACCACGCTTGAGATGGAAGCAACTTTTGAGATGACAGTCAGGAAAAAAGCCGTTTGGGAATGCCTCCGACAACCACATGCGCAAGACTTCCTCCACGCTCTCCCTATTGACGGGCTGGGGCAGCACATGTCGCCTGTCGAATACCGGGCCATTCTCAAGTATCGCCTCATGGTTCCCCTGTTCCCCGTGGATGAGAAATGTCCCGTCTGCAACAAGGCTTGTTTGGATTCGTTTGGGGAGCACGCCGTCCATTGCAAAGAGCTCCCGGGTTTTAAATATCGACATGATGTGGTTCGGGACGTTTTGTTTGACATCTTCAGGCGGGCTGGGATCTCGGCCAGGAAGGAAGCTCCTGTTAACTTCCTGTCTGACCCCCTGGATGGGCGTTCAACTCTCCGGCCGGCCGACATACTCGTTTTTGGGTGGCAGAACGGGAAACACGCTTGTGTCGATTTAACAGGGGTTTCCCCTCTTGTGGGTCTGAGGGCCAGCTCCTTCTCTGCGGGTCAGGCGGCGTCCAGGGCAGCGGTTGGAAAGGTTAACAAACATGAGAAAGCGTGCATTGAAAACCAACATGTGTTTGTTCCTTTCGCCTTCGATACATTTGGGCATCTTGAGTCAGAGGCGGTGGCCATGTTGAACCGGATACAAAAAGTTATGCGCGGGAATAGTGCAACTTCTAGAATGAAGAATGTTGTTTTTATACGGTTGGGTTTTGCTATTCAAAAAGGGTTGGCGGCGCAGCTTGTTGCCCGCCTTCCCTGCGTTTTGACTTAGGTCATGTTTGTATATTGGACTCATATTTATATTTCAATGAATTTTGTAATTTATGAGTTAAAAAAAAAATTTATATATATATTTTATAGATAGATGTTAAAGGTACTTAAATTAGGTAATTGTGAAAAATAAATCATTCTAGTTTATTATTATTGTTCAATTTAGGTCAAACTAGGAAAAAGTATTTAATAAATATTAATTAATATTCATATATATTTCATTCCTCTTTAAATCTTCTTTTTGAAGAAGTAACATTCTATAAAAAATATCATACAACAAAAAATAAATGGGGGTCTAGGTTGGGTCAGGGGTTTTCTTATCTATGGTAAGTTTTTCCCTGATAGGGATTGGCGATGATCGGGTGGGTGGGTAATGCCCCCGCCAGTGATCCAAATTTGCCGTTCAAAAAAATAAATTATATTGCGTAAATTACTAATACAATATTAGACTACTAATTAGAAAATACCAGCTAGTAAAAGTATTTAATAAATATTAATCAATATTCATATATATTTGCCGAGAAGCCAACGAGATCGTCTCAACGAAGACTCCGAGTCTCAAAATTTATTATTTTACGTCACTATTGGGTTCGTTTAAGTACTTTATTATCAGCTATGGTTAATAAATCATTTTAATGTTTATTAAATTAAATAATTAAAAACAATTATACAAATAAAATAAAAAGTAAAAAAAATAAAACAAGTGGCCGTTTGTATTCCCACGATCGTGGAAATCTTGTGTAAATAGCAAAATGTTATGTGAATTTATCGATTGCCTAAAATAAAGCCAATAAGTTATAAGTAAGAAAAAGTCAAAGTTAAAAAGGAGAATGAAACCAAAATGTGAAAAAAGAAAAAAAAAGAGATTTGTGTTTGGCGCGTCATAAGCTAGCTTATCAGCTAACTTATAAGTTAGCTATTTGACGTTACCAAATGGAGTTTTTTTAATAAGCTAGCTTTTTAAAAAAGTCTCGTTTGGTAACGTCAAAAAACTAGCATATAAGCTAGCTTTTGAAAAGCTACTTGGAGTAGCGTTTCAACTAGCTTTTCAACTAGCTTTTATAATATTTCCAGTTTTACCATTCCCTAACTTATAAATAAATATCTTTATTTACATTATGACATGTACTTTGATGTCATTTTTATATTTTTCAGCTAGTTTTTACCAAACGCTATTTTTTATCAGCTAGCTTATTATTTATGAGCTAACAGCTAGTTTATCAGCTAGTGTACCAAACACAACAAAAAATAAAGGTTTTAGAAAAACGTATGAGAGGAAATAAGAAAATAAAATGATTCAACCTCTATGGGGTAGCATAGAATAGCTTCTTATAAGGGTGGCTCCAAACAAAAAATAAAGGTCTCAAGAAATTTATAGTAGTTATTTATATTACATTTTATCTTTAAATATTAAGGATAATATATAAAAAAGACCAATTTTTTTTTTTACATTAGTAATTTTATATTTAATTATTATTCTAAAATTTTTAAGAGATAAATATAAGGGATTAGTAAATATATCAATCCATTACACATAAGTTTTTTAAAGAAAAAAAGTATGATGTAGAGTGTTTTTAAATGTCTTTAGATTTTCTAGATAAATGTGGTTAGAGTAACAACTTTTGCTTTAAGAGTTGTTAAATCACTTTTTTATATAAACAGTAATCTCTCTCTCACAACCCATGTTTGTTATTGTATATATATACTAGATTTCATAACCCGCTTGTGAGATAACATATGCACATAAAAGAGTTAGATCACTATAAAGTGTACATATTCTACCACTAACTCCCATGCTAAAATCTTTAAGATTGGAATAAAAAGAATTATATGTTACAAGAATGTACATATTACACCTCAAACTCAATATCAACTACTTTGCTAAACTTACACGACTATACATATTAACATATGTTACGATTAGATCGGAAACAAATAAAAAAAAATTGTTTTATTCATGTATGAGACAACACCATATGCCATCACGTGACAACACAGTGGCACCATGTCAACAAAAGATGTACTATTCCTATCAAGACGAAGCTTGTTTATATAGGAAATATAATTATTGGGGCAAAAACTAATCGAAAATATTAATTTATTTATTAATATAAGATTATAAGGTTGTCCACAACGTCTTACACTTGCACCCATCGATAGCTCAACTTCATCCGCATGTCTAGCACACCCTTGCAACTTGGGGTTTCATCCGTTGGGACGTGCCACACATGTGAGTTTTGAAATCTTTTTTCTCTCATAGATTAATATTTAATTGTGGCAAACTATCTGTGGGAAGGATATATTTGTTAGTGTTAGGCTAAAAATTAAGTTGCATGTGAAAAGAATGAGTAAAAATTAAAGATAACATAGACATATTAACTAGCTAAGCCTTTATGTAAGAATGATGAGTTATAGTGTTATAGATAGTCTAATTAACATTCATATATATACAATCACAAATGTATAGCAAGAGTGATTTTCTATTTATTTTTTTTTACCTTTTTTTCTCTGAACGTAATGAATTTAGTAGAGGAGTTGATAGTGTGACAAATACAGTCATATATCATATCTTTACGTCTTAGGCTTAATGTTTTTAGTGTTTGGTTCCTAATTTAACTTCATTACATAGTCTTTTGTATTTCTATTTTCTTTATGTAGCGTTATAGTAATGGAACCGCTTTGTGTGTATGCGTTATCTCTGCCTTTTTTTTTGGTTTTTCCCGAAACGCAACGAGTTTAGCATAAGTTGGTGGTATAATGAATACGGTTGTGAACATACTTTCAGGTAGTAGACTCAATAATTTAAGCGTTTGTCTTCTAATTTTAACGTCATTACTTAGGTTTTTTATTTACGTATTTTTAGCATTATAGCAATGTTACTGCTTCGTGTACCCACATTATCCCATGACAACATGCGGGTAACAAGTATATATATATACGCTGCATATACTTATATAAATTTACAAGTATGCATTATAAATATATATCTATCTATACACGTGTAAGGTCGTGTTTGGCGTCATAAGCTAGCTTTTGAAAAGCTAGTTGGGTAGCGTTTTAATTAGCTTTTATAATATTTTCAGTTTAACCGTTTTCTAAAAAAATATTTATATTTTGTTTTTAAATTTTAGTTTATTTATATACATGTACTTTTCTGTCATTTTACATTTTCCAGCTACTTTATCAGCTAGTTTTTACCAAACATTAATTTTTATCGGCTACTTTATAGTTTATCAGCTACTAGCTAGTTTATCAGTTGGCAGCTAGATTATCAACTAGCAGTTAGCTTTAAAGCTAGTGCGCCAAACACAACCTAAATTGACTACGATTATAAAATCTATACATATTTATGAAACTTGTAACCATCTAGACTTTTTTTTTTCTTACATTTTCTGTAGTACTAGTTGTTATTATTAATTATTGGACCGTCACCTATACATAATTCATTTTTTACTTTGTATCATCGCTATATATGTTACAAAGGTTGAATCTTGGTAAGTTTAATCTGAAGTTACAGTGTGAAAGGTAAATCAAGTTTAGTAAAGTATCTATCCGCTGGATCATTGGGTGCTTCAGCCATAATTTATGCGGTAGGATTAAAGACTTGTTTGAGTAACACCATAAAGATAAACAAAGTTAATTAATTTAATTTCTCACCATTCATTTGAGCTCAATTGTCAAACAAACACAAAGAAGGATTAATCATCACCTCTAATCCGTTACTTAATTATATTACTTAGCTTTATGTAAAGGCGATAGTTGTGACTTGTGAGATCGATCAATTAATTAAAGGGGAGCAAATGGGAGATTGACACGTGGGGGACATATGAGCCCAACCAACAAAAGAGAATTGGACACGTTTGTGTATTTAAAGTGGGTGAAATCAACATTCAACAACCTAGTACATATGAGATATATTCTTGAACATCATGGGAGGAGGAGTTGCTCCGATGTAGTAGGATGTATTGTATTTCATCTATCATACTTTCGAATATTCCGAGGTTTTGAGCTTAGCTTTCCAGATGACGCGTGTCATATTACTGTTTATTTAGGTCCCACGTCAGCATCTCATGCTCCACGATAAACTACAATTATGTCCCCTTAATTTATACAACTACAAAACAACATTTATCAATTGTTTTCCATTATCATTTTATAATCTTACATCACACAACATCAAAAAAGTATATATAGTTATATAAATATATATTTCTGTTTTGGAATCTAGAGTTTTTCTAAGCAGACAAAAGATGGGTGGGTCGGGTTAAAGAAAATAAAAAAGACAGTTATAAAAATGCTCATCATTTTAAAGTGTTTAAATATCATCACTTTTAGCAATTACAATATGAACTACCCCTGGACTCACATGGGTTTCGCCCTCGTGTCACGCTACACTGGATCAACTCGTGGTTATGCATTTATGAAGGTGTTTAATTTATGATTATCAGTTACACAATGAGGTCCATCTATTTGAGGTTACGGGTTTAAGTCTCGTAGTAAACGTGTTAACCTAATAGCTGATTAGATGGACAAGTTAGTTTTATAAAAGCATTACAGTTTCTAATTAATTAGTAAAGATAGACAATATATGTGATCCAAGATTGACTCGGCATTAACACGTAGTCTTGGAAAGCAGATTTTAAAGTATCACATAACCTACTAAAGTATTATCCAAAGATTCTATCTGAAGCAACCTGCGGTAGTCCACTAAAACTTTAAAGGAGTCAATATATGAGAAATTAGATCACCACTGAAACAACGACAAATTAAATCATGTAAGAATGGCATTTTTCATACAAGAAAAAGCTATTATGATGGAAAAATAAGGAACACTAATTAATGACTCCTGTCATGTCAATGTTTAATCTCACATAAATTAATTCATAAATCTAATTTACATAATCAACTACATCATCAAGCAATTAAAAGTAATTTTGTTTTAAAAAACTCTCTTGATTACAATAAGAGTTAAAGAAATTCCATAACTCAACGTATGATGGTCAGTTTTAATCATATATACGAGTTATGGATAGCTCTTAAAAATATTATTGTTTCGAAAAACTCTCAAACACCAAATACATTATGTCTAACAATGCATAACTCAGTATATATAGACTAACCCTAACTTGTTTAACAAAAGATTACCATACAATTTATAATTTAACTATAATTTACTATCCACACGTTGTTACGGAATAAGGCATGTATGCAAAACAGTTGCAATGTTAAATCGCAACTTAAAGAAAATAGAAATAAAAAAAGATTGCGCAAAGATTTTAAAATTAGAAGCAATATCAAACCTAAGACCTAAAGATTACGTATGAACTGATATTAATCCATACTTCAATAATTAAATATAACACTATACAAAGTTAGACACCTAACGAAAACATTCATGTGAAACTAAAACTAAAACAAAAACAGAAAAATGTTTAACAAAAACAATTAAAAACAAATTATAAAAACAATAAAAAATTTTAAAAATAATTAATCATGGTTTGTCACATGGCAATCCCTGATTAGAGCGGGTTACTATTCCAAACCATTTGATCTTCGTGTATAGTATAATTAGGACCTCCAACATAAACATTATATACATATAAAGGGGACGGGTCCACTAAAAACACATTGCCTAAAAACAATAGAATAAGATCTAATCCATTAATTTTATAAATCAATGGTTGAGATTCAAGTATAAATAAAATAAGAGGTGAAAGGTATTTTGATAAGGCAAATTATATTTTAATAATCCAAACTATGACCTATTGCCGATAATAATCCAAACTATCAGTTTGCCAGCAGCAGTCCCAGCTTTCATATTCGTTATGAGGAGCAATCTTAGTCCCGAAACATCATATATTTACACATGATTTACACTTGTTTTTGGTTTGTTTTTGCTTTTATGCTTCTTTATTTTATTTAGATTTATCATTACGAGTCAAAAATCAAGTGTATATATATGATAATTATGCTACTGGGATTGCTCTGGATAACGAAAATGAAAGTTGGGACTACTTCTGGCCAAACTGATAGTTTGGATTATTATTGACCAATGTGTCATAGTTCGGATTATTAAAATCCAATTTGGCTTTTGATAAAGAGTCATTTGTTGATTTTTTTAAGTTTCCTTCAATATTTTTAAATGTTCATAACTTTTTCATACGATATTATTTTTTATAAATATTACACCAGAAAATCGAGTAAATTTTCTCTTTTATTTGAGTATATTAATATATAAAAAAACTAAAATAATTTTTTTCTTTTAAAACATTGTACTGCTATATTGTGAAATTGTATTGGTTTTTAAAAAATGTACTGATTTATAAAAACTGCATTGTTTTACGTTAAAACAATATGATTTGCACTGGATTTAAAAAATGTACTAAATTTTATAGACTGTACTGTTTTATGTTAAAAACAACATTATTTGTATTGTTTTGTATTAGTGATAAAATGTTATTTGCTTTTATTTTTTAATTGTGTCACATGTCAAAGTTATTATGATTCCTATTTTTTTTAAAAGCAAAATCGATTTCTTATTTTATCCAAACTCCTTCCCAATATTTATAGTCCCATCTTGATATTTATAGCTGCATCTTTTTTATACTTTTTATTTCAATATATATATATATATATATATATATATATATATATATATATATATATATATATATCTAGGACCTAGGCCTAGCTACAAGTGCTTACCAGGTAGGTGTATATAAATAGCAGATGAAGACAGACAAAATGAAGCACAAAATGGGACGGGGGAAAGTAGTGCTCAAGAGAATAGAAAACCCAACAAACAGGCAGGTCACCTTCTCTAAGAGAAAAGATGGCTTGTTCAAGAAAGCCATTGAACTCTCTGTTCTCTGTGAGGCTGAGGTTGCCCTTATTGTCTTCTCTTCTTCTGGCAAACTTTATCAATTCTCTAGCCATGAGTAATCAATCTCCCTCTCTCTCTCTCTCATATATATATATATATATATATATATACATATATATGTATGTATGTACATGATGAAATGATCTGTTGATGGATGTTAAAATTGTTGCAGCATGGATAGGACGATCAGGAGGTACAGAAATGAAAAGGGCCTGCATAAAATGAACAACCATGGAGTCAGAACCATCGAGGTATGTATCAAGACTTTATATAAAATATATAAACCTTCAATTCAGGAGGTATAGATTGAATGATGGTCTAGCTATATATAACTTCATTGTTTTTTCTTTTGGTTTTAATCATAAATTACAAACAAACAAACATATCTAACAAAAATATGATTCGATCATGAGGTCTGATGAAAAATGTAAGATGAGGACAAATCTTAACTCTATTCCATTACATATAAATTAACAGGACTCGTATAGACAAGTGAATCTATTTTTTCATAAATTGTTTTTTTTTAAAATAAAAGAAATTGACATGGTGCAGGTGTGGAAGAATGAAAAGGATGAGTTGAAGAAAGCAATCGAGACACTGGAAATCAAACACAAGTAAATTAAATTTAGTTATTTATTAAGGATTTTATATTTATATATTTTAACATATATTAGAGAACCTGATCCCACATCACCACCGAAGTCCTAAAGTCATATTTTAGACACCGACAGCCCTAAAGCGAACAACCGTCCGATGATCAGTTACACAAACCGCCGTTTAGGGGCCGGGATGTGGCGCTTTTCAAACAATCTTAAAGCAAATAACGATTCAATATGTTGGTAAACGGTCGTTTGAAAGTGGTGTGAGAATAAATTAAAAATCCTATTATCAACAACTAAACAAAGTTGAATATATTAACTAATTGATGATTAGACTATATATGAACAAAAAGTTAATAACTAAGAGTATTATTTAATTTTAATTTGGTGTTTTGTTTTGATCAGACATCTGGCTGGAGAAGATCTTTCCACATTAGGGATGAAAGAACTGAAACAACTGGAGCGCCAGTTGAGGATCGGGGTCGATCGTGTACGCTCTAAAAAGGTACGTCTATTTAATTAACTAATTTTCCCAATAATTATTATTAATTAATGCTGGTAAATTAATGTATTCTTTGTTTAAATTCTAATAAAGATTTAATAAATGAATTTGGACAGTGGCGCCTTTTATCGGAACACGTAGGTTTATTGAAGAGAAATGTGAGTCTTAATTAAGCTCCTAAATTATGATTATTATTTTTATTATATGTATTTATACGTACATTTGCATGTGTATTGTTATATATATGCAGCATAAAACTTTGCAAGAAGAAAATAGCATTCTTCAGAAAAAAGTGAGTATTTAATTAATTTTCTTGAAATTTTGTACGTCAATTAAAATTTACTACGGGTCCTTTTAAATTTTAATATATGTACGTATAAATTTGTTCGGATTTATATTAAAATATTTATTTCTTTGTGGATCGAAATCAATAAGTTGCATGAGCTAGTAAGCGACGCCGATGAAAAGTCAGGATTGGATTCATCTGATCATGTAATCCAAAGGTACTTATTACTAACTAATTTCACTAATTCTAGCTCTTAACTTTTAATTTGTTTTTAATCATATAAATTGCTGCATGGTTTTAAGTAACATTGTGAAAGCTTAATTTGCAGGTTTATTCCAGATGGACGGTGTTCTTCACCTCTCAACATGAATCACCTTGGTTTTCCCAGTGGTTGATAAATTATTATATATATATACATGCATTCTGGTTGTTAATTTGGTCCCCTGTAAAATTAAATTACCATCTTAATTGTCTACTTTTCCTTGTTAGTTATTATAAAAGGAGAAAATATATATAGATATAGATATATACATATATATGAAAGAATGTGGGTTTGGCTGCTATATATATAAGGTATACATAGACAGTTAGACATAGAGTGATAGTCTCCAGTTCTCTAGGTTTTAATATGTAAAATGTTAACTGTAATGCGATGTATAATTACATTTAATAAATATAAGTGTGGGATTTTATGAAAAAAGGTGATTTTAAATTTTAAATTATTATAAGTTGAAGATCACATTTATATATATGCTATATATTAGAGTATTAGATTCGAGTCGAAAAGCGAAAACAAGAGCACCTAATAGCAGTGGTAGATATAGACTAAAACTTCAGTGGTAACGTTTAGCGGAAAAAACATTTTAAGAGTAAAGAAATATCTAAAACGTTATAAAAAAATCCCACTACGCGATGTAAGTTCAGAGGTAGCGGCCGCTACCACTGTCAATGAGTTGGGTCCACCCCTGCCTAACAGTAGCAGTCGTTTATCTAAGTATTTATATTTCTTTCAACACGATTAATATTGAATTCAGCATGTTCCATGAAACCCTGTATTGGATCGATTAATTCGATGCTAAGACACTCATTCTTTCTATACATCAATTTTCTATTTGTACATGCATGTCAGCATAATTGATTTGTACAACAAAATTATACGTAATCGATCAATTTACACACTGATACAAATAATACGTACACATATATACAAGTACGCATAAATTAAGATACATATATATATGAGGAACCATCCTTCTAAAACCCCATGTTTTTATAAAAACTAAAAACTAATACTAAAATATTTTATAATTTTTTCATACGTTAATATTTTTAAAAAATCACACAATTTTTTTAGAATTATGTTATCTTTAATTCTGAAGAAATTAGCGTATCGTGGTTTTTTTTAATAGACAAATGTGCACTACTAAAAAAACCCATACTTGTAGTATACGTTAATAAATTTTTTTTTTAAATCGCATTATAAATGTTATAATTCTGTTATCTTTTCGTGGTTTCTTTAATAATGAACATGTGTAGTATTAAATAAAAACCTCATGCATGTGGTATACATTAACATTTTAATAACAAAATTATACCATAAATCTTATAATTTTATTATCTTTAATTCCAGAAAAAGATTTAACATTTTATAATTTCCTTTACTATTAAGCTTTACATTTGTAGTATAACTATTGGTTATAGTGCATATGTGTCATTATCATTAGTACTATAAATATTTTAATATTTTTTTTATGTTTTTAACATAGTAAATCTTTTTTCGCATGATACTTCCCCTTGTGTACTAATAATAATGATGCACATGTGTAGTATAATTAATACTTATCATGCACATGTTCATTATAAAAAATCACGAAATGTCAATGTCTTTTTTCAGAGTTAGGTATCACGGAACTCTAAGATTTTTGGTGCAGTTTTTTTTTTAAATATTAACGTATGAATAAGATATAAAGTTTTAGTATCAGTTTTTAAGTTTTCGCATGATTATATATATATATATATATATATATATATATATATATATATATATATTTTATTTTTTTGCATAAAGGGGGTCTTTTTAACTTAGAGAATCACCATAAAAAAAATCGGAACAAAAATCGAATTTTTTAGCTTGGTTTTCACGGTTTTCCAAACTCGGAGAGGTTTTCATTTTATCCTTCCTCTATATATATATATATATGGAGATGATCATTTGAGAACTAATTTGGTTTGAAAACTTTTAAGAACCATTCTATGTCAGTAGTTTATATATATGGAACTACCCCCCCCCCCAATGAATTCTAGTGGTACCCACCTAAAATTAGTGGTTGAGATTTGATTCTCAAAAGTTCTCAAGAAAAAAAAATCTCATTTGAACATAACCCTATATATATATATAGGTTTAGGGTAAAATACATTCACCAATAAAACAACATCCAATGTGGATCGATCTGGGACCTCCATCAAGATCATCCAACAGTCAAGATCTATGGTGTTTTTGTTTACCATCGAAAACGCCATATGCGAAAACACCATAGATCTTGGCTGCTGGATGATCTTGATGGAGGTCCCAGATCGATCCGCATTGGATGTAATATTTTTTGTGGATGTGGGATAACTCGACTCTATTTAGTATTATTGCCTTTGTATGTTTTAATTGGCCCAAGTCTTCACTAAATAATGTAAAAGGCCCAAATCTGATTGGTATCCAACACACATATAAGGACTAGGACTAAGAGACAAGATCAAATAAAAATAGTGTTTTGTCTAAAAACTATAAAATATCAATTTAGTAAAATAAAATAATCTAGTACAAAAAATACAAAAAAAGAATCCAGTATAAAAATTATAAATTCAATAAAAAAAGAATATAGTACGGAAAATACAAATACAAACCCTGTATAAAAGAATTAATCTAGTACATTGTTTTGTATTAAATTGATGTTTTATAGTTTTTAGGTAAAACACTTCTTTAGAAGATCTCCGCTGAACATATATAAATATGTAAAGACTTATACATCGGTACAAAAGATAGGACCATTAGCGGCGACTTATGTTTTCACTAATACCTTTTGCGACGACATGTCATCGCTACTTTCTTTCCGCTAATGATCTAGAGGTCGTCGTTATTAGTCTCTGATCCGCAAAATGTATTTTTCTTCGTATTTCTTTGTTTCCAATTTCCCCAAATAAATACATTATAAAAAACTACAGTCTTCAACAATAAATACATACATACCCTAACACTTTCACACACACACACATACATATATATATATATATATATATATATATATATATATATATATATGAAAATTAAGTAGATAAACGTTATAGTTTCCAAATATTTTACGTACGAAGTTATAAGTTTAACATATAAACTAACAAAATACAGAACATAAAACTGGCTAGTTAATTAAGCGATATCATCATTCTTTATCCTCGTCCTCCTCATTTCCCTCATCATCTTCGCCGCCATTTGCTCCCTTATCCAAACCCGTGTAATACTGTGAGAGTTGGGCTTGAAAAGTTGGGTCGTGGAACAAACTTGTAATTTGATCCTACAAAATAAGGCATAGTTAAAACAAAACTATATTTTGAACCAAACATACTTTCATACACTTAAGTCATAATATTTTGAAAGTTCAAATAAACATATTGCTACATGCATACACGTTTTGGGTCAAACCGAGTCAAACGATTCATTTTACATATGCATATATACATCTAGATGCATATAAGTTTCAAGTCAAAACGGGTTAAAGTACCAACATTTAACTACCTATACTACTATTTAAATATCAACTAACATTTACCAAACTAATAACATACATGCATACAAACATATAAAACATTTTCATATTTAAACGACATAGTAACGAGATAAAAAATAAATAAAAATAGATAACCTACGTAAATAAAAAAAATGTGAATCAAAACAAGGAAAAGTGATGACTTGCTTTCTCATTGTCTTCAAATGTCTTATATATAGTCGAAGGTTTTTTATTATTAGATAGATTCAGTTTTTTTAAATTCTGAAATCAATGAGAAAATTTAATTCTAAATCTGATTACAAACTCCAATTACTTGAAAATAATGAGAAATAATTAGACCCTAAATTTAATTTCATTGTAGTTATTTAAGGCTTATTTTTGATAAGGGTGGGGGTATGGTGCGGCATACCCCTCGTATCGAAATCGGCATGTTTAGGCAACCATACCCCCCCCCCCCCCCATTCCAGAATTTCGGCATCAAACTTGATGTTTTTGGTATATTGTTGCCGAGAGTTTTGTGTGTTTTCGGCATATTGATGGTGGTCCCCACTTCACAAAACTACCATATTTTGCCTAAACATCATTCTACAACCATACCCATCACAAACACATCAAATTCTACATACTTTTCTCTCTCCTGTTGACACCATTTGATTGGTCAATTTTGATGTTTCAAACTTTGTTTATACCCTGACAATGGTGTATTTGGTGTAAATAAATATTTGCTGTTCAAAAAAAAAAATAGAATAAAATTAATTCCTGAAGAAATTAAAATTACCTATTTACGAGCCATTTCCAGCAAAGTACGTTGGTCATCTACAATAACATGCTAATTAAATTGAACAACTTTCTTTATTCATCACAAGGGTATATATATATACAAAGATAGATGGAGTCACCAAGATTGCCAACAAATGGGAAGTGTTTGAGGATCTTCACAATCAAAAGATGCAAGATGATCATGAGGATCCATCCCACCCCAACCCACATCACAACCATTTTCCAACGGACCCGCGGCTACAGAGACTGAACCTGAATCAGATCGGGGGTGCACCAAAGATGACATAAAAGAGGGAGCATAGTTCGAGTGGTCCAGCCAAGCCGGAGCGTCAATGAACCCACTCCATGGAGGGTTCATGGTTGGCTCCACCTGCACCTGTTGACCACCAGACTCCAACCTACAGGTTCCTGAAAAGTAATGAACCGAACCTAGCTAAAATTAATCAATTAACAAAATATATATTAATTCATCTATATATCATCTAACCGGTATGAAATTGTAAACCAAATTAACCATGGTCAAGATGAAAAAGATAAACTCGAGGCTTTCTTCTTCGTCTATTATGGCCATTAAGTCCCTTTCTGCAACTTCTTTTTCCCTCGTCAAATTCATCCAACGAATGGAACCTATGAATATATACATAGAAAATAAATAAATAAATAGATTTTTACCAAAATGACCAAAGTTGACCAAGAATATGTCGTACTTACCCTCTTAAATTTGGACTTGCCAAAATGACCAACTATTTTATCGTTAACCATATTTTTTTGTCGTTGACTATCATTTTGGCAACTAATTTAGCCGTCAAAGTAAAATTTTTTTTACCGTTGACTAACTTTTTTTGCCGTCAAGTACATGTGACGTCAAATTAGTGGGTAGAGAGTGGGACCAACCGCCGCAAGGGCGAAGCTTGGGCCGAAATGGGGATAGAGCCGAACTAAGTATATACATTTTTTTTCAAACCGAAAGAGTATTAATTTAGAATACGGAGCGAAAAAAAGGACCGGGTCGGGGCCAGTCGGGCCCCTTAAAAGCTTCTCCCTTGGGACCAAGGGTTAACGTTTTAGCTGTTCCAGGGAAGATTTTTACCAGATGGTCTGAGGTGTCACCAAACTATTAGTTGAGTCAATTGGACAAGACAAAATTAAGTATGCCATTTTCTTGGTCATTTTGGTAAACGGGAAAAAAATATTATGCATGGGAATTAATTAATTAACAAGTGATCGATGATACCGGCTACATTGCTGACAGAATCGTAAGTTTTGGCCGTCAATTGAAACTTGTGGACTCTTTGAGTGAATTTCGCAAACCTTATGGCGCCAGTAATACTTTCTACCATCGTTAAGGTCTGCTACACACTCATCCACCATGCACGTGACTGCATTATTTGCTAATTCAGCACGTGTCCTTTTCGATGATCCTGAGGAGGATGATGATGCCATTTCTGAACTGCACAATTTTTCCTTCTTGTAGCAATGAATATATATGAAAGCAGATTGTAGAAATTCCACGTTCAGCCCTTGAAGTTTATATAGTTGTATAAACTCAGCCGCTTCTAAAAACACCCTTGATTTTCCATATATATTCACAACTCCCCCTCATTTTAAAAAAAACGAACTAGTCAACTAATTAACAAACAATTGAGTCTAACTAAATTAACAACCAATCACGACAAGTCCATAATCAACCGCTATCAAATAAACAGAAAGAAAAGTAGCATTTCCATTAAATTCCAATAATTGCAGAATAAAAAGCATTTATGGTATAATTAAACACGTATACCACTACCGGGAAAAGACTTATTTGCGACACCATATAGGTCGCAAATGCGCCACAATAATTTACGTCATACAAGTTTACGTCATAAAATTTTTCAGAAAATACATTTTCACTTTTTATTTGATAATTCAAATACCATGTATGAATTGATATTATTTATTTCCGCTTGCTAACCGTTTTCCTACAAACCAATATTATTTTTTATTTCCCGGTTTTCAAACGGTATTTTTTTTTTCATTTAGTATGTTGTACAAGTTCATTATAAGTGAAAGAAATTCATTTCACCAACATACACTACACCCTAATAGCTTTGGATGTCACCTATTATACATTATTATACATTAGGTTAATTATACAAATAGTTTATGCCGTTTAGACAAAAGATGAGCAATTGATTGAATTATATTATATTACACTATAAAGAAATTCAAACTAATATGAATACCAGAGACGTCTTCGAGATTTCAGGTGTCTAGTGCAACTTCAAAAAATAGGCTCTTTTATATCATTTTTCTTATATAAATCAACAATAGTTGTTATTAAAATGTGCCCCCCCCCCCATCGTTTATTGGACCTGTGAGTGTTTTTATATAATTGCTCATTTTATTACTTTAAATATGTGTTCAAACATAAAAAGTTAGAAATGAATGTTAAATAACATATGATATATAAATAAATTTTTTTCTTATGCATCTCTAAAACATATGTCATGTATAGTCGCCACCCTACACACCCTCAAAGAAAGACACCTTTGATGAATACTAATTTAATTTAATTTTATGTCATCAATTCAATAATAACTTGTTTTTTATTGGTCCACTTGGCTCCGTTGGATGGATGTTACGTGACATCAACCGATTTTTTACATCAACACATTTTTTTTCATTATTGATAAATTAGCACGGAAGTTAATGGTGTAATATGTATAGCCGTGTAGCATGACATTTAGATTGTAAGTTCGATACTTGGAACGTTTGGCTTCTCATTTTAACGTTGTTACGGTGTCTTTTATTTTTTTCCCCGCTTTTTTACATTGCACTTTAACAGTTCAATTGTTTTATATACCCACGTCATTTCTGCGACAAGTCGACAACGCTCGGATATATTGTGCACCTGATGGCGGGTCGGGTATCAGGATAAAAAGTATGCTGGGCCTGTATTTATTGGGCTCTAGGATCGGTCCCAGTTTAGAGCCCAAAAAGGTTGAAGATTTGAAACTCTTCTGTTTTCGGACTTCCGAGTAGAGGATTTTCCGCCACAGACACTTCCCTCTGAGATTTAGGCTTCTTCTATGCTTTGATTTAGAGTTTTTACCTTTCTTTCGCTCTTGATTCTCAAATTTACAGAGTTTTCTTGCTCGAATTTGGAGATGACCGGAGCGGAGTTGACCGAGCAGGAAACGGCTTTGTATGATCGACAGATTAGGGTTTGGGGCGTTGATGCCCAAAGGAGGTACTCACTTAATTCTTATCACCTGTTCTTCTCGAATCACGTCTCTAGCTTTACATCGATATGAATTAAGTTTGTTGTTTGGTTTTAGGCTCAGCAAATCTCACGTTTTCGTCAGTGGACTCAAAGGCACCGCCGTAGAGGTTCTTCTTCGTTCAATTCTCTAGGTTTTACACTATCGTTTCATGATACGAACTAGTTGTGGATCCTTTTGTTGAAATTCATCGTAGAATCTGACTATTTCTCAGTATCGGGAACAATATCTAATTTCTCATGCTTTGTAATTTGCAATGCTTGCTATGAAGTGTTGATAATCTAGCTATTAAACTATTTTGTTTGATAATTCATGTTCATGGGAGCTCTAATAGTAGTTGATTTGGCCTTAGAATCATAGATGCCCCTTTATATATCCTTTGTTTTTCCAAGGGACTAGAGCTAACCGTAGGAAGTGGTTAGAATGAGAAATAATGTTTCACTCGAAAACAAAAGTTCATATGCATCATCATTTACACTTTTTCCAAATGTACATAAGGATCGGTTTTGGAGAGTTTAACTTGTTTTGAACTGGTGGAGCTACCTGATGATTTCATTATGCCTTGGGGTTATTTAAATGCATAATATATGGTTTTGAATTGGTCTGGAATTTATGGATGCAGTTCTGCAAGAACATTGTTCTGGCAGGGGTAGGAAGTTTGACCTTGAATGATGATAATCCAGTCACAGAAGAAGCATTAGCTGCTAACTTCTTGATTCCTTTTGATGAAAACATGGGTGGTGGAGGTTCTCTTGCAGAACTTTGCTGTGATTCTTTGAAAGATTTTAACCCTATGGTTCATGTTTCTGTAGAAAAAGGTACTTCTTTATTTCTGTTATAGGACATAATAACCATTAAGATTTATCAACAGCGAACTTTTAACCCTAATTATCTATGCCTCTAGCATTTCTTATTTTTTGTATAATTCTGGAATATACTAAGACATCATCATAATTATTCATTCTATACAGGTGATTTGTCAAGCTTTGATGTAAATTTCTTTGAAAAGTTTGATGTGGTGGTCATCAGTTGCTGCTCACTTGCTGCCAAAGTATGCTTGTCTTTTATAATAGTCTTACGTTAAATGCAACTTTACCAGAAATTGTCTAAACATTTTGTTTGAATCATGGGGACTGTTTATTTGAAAATAACAACTGCATCTGTAGGAAACCTGTTCATAACTTTTTCTTTCATGCTACAGAAGTCAGTGAACCCGCAAGTTGTCAAAGCTAGTTGCATTTTACCCTGTTCATAACTTTTTCTTTCATGCTGCAGAAATCAGTGAACGAGAAATGCCGCAAGTTGTCAAAGCGAGTTGCGTTTTATACCGTCGATTGCAGGGACTCTTGTGGTGAAATATTTGTTGATTTGCAGAAGTATGCATATGCCAAGGTAATAGATTATATTTGTTGATTTCCTTCTCAATGCATTACGATTTTCTTTTGTAGATATGAATAGGACTGTAGTGAAGATCATAAATTGTCTTCTGTAGCCACTTTTACACGCACATACAATAATTTATTTTGATTTTATATTCTACAACTTATATGAAAGATGTATTTTCAATTTCTTACATATAAAAGAGATGGAAATGGAACTAGTTGCCCCCAATCTCCTCACAAGTATCTTATTAGTATTGTGACTAGGGATTAAAACTACAGAATCATAACTTGTAATCAAAATCAAAGCATCTTTTATGTTTAACCATAACTTTTGTCACCTTGTTTGCAGGAAAAAGCTGATGAGACGGTTGAATGTCTATTGCAGTACCCATCATATGAGGTATGACTTGATCAAATGCAAACCTAAACATGATTGGTTGGATCATACTTCTAAGTTTTAACTTAAGTCAACCTTTTATTTTGAACTTCTCAAGCATGACATATCTTCTGTACAAGATTTCTTAGTGGCCAAGTCAAGAAAAAAGATTAAAAAATTTCATATATGATATTTATTATATAGGAAGCAATTGCAATACCCTGGAGGTCTCTTCCTAAACGAGTATCAAAGCTTTATTTTGCTATGAGAGGTACCATTAACTGTTGATTATTTTTCTTCAATCTTTTTAACCATGATTATCTTGTTCCACTTTGCTTTGAGTATTTTGACTGATCATGTTTTGCAGTGGTAGAAAGGTTTGAAGACGTGGAAAGGCGTAAACCAGGAGAGACTTCCATTAGTGACCTGCCAAATGTATTGAAGCTGAGAAATGAACTTTGCCTAGCACATGTATATATTACTTATCACTTTATTTAATTTTCTGTTAAACCAAATTAACTAGCCTCACCTATACATTTTATTTCATCGTATTATTTCAGTCGCTTAACGAATCACAGATTCCAGACTCCCTTCTAGAAAGATTGGTTGTGTCGACAAAAGAATTCCCTCCCATCTCTGCTGTACTAGGTGGAATCCTTGGCCAGGTAAACTATTTACCTGATTATTTTGCGTTCAAATCATATATATTTGATTGAACTTTACGTAGTGAAATATCAGGCAAGTTGGAAAGGCATTGTTTCATTTTAATTTGAATTTACAGGAAGTAATTAAAGCAATATCAGGCAAAGGCGACCCCCTGAAAAATTTCTTCTTTTTTGATTCGGTGGACGGGAAAGGCCTGATAGAGGACATTTCCACCCCTTAAAATATGGGGAAAATCCAGGTCAGTTGATGATAACTTTAGGATC
Organism: Deinandra increscens subsp. villosa; assembly: GCA_039602395.1. Lineage (NCBI taxonomy): Eukaryota > Viridiplantae > Streptophyta > Magnoliopsida > Asterales > Asteraceae > Deinandra > Deinandra increscens. The sequence continues at coordinate 3,624,598 of JBCNJP010000015.1, read as the reverse complement.
TAGCTAAAAACCTCTAATGGAAATTTATAAATCTGAGGTATTGTTTATTTTTCTAACTTTATCTATTTGTATTTTTTCATGGTTTGATGAAAACCAAATCTGGATATTGTTTTGCTTGTCAGGTGCATGATAGTTTTTTTTTTTGTTTTTTTTTGTTTTGTTTTTTTTTTGTTTTTTTTTTTGTTTTTTTTTTTTGTTTTTGTTTTTGTTTTTTTAGAGTGGCTAATACACACCCCTCCAATCCTACTCTTAAATCTACACCGTTGTCCATGATGTGTCTTGAACCCTCTCTCAACCACCTGGGGAGGGACACCACTCCCTTATAGCTCTAGGCTACAAACCCTATGGTAGTTTTTTCGGTAACATCTTTGGCCCCGAAACTGGTTATAAATAATGTATTCTATGATTAACTTAAGGGAACTGGTTGGTCTAAGAATGCCATTCATCAGAAAAATAGTATTTAAAATAGGTTCATCTATAAGGGAATTAAAAATTTGTTTAGGGTGCGACAGCTTCTTTTTTTTTGACCTGAGCCACATTGGTTGATGGATTGAGCTCCTTTCAGGCATCGATCCATGTAACCATCTCACTGGCAGCCTTTTCAATGTGTCACTAGGTTCAAGTCTTTCCTTCACAAGCTTTGAGAGCTTATAGTTAACAAATTAGTGCTTGCTTGTAGATTCCTTTGTATTCTTTCTTCAAGTTAACAAATGGGATGCTAGCGTTGCTACGCGAAATGTATGGTTATCTTGTTTTTACCCAAATGTTCACATATCACCTTACTATCTTAGTTTACAAACCAACCCACATGTTGTCGTATCGACCAATGGGGTGGCCATCACCCTGGCCGGAAGTGCATTGTCAATCCAATATGTTAGTGTTTGGTATGTATGAATCAAGACTGGAATGGAATGAGTCATTGTGTCTTAATGAAAAGATGACATGTTTCTTAGCACATTGGAGTGAATAAACTATTACTTGAGAAATTCAACTTTTTCACTTTAGGATTTTTTATTCCATGAATGATGAATTTTCTTTTTATATTCCCTTAGGGAATAAAATGAAACTTCATTTAGTTGATCCGACTTTTACTTAAATATTTACGATTAATAAAAAATAAAAAAAAGTTAAAATTTAAATATAAAAAGAAAAGTGGAAATAAATTAAAAATAATTATGAAAAGAAAAAAACAAATCTACTACCTAATAAATAATTACATTATTGAACACTTGTTATTGTCACTTACATTTTCGCTCCCAATTTTTTTTTTTTGCTTAAACCCTTTATTTTAAATTATATAATTATTATTTTTATCTTTTTGCCACTACATTTCCGCCTAAACCCTTTTACCTAAAATTTGCATTGGGAAGAAAATAAAAAGTCTAAACCCTTTTACCTAAAATTTGCATTGGGAAGAAAATAAAAAATCAAAATCATTTAATGATCCTATGAAAGAACGTGACTAATGATGTAATTAAGGGGTGTCCTTCACGTTGCTATGAGATCCCATTGATACTCCACTACTACATACTAGTTGCCTAATGCTTAAATCTTTGCTTATATAAATGCCGGCCCAATAGCTTTCCCGACTCCAAAATTTTAGGCCCACTCCAATCTCGAAAAATATATGCAGTAAATATAACTGCCATATACGTTAAATGCTACAAGAAAAATCCATTTGGTTCTTTTTTTTCTTTTAAACGGCACGGACAAGTCATTACACCACCCACCCGATCATCTTCAATCTTCATCAGGAGAAACTCACCATAAGTGAGAAACCCCCCTGACCCAACCTGTAACCTCTATTTATTAATTTTAATTTTTTATTACAAATGAGACTTGAACTGAATACCTCCCGTTACAATGTCTTTGGATACCCCCCCCCAAATAAAATCCATTTGGTTCACCTGTCTTTTTTTATTTTTGCTAAATATGGGAGCTGACTTGTGCTCGAAACTCAGTATTCCCCCTGTTTTAGTCATTTGAAAACAAATGAATTAATCTATTCGTACAACTCTTCTTAAACAGAGCATATATCACAGTTTAACTTAGTCATTTGACACGTTTCAAGTTTTAAACGATCCGTTGTAATGAACTCGTTTTATTTACATCATTCGAAAAGGAAAAAAAAAATGAATCATAAATTCTTCAATATTTATAAGGATGACATTTTCATAAGGACCTCAATTTTTACTTTTACCTTGGACCCGAAAATATTTGAGATGGTTGAATTGTTCAATTTGAACGTCTCGTTGTCGTTGTAGGTTCAAGTTTGATGAACCCAAATGTATATTTTATTAGCTATAACATAGTTAGAATCTCATATATGAATAGTAAATAAGTTCTCCTTGGTATCACGCCACATGGCACTCTAGGTGTACGCCATGTGATACGAATAAAAAAATATTTTTATATTGTTTTTTATCCTTTGTATCTTATATAAAAGAAAACTATAAACATATGATTTAGTGGTCTAATAAGTATGGTCGTTTCTGTTTCGTAGTTGGTGGGGGTAATAAGCATGATTGTGTAACATAGATTTTTTTTTATTTTTCTATTTTCAATCTCAACGAATTTAGTATGAGAGTTGATAGTATAATATGTATAGTCGTGTAACATAATTTTTAGGTCTTAGGCTCGATACTTAAGGTGTTTGAGTCGTTACATATTTTCCCCGTTTTCTTACTGTTATGTGTGTTTCGCATTATCTCCATCACTCTGTGGCAACATACAAACAACAGAATCTTGTTTATCATATCATGATAGTAATATATGTGGGGGGAGGGGGAGGGGGGATAATATCCGAGGATGAAGATAATGCTGCCCACAAAAGTATGAAATATCTCTATCCATGTATTCGTTAAAAGACGAAGTAATAAAATAATTGGGTTACAAGTGGAAGCTTTTCATTTCATTCATTTCATCGGCTTCACTTGATTCATTTTGAGTCGGAACTAGTGAAAATAAGTTGTGCATTCTGGATAAATTTCCTATATATATAAAACAGAAATAAATTGAATTTAGTGTTTTAAAAAATTATATAACAAAAAGATAAAATCGTAAAAATAATAACGTATAAAAATCGAATAATTCAAACATAAAAGTAAAAAGAGTGACTTGGACAAATTTAACACTTTAAGTTAATACGTTCGTTAAGTACTATAATAAGCTAAAATATATTAAGAATTATATATAATAAATAAATACAACAAATTTAACATATGAGTTAGTGGTGTAGTTGTGTACTTGTGTGAGGTTCTACACTTGGTGTTAAAGTTTGGTATTACCTACTTGAGTCATATGTTGGTCACGCGTTTGCATGGGCACCATTTAAATTGTATGTTTTTATGCAGAAAGAATAAGTCTTAGGTGACGTTTAGTTCGTGGAATTCACTATAATTGGAATAAGAAAGTTATTATTTGAAAGTTGTGCTTAATTGGGTTATGGACAAATTTAAATTGAAATGAATTTTTTTAATCAATGGAATTTGGGGTCATGTAACGTTCCTTCATTAAAATGAATGATTTATAAGGAATGTTAAAATAGAAATAAATTTCATTGCATTTCAAATTTTCTTCGTTATCAAATCAAGAACAATTTTAAAAAGAAAAAATATCATTTATCAATGATTCTTGGTTCATAATCATGTTGCTTTAACTATGATGGGATATTGATTCCTTTAAATATAAACATTTTGTTCTTTAATGTATGCATAGACAAAAGAAAACCACATGTGTATAATGAATGAATAGCGAGTTGCAAACAAAATATTTAGACCTTTAGTGACTGAAGTTTAAATAAAAAATATTGGTTTATTAGTGACTCAAGTTAAAGTAAAAAAAATGTATTTTTAGTGAATATAGTTAAAGCAAAAACTTATTTGACTATTAGTGATTCAAGTTAAAGTAAAAAAAAAATATATTAAACTTTTAGTGACTCAAGTTAAAGTCACAAAATATTGAACTTTTAGTGATTCAAGTTAATGTAAAAAATGCCTATAGTCATGGTTTTGATAGTAACACTTTTTGTTTGAGAAGGAGAAAGTTTTTAAGGCTATAATGACTCTTTTTTTACTCTTTTTGACAAAAAATTTCAATCACTAAAAGTCTTTATCTTATAGTATATATGCTATCTCTCATTTAACTAATATTTTTTAAACTCTGTTTATCTTTTTTTTAATCTTATTTTACCTCAATTATTGGATACCATATTAAGACGTTAGGTAAAGTGGGATTTACATATGATAGCTCTCCTACAAGAGTCAAGATTCAAGAATGTGAAAGAATGGTACACAATATAAAAGAGATTGTTGGGTAGGAGTAAGTTAAAACATTAATGATGAGTCTACGAAATTATGAATATTGTTTTTTTCTGAGTAAAACTGTTTTTTTTTTATGAGAATATAGTTTTTCTTTTAATTTATCTATATTATATTATATCTTTTTATATTAATTTTTAAAAGTTTATGTGACACAATTATTAGTTTTTAATTATGTGATTAAATACAAAATATCCGAATAAATAGTAATAACAAAAAATATTAGAAACCTAATTTTGCGAATAGTCAGTCAATTTATTGTTTAAGTTTCATATTATTTTATTCTTCATAAAAATTTAAATCTATTTGATATTTTATGAATTAATTGTTGTAAGGTTTTAAGTTTCATACCGAATCGTGAAGACACACCTCTAATACTTTGATTGGCCAATTAGTTTTTTTTTTAATTCTTTAACTTCCTTTTAGCACCTAAAGGTCCACTATAACATACGTTATCATACTTTAACATAGCATGCAAGAACTTAGGTCAAAACTCGAAATTAACCATTGGTTTGAAATTCAACGTTTCAACCGAAGCAATGGATCAAAACTATCGTGTTGAAGTTCAAAGTGGTTACCCATTCAATAGGGGACTAGGGGTCATATCTATATTGTCGAAACTCAATGTTTGACCCTTTCAAATGGTGAAACTATTTATTCTTGAACACAATAAAACACTGAATTTCTATGGGTATTTGCTTGCGTATCAGTCCTAAAAACAATGAAAAGGGATCGAAAGACTCACCTTAGTGCAAAGATGAACGAAACTTTAACTCTTTCCATAGCAATCATGATCAATAAATTACTGCTAGCTAATAACCTCGATTTCTATACGCCTAATTAGTCACCCATAGAAATCATGATCACTAAACTGCTATATAGTAATCAACAGATGATAGATTTGGGATTGGATCTTACATTCTTACCTAGCGATCAAGACAAATGTCTTGGACTACAAATAGTTATACGTTTGAAAATAGGAATTGTAAGATTAACATGAGTTGGATCAAGTGGATTCAAAATGATATAGGAGCATCGAGATTTGAAGTTTATTTATTTCATTTTAGCTGTTAAGAAGAATAAATAATTATTCATTGGGTCCATATGGGCTGAACTAAAACAACTACTTTTAAACCAAAATAAACATCATAAAACATATAACATGTCAAAGCAAAATTATCCACTGATCCATAAATGGATCTCCGAAGTTGTTCTTACTAGGATTTTAAAGATACTGATTATAAATTGAAACAAAATATTCAAAGTTAAACTTGCATTTCAATCTCTTTGCATATAACAAATCTCTCCTAATTTTGAGCAAAATTACATTTTTTTTTAATTATAAGTTTTCAATACAAAATTTAAGATGCCATTTAGTTACAATTTAAAGAAATATCTAATTTTCCAAATTTAAAAGAAAAAATATGGATTTGCCCCGCGTATAATAACCATCTATCTCCTGTCATGTGTCAATGATTCAACAACACTCTGCTTTTAAATCGGGTCTTGTTGTTTAGATTAATTTGTTGTCAATTTTCATTGTAAGGTTGTATAGAACTTTATTGTGGTCTTGACTTTTATAGAAAAGAATAAATCTGAGATGATGTTTTCCTAGAAATGAAAAATCTTTCATAATCTGTGTTTGTGACAAGCTTTTACGAATGCACTTAAGAGTGTATAATATTCCAAAGCACCTGATAGCTCTAATAATGATTTTCTGATACACAAATAATAAGTCAAACATGATATATAATGATGGTAGGTTTATTTATTTTCTATTATTATTCTTTTCTGAAAATGGTACAAGGAGCCCATGGAAAATTGCAAATAAAATAATTATATGATAATCGTCTATGTGTGACAGATTTAGGAAAAAGGAAAATACTGTGGGTGCCATTTACCTACCATCATTGTAGCAATGTTTAGGCTCATGCAATATACATTATAAAAACGTTTATCATACAAACAATATTATAATAATATATTAAGTATACTAGGTTAGTAACCCGTGTACTACACGGGTTGAATTTAGGTTCATAATATTAGTTAAATATAAAAATGATTAAGAAATTTAAAAAATTATAAATGACATAATTCATTATAAAATATTATTTGACAATTTAATAGATTAAAGATGACAAATTCTTGATATGTTTTCTTAAAAAGACTTAAATTTTTGAGTTATTAACTCTACATTATGTTTGCCATTTTTTTAAATAAAAATTTAATTTAGATAAAATTGGTAATTAGTCTTGATTGGTAATTACTAAATTGTAATTGAATCTTGTATTGGCATGTGGCATTGATGATGTGGACACCTTAAAAAGAAGACATGTGAAAACAATTTTATTGCTTTATTAGTATTAAGATAAGATAATATATAATATTCATCATTACTATTCTATAGGGTTATATTATGTATTTAGTATTTTTATATATAGGGGTATTGTACTCATTTGCTTATGATTAACATATAAAAATCTCATTAATCTTTATGGCACCAGAGTCTAAAGATCTAAAACCCTAATTCTCGTTTAGTTGTCATCGATGTAATTCTTATTACAAAACCAGAATAAGAAAATAAGACAATATTATCAAACAGAATGTTGTTCCTAATACGCCAAGGGTTAAAATGGAGTAGTTTCTAAATTTTCAAATAACCCACCGAATCGTAAAACAAACCACCTCAATTAAGATCTTGTCACCCAAAGCAAACAAGTTCTTTAGAGACAAAGACGCTATACAAGTATACAACTAACTCGGGTTCAAGTCCTACTTGCTACATTTTATAAATTTTTTAGTTCAAATCTGGATTAGATAATAGCACTGACAGCACACAAGCTTAATAAATTTAAACATTAAGTAATAGCCCAAACTTATGTACATAATAGCTCAATCAATATATAATCTACAAATTAATTATCAATATATTAACATTGATGCTCTACTCGAATTTTTTTTTGTTGATCATCCTCATTTCTTCTATGATATTTTTTTTATCGAAATCTTGCATCACCCTCATTTTTTCTATATTATTGATATTGAAATGGCAATATTTCTTTTATTGTTGTGTTGTATTTATTTTATGTGACTAACCCGATCCGAACAAAAAAAAATTATGTGTATTTCTATGAAATTGAAGAATCTGAAAATAATGACTCCGTAAAAAAAATTTGTGCACCTATTTAAAAAAATTCTAGTTCCCCCTCTGCACATGATGATATATTATAGGTGTCGGATGTGATACACATCCGACACCACCAAGATTAAGTCCCTTTCTGTCTTAAAGCTGTTTCAGATAGGAATGGAAAGGCTCGATTGGAAGATAGCACTTAAAGACTGGCACTTGCGGAGCAAGTGACGGATGTGCTTACCGGAAGAGCGAGAGCTGAAGGTTCCTATAAATAGGGCGTTTTAGGACAAAATAGGGGGGATTTTTACTTACACCTTTACTATGTGTAATCGCATGTGACGTATTAATAAAGTTCTCTCTACTTTTCCAATTGTTTCTCTAGTTACTGCTTTAAGTTTTCAATCTTCATTTAGCTTGTTACAACATTACAATCCGAGGAGCATTTGTTTCTTCAGCACACAACCATAATCCTCCTATCAAACAAACACAGTTGAGTTCAGTCACTGTCAGCGAGACAAACCCGCACAGCTATACTCCATGCCCTTAGTGGAATGGCTTGAAAAACGAGACCAAAATCTAAAGAACTACTATAGATATTTAAATACAACTTTTTAAAACATTCTTAATGAATTAATGGATCAAGATCCACAAATACATAGACTCCAAAGGGCAATGTTTTAAAAACCGGTTCAACCGCTAACCGGTGCTTATACCGGTTTTTTAATCCCCGGTTTTTTGGACATAACCAAACCGTTTCGAACCGGACGGTTTTTCAGTTTTTTCCCGTTTTTTTTTCAGGTTCAACCGGTTTTCTGACTTTTTTTTTTGATTTTTTTTTAAATTTTATTGTTATTTTTTTTATCATTTTTAATTGTTTAAAACTTATATTTTCTTGTGAAATACCTATTTGGTATTATTTTTTAGTAGATTATAATTGTATTTAACTATTTTTGTTGGGGTATACAAGTTTATTAATATTTTATAAAAATTTATAAATAAATCCCCTAACCGGTTCAACCGACGGTCTAACCGGTCCGACCGACCCCGAAAGATTTTTCAGTTCAACTAAAAAACCGGTTTTTAAAACATTGCCAAAGGGAGTTTAAAACGAAATCGAAGACATGCTCTTGAAAGTGCAAGTTATCGTGATAAGATGCATGACGACATCCTTTGGTACACTTTCGTGATAAGATGTAACACGACATCGTTTTGTACACAATGAACATAAAAAGCCAAGCATAAGGAATGGATGATATGAAAAGCAAATTGTAGCCATGAAGAAAATGTTTGATCAAACTCATGATTGCAATGGTGGCGACAAAGCCACCACCACGATGTTACAACTCACCATCCAATTTACTCCTCCTTATTTCATGTTATGTATCCATCTTATCATCATTACTTTCTCCTAACTCTCTTCCTATATGATACCGAGATTTTTTTTCGTCTTTTTTGCTTTCTTTACGTCTTTTAAACATATCTTTCGTATATCATACGTATATTTGTTGTTCCGACGGTTACGGATGATCAATGACCCTGGATTTATTGTTAAGTGTTTTTTTAAAGGATATAGGTGTTTAGTGTTTTGGATATTCATAAAAAGTATTATATTTAAGGCAATGTGTAATGTAAATTTAATTTAAAGAATCGTATCGAACATATGAATACTTGGATATCTATACTGAATTGTAATACATATTAGAATGACAAACTTGTTATTTACTTAAAAAGTTCAGAGTTTAAAGGAATATAATAGCCTTTTAAACAATGAATTAATGTTGTCTTTTAAAGCTATCCGTATGGGTCTGAAATGTCTACATAACGCCCCTATAGCCCCCCAAACACCACCACAAAGGCGCTATAAGGGCAAAAAATTGAATCACCGTTATATGCATAACGCCTTTGATCCATTTATTTTTCTTACACAATTTGTACAACATTTCGCTGGAGATGAAGTAATATTATACTTTTACTTATCTTCCTTATGATTTTTGGTAATTATTATAAATGAATATTTATATTTTTATATTTAATTGTTTATATTAATTTGTATTTATATATTGAAAGAGGTTTGTTTGTAGAACAAGTAATTAGGGTCCCATTCTAGAAGATCTTATTTTTGTTTTATATAAATGTTAATGCTCGCAATATAGATTGTATTTCTTTTTTCTTTCATTTTCTATTTCATTTGTATCATTATATCTCTTCAGATCAGTTAAATGATTGTTAGAGTTATAATATTTTAGTTTCAAAATGATAATTCATAATAAAATTCGATAGACTGTATAAAAAAGTAACAAGTTATATTTTCCTTTATAATTTTTCTATGGTTGGTAGCACTTTTTGGTCAACTCTAGAAAGTAGAAACAATCATCCCTTCTATCTATAGTTCTCTAGTGGACGGCTATTTTTCTTAGCCTTGGACATTAATTTATAAATTCTTTTGCAAACTACACGTTGAATTTTGAAACATATATTTTTATTTGGGATATCAAATTGTTTTCTTAATCGATAACTATATATTTACCATGATTTTGTTACCATCCACTAACTTGTAAATTTAACATTACTCTTCTTAGTTATGCTAATCTTAGATGAACTCAGATTCGCCTAATTACACCTTGTAACCTGGTGCCTATCTACTATAAAAATGTTGTGGATTTAAAACCTTCCAAGTTTAAATTTTAAGATGGAGCTAAATGTGGAGAAAAAATATTGGTGTTAAAAAATGGAGTGGTTTCATTTTGAAATAAATACCATATCACATGTCATTTATATTTTCTGAACCATAGTTCTAACTCATCAAAACCAATTTTGTCCAACATAACTAATATTTAATTTGAATTAAGGTTTGAAGCTTAGAGTCTATTCACATAGATGATGGTGTAGGTATCAAGCCTAGCGCGAAAACGGTTAATACACATGAACAAACGATTACCCTGCATAAAACATAAAGGAAAAAGAAGAACATGACAATAAAACGTGGTTCAGTTGGTGGGACTTACGTTCATGGGTTAAACTAGGTTTTTTTTTTATGAGCTCGTAGTATGAAGATTACAATTACAATAGAAAGTATATATACATAATTCAGGTTAATGGCTTAGGGATCAATAAAAAGAGATAGATGGCCTATTAGACAACTAAACGAGCTCTCTCTTGGATCTCCATGTGTTAACTATCATGAGCCCAAAACCGAAAGCCTACACAACCCAATAGGTGATGTTGCTTTGAAGCTGTGATGATGAAGAAGATGACCAATGGTTCCCAATAAGAGGTGTGAAAGTTCTGATAACCAAGAAAGTTGAACAGGGAGATGGATGGTTGCAGGTTAGTATGAACCGTCTTTCTTGGTTTATCGAGTATAGTGATAGAGCTTGAGAATTTATAGATTGGGGCCCGAAAGTCACAAGACCTATTTTTTTTTTCATATCACTATGTTTCAGGTTATATGTCATGGTCGGCGATCCGGTTCTTAATAAAAAAAAATCAACATGTTTTACTAAAACCACAAAAACACTAAAATATCAAGTTTTTCCCCAATCTTATCATCTTCCTCAATCCTCCATATGAACCCAATTTTTTTAGTATAACTTAGTATATTAATAAGTTTGTCACAATCTAAATGGGTACCATCTCTTAAAAATTTAATTCTTGAATAAATCTAAACCATAAAAAGAGCAAAAAATACTACAAAAAGAAAGAATATGCATTTTAAAAAGAACAAATTTTTAGTATAATTTAATATATTAATAAGTTCTTTCATAATCTAAATGTGTGATATATCTTAAAATTTTGATTCTTGAAATAGATCAAACCCATAACAAAGACCAAAAAGACTACAAAAGAAAAAAAAGAAAAGAGAAATGAAAAAAAAAATTTAACTATAATGTTTAAGATTTGAAGTCATCCATTTAACCACCATACCACCTATCACAATGTAATTGCATTCACATGTATATATATACACACTTAAAATTTTCCGACGAACTACACGTAAAATCGATACTTTTAAGCAAAAAATGATAGGGACAAGAGTCCCTGGCCCCTTATATACTTCCCCCTTGACTGGTATGTTTTAATCATCTTTTAAGAATCTTAAAAAAAAACTAGGTTTTTAAAAAACAATCAGTTTTTACGGGTTTTAAACTAGATTAGGTTAACTATTTCATGGGTTTACGCCTTACGGGTGTATTCGGGACCGTTTCATGGTTTACATAGATCAGACGGTTTATGTTCACCCTACAAATAAATATCCCATCCCCTTTATAGGGTTCCAAACCTATCTTCCTAATAAGAAGAAAGGAGCAAGCCAAAACATAGTCCTAACAAGTTGAGAGTCCAACTACATTATATTGTCAGAATCTATGCTATATATTTGGAAAATGTTGATCTCCTTGATTCTCTCACATTACAATCCTCTTCCCGCTAAGCCCCCTTTCTCCTCGGTCCACAGAGACAAAATATAGGACAGCCGCCAACAGTGTACCAAGCTGAAAGCTTGCTGTGTAATTTCATAAAGAAAGTTGTGTGCACCACAGCAAGTCCGGTTTCATTCCAAACTAGCCTCCTGATTGAACCTATAATTTTTATTAGTTATAACTTTCAATAAAGTCGGAATGACAGAGAAGAATATACACTTTCTTAAGTTACAGACAAAGAACACCATTATGTTAACTCTACCAGATAGAATAGAACCGGTCTTTTTTCATAGTCTAGCAAAAAAAAAATAAGAAACAAGACCTCAAAATTTGCAAGGTCAATATGCGTCATTGCGTCGCATGAAGTACATGTCAACACACTTATTTTAGAAAAAGAATATAATCAATTTTAATTAAACACCTTTAAAAGTCTCAGTTCTAACTGGATGTAATTGGCCAGAAATAATTCCATAATCGTAAATTTCATTAGCATTGCGATCCATCACATCAGACGGTTTACAAATTACAAAACGGTATGGGTTTGGACCCGTAGCAAGTGGAAAGTACCCAAATGTTCCCCAAATTAAACCCCTCCCAAAACGACGTCGTCACGTAGCAGAAACAGACCTAGCCCTATTCACGTGGCAGCTATAAAACAGCCACGTCAGTTCATGACGACGGTAATAAGTGCTCTCTCTCTAGATCTGATGGTCATCCTTCCTTCTACCCATCATACCAGACTTTCACAATTACTACACACACTATTCCTAATTTCCTATTCTTTTCTGTGTGCTCTGCTTCAATCTTGAACCTTTTGAATCTACACATAAATCCTCAATCATCTTTTGGTTAGAAAAGTGACATGGGGGAGGTTGTTTTATGATTTCTTTTTCTCTTTGATGAAAAAGATGGAATCTTTTTGCATTTTCTGATGTGGGTGTTGTTTGTTTCTTGATTTTTCAGCAGGTAGAAAACCCGCCGGAGGAGAAGAAACCAGAGGAAGAGAAAAAAGAAGAAGCTCCCAAACCTGATGAGAAAAAAGCAGAGGAGGCGAAAGACGCCCCTCCGCCGCCACCTCCGGAGATTGTTTTGCGAGTTTTCATGCATTGCGAAGGTTGCGCAAGAAAAGTCCGGCGGTGCCTCAGAGGCTTTGATGGTTTGTTTGTTACTAAATCTCTTGATTCATTTGCAGGTTTATTTAACCGATTTGTAATCGTTTTTTTTTTTTTTCAATTTGTTGATGAATTATTTAGGAGTGGAGGATATTCAAACGGACTGTAAAACCCATAAAGTAGTTGTGAAGGGAGAAAAAGCAGATCCGGTGAAGGTTCTGGAACGAGTTCAGAAAAAGAGTCACCGGAAAGTCGAGCTTCTTTCTCCGATTCCAAAACCTCCGGCGGAGGAGCCGAAAGTTGAAGAAAAAGAAGCTCCCAAACCTGAAGAGAAAAAAGAAGAGCCTCCTCAGGTCATTACAGTCGTCCTGCAAGTAAATATGCATTGTGAAGCTTGTGCTCAAGAGATCCGAAAACGAATCCTCAGAATGAAAGGTGTGTCCATTTTTTTTATATTTAAATCCATCAACATATTATTCTTTTAATACTTTGTTAATTTGTTAATTTGTTCATTAATTCGTTGATTTGAAAATTTTGAATTCTTTCTGTTAAGATTCAGATTTCGTTTTCATCTTTCAAATCCATTTAATATATGTCAAAATATTCCAAGAAAATCCCAACCACTATATACAACTAATAACAACTAATAGAGTAACGATTTTATTAATTAATAGTAATAGTAATAGTAACACCTCTTTTTGTCAAAATTTGTATTTTTGTGTGTATTTAGGGGTGGAAAGTGCAGAACCAGATCTAAAAAACTCACAAGTGACCGTTAAAGGGACGTTTGAGGCGGCGCAGCTGGTGGACTACGTTCACAAGCGAACCGGGAAAAAAGCCGGAATCGTGAAACAAGATCCGGAGCCGAAGAAAGAGGAGGAAAAGGGTAAAGAAGAAAAAAAGGACGGCGGAGAAAAAAAGGAAGAGAAAAAAGCCGAAGCCGAAGCCGGCGGCGGCGAGGGAAAAGAGAAGGAGAAAGAGAAGGGGAAGGAGGAGAAAAAGGACGAGGAAGGGTCAAAAGGTGATGCTCCGGCGGCCGGAGGTGACGTCGGAGATGAAATGAAAGTGTTGGAGCTGAGGAAAAATGAGTTTTACTATTACCATCATCCGCAAAGTTACCAACAGTTACCGCCGGCGAGATTTACTGCGGAGGCGGCGTACGGGTACCCGCCGGCGCCGCAGATGTTTAGTGACGAGAACCCCAATGCATGTTCGGTGATGTAAAAACGGGGAGTGGGGAGGGGTAGAATGGGAAAGTGAAGTGAAGCACGTGAGTGGTGATCGTCGTGGCGTTCATGTGGGTTTTGTCTGTGGCGGCCTTCTGTTCAGCAGGAAAAGTTGTAAAATTGTGCGAGGGCTTTTGTACTTTTTTTCTTTTTTAAATTTCATTTTGGATCCTAAATGGTGCTACTTTATCACAAAAAAATAGGGATATAATATATATATAAATAAATAAAATGAATAAATAAATTTCAACTTTATTTTACCTTTCTTGGCAATTAAGTAGTTGGTTTACTATTTCTTGTTTTAATGCATAATCGTTTAGGTTGTGGTTTCTTAATTAGTTGTTTACTATGTTTTGTTTTAACCATGAGGATTTCTCCGAGTAGTTACTGGCGATATGATGAAGGTAGTTTTGAGATTGAGATGTTATAATTTCGATCTTGAGCTCTCAGGTTTTACTTCCAATTGTTTGTGAAGATGTTTTTTTCTTGGGTTAAGTTCAACTGGTGTAAATATTTCTTATGTTTCCGTGCATTTATTGACCGTTAGAAAATAAAAAAAAGGTTGTAAATACTTCTGCTAGGAAACAATTGAATTTCAAGATCACCTTTTAACCGGGTGTCAATGGATACATAGCTAGACTTTGGTCGCTAATTTCATCTTGAATAAAACCCTTATTTATCTTTGTGTTTGAAAAACGAAAGACCTCACCATCTTTCATAAGACGACTACAACAGTGTAACTATTTGGGGATATAAAGACTCACATTTTTGAACGAAAAGTAGAGCAAGACATAAGATAGACCAGAAAACTTCGTGTAATTTCTCATTTCTTGGGTGTTTGATATTTCCTTGTACTTTGTTTTTTGTTAGCTCATTTTTATTAAAAAAGCTCTTCGCTGTTCAAAAAGGTTGTGGTTTTTGTATTAAAAGTTCAAAAATAATTACACATGTATTATGATTAGTTCAGTACGAAGTAATTAACTTCACATGGATGTCGATATTGTTTTAACGCGAGCTTGATGGTACATCTAACTTAGACAAGTATTTAAGCTATGGTATTACTTTAAAGATTTACGCCTAATAAGATATTTACACTATCACTTTTCGGTATAAAATTTATAAAATTTTAGGATGTTTGAGAGTTCTTTTGTAATTCCTTTTAATTTAAATTTACGCCGTTGTGTTCCGGTCTATAATTTGATTGTTTGCCTATAAATTTTCTTTCGTTTTAGTTACTTTTATACCATTACTTTTTTTGTGTATAGTTTTTTGTTGTTCGTATGGATGTCTTAGTTTACTTTTAGGTGTATACAATTTTTGTTTTTTTACGTTGCATTATGAGAATGCAGCTTAATTTTGAACTATGTTTGTCCCGCGGTAACGTACGGATAATAGTAAGTTACTAACTTGCATGTACGTAGTTCAAAAGTTAGACTTTAAAAGATGTGTGGGTCGTCGTCTTGTAACTGTCCATCACTACCAGGACCATCAATAATGATTTCCGGTTCAAAAACATTCTAATCAATAATGGATGTGCAAATATAAAAAAAAAATATCAAAAATTAAATGGATGATTGTTGTAAGTTGTAACATATCGCTGGCTATATCAATCGATATTGTTATATATGTTCGATAACTATGAACTCTCATGTCCCATCAAAAACGTCTTAGCTAGTTATTAAGTTCTCGTCTCACTCACAGATAATGCATCTAAAATGTGTTTGCGAATGGTAAATTTTCTTAAACATTCATGATCATATATTTTCGAGAAATGGATGACATTTCTAATTTATATGTTAATGTTTATCAGAAAGAGTTAGCAACATATCTTATTAGCATGTTGTTTGTTTAACTTCTAATTTGTAAATAAAGAATCGTTTACACCAAAAACTGGATTGTAAATATAGTTTGTGTCCCATATATAGAAATTAATACAAAAATGGATTTGAAATTTTGATTGATGTTAGGTAATATAAAAAGTGAGAGTTGGGAAGGGACAGTTAAAAGCATTTAGTAGTGTCTGCTATTCTGCCTTGATAACTCCAAATCACTTGTCCACACCATTGTACTATATCACATGCATGCAACCCCTCCAATGTTTCATTTCTACTTTTTTTTTCTTTTCTTTTCTTTTTACTAAATAAAATTATTTTTCAATTGAGTGATAGACAAATAAATTTTAACAAGTTTGTTTTGAATTGCAAGTTCTAGCTATATGCAATAGAGGTTGGTAAACCGGTTTAATAACTTAAAACATTATAAACCGAGGTTTGGATAAATTTGGTCAAAACCAGTAACCGGCTCGGGTTGTAAACCGGTTCAGTAAGTGTAAACCCGGAACATGTTCTAAGCGATTTATAGGCTGGTTTGGATCCGGTTTTTATTATTTTTTAGTTTTCAAATACCTAAACAAAATACTAAAATTCATTTTTATGTTTAAAATTATAAAATTAAAACACACTAGGAAATAATAAATTATAATATTGAAAAAAAAAAACAGGGTCGAAATAAAGCCTTTTTAATTGTTTTCCTGAGTTTTTAAGTTTTTTTTAGGACTTAAGCCCAAGCCGTTGTGTAGGTACTCGGCCTCTTTTTTGTCGGTTATAGACTCATAGGTTTGTCATTTCAGCTTCAACCTCGCTAGACATGCATATCTCAACTTCATATTTCAATTCACCTTCGAGTGAGGCTACGTGTGGTATACATCGGTCAAGTCCAAGTAATCTTTGAAGCTAACGGACATCTCTACTGCTCCGAGGCGAGTCTTGTTCTTCGTAACGAGATGACTCTTAGTAACCAATGTTGGAATTTATGCGTAAAACGATTATGACTAATCGTCACACAATTAGAAGCATACAATAAGAATACAAAATAAATTGACGATCTAACCGAATCAAAGGCGCGGTGAACCGGATGACGAACTGATGGCAGGAACGATCCCTGAAAGTAGAAGACAAGAAAACGAAGGAACCGGGCTTGTGTTTGACACAATTCCCTTAAACAGATTCGCCGTCTGTTCCCAGGGTACACCGGTTCAAAGCAGCGTGTACTGCCGGACTATGATCCTTGCCTGAAACGAGAACGGAATGTTGCAGCAGCAACTGAGATCAGCAAAAAACGAATGATGTGTGTATGGAGCATATGGTGTAACCATTTACGAAAATCTCTTCATGTATATATACATGAAGAGTTCTACACACCAAAGGTTGCAATTATTATTGTATTAAAGGTTCTTCATTATGATCGTTAATTAACGATCATAATTAGTCGGTTTTAGGATGCGAAGAGTCTAAGTCACACCAAAAGGCTGATCTAGAATTTTCTAGACCATGATAAAAACGAGTAAAAATCTGCTTCTCTCGGACCCGGGTTTCCGGAGCTGCATTCGTGTCCGCAGGTCGCGCGGGCACGCCTTGGACTTTTGACCCATCAGACCACTTTCTGCACCCGTGTAGGAGCCAGAGTAAAACATATCCAAAGCTTTGACAAAGCTTGGAAATGTGGTCCGTATAAACCAACTCAACCTTCGTTCCCACACCAATGTGGGATAGCCAAACTCATTTGAGATCGACATCTCATTCACACACATTTTTCCAACAACCAATTTATCCACATGTAAACACTATCACATGTAAAGCTCAACAACCACGTTAACCGTCTTTTTGTTACTCAAACATTAATTAGGGGTCATAGTAATCAGCTGAACTGCTTAAACGCCGAAAGCTAAACTTCTCACAAGTACCACAGTATCGTTGTTGCATAAGTTAACCGTGCAAAGTCATCACTCTTTCCTTGAGATTTCATGCCCTTGTTTGACTAAATGTATGGACATGAGTTTTAAATAACTATATACGTTATGAATAATGCATGAATGATAACCTTTTGAGTTGGCTGTATGGTTGTTGTAAGGGGGGATGCTATCAAAAGAGGTTGGGTGTTTATCAGTTTGGAGATCGGTTATTTAGATTTGAACTTTTTGGGCCTATTTGAAAACCGAACCGATATGATTTTGAAATATGTCTAAACAAACCGAATTAACCTTATTCTAATTATGTTAATCGAATTCAATCAAATAACATTTTTGCCTGATTTTGTTTTCATGCTTTTAGAAATATAAAAAACATACAAAAGTGATAAATACAATATCGTTTGTAACTGGGCTCAATTGGGCTAGGTTATCAACAAACTTATAAATATACTTAAATAGTTAAATCGTATAAAGCAATTTCAAAAAATGTACATATTTTAATGGACCTTAAACCGAATTGCGCCGAATTCACAATTCGGTTTAGGTTTAATAGTTTTACCCACATGCAAAACAAACCTAATTTGGGAAGGCCCGTGACTGATAGTTGATGCCCAAATTTTCATCTTTGATGGACTGTCCCAAGCCCAATGGACTCTTGATAAGGAATCCATTCCCTGTGGCACTTTTTAATTCCCTTCGGGAGACGGTTTAGGTGTGAACAAAAAGAAAACTGACTCAAAAGTATATGGAGAACGATACATCAATTGAATTTTCGTTGGCTACATGGAATGATAGTAGTTTTCAGGACGGAGTTCTAGGAATTTATCAATCCCCCACATGAATGGAGGTTGATCTCAAAGCAACATAATCCCGATCGAATTTCAATAGTTGAATCTTGCATACGATAGGTAGGTGTTACCCTTTGAACCTTCGCTTATGAAACACACTTAGTCTACTAGCTCTGAGTAGGCGGTGATGCCTTTGAACTCGTCTGCCGTTTGTGTAGGCGACAATGTGCTTCACACAAGACTCTCCTTGACAATATCAAGTCCTCATAGTTATGTTCGTTATGGTCATGAACATTAGCCTGGTTCTGCGAGAGCTCTTAGGTATTGTGCCCCCTCTCAATACCCTTCGAAGCGACCCCACTTCTCTCTCACATAGGTGATTCACCACGTGTGGCTGCCTCAGCTGAATCATTAAAAGCCATAGGCTTAACCTCGTACTTGTCACTTTTAGGAATGGACTAGGAGATGTATTGATTCCAATTATACATCCCCTTCTTAAAGTGCGTGGAGTTATCAGTTCTTCCCCCCACAGTGACCTCACTAGTTCATACAATTAGGTTGTCCTATTGAACTCAGATCTTGGGATCTCCAGTCAACTGAGTTAGGTTTTCCTTCATATGAACTTTAATATTTCAAGGGCTTCAGTCCCATTCCCATGGACGACGTCCGGACTAACTCTCTACTTAGGCCTTTTTGTCAGCGGATCCGCAATATTATCCTTTGACTTCACATAGTCAACAGTGATAATTTCAGTAGAGATTAGTTGTCGTACCGTATTATGTCTACGTCTTATATGTCTATTCTTACCATTATACATTATGCTATGAGCTCTGCCAATTGCCGATTGGCTATCACAATGTCTACATATGGCCGTTGCCGGCTTAGGCCATCTTGGTATATCCTCAATAGACGTAGCCATTCTGCCTCTTCACCAGCTTTATCTAAAGCGATGAATTCTGCTTCCATCGTGGATCTACAATAACCTTTTGTTTTGAAAATTTCCACGATATGGTTGCACTTCCAAGTGTGAATACATATTCACTCGTTGCTCTGGAATCATTCGTATCAAGTATCGTATCAGATATCGTATCAGATATCCAACTTGGATCACAATGTCCTTGAATCACTGTTGGATATCTGTTATAGTGCAACCCGTGTTCCTTTGTGTACCTTAGGTACTTAAGTAACCTAATCACACAACTCCAATGAGTTGAACTTGGATTACTCGTGTATCTACTTAGCTTGCTTACAGCGTATACTAAGTCTGGTCTAGTACAACTCATCAGATATATCAGACTGCCAATAATTCTTGAGTACTCCAAACAAGCTCTCCTCTATTCTTAGCTAGATACTGACGCGTGTCAGTTTGTAGTTCTAGCCACATTAGAGTCATTGCAAAAACTATTTGCCATTCCCATAACTTCTCAAGAATTTTAGTCCACAAAGTGGGTTTGACTTTAAACAAGTCCACTTTCAGATCATGTGTTTTTGAATTTCCAAAACCACATTTGTCATTCCCATGTCTTTCATGTCAAATCTTACATCCAAGACGTCCTGACATTACTTACATCAATGAGCATATCATCTGCATGGGAGCTAGCGGATCTTTCCCTGGGATGCCAACCACTCAGTTATCATAAACTAGATGGTTCCCACAATTCATCAAACCAACCAAGATAATTTGCAATCAAGATTTATAATCTTGATCTTGCAATAAGTACCCTTTGTGACCACATTATAGTCTTTCCAAGGTGAACACATCCTTATGACTATTATGTACTCCACTTAGTCATATGATTTCAATCCTTATTGCCAAACATATATATCAAATGCAAGCCACCCTCACATTTAAGTGTCATTAGATGATATCCAAATGGGGTGATGAAAGGTTCTCCCTTTCTCTATGGTTATGCCATTTCAACCATCACACTGGTTGTTTCTCAAATGGTCTCTCTCCCCCCACATTGCCTGCACTTTGATAAGCTTTATGTGACATCACTTATTATCACACTTTGAATAATAAATGTATCATTACGGTCCATAACTTCAACTCATTATATATATTAGCTCACGAGTGCTTTAGAGTTGATGTAAGCAACACATGCTTTTCCCATAAGTATGTTCACACAAGCATCTCATACTTAGAATAGTTCTAAGTTAACCTCTAGCATAATTCTAGAAATTGTGGAAGACCCACATGAGTCCGGAACCACCTTTCCGGAAGAACCTCACGATTCCGGAACAACTGATCCGAAGGACCACACAAGTCCGGAACAACCTGTTCGAAAGAACTAGTGGTTCGGAAGAAATCAAAATTGCTATAGGCGTCGAAAAACTAGGTAATATCAACTTTAATGATCTAGTCATTCAAGTTTTCCATAGTTTATATCATGTTCCTTACACCGAATGTAGACTTTCTTGAACTTTGTCTATACACAAATCCAGTCTTGTGTTCATGTGTATCTTGAATGTTATAGTTGATTACTCTTAACAGAGCTTCACAATCAACCTAGTGCTAGTCTAGCATGCCTTAGACTGCAATACGTTAGCATGTGAACAGAAGATGCATCATTCTGATTCATCACAGCCTCAATGGATATCACAATATCCGTTTCCCACATTCACACATTCATTTAGACAAATTCGTGAGACTAGACCAATAACATTGTGTACGTCTCATATGTATGTTACAAAAACCATACATAACCTATTATTCGGTTTTAGGATCATAACCTATTTGCCTTAGTATCCAAAACACCAATGATACTCGAAGGCCTCATCATGAGCCTTAATTCGATTAAATTTGGTGAGTGCATTCATAACCAATATGAATGAATCCAGAATATAATCAATATTGTTTTGAGATGTAGTCAACTAAATTGACACTCAACAACCCATTACACAAGCGATGTATCATCCCTTGTTTTCTAGAACTATATGTTTTAGGATACTCTCCCAAATGAAGACCAAGTCTTCTAATAGTTCAACAACATTGAGGTGGTAGACGCATCTACTTGACCTTCATAAATTTCTACAAATTTATAAATTACAATACCATATATTGTAATCCATAATAACATATCTTGCATTCATACATCACAATTCACACTTGTGCATCCGTAATATGTTGAGCACATCAACACTACAAGATATACCATGTCCGTGCATTTTAATACACTTTATCATCTACCATTGTGTGGGGTGTTTCATATATGATTTACATGTTTAATTTAAACTCAGAAGTTATACATGTGCATCTGACTTCTTGTGTTATCTTGTTGAAAATAATTTGAATAAACATTTGCATTGTAAAGACCAAATATCAAAGCAAACATAGCCATTTTATTAAAATAATTTCAAACCACAAACACACTTATTCCAAAACATGACAAAGTCTTATATAAACCAATTATTTCATAACGAAATAAAGTCTTATTTAATTAAAACATAAAATCATATAGTGTTGCTATCCCCAACACTCTAGTCATCAGATATCTCGATGACCTCTTTAACATCACTCCAAAGAGTTAAGCGATGTAGTCCTCCTACAACAGTTCCTACCGCATGAAACTTAACCGAATTCTGATGACGAAACATTCTCCACGAATTCGTTGATGCAAATAATATCGAGTAACCATCGATATTCAACTTGCTCACAGAGATAACATTCTTCTTGATACTAGGCACATGGAAAACATCTTCCAAGGTAAGGGTACATCCTGTAGACACTTTTAATTCTACAGTCCCGATCCCAATCGCCTTGTGTTTAGTGCCATCTAGCATCATTATGCGATTTTTGACAGCACGATATTCCTTAAAGGAATAACGATTAGAGCATGCATGAATTGTTGCTCCAGACATTATGAACCACCCTCGACAGGCAATCACTCGAGTCATTCCTGACATTGAAAGAGTGAATCCTAAGATATTTCCATGAGTCCTATCTTGAGGTACTCCCTCAGTGGAACTCCATGTAGTTATCTCTTCATGTCCTTGTTTCATTTTGAACAATTCTGCTCAAAGCAGCACCACCAAGTCATTATACATCTATGTTTTATATAGATATACTTTAACTCAATAAATTTGAAAACAACACCAAGTTATTTTTCACAATTGCTATTTCTCACAAGATTAGCAATGAGATTCAACGAATTTTAACACCTTGTTAAATTCTTTTGATGACCCGTTACAAGGGTTGTAAACATAGTAGACCAAAACCCCTTTATTAATAAATAATAATAACATATTAAATTATTAATGGTCATCACTATCACATCAAGACACGTTCTTAATTATATCATCAAGACACGTTCTTAATTATATCATCAAGACACGTTCTTAATTACATCATCAAGACATGTTTATAATACAACTTTACATAAAGTTCGGTTTTTAAAACTTCGTCATTTGTAGCACTCATGTTGGACAATAACATTATAAATCATTTATACATTTGGTAGAAAACATCTAGTTGTAACACGCATGTTAGAACCAACAACTAGATACAACACACGGAGATTAACACCGTTTTACTACAATTATTTTGTATCACGACAATATGTGAATTTAAAAACCATTCTCCAATTTAGAGAACCAACAACGAGTGCTTCCCAAAAATTAAGTATATATCAAGAAATCAGAGATTGTTTCACAATCTAAGAATCTGTTTAAGTTTGTTGGAATTTATGCGTAAAACGATTATGACTAATCGTCACACAATTAGAAGCATACAATAAGAATACAAAATAAATTGACGATCTAACCGAATCAAAGGCGCGGTGAACCGGATGACGAACTGATGGCAGGAACGATCCCTGAAAGTAGAAGACAAGAAAACGAAGGAACCGGGCTTGTGTTTGACACAATTCCCTTAAACAGATTCGCCGTCTGTTCCCAGGGTACACCGGTTCAAAGCAGCGTGTACTGCCGGACTATGATCCTTGCCTGAAACGAGAACGGAATGTTGCAGCAGCAACTGAGATCAGCAAAAAACGAATGATGTGTGTATGGAGCATATGGTGTAACCATTTACGAAAATCTCTTCATGTATATATACATGAAGAGTTCTACACACCAAAGGTTGCAATTATTATTGTATTAAAGGTTCTTCATTATGATCGTTAATTAACGATCATAATTAGTCGGTTTTAGGATGCGAAGAGTCTAAGTCACACCAAAAGGCTGATCTAGAATTTTCTAGACCATGATAAAAACGAGTAAAAATCTGCTTCTCTCGGACCCGGGTTTCCGGAGCTGCATTCGTGTCCGCAGGTCGCGCGGGCACGCCTTGGACTTTTGACCCATCAGACCACTTTCTGCACCCGTGTAGGAGCCAGAGTAAAACATATCCAAAGCTTTGACAAAGCTTGGAAATGTGGTCCGTATAAACCAACTCAACCTTCGTTCCCACACCAATGTGGGATAGCCAAACTCATTTGAGATCGACATCTCATTCACACACATTTTTCCAACAACCAATTTATCCACATGTAAACACTATCACATGTAAAGCTCAACAACCACGTTAACCGTCTTTTTGTTACTCAAACATTAATTAGGGGTCATAGTAATCAGCTGAACTGCTTAAACGCCGAAAGCTAAACTTCTCACAAGTACCACAGTATCGTTGTTGCATAAGTTAACCGTGCAAAGTCATCACTCTTTCCTTGAGATTTCATGCCCTTGTTTGACTAAATGTATGGACATGAGTTTTAAATAACTATATACGTTATGAATAATGCATGAATGATAACCTTTTGAGTTGGCTGTATGGTTGTTGTAAGGGGGGATGCTATCAAAAGAGGTTGGGTGTTTATCAGTTTGGAGATCGGTTATTTAGATTTGAACTTTTTGGGCCTATTTGAAAACCGAACCGATATGATTTTGAAATATGTCTAAACAAACCGAATTAACCTTATTCTAATTATGTTAATCGAATTCAATCAAATAACATTTTTGCCTGATTTTGTTTTCATGCTTTTAGAAATATAAAAAACATACAAAAGTGATAAATACAATATCGTTTGTAACTGGGCTCAATTGGGCTAGGTTATCAACAAACTTATAAATATACTTAAATAGTTAAATCGTATAAAGCAATTTCAAAAAATGTACATATTTTAATGGACCTTAAACCGAATTGCGCCGAATTCACAATTCGGTTTAGGTTTAATAGTTTTACCCACATGCAAAACAAACCTAATTTGGGAAGGCCCGTGACTGATAGTTGATGCCCAAATTTTCATCTTTGATGGACTGTCCCAAGCCCAATGGACTCTTGATAAGGAATCCATTCCCTGTGGCACTTTTTAATTCCCTTCGGGAGACGGTTTAGGTGTGAACAAAAAGAAAACTGACTCAAAAGTATATGGAGAACGATACATCAATTGAATTTTCGTTGGCTACATGGAATGATAGTAGTTTTCAGGACGGAGTTCTAGGAATTTATCAATACCCCAAAATCATTTGACTCGTTTCATCATAACTTACTGATGGGTTGTTATGAGGATGAGTAGTTTTATGTCTAAAACTATCTATTTTTGTTGTGTTATATCATGAAATTTGATACCTTGTTGGGTATAAATGTGCAGGTTAGCATTGGAAGAAGGTACACAATGACCTAGGATCGTACCGGAACAAAAGATATGGAGATACACATTGAAGCAAAGCAGAAACAAGGCAAAAATGATGTTGGAATGTTGCCGAGTATCCGTGTTTACCACCTTTAGCCCAACATTACAACCCATCATAGATTTCTTGATTTCTTTGTTTGCTTTGTGTTAGTTGGTGAATATTTGATTTGAAGCTATAATATTTACTAGTAATTAATTAGAGCATTTTCTTCTTAATGAAGGGTGAGTGGGTCCAAGGCATTCAACTAAAATATTACTAGTAATTAATTAAAACGTCTCAAGATTTTTTTTTTCAAAGCACCTAAAATCAAACCTTTTGAGGTATAGAGAGGAGAAACCAATTGTTTTATCTTTGAATCAATGTGGGATTGAATGTCAACTTTCAAATATACAAAAAAGATGAAGTTTTATCTTTGAAACAATGTGGGATTGATGTTCACAACTTCTTAACTTTAGTAGTCTTGTGCATATCCATTATCATCTCAATAAGAGGTAGATTAAGTTTATCATTTCTTATAAAAGCTAGGATATGTTTCCATTTATTTCATAATTGCAAATATCATTTTGACCCGATACGTTTGACATCACCTATTAATGTATTTTTAACCAACCTTTTTGGCACCCACCTACAAAAAATCTTGAATCCGTCACTGGGTTGAGTTTAGAGCTGACCAATATATTAGTACGTGTTTGACGTAGTAGTAGCCCCAAATGGAATGAATGTATTTGAACTGACATGTTTATTATGATCTCGTTGTAAAGTCTTTTTCTGGTCCAAAAAGGATTAAGTTGGACAAATTTGATGTGTTGTTATGAGGATGAATAGTTTTGTGTCTAAAAATGTTTATTTAATTGTCTTATATCTCGAAATTTGCTACGTTGTTGGGTTTAAATGTGTAGGTTAGCAATGGAAGAATGTACACATTGAAATGAAGCAAAACCAATATTGGAATGTTATTGGGCGCATGATACGCCCAACTGATGATTCCAATTAGATTTTGACAACTGTTACCAAAACTTCATGATTTTTCATCATGATTCAGCTAGAGAAGCATATGGGACGATTTTAGGGCTTCCAAGACTTTGTGACAAAGATTTGGAAGATTAAATCAAGCAAAATCATTCATCAATTTCATCATTCCCCTGAGTAGTTAATTAAACTTCATGTGATCATAATTAAGTTTTAAGGTTTGTAACTACTGAATATTACTTAGTTCTTAAGTTGTGTTAAACATCAGTTCTTTTTCTTTACATTAAGCGCTTGGTAATTGAAGATTGTTTATGTATATGAATGCTTGTAAGACATACTAATTGATCTCATATCAATTCATCTAACTCTTTCATTTGGTTTTTATCACTAATGATCAAGGTGTTATTTATTGCAAAGTTTAGTTTTGTTGATAATTAAGTTGTTTACCTTATGCTATCTTATTCATTCGGTATTGAATTATTAAATGTAATTTACATACATGGTGCATTCCTCAATCATCCATAGTTTGCATATGTTGAACTTGATTATGTCTTCGTAATCTATAAACACACAAGTTGTATCTCAATTTAGAAAACCCGAACCTAGTTGTGTTCATCTTTTCCATTTTCGTTAAAGTTTTACATAGTTAATTAATTACAATCAATTAATTAAATATCAATTTAAATTATGTTTGACAATTACAATCAGTTTGCACTATACACCAAGTACTAACTCCTCATAAATTCGACATCCCGTTTCCTTGCTAGTTGTAAATGAGATGATTTAAAAATTAAACACACACTCTCTATCTCTATTTTTTTATCAACACTTCGACTCATGCACTTAAATCAGATATAAAAAAGTAATACGCCATTATAGATCATTTAGGGCCTTTAAAGCCGATCCGAAAAAAATATAGAATTGGTGAGTCGGCTGGATTTATTATTTTTATATGCCCCGGGTAATTTGATATAATATAACCAACATAAGCATAATCAAATATTAATTTTAATTATACATTAATATAATGAATCTGCTGACATTATAACCTATTAAAAACTCATGTTTACCTTGATTTACGACAGGTGTGACCGACCTTTATTTGCATCAAAATCCGAGACACGTGGCTTTTGTCCGAAGCAAAGAACAATCTCATCATCACACTATGATTTTAATATCATCCTTAATTACCCTACATTACTTTTTATCAAGATTAAGTTTATTACTAATTTATTATCTACACTGCGATTGCACCGACCCCACCCACCATCATAAAGATGTTGCAGTATAACATATATTACGACAAAATGAACTCGTATTCTAAAATAAGGGTGTAAATGGACTCGTTTGTGTCGATTTTGATGAAAATTCAAGGCCGATTCACAAAATGTCAAAATAGAAGGACTAGCTTAATGATAATTATGGTCTAGTTTGATATTTCGTTTTTTTAAAGATCGTGGGCTTAAATTCCAATTTAAGTGTCGTATACATTTATTAAAACCTAATAATTTTGTCATAATTTTACATGATGTTTAGAGTTAGTTATACAGATGGTCCATTGGTATAGTCATATTGCAAGTATAGTCTTCAACTTTTTAAAATTACACTGATGGTCTCTATTGTTTTATCAAAAGTAACACGATTGGTCCCTAGAGTGATGGCCGTTAAATATATTTTTTTTTAACAGCAATATTATTAATCACCAAAAACCGGGCAGACACGGGGCGATTGCCGTTAAATATTGATGTTATATTTTTTAAGAATATAAACAACCCTACCACCATCACCCATCTTTGTCTTTAACTTTGATAATCAATTAACCATCTCCGAGACCCAACATCGATTTCCTCACAACCGTTTGTTTCCTCCAACAAAAGAAAAAATGAAGATTCTAAGGCTATGTGTAGTGGTTAAGGCCCCATAAAGCCCCAAATGGGGCATTATCCGCCATGTGGCCACTCTTTCCTTCTCTCTCTACTTACAGCGTTATGAGGCTCACGCTCCTCTCCGATTTATACCTCATAACGCCCCATAACGCCTAGGCGTAGTGGGTCGGGGCGTTATAGGGGCGTTATGGGGGCGTTACTGGGCCCAATCACGCCCCATTACGGGTAGCCTAAATTATAGTACTTGATGATGTAGGGAAAATGTTAAACGAGCTCTAACCACAATTCTAGGAACTAGGCTAGAGTTGGCCAAGTAAGCCTACCAAGAAGAAAGGCCTTACCTAAAACAAGACATGAAAGCAAATTAGCAAATCTTGTCAAGTCGTCAAGTTGTGCCTTAGAACTCTCACCCTTAAAACTCTTACTCTCATTACTCTCTCAAAAACTTATTTTCAGAAATCCTTACTTATTGTAACACCGTAGGATGATTGCAGGAAGCTCCCTCCTGCTGTGAGACTAACGGTGGTTGTTTCCATCTTATTAGGTTTTTAGCCAAGCCTGTCTTATTACACCCACGCAAGAATTGCCTTCTCACCAAGGCAAAGTACAACATCTACCAAGTTGCCAATGTAAAAACAATACTTAGCTAAATAGGTCTATTATCGTTATCTGTATTATCTCTTTTATTTACTAGAACCAAAATCACCCCATCCTTTGATTTTTGTTCTTAGATCCAAAATTAACTCCAACATCCTCGGTTTTAATTCTCTAGCCCAGCCGCCCATTTTCGTAGTCATTTCACTGTCTTTGATCTGACCATGCACACCACCATCGTCGGTTAACTTCTGTGGTTTATCATTAAAGCTCCATCATGAACATTTTTTTTTAAGTTCTAGCTTATAAATTTACGTAGTTGCAGCTGTTTTCCAGTTCTTCCAATTTAGGGTTTTTAGAATTGGATACGATTGATGAACGTTTTGGTTGTTGGTTGATGACTATCGCTCCTCATGACTCTATACTATCGCTCCTCATGACTATGTCATGCCAAAATGATAGATTTTAATGTTGAAGCGACGGTGATAGTGGCACCATAAAAGACATGGCCAGGTCCTCCGCCCAAATTGTAGCTCTAATTGGAAAAGAAAAAGAAAAAATGTTTCTATGAAGAAACTAAAAAAAAACATTTATAAAAAAGAATTAGGAAATAATAATAAAATGTTTATAAAAAGTATTATAATCTAAAAAATATTTTTAACACTTTATTATAACCTTTTAAAACTTTTTTTATGAACACTTTTTTAATATAGTTTTTTTTCATAATAAAAGGAGTGAGAAAAAGATTTTTTTTTAATAAAAATACTCATTTCAATAAATATTTGTTAAATTTCAATAAATATTTGTTACATCATCTATTTTATTAAATAGAAGTTTTTTAAAAAAAAATAAACAAAAACTCTAATTTATTTGAAATTTTTAATTGAGAAAAGAAAGACAGTATCTTTGAGGTCGGCCAGCCACCTGAACCGTTGGATGGCTCGAATCTTAAACCCTTACTAATCTGCCAACACGTGTCACCATCCACCTCTTCTATTTATAGCCTGTCTATTCTACTCCTGAAGCCCCACTGCTTCTAACTTTCGGTAAAATCCCCCAAATCCCCTCAACCTTTATTAGCACCTTTCCTTTCTTCTTCTTCAAATCAAATCAAATCAACCAGAAATCGCAGAAACGTCGGAGATATCTGATTCGATTCCGAAGAAAGATATTCAAAATGAGTCGATTCTGGACGTTGATGTCTGGTCTTCATCAATTAGCCGGGTAAGCTCACTTTTATCAAGTCACCGATTACAAATCTTCTCCGATACAATTTCAAACTCAATTTTAATTTCAGTTTCATGTTTATATTTGAGTATTGTTTGCAGACCAGTAACGATGCTTTTGTATCCGCTTTACGCATCGGTGGTGGCGATTGAAAGCGCGTCAAAGGAAGACGATCAACAGTGGCTTTCGTACTGGATCCTATACTCGTTCCTCACTCTCATGGAGATGCTTCTTCAACCGCTACTCGAATGGTAAATACTGTTAAAAAAACTTGTGGAGAAATGAGAAATTAGCGAAAATTAGCGAAAATTAGAGATAGATCTAGAATAATTTGTGTGTGTGTTTGTATTGTAGGTTTCCGATATGGTACGATGTGAAGCTGATAGCGGTGGCGTGGCTGGTGCTGCCGCAGTTCAGGGGAGCTGCATTCATCTACAATAAGTTCGTGAGGGAGAAGGTGATTAAGCGATACTACCCTGGGATTGCTGGAGGTCATGAATACAGATCTTCTTCTCCGAACGGGAAGATGAAGAACAAGCTTGCGGATCTTATATCTCCCAAGAGATCCAGTTGATTGATTGATTTCGGTAGTTTCTGTACTAGCTAACTGCAGGTTGTGGTGGTGTTAATTGGATGGAGAAGTGTGTTTCGATTTGATTTGGTTGTTAGTTTGTAGTTGATATGATGAAGCTAGTAAGTTTCTGTTTCCTGTGGTGAAGTAAGTGTGTTTGTACGCAGACAGACTTTTGTTAACTTTGTGAACAGAAATCAGTTGGTTCCGTTGAGAAGTTTCTTTGAAAATAAAATTTTAGTATTCGATATTTAAAATGAAGTAAATAATTGAAAATTCACCTTTGAATGCTCATTTATGATTTAGATAAATACCGGGTGAAATGAGACCATCCGATCATTTACATTTTTTAGAGGTTAACTCCCTCGTAATGAGGTGGAATCGAAAGAGATTGCAAGTCTTCTTGAATGGATTACCAAGATCACAACTAATATTGTGTTTATTTTTTTTAATGGTAAATTTAGATCACTGACAGAAATATTACATTATTCACCCGATCATCTTCAATCCTTATTAGGAGGAAACTCACCTTGGTAAGAAAACCCCTGACCCAACTTATAACCCTCGATTTATCACTAAGCTAGTCTAGTGTTTATACTAGACTTTAAGCTCATTGATCTTCTGTTGATTATTTGATAATATTGAAGTTTGAAATTGATCAGGGAGTTCAGTTAATATGGTCTTTATACTAGACTTCACAATTATTGTCACCGTCATTTATTTGATATAAACCAAACTCCTGAGATGAGATGCTTTTGCGATTTCGTTTACGAATAAATAAACATAATTTAATTAAGCATGTCATTTGTATGTTTTTTTTCTTTTTCAAATTGATTTATGAACCACACACATGTATCATATCATATACATGACGTGAACATGTATTAGGTAAACAATGTAAATAATAAGATTTTCTATCCCGCGTTTCACTGCAGATGTCTGTCGTATATGTAATTCTTTTAATACCTAGCCGACAACGTATATAAAATTATATCGATACCTAGCGGATTATATTAAGATTAGTTTTAGTGCTAACTAAGTTACAAGCAACAATTTCCAACACGTACGTTCAGGGGCGGAACTAGAAATATATTTAAGGGGAGGCACAAAAAAAAATCTCAAACATTAATATATAATTTTTTTTTACGATTTCATTAGATGACGAAAACGCTTCATCACTCGTTCGGTCTTAACATCTATAAGTGTTTTGTTTTTCTACACTACAATTAAAGCATCATTCATAAATTCATCACCTATTTTATTACACGAGTCGGTCTTTATGTTCTTAATTGCGGAAAAACATCTTTTAACGCTTACGGATACGACGGGTAAAACCAAAGTTAACTTTAATTACTTATTAATAACTTCGCATCTTACTTACCCTACACAATACAAATCATCAACCAACAATTACCCTACAAATTATCAATTAATAAAGTAACAAGTAACAATTGTGAATTAAATTGTTAGTGGGAATTTAGAGCGTTTCGATGAACTTTAGAGGAACAATTATAAAATAAAGAGGGTGTTTATTACTAAAGTTGATATTTAGAATTT
The DNA here is from genome assembly GCA_039602395.1 of Deinandra increscens subsp. villosa. NCBI lineage: Eukaryota > Viridiplantae > Streptophyta > Magnoliopsida > Asterales > Asteraceae > Deinandra > Deinandra increscens. The sequence goes on along the minus strand of JBCNJP010000015.1, from coordinate 3,592,417 downwards.
TAACCAAAGATCATCTATACATTGGTGGTTGCAACGTTCAAACTATTACTCTATGACCCAAATTCGAATCTTGGGTAGTTATTCTTTTTTCTTAGATAGAAAATAAGCTGAAAAGGTAAAAAGTTAGAAAATGTTTGGCCGAGCACTCGAACCTAGGACCTCCCAATCAAAACAAGTTGTGCTTACCAACTGCTCTACATAGAATTACAATAATATTTGTGAAACAACTTATATTTAAGGGGTATCACACATATATAAAATGATAAAAACCGAAAAAAATCAAAAAAAATTTCACTTCGCGTACGAGTTTAAGGGGTAGCCCGTGCTACCCCTGGACCTTATACAGGTCCGCCCCTGCGTACGTTGCCGCATGGATTGCGTGGGCACATAAAACAATTAAATTGCTATAATCGCAAATACAAAAAGATTGCGTTACAACGTTAACATTAAAAAATCGAACGCTCAAAGTGTTGAACCTATGACCTAAAGTTATGCTATACGACTACACTCGTTATACCACAAACTTATTTGCTAAACTCTTCGCATCTTACTAAAAAAAATAAGTCTGAAAAATTTAGGAGAGAATAAGCAAAAAAAAAAAAAAAAAACTTATTTTAGTGGGGAAACATTATAGCACGGGCTGAGAAAAGAAAAACAAATGAGGACAAAACGGTAAATTCATAACAGTCCCAATCAAAGTTAATATTATGATGTGACGCGCAATGTTAAATCGTCTTCTGACGGTGGACTTGCTTGCCAAGAGGAACATAGCGACGGGTTCCATGGCGTGCAAATTTTATAACGATGGTGATGAAACGTTGGACCATATCATGACAGGCTGCCCTTTACTGATCATATATGGACCTTCGTGCTGCAATGGATTCGAAGACCCACTGTCCCCTTTCTCTCCATTAATGACATCATCAATCTTCATAAAGGAATGACTTTGAATCCTTCGAAGGAATCTGCAATCACCACCATAATGTTTTTGTGTTGCTGGTGCATTTGGAAGAGAGAGGAACAAGATATGCTTCGAGAGGTGCTCTCCTTCTATCCATATGTGTTGAACGATATTAAGGCTTGGAGTTTTTTATGGTTTTCGAACCGTTATAAGTTCCATGCGGTTGACTGAAACGCATAGTTTTCGTTTTCTTCTTAATGTTTCTCTTTGGCTCTTTCTAGCTCCTTGCTAAGGATTTGTCCTTTTTAATAAATTTGCTGTTCCAAAAAAAAATACTCCATATAAAAAGAGGCAAAATGGTCGAACTTACCATTACCAAAATTGTCAAATGTATATAGGGAGTAATTGTGACATATTTTGAGGCACGTGAGACACATATATGACATCACAGGAATGTGGTTTTTAAAGAGTGGTTATATAGAAACCCCTCTTTTTTTGTTAAAAACACCATTTTTATACGGTCGTTTCATCCAAAACGGCCGTTTTAGATGAAACGATCCCAAAACGATCTTAACGGGATGACGTGTCGTGACGACGAAACCTTAAAATTCAGGGGTCCCCCTTTCTTGAACGACCGTTTTGTACGAAACGATCCCAAAACGATCGTTTTAACATAAACGATCGTGAGGATTGGGTTTTTTTAGTAAAAAGGGGGGTGTCTATAGTCAAACCCTTTTTAAAAGCTACTTCAAACATAAGAAAATTAAAATAATTTCTAATACTCAACACATGTTAATAGTTTTGTTAACTATGTTGATTCGGATCAGGATATACTTAGACACAACTAAGGGTAACATCAAAAAGATGAATCTATATATTGTATAGATATAATATTATTTCTTTAATGTAATACTAGGATAGAACCCGTGTATTACACGGGTTTATAATAGTAAAATCGATATAATTCATAAATATTTATATATTCTTCCTATATTTTTAAGTGTATGTTGAAAACGTAAATATTCACAACCATCTTATATAGCGGAACCTATCGCTTTTAAATAATATAAATTACATAGTACATTACTTACTTTAAAGAACAATATAATAACATTTATTTACAAATTTGTAAATATCTCTTTGTATACAACATTGATGTTTTATTCATCACATTACCATCTTTATCAACACTTAAATAGTTGAAGTCCGGATTTTCTATTCACTCTTGACAATACTATCTACAACTGAGTATGGGTAAAAACGGGATGCTTGAAAAACAAACCAACTCTAGATATATATATATATATATATATATATATATATATATAGAGAGTTGGGTTATAATACAAAGTACTTTTTATGTGAGAAGTGTGAGAAGTGATTGATGTGTTAATTTTTAATGCATGATATTGTCTTTTTATTATATTTTTGGTACATATATGACAATCCTAAAATAAATACACCATCCATTGGATTCCAAACACTACCAAACATCATTTATTAAGAATTATTAAAAGGGCATTGTGTTAGGATATTATTACACTGTGTTTACATTGTGTTATCCTTTAACTCTAATTTTGATAAACATATGACATTCTAATATGGAAAAAACAATGTATAGTGTTATATATTTACCAAAAACATAAATAAAAGATAACACAATGCATTAAAATCTAACACACCCTTAAAGCATACATGCCACTATAGACAGTTGCTGAAATATTATGTGAACTGAAGAGCATACATGCCACTCATCTTCAAGACTAAATACATATATTTCTACAATAAAAACCAAAGAGACTTCAAAATATGCAAATCTCTACAACAAAGTGATTTTACCTTTAAGTTAAAATAACTTGTTTCTATGCTTAACACATGAGGTGATTTCTTCAGATAAGCTAAAACCCAAACACACCCTTAAAGCAATCTCAAACACTTCCTAAGAAAGACTTGACATTTGAGAGTTGGGTCAAATATGTGATTTTTGCTATCCAAATTTGTTGCAAATTTTGACATTTGTGATGGGTCTTCGTTAAGATTTAATTTACTTAATTTAGTTTACTTAATAACCAACATGAAACCATGGAAAACAACACCATAAAAAAGCAACTTCCACTTAAAAGGTCAAAAATGGATTTTTTCAAATTCAAAATCTGATAAATAGTGTGTTGAAATCAGGAATCCTAAAAAACGGCAATATCTTGTGTTGGCATTCCTAACCCAAACAAAAACATGACAGCGCAAGAGCATACTCATATTAAAAAAATGAACATTAGAAATAAAGAAAAAGCATGCTCATATAGATAGATTATAGGTACCTTCACTTTTACGCTCTTTTCAACTATTAGGTGATGACAAATCCATATTCTGCTTACATTGTAATAAAGCATACTCACAAAACACAATTAACTTGTCTACCTAATAGTTACATCTACAACTGAAATTCATACTACCCAACCCGAGAAATCTTTCAACAAAAAGTGGAAATTGGAACATACCTTTAGTTCGACCATACATGAACTAACCCAAGTGTGCTATTAGATATCATGATGATGCCACAGCGCCTACATTCATCCAAAAGAACACCGCTTTTTGCGTTTATTTTTGCAAGGCATTTTCCGGTCAAAATGTTGCTGATGTGTATAGATCCTTCTGCATTATCAAAGTGGATGATTGGTCTTCACCAATGACAAACTCCTTTAGATCTTCTAGAAAAGCAGAATGTCAAAACATATATTTTGCGCAATATCAACTACAACAATAGGATCATCTATACAGTGCTTTATTCGGAATATATGTATCAATATCAATGCTAAAATCAACTAATCATTCAGAAAACATCATAAAAGTTATAAATTTAGATCCATCACAATAATAGTTACCTCTAGCAGCTATCAAAATACCTGACTGTGTAATTACCCGGTCAATTACTTTTAGAACTCGACTTGTTAATCAACTTTGACACATTAATAAACCTTATCCATTAATAAAATATGACCTGTATATCAAATTTGACCCATTAATGGATGTGGACAATATCCCCACTAATCCATTTTGAAACTCCAAAAGAATACTATCCATATGTATGTCCGAAAGACCTAATATGTGCACCACTATGTTCATGGTTGATACTTGATACACTTCCAGAATACCCGAAAGCAAATGATAGACATCATAATCCAAATAGCAATAGTTCTTTACTTGCAATTTCTAAGTGCATAAAGATCATATGAAGATATCCTTCCTTTCCAAATTGCTTGAAAAACTTACCTTCAATGCAAAAAAAAGTATTTTTCATGTTATGTTCATTCGAGCATCATTCATACATTTCTCCACCTGCAATAGCAGAACACAAACAATATCAAAAGAATGTAAAAGAAAAAAAATATCCATCTAGTTCAACAAAACCTTAATGAACTACCCCTCACTTACTTACTCTAAATTTAACATTATGTCTAGTTGACTATTTGAGAGAGATTTAGAGGTCCCTGCACATGCAAAGCAAAGCAAAACAAAACCTGAGAAAGAAAAAGATTAAAGATAAATTTATACTAAATTTAAAAACATGCTTATCTCAACTCTTACATAATCATCACTTCATTAACTACACCATTTTTGGAATCAGTAGAGATAGTGTGCAGATCCGAAACGATTTCCTACCAATGTGACTGAGGAGATACCAAAGCTTTTTATTTTATCACTTGAGCCAATCCATGGATACAACATGTACAAAAATTCAACACAAAAACTCTAAAAATTTGCTCAGAAAACTCTTCATTTGACTTCTTTAGTTATCTGATTTTGAATTAAAAACCTACATAAAAAACTCATGAGCGAAAGATGCATAAAAATAAAGAAAAGTGAAGAAAGAACCTGATGAGCGATGAGAAGAGCCCAACTTTCAAAAACTCATGTTTCAGCGAACCATTTGTTGTTGCAAATTTAAGTATTTAACATGTCTTTTTTGTATTGAGCTAGAACATAAATTGGAAATGACGAAGATACTCAATCAAATAACACAAATGTAAAGTACATAGCATCTAAAACAAAGGTCTGTCATAACAATTGACCCTAACCTTCAATAATTGAAAAGATATGTAAACAAAATCCAACTACAAACCATAAATTCAATAAGAAATCAAAATGAGAAACAAAAGTACATAGACATTTGTTAGGTGCCTTGCGCTATATTGAGAGTGCAAAAAGTTCCACAACCAACATAAGCTGTCAACACTCCCAAGCATTCAATTTTTTGTACTAATACAAAAGTCCATGAATTCTTGATTAGCACCGATCTAAAAAGAAAAACCGAAGCCACCAATAGTGATTTCAGAAAACAAATTGATTCATAATACATATAAGAATACATATCAGATGATGATGGATGAAGATCGACTTTACCTAAGTGCGATTGGGTTCGAATGGACGCGGGATGATTGAAGCCGATTGAAGACGAATCGTCTTTTGAATCAGCGGCAAAGCTAAATCCGGCACAAAACATTGGAATTAAACGGTGGACTATTAGGTTTTGAGATGATTGTCGGTGTGTTTTCATCATTTAATCAAATAACAGAGAATTAGAGATTATCCAACATATTAAATCATGCACAAATAAAACAAAATTTTAAGAACAATTTTAAAACAACATACCAAACTATAATTTGGTGATTCTTGAAAGTCGGCAATTCAAATCAACGCGCAAAGATAAGCATTGATCGTTTGTATCTGGTTTTCGATTGCAAAGACAATGAAGGCGATGGAGATGATGCTAGGATTGAAGTCATCGAGAGAGAGTAGTAAGCCGATTTGGGGATTGAACGGTGCAGCGATCGAGAATTATGGGTTTTTGATGCAACGGTGTCGCCGCCTGATTGAGAGAGTCAAAGAAGGAGAGGGGTGAGATAGTGACGACGATCGATGGGAAGAAAGACGCATAGGTTTTTTTCGGAGGCGGAGGCGTATTTGATAAGATTAGCGAGTAAATAAAAGGGGGAGGTTTAGGCGGGAAAAACAATCTAAGGATTGTTGTGGTGATGCCATGTGGCATCCAATCTTTTCATATATATATTATATAGATATAGATAGATAGATAGATTGTAAGTTTAAAACTAATTGAGTATCTATTATTAAGTTTTAAATTTAAAAATTTTAAACAGATTGATTATTTATTATATGATTGTTTAGTATTTATAATAAATTTAAAACCGATTGAGTATCCCCTATTTTTTTTAACGGCGTTTGGAACTACTCCCCAAATCTTCAATATCCGAGTGAGCATTCCTGAGACGGGATTGAACCGTCCATACTAAGTTGTAAATTTAATATTTAGTTGTTTATATTAAGTTGTAAATTTAAAATTTTAAAATTAATTAATTATTTATAGTAAATTTTGTATTTATTGTGGCATTCTATGATTGATTGTTTATATTAAAGTTTTTAAGTAGAAAATAATAATAACTCATTTTTATTAGTAATAAAATGAATATGTGTTGCACGTAGATTTGTGTTTTATTTAACGTATTATTAAAAATATGAATTCATAATATTATTTTAAAAATTAATAGGTTTCACTTCTATAAATAAATCAGTAGTTTTTTGGAGGGAATTTTATTGTAAGAATTAACGTAGTAATGACATGTGTCTTAAAATGTAATTATTTATTAGTATAGGAAGATATCTATAATTTCAAATTTTATTTTTGACCTTTTTTGTTGCTATTGTTATTAAATTTATTTTAATACGATATTGTTTTTATTGTTGTAAGGTTTCAAGTTTGAAACTTCTCTAACCTTTCTTTTTACCCTTTTTTTCTTTTCTTTTCTTCCCTTCTTCTTTTGTTAGTGATCAACCCATTCTCATCTTTTTGTGGTTTTCTTATTTAAATATGAACATTTAATTTTATTTCTATTTTGTTTTTCTCTTAATGTTTTTACACTATTGGGAGAGAAACGTAAAATGAATAATGTAGACACGAGTTAAATTCATACATTTTGCTATGGCATGATGGTTTTTTTATTGTATTATTCTCGTTGTAATGTTGACTTTTTATATATGAGTATTTGACTTTATATTATAAGGGCATGTTTTCTTTATCTTGTTTAGGACCCAGAAGTCTTTTGAATTTCTCGAAATCACCCCTAAGGGGAGGAGGTATGGTTGCGACAAGGCTTCACCAAGCCATACTCACCAACCAATAAGATCATGACACTTCAAATTTGGCAAAATGGGCAAGTCTTCAAGCCACACCACATGGTATGGTTGTGGTGTGGCTTGGGGAAGCCACCGAAATTTGGTATTTTTTTTTACGTCTTGGCTCTCGAAATTGTGTGTTTTGGTACATGACGTTAGAGAGGAATTGATGCATTTGGGAAGAATGTGGGGGATATAACTCCCCTTGAACCCCAAAACGTCCGGATAGGAGATCAATGTACGATTGGTGAGATGGATGTGGTGTAAAAAAGCCGGTTGTGATTGGGGTGGAGGATTTGCGTTGGAGGGTTGACCGGTATTTCGAAACCTTCGGTTTGTATTTTTTGATGGGAGCGGTGGATTTTTTCGTGGTAGCGGGTGATTTTTTCTTTGATCGATCCATGAGTAATATAGATTAGAAAATATGTGAAAGAGGTAGAAGAAAGGTGAAGAAGATGAGTGTAAAAATGTTATAAAATAGGGTAGTATTTATAGTTGTAAATTGGTAAAAAAGAAAGAAAGAAAAAAAGTAGCCGTTGGGCTTAAACGGTCAAATGGCAACGGTTAATTTTTGGCCGGCTCTCGCCGGTTCCTTCATGCCGCATAGTCGAAAAAAAACGGAGCCAGGTGGAGGAGCCAAGAAGAGGCGGTATTTGGTTGCCAAAAAGAGCCATACGGCTCCCCTTGGAATCGCGTTCCGATACCACCACCATACCGTGCCCCCTAAATGTACGAGTTTCTCTATAAGAACGTGCCTATCAATAGACTCAGATTAAAGAAAACATGCAAACTATTAATCATTTAGGACGTGAGTAAATGTCAGTTTAGTGATTATGGTATGTGGGCTGTTATCCAGTCTTGGAGCAATTAAAGTGGTTCACATGGATCACAATTTGGGCTATAAGCTCAATGGGTCCATTTAACTCTCTCGGATCCCAGACCGTTTTGTGGCGTTGTGCACCTCTTTCTCTTATAGTAAAGGTTCAAGTCGAGTCTCGATTCTATAAAGGTCTAGCTTGGCTTTATTTAGCCTTAAGACTTATTTATTAGCTATACCTCTCTTTTTTTTGCACGCATATTAATGAAATTAAACGTTACCATAAAACATTTTCGAAAGTTTGATTCTATACACAAGAATCATATCCAACATACAAGCTAGGCATGTAGCATTTTATGTGCACGTTAAATAAAAGAATTTATATAACATTTAAGATACGTGGTTTATAAGTAAATCGATTCTAACAATCATGTTAGAAATAAACGATTTACGATTACATAAATCGTTTATTATAACTATTTTCTTAAAAAACAAAACCCTTCCTAACACACATGTCAGATAATATGATATTTCTAACACGTTAAGAAATACATAAACCACAATAAACAAGTTTTAGCACACATGTTGAAATAATAGCGATCATACAAACCACAATTTAAGGCATATGGTTATAAAATAAACCATTCATAACAATCATGTTATAAAATAAACGATTAAATAACCTTTATAATGCCAAGTCCGGTTACATAAATCGTTTTAAGACGTTGGATATTATAAAATTTCGCCCGAGGTAACGTGCAAGTTATACCATCACCAGGTTCTAGCACGCTCGTTAGAAAAATTAACGCTTACGTAAAACGTTTAGAAAAAGACACGTTAGAGATATATTGTTTACATAAAACCATTTAAATTATCCATGTGGTAACGCGCGTGCGTTAAAATATATTGGTATTAATTTTGATTTAAAAAATACGTAAATGACTCTTCGTGAGGTCTCGGGTTCGATTTCCATATCTATCATAATTTTCTAAATGGTTTTTTTTTTAGTTTCCTATTTTCCTTATATCCACAAACCTAATTCCCCCAAACGGTTTGACACACTTCAGCCGCTAAATCATCAATCATCAAGGATTCAATTGTGAATCTTCGATTCATCAAAGGACAAAAGTTATCTTTGTTTAGACAGGGTTAATGATGTAAATCCAGAAGTTATATAAAGGATTTGTAGAGGCAATGAAGAAAGAACACTGTATAAACATAAAGAGTTGCGATTAGGGAACTATGTTAAGTTCTTAACTAATCATGTTGTCTTGTCACGGGTGAGGTTATTGTGAGAAGTTTAGTTTGGATAAGAAGGATAAGAAGGAATCATAGCCATTAGATCTTCAATTAAATGAAGATCTGTGGCTTAAAATTTTCCTGGGTAAATTAGAGAGAAAAACTAAACAAAATCAAAGATGGAAGGGTATTTTTGACATTTTATCAAATTCCCCCCATTTTTTAAACCTTCATAACTTTTAGATACGACATTATTTTTTTAAAAAAATTACACCATAAAAACGAGCGTTTTTCTATCTTTAAAACGCGTATAGTGTTGCTATATATAAAATCAAATTTTTTTTTACTCTTTCGATTGTATCAAAATGTTCAGATCATTGTGTCATTGTGTCGTTGTGTCATTGTGTCGTTGTGTCATTGTGTCAAAATATTCAGATCATTGTGTCATATTATGTCAAAATGTTCAGATCATTGTGTCATATGGTGTTAAAAACCGAAAAAGTAATTTTTTTTAATTTTATATATAGCAGCACAATATATATACTTTTGACACGACGACACAATGACACAATGATTTGAACATTTTGACACAATGACATAATGATGTGTCAAAATGTTTTGATCATTGTTTCATATGATGACAAAAACCGGAAGAGTAATTAATTTTATATATAGCAACACTATATATACTTTTGACACGACGACACAATGACACAATGATCTGAACATTTTGACACAATGACACAATGATGTGTCAAAATGTTCAGATCATTGTTTCATATTGTGCAAAAAACCGAAAGAGTATTTAATTTTATATATAGCAACACTATATATACTTTTGACACGACGACACAATGACACAATGATCTGAACATATAGACACAATGACACAATGACCTGTGTGAAAAATCGAAAGAGTAATTTTTTTTTTCATTTTTTATATAGCAACACTATATGCGTTTTAAAGATAAAAAAATGCTCGTTTTTATGGTGTAATTTTTTTTAAAAATAATGTCGTATGTGAAAGTTATGAATGTTTAAAGAAATTGGGGAAAATAGATAAAAAGTCAACAAAAGTGGCTAAGACTAAAATACCCCTCCTTCCTTTTTTTATTAGATCAAGATCCAATGGCTGAAAATCCTTCTTATCCTTCTTACCCAAAATAAACTTCTCATTTGAACCTCTCCCGTCTTGTCACTATTTTTTGTAATTGCTACATGTTGTGTCGCAACTCAGATACGTATCACCCAAATTCAATTAATTTTATTTTTACTGAATTATAACATGTCTAATAAGATTGAACATTGATATTAACTTAACAGTTGATTTGAAGGCTATGTAAAATAAGCGAATATGGATAGTGGTTTGCTCTAACGCGCAGACGGGTCACTACCTTGTATACATATAATAGTAATTATTTATGTCTAAAATTAATTAAAAAGAATAATTTTTACTAAACATACTTCACCTCAAGGTCCGAGACTAAAAAGAAACAACGAATGGGCGTGGAAACATCATTAATCCGTTTTTTAAAATTAAAATAAAATGCAGGGGACGGAATCATATACCCCATCACTTCACTAACTTTATTCATCTTTTCTCAAGAAAACAATGCCTTTAAATCCATCCATACGCCGTTAATTGCTTTCTCATAGAAAATTATTTAATTTATTCTTTCTTTTCAATTTCCATCTTGTACATGCGACCAAAACACGTATATTAGACTAGACGTACATAAAGACTAGTGTATGAAGACGTGGGAAAATTTATTATTATATCTTTTACTTTATAATATTTATAACTTTAAATTATGTATGGAACTTTCAAACATAACTTTTAATGTAAAGAGCATTCGATACGTTATCATATTGTAAAATTTTTACCTACAACCTTCATATATAATCATCTAATATTTGAAACATTTACTTTTATTATTTTTCTACTCATTATTATTAAAATTCTGATAACACCCACCCTTCTATCTCCACCACAAACTACAACTGTTCCTTCTTCATCGCTATAGGCGGAGCTTCTTTAGGGTCCGGGGTGACCCAGGTCTCTCCTGTTTTTTTGCTGCGTAATGTTAATTTTCATTCCGTTCTTTTGAAAATTTTTATATACCGAGCCGGGTCTCCCATATACTAAGTCCGGTCCCCATACATTAAATTTGGCTCCTCCTAAACTTTTGTTCAAGCTCCGCCACTGCCCATCACAACGGTAGCCCTCATCTCCTCGTACGTTTTGGACCTCACTCAAAAAAATAGAGTGAACTATTGTTTCCATCCATGAGGTTAGGTCTGCATCTCGGTTTTAGTCAAAACCTTAAAAAATTATCAATTCAGTCTAATAATTTCTATATTATCTCAGATTTAGTCTATCTCTTTAACCTATTTCTTTAACTGTGTTATATTTTTCTGTTAACTTGATGTTAATTAACTAAAATACCCCTTCTAATAAAATTATATATACAATACATAAACATTCTATTTAAATTAAATTAAAAGTTCAAGATTTCCCTTTCTCTATTCTCCGGTCAGATTTCAGATGTAGCTCGGCTTGATTCGAGCTTCAAGTCTGAAGCTAAAGCTCGGGTGAAGAATTATTTAGGCTCAGGCTCGACTCATTTATAATTAATTTTTATTTTTTATATATTATTATAATTAAAGTTGTATATATCTAAAAGTATTGTTTTATGTAAAAAATAATACATATTATTTACTTATTTTATCATAATTTTATATATAATAATAACTATTTAAAAAATATATATTTAGTAAGTTAAATAAAAATAATATAAATAAAAGTCTCATTAAGGCTCGCGAGCCGGCTTGAACTCGTTAAGTAAAGCTCAGACTCAAGCTCGTTTAATGAAGACCTAATTGTATAAATAACCTGTTAAACCTTAATAAACCTTAATAAAAGCCGGTAATAAGAAGAGAAAATTGGCTGCGAGATATGCGTAGATGTGTTGACCACTGCGGTATTTCTTATTTTGTTTACTTTACCGTCTCAAAATATATTTAATATGAATGAAAAACCAAAAACAAATCTGAAGAAGTCAAATAAACCAAAACTTTTGATCTTTCTAGTCTAAAAATTCCAACAAATCAAAAATCACAAATCACAAATCAATACTGTTAACTTTGTTTTTGTTAAGATAGATAAGTTGTGAGTGATAAATTACTCTGAAAAAATAGTTCACATTCTCGGTAACAATCCTTGTTTAAGAGAATAGGGCACGTACCTCATATCTTTTAAAAAATTTTTTCCACTTTTAAACAAATGAAACCGGTTTATAATTTATAACGCTTTCAGTCCAATAAAAATAATACAATAAACAACTTTTTTTTTTGAACGGCCAACGAATGTCCCGGAAAACCCGGGGACTATTTACACCAGTTGAGCTCATTCCAGGGAAAATCCACCTCCGCGAGCGGCCGGGTGGTAAAACCTGGGAGCTCAGGGATCGAACTTGTGACCTTTCAGCCCCAAGTCTCCCTCATCGCCAATGCCTCTTCCAAAGTGCTGCCCTTAAGAATCGAACCTGTGTCTCAAGTAGAGAACACAGACTTCCTACCACTACACCACAATGGAAGTTGCAATAAACAACTTCTTTAACCTAGATAATTTGGTCCTTTTGAATTATATTATCAAAGCATAGTGATCAAAATAATAATTTACTCTTTTACTATTTTCTAATATTTTTAGCTTAATGCATCCTTACATTTTTATAACTACAATACAAAATTTATTACTTAAACAATTTATATAGTTTCTAAAAGTGATAAATTTATTAAATAAAATTTTATATAATTATTCTTAAGAAAATGACAACCGTTAAATCTTAACGGACTGACATCAAAACCAAAAGCTGGAGAAAAGTAAATGGTATGTACGTGTAGCTAGGATTTACCAAATCTTTGTTATTTTATTTAACTCTTCATATCTAAGATCTAACTTTTGTAATCACACTCCGATTGTAAACTAAAACCCAAAGTGAGATTTGAATCCTTAAACAAAACAAATTAACTTCTTTAATCTAAAGACTTGGAAGAATAGTGATTAATAAAAACTACTAGCCAATGACTTGTTGGAGTAGTAAAGGTGATCACCTGGTGTCTAAATGACTCAGGTTTTATTCTTGCTCCCAACAATATTGTTCTGAGGTATGAGAGCTCTATGAAGGAAGACTAATATTCTGTAGTCTTTGTTTCGATCCCGAGAGCGACCGAGTTTTACAACCAGTGGGCCTTTGGGCGGGTGCGTTTTCCCCGAAACTGAAGATAACTTAGGTGTGCTTAAGTGCTCCTTGCGGCTGGGTTGGGTCAGCTAACGTTGACTTTTTGTCATTGGGTCACCCCATACGGAATACCTGAATAATTCTATGTTTGTTAACCGTTAAAAAAATCTAATAAATGTCTACAAGTGTAAACCAGAAAACACCCTACTTTTTTACTTGATTTTTTTTTATAGAAAAATAAACTCAATTAACTAATTATACTCTATTATTTAAAAAATAATAATACATAACAGGGAACTCTATTATCACTTATTTTAAGTATATCATTATAGTGTTCAAGTTTCGTTGAAGTTTGATGTTAAATAAAAAAAAAATCAAAAAAAAAACTAAATATGGACTTTAGAGTATGTTTGCCACATGCACTACTTGTCTACTTCTCAATGAAGTAACTTCAAGTGTGTATATATATTTGAATGAATTTCATATAGCTTCCTAAACCAACCCTTTAACTAGGGTGTTTAAAAATATTCGAATCCGTATCCGAATTATCCGAGATTTTGTATTCGAATTATTCAAAAATTTTGGATATCTGAATTTTTAGACTTGGACTTGAATAATGATTTATAAATTTTTTGAAAGTTTCGGATACTCGCTATCCGAAAATTTTACATAAATTAAAATATTTTTATATTAAAAAATAAACTTTTAGGGAATTAGGGTTATCCCACTCATATTTTTTGTCGTTTTTTAGGTCGAACCTAGGTAATAAACAAGTTGGTACTAACTAGACTACATGCTCTATTTTGGAACATGTCGATTTAAATTTGAAATTGTTGTTTTTTAAACACAGTCGTGAACTACTCCGAGTCGTAAACATGGTCGTAAACCCAATTCCGATCGTGAACTTGGTCGTAAATGCCTCCGGATCGCAAACGTAGTCGTAAACACCTAAAAATTCAATCTTGAAGTCGTAAACTCTATTTTCTTAATCGTAAACGCTCAAAGTTCGAATCTTGAAGTCGTAATCTCCAATTTCCAGGTCGTAAACACCAAACTGATGAAGAACACTGATCGTAAACACCAGCAGATCTCGTAAACACCAAGAACAGCCCAGAATTATCGATCTCAGACCTGAAAAACTCAAGAAAACTCACAAACTGTTAGATCTTTTTGAATCAATATCGTGAGAACCACGAAACTCTCGTTTCTTGGCTCTGATACCAATTGTTGGTCCCGAAACAACAATCGTTCACGATATCTAACTAATCTAAGCATGCAGAATCCGGTTAGATTAGTGATTCAAGAAAGAGAAGAGAAGAAATCGAAGAATACGATGATTAAAACGTTAAAAACCTGATCTTTGCACACAAGATGAACTTGTCGGGTATAAATAAGAAATCGTAAACTAGCTTCTCTCTCTAGTTTAAGATTACAATCGTAAACACCAAGGAGGCTCCTCTTAAAATCGTAATCAGCCCCTTACAATGGTAAACACATGGGTTTATATAGGATCCCTAATGGACCTTAAACCCTAATGGTAAACCCAATGGTAAACCCCAAGCCCAATAGTAAACCCAAGCAAACTAGTCTACTAATCTAATTAAACCCTTTAAGTCCATCCCAACTAAATTAATATTACAAGCCTAATAATCTAGCCTCTATAGGATATCCGTTATAACTATCCGAGTCCAAGTCCGAAATTTTGGGTATCCGAAATTTCGGACTTGGACTTGAATAAAGAATATCCGAAATTTTCGGATACCTGAAATTCGAATATCCGAAATTCCGGATATCAGGTTTTGAACACCCCTACCTTTAACTTATTATTTTTTTCTACCTACATAACTTGCAGCTAACTAAACTATACCAATTCCTTATAGACGAGGCTCAAATTCTTAACTTCGAGTGATCACTTTAACTCTATCGTAACTCCAATAATTTTGTCAGTTGTACCTAACTAGTTTGTAACTAGGTATTCGAACTAGTAACACACATTTCCAACTCTTCAATGTAACAAAATTAACACTAGAATTTTAAAAAGTTTCCACCGATAGACATATCCATCAGTAATACTCAAAGAAGATAGATCGATTTTATAATGAAAACTTTTGAAAAATATATCTTCATATATAACCCTAACTTGAGACATAAATAATACTACAACTTTACAAGAGGAATATCACATCTTATAACCAAAGTACTTCAATAAGAGAACTTGAGAAGTATCACCCCATTCAAATTTCAAATTAAAAAAGAATAATAATACAAGAGGAATATATATCACATCAATAATTCAAACATTAAATAATTTAAATCTAGAACACAACTTTCCCAAAAGCAAAACAATGGTATAAAGAAACCATTTGAATGTTCCATGTGATGGAAATTAAAACACCAAGACAAATCACCTCCTCTTCCTAGATATCACTATAAATGCAAGCATAATTGCCCTACAAATCCATAGAAAGAAAGCTCAAATGGATCCACTCAGAATACATGCTTACAAAATTCATGCCATCAAGAAACACAAAAGACACCAGTTTGTGTGTACTGTTCTACTATACTCCTTGACAACATTAGCTTGTACCATGTTTTGTTCTAGCCCCTTATGGTATCCTCCATTTTGTGCTACATTTAATGTCATTTTCTATTTAACCCTACCGAAGATATGTTCGTTCTTCTTCACTAGCAAGGTTTTGTTCATCGTTGGCAACCTCATTGTCATCTTTCTAGTGGGAGAATCAAAGTTTTTCACTTCCAAATCTAAGGCATTGAATGCTGATTATAGTGATCTTTGTTATGATAAAGACAAATGCAAGATCACCAAGCCTCGAGTTTTGCCACGAACAAGGGCTAAAGAAGAGAGGGAGCTCACTGCATGCTCTTTGGAACTACATGAGGATATAGAGTTGGGTGAAGAAGCAAGTTTGCCTGCAGAAGAGTTGAACAGATTGGCTGATGATTTTATTGCAAAGGTCAACAGACAAAGAAAACTTGAAGCTGAGCTTCATTGGAGATAAAATTATTGGAGGGTGATAGAGGACAATACTGAAAGTAGAAGGGGTAAATTGTAACTTTCTGAAATATAGATATGAACTTGCAAATAATGTATCATGTCATGTGACAACATTGGTTAACAGTGTCAATTCGATCTGAGCCTTTTGTAAGTCCATGGTGGTTGTTTACTAATAATTTCTAATCATGGATTTAATTGTTTCATCTTAAACATTTTAGGTTAGTATATACTACTTTTGGATTTCGGGTTAAATATGCATCAAGATCGATCGAAAGAGGCATAAGTTAGTTTTATCGTATTTGTATAGCTAGCTTGTAAAACCTCAATTCCGAAAGAAGCTTGAAGAAAGCTTTCAGTTTCACATGTTACGTTTTGAATTAAATAATAAAATTACTCGTTATTTTAATATGATGTTATTTTCAATTTGTGGAATTTACTAAAAAGCCCCCAAAATAGTTTGTGGGCCGTAGACTATAGCATGGACCATAGTCAATAGTCTACGGTGTATGCTTGACTATGACCCATCTACAGAGGCTGAGTATTGGTCTACGGTGCATTTTGTGTCTTAAGCACCGTAGACTACGGTGGGGAACCAACAACACCCAAAATCTTCTCTTTCGCTTTGTTTTGAGTTTCCAACACGTATAAGTCTCGGTCTCAAAAGTCTATAATTGCATATTTCTCTCCTTTGTTCTCCTGGACACAAATTCTAAACAAGATAATATATTCCAATCAATATTCTAATGCTAAAATCATTGTTTTAGACATCATTACATGAACACAAAACCCGTACATCACTCGCATTTAAAGATCATGACTAATTGAAAATAATTTACTATTTACATGAGATGTTTTCTATTAACTTAAATATAAGATGCTACAAAGTCATATTTGTTAGTAACTTAGAAGATAGGATTAGTATTAAGAACCAAGTAATAACTAGAAGAAAAAAAAATATTATAATAATAATAAGAAAAGGAAAAAGAAAAAGAGTCCAAGTGGGTGCAAAGAAAGTGCGAATCCTATGCTCTTTTACTTTTTTTTATTAACATCTTTCATGGTTTTATACTTTCACTTTTTCTCCTTCAAATCCACCAAACATAAACGTTCAAACCCAAGTTGAGATAACATATAGGAATAAGGGGTTAAGACATATCTTAGCCTCAAGGTTTCAGAAGAAAGAAGTCATTGCTTGATTACATTTGGTATAAGCGGTTAGTTGTATGTTAAAAGCCTACTAATTAAATAGCCGAGTCAAAATGGAAAGCTTTTGAATAGGAATATAAAACTCTGGCCTATATTATACCTTAAGTGTTACGGATTGAATCCATTCTGGGTATGAAACTTGTCCCATATCGTTATATAAAGAGGTGGAACTAGAAAATTTCTTAAAACGTATCACAAGCACAAATAAATTTAAGGGTGTACATAAAAACAAAAAAATCAAATTTTTTTTACTTTGTGTACAGGTTTAAGGGGTGGCACGTGCCACCCCTAGACATGAACTAAGTCCGCCACTAGATGTACGGACAAATATGTGTGGTTTGTAGGCCAGATGAACTCTCACACTCATTAGGCTCGTCTTTTAGGTTTTTGTTTGGTTTGTAACAGTGGAATCAAAGTCAACTCGGAATGTTGACCTGGAAAGAGCCACCTTGACCAATGTGACTTGGAGAGAGTCAGCTGAGATCAACTGACCTGGAGAAGGCCAACTATGATCAACATGATCGTGACCAATGCAGACGTTGGCCCTTAAGAAAGACCGGTTACTACAGACTAAAACCTTGGCAAAGTATGTGACTTATCATGCATCAGTTTTCAGGTGACATATGTGAATTTTATGGGTCAAATTTGCTCTTTCACCCACCGTACTAATCTTTTTTATTAAGTTCTTCTATTTGGACTTTAACACAAAGTCTTCGTCAATTAAATTTTTGTGTGCTAACACATGTTGGCTAGGTTGTACCCTGCTTCTACACATGTCCTTTTTTGATTTATTTGTAGGCATTTTATTCTTGTAGTTTTTTTTATAGCCATTCCAATGATGTGAATCATTTTTAGTTTAATGTAATGTAATTTTGGTGATACTTCAAAATCTTTAATAGTACGAGCAAATGGGAGGTTTTAAGTAGAGCAATCATAACATTTCAGTTGATGGTTAAGAGTTGAAAGTTAGAAGCAGTGGTTGATAATTACGTCTGTGCAAACCACATCAATAATAACTTTACATAATTATAAGTGGTAACTTTATCACATCAAAAGTAACAAATTCTGTGACTACCAATCAGCTACTATATGTTGATCGGTTGCTACAAAGCTAATGATACTACATAGCTGTCGGCATACTAAGTTGCTACCGATTGACAATTTTTCATTGATGTTTACTACCGATGATCAAATTTCAAGCACATTTAACCAAATATGCAACTCCTAAGAAACTTCCAATAGTGTTTCATTAAGGTATATATGAGAAAAAATTGTTGAAAATTATCCACATAATTATGGTCTTAGGACCATCTCATAATAATTAATTAACTATACCAATTTGACATTAATGGTCCCCAACATTTATTTGATGGAACTAAATGTAAATATTAATAAGTTAAGGGGACAATTAAGATTTCCTATTAGATACCTATAACTAAGGAAGACTTACAGGGATTTAGCATTCGATCATTACTTTCTCACGATCAAGAAAAACTGACCATCATAATCCTCTGTGAAGAACACCACTAAAGATCTCTTCCTAATCATCCATCGATTCAAGGTATCATAACGGGAATCAACAAATGAGTTCTTCATCATCAAAGATTGTTTGCCCTACTACAAGTAAGTTTTATTATTCATGTTGAATTTGATGATTACATGATTGAATTGATGTTTAGGATTCTGGGATAATTGATTCATAATCAAGATTTAATTAACAAAAATATCATCACAAGTAGGCTCGACGGTAGTAGCAAGACCCCAACTAGGGACTCTACCCCTTGACCTTATCTGGGAAATTACCTTGGAACCCTTTTTTATTCGTTGTAATTTCATACTTTCATGTTTAAGTATAATTTTTAATATTTTCTGTTTTTTTATTGTTTCCTTCGTTATAGTTTCACATCTTTACATTTACGTGTTATTTTTAGTATTTCTTTGTTTTGTTTTTTGTTCTTTTATGTTTTAGTTTAACGTCGTTGCGCAGTCTTATTGTACTCATGTCTTCTTTATATTGCGTTTTAACAATTAAATTGTTTTGTGTACCATTTTAATGAACCCAATGTTGTATTGTGAATGTTTTGATTAGGATTACATAAATGCACTCTTTGTATACCGAGTCATGTTACATTTGACACCACTAAATTATCACTAACTGTCATGGTCTACCAAAGGGCATTTAGCCCAATGGTATATGGATGATGATTAGAGTTTGAGATCGTTAAAGTCTTAAGTTCAGACCTTACTCAAGAGAGTTTTTTGTAAGTGGTGGGTTTCCTTCATGATTATGTTCCTGGGTGAGTCAAGCCTGAGTGTCAAATCCAGAGGTGTCTTTGAGGGTGGGCGACCGCACAGGGCATATGTTTTAGAGGGGCATAAGAAACACAAAATCGTATTTATATATTACATGTCATTTAACATTTATTTCTAATTTTTTAAAGTTTCAACTCATATTTAAAATATTAAATGAGCAAATATGTAAAAACAATTCACTAAGTCCAATAAATGATAAGGGATGTGACACATGTTTATAACAATTATTGTTGATATATTTATTAAAAAAAATTATATATAAGGGCATATATATTTGTTAAACTCGTCCCGGGCACTCGAAATCTAAGAGACGCCCCTGGTCAAATCCAATATGAACAGTTACAATCATGTCTCAAAAGACTCACTCGGATGTTGGAGATTTAAGAATAATCTTAAACGCCATTAGAAAGAAAAAAAATGGCATCGTCTAATGAAAGAAATCTTGTTATTATATATACTTCAATTTCATAATTATATATTATATGATCGAATATATAGTGGGAACGGACTGCACGTACTTATGTGATGCACATCTGCTTATAATTTGATAAAGCAAATCAAGGATTAAAAAAATTAGTTTTAGAGCATGTATGCTTCCCACCGCCACTCCCTTAATTAATTCTTAGTGAAGCAACTACATTTGTATATACATCTTTTAAACAACTTATTAATTTGAAGCTTCCTTTCATGAAAGAATCAAAATTATTAACCTAAGGATAGGATATATGGAGATAGAATTAAGGCTAAGAACTATTAAGATTAAGATCTCCCTGGATCTCTTTTTATTTATTTTATTTTATGTTTATTATTATTATACTATTATTATTATTATTATTATTATTATTATTATTATTATTATTATTATTATTATTATTATTTAACTATTTATTTATTTTTACTTTTTTAGTTTTAAATTTTTCCATTCGTGTCATTTGCCACTAGGGCGTTCGTTTGTGATTCAAAACTGAGGGTCTTCCTAAGTCTTTTAATTCCTCGGGATAGAGATAAAGTTTTTAATAGTATTAATGATCGAGACTTTACTGGATAGAGTTATCGTAATCAAAATAGTTATTAACTTTTCTAGTTTATTAACCTTTATAGTTTCATATGAAGTTGCCGCATAAACGATACTATAAATCTGATACTATAAATCTATGTAATTAACATTCATTTTCAATAGCAAAGGTTTTTTCCTCGTGTGATCGTGGCCACCTCATTGTTATCTTTCTTGTCAAAGGGTTCACATATGACAATTAAATTAATACATAGCTATTAGCTAACGTGAAAAGTTGTTAATAATGAGCTCTTGGCCTTGTGATCAAGAGGGAGGTAGCAACATTTTGTATAACCTGGAGGTTCTAGGTTCTATTCTAGGTATACACGATTCTTTAACGATTTAAAGAGTTAGGGGGGTCTTAAAACTCATTTGCATGTAATTTATTTACTTTTTAACAGCTAAATCACCATTTCTATACATCAAAGAGTTTAAACTCAAGATCTTTTGATTAAAAAACATGTCTTTAAATAGACACTTCTACAAGAAAATACTTTTACATAAATTTTATGTTTGATGGATCGAAATCAGTTTACGTGATGAATTGTCATGTTAAACTTATCTATATGATTTTGGGTGTTTATGGATGTTTAAAATGGGTTTGGAAGGTGTAGGGATGTACCCAAACCTTTCACTTGAAATCTGGAAATTTACATGTAAAAATGGTAATTGCAGTTATGAAAATTGACTAAGTGTAAAAGTTGTCAAAATCGAGATATGAAAGTGGACTTCTCACACTACGCGAGGAGTTGTTAGCAGGCTCGCAACACGCGAGATCATAGGCGGTACCCGACAAGGAAAAGTTGGATGGTCGCGACACGTGATCAGCCTTGGACTAAAAGATGACTTGTGTTTGTTAAAATTTTGATTCCTTTATTGTTTCATATGATGTATTAACGTAAATACTAGCATGTTTGGTGTTTGTGGCAGGTAAAGAAATCAAGCTTGGCTCCAAGTCCAAGTGAAGAACCGAACACGAGAATACCAAGTATTGTAGTAATGTTGTCAAGCTAGGAATTGTTAGAACTTTCAAGTCACATATGGGTTCTCATTTCGGTTACTTAATCGAAAATTTTGATTTGTGGGGCTTAGGGCAATGTGTTAGAACCCATATGTATGACAATTCCTATATGTGACTAATGTCAAGTTAGGGTTACTTAATCAAAAAATTTTCTAGGGCAATGATCTAACTTGTCAAGTTGGGGTTACTTAATCGAAAATTTTTCTAGGACCAAATTTATGATTTATGTAAAACTAATGTCATACATATATGGGTATTACACAATCCGGGTTTTAACACATTGCCCTAAGCCCCACAAATCAAAAGATTTGGTGATGTTTAAGTATAATATTGATAAACTATATGTGAATTTGATGTTATAAAAAAATTATGATAGAAACATATTTGAGTGTAAAAATAAATAAAAAAAACTTCAAAGTGTGACATTAATATTGTGCTTATTTTACTATTTTGCAATACCAAGCAACATCTGAAGTGCAACGCACGGTGTTACTAACCTTGTTTTTATTTTTTATTTTAATTAATTATATATATAAGTTTTTATAAAATATTTGTATATAGAGAAAATTAAAGAAAGAGATAACATCACCGCTTAAATGAAGAAAGAAACCAATTAACCATCACGTGGCACTCCCTCGTCTCTCCATGCAATAATAATACTTTGATCATTATCACCTCCACCTCCTTCCCCAATATCATCACCATCAACCTCCTCACAATTCACAATCCACACACAACTGCTAGCCATGGATTTGGTGAATAGTTTCTTGAATCTTGCAGCACCTCCTTTCACCTTCTTCACCATGCTGCTCTTCCTCCCTCCCTGGATCTTCTTCAAATTCTGCCTTGGCATCCTTCGCACCTTCTTCCCTGAAGTCGTCTCCGGCAAAGTCGTCCTTATCACCGGAGCCTCCTCCGGCATCGGCGAGGTAAATTATAGCTAGCTTAAGTTTGAGTTATGAAGTGAAATAATAATAATTATACGTATGATGATGCAGCATCTGGCTTATGAATACGCTAGCAGAGGAGCATGCTTGGCTCTCTCTGCTCGGAGAGAGGATCGGCTCCGAGAAGTTGCTGATCGGTGCCGGCATATCGGGTCGCCGGACGTTATAGTTATCCGGGCTGATGTATCAAACGCTCATGACTGCAAACGGATGGTTGATCAAACTGTACATCACTTCAATCGATGTATGTACTTCCATCTTAATTAATTCCCCCTCGATCAAGCCCTTTTATTATTATGATCTAACCGATTATTTTTGCTAATTATTTAGTGGATCATTTGGTGAACAATGCTGGAATTTCTCAAATGTGTTTGTTGGAAGAAGCAAATGATATTACCAACTTACGACCTGTCATGGTACATATATATATATATATACCTAACATATTAATTCATATCGGTCTCATTAGTTATTTGTGAAAAAATCACCGAAATGGCACCTTTACAATTTTACCAAAATGGCACCTTTACAATTTGACTAACCAATAACAATCGGCCACATTAGTAGCGCCAACACACTCTTTCTTCAACACGTGTCCAAAATAAGCCGCTAACAATCAGCCATGTAGGCTAGCGATAACGATGCAAAGCCAGGTACCAACCTTTCAACCATTGAATATTTTTAAGGTTTACACGTCTCTCAATCTAATGTCGGCACGTCTCATCAAAGGCAAGGCTGAGCCTTCTGAAGCTGAAGGTAAGACCTTTTCCCAAGGCCTAGCCTTGCCTTTAATGACATGTGTCAGCATCTTATTGTGAAACGTATAGGTCTTAGGAATATTTATGATTGGGAGGTTGGACACGTATGCACCTGGCTTTGCCATCGTTGTCGTCCCGCCTACCTGGCTGATTGTTATTGGCTCATTTCAGACAAGTGTCCTAGAAAGTGTGCTAGGGCTACTAACATTGGTAGTTTTATTGGTTGGTGTGGCAAATAGTTATCTAGAGAAAGACATAAAAATGGGGGCCATTTTGGTAGAATTGTGGGTTATTTTTGTGATTTTCTTAATATTTTGATGGACGAATTATTTAATTTACCGCAATGGTTTAATGGGCCAAGCAATGCAGGTTAAGGTTTAGGGGTTCAAAATTTAGGGCGTCATTTTTTAAAAAGATTACATTTTTTTCCAAGCAAGTGTATATTACAAGTTATGAATACAATTAAATTGTCCGATGAGTTAGGTGGTCTGATGGTTAATGGGTTCAAAATTTAGGGCGACATTTTTTTTAAAAAGATTATATTTTTTTCAAGTAAGTGTATATTATAAGTTATGAATACAATTAAATTGTCCGATGTGGTCTGATGGTTAATTAATATGCATAAATTTAAATCCTCTATGTCACAAGTTCAATTAAACTTGCATACTATATTTACATTCTTTTTTTCTCTTTTTTTAGTTTCTTTCTCATGTAGAATTTTTTTATCTTTCTTATTATTTTCTTATTTTATTTTTTATTTGGGTTTTCCTAGTTTTTGTTTAACACAATTATATTTACTTAGCGCTAACATAATTAAATGATGTTTTTAATAGTAATATGTTTATATTCTTGGGGTCCAATTTTGGACTCGTCTAAGGCTTTGTAATTTTTGTAGATTCTAAAATTATAAAAAGATTGTCTATGATCTACAATTTATAATTTTACAAGATAAATGGAGCAATATGTTTTATCTATTCTATTAGTTAGAAAAATAGTTGTTAGAAAAATTAACTTGAAATATTTTATTAACCAATTTGCATCGTATAAGGTTTGAAAAATAAATCTATTTTTATTATATATGTTCACGTGCAATAAGAATAAACAAATTATTTTACTAATTATGATCGAACATTATATATAGTTTATTATTCTCGGGCCCATACCAGATAAAAGAGAGATTTGAAACGAAATTTTGAAAATGTCGATAGGTCTAAAAGAGAGATTTGAGACCAAATTTTGAAAATGTCGAAAGGTCCAAAATAATAAACAAATTATTTTACTAATTATGATCGAACATTATATATAGTTTATTATTCTCGGGCCCATACCAGATAAAAGAGAGATTTGAAACGAAATTTTGAAAATGTCGATAGGTCTAAAAGAGAGATTTGAGACCAAATTTTGAAAATGTCGAAAGGTCCAAAATGTTAGTTTGTTTGGGTCCTCAAATCGTTTGAGTCGTTGTTGTTACCGCGATTTGTTTTTATTTTACAGGATATAAACTTCTGGGGTTCAGTTTACACCACAAAATTTGCAGCTCCACACCTCAGAAACTGTGGAGGAAAAATTATCGTGCTTTCATCTGCGGCATCCTGGATTCCTCTCCCAAGAATGAGTCTCTACAATGTAATCATTCATCCCCTCATTTGCTACTTCATATTTTTTCACCATTACTTGTTATTTATGCATGAAAGACACTAGCTACCATTATACACAAATGAGAAATAGCGACAACAAATCTCGACTTGCAGGTCGGCCGTAGAATGAGCAACTATATTAACCAACCATATTGACCAACAGGGCAAAGTTATTCAACCGCAAGCCAAACAGTCACAAAATAGCGGCATTTTCTGTTGACCGCACTTTTGCGCAAATATTCGATCTTTTTTTTTCGTGACCTAGTGGGAGCTTAATTAATTAATAATGTATGGATTAGTTGTGAATATGTATATATGTGATTCTGAATCAGGCAAGCAAAGCAGCACTAGCACAGTTCTATGAAACTATGAGGGTAGAATTCGGGTCAGAAGTGAAAATAACCATCGTGACGCCCGGATTCATAGAATCCGAGCTTACTCAAGGGAAATTCCTATCACACGAAGGCAAGATGGTAGTCGATTACGATGCTCGAGATGTACGTACACTACTCTTTGCTATTTTATATATAGCAAGTTCGGTAAGAATGTAATTGATGTAATTTTATGATGATGATCACTAGATGCAAGTAAACTTGTCTCCGGTGGGGAAAGTAGAAGGAACCGCAAGGGCGATAGTGAAACAAGCGCTTAGAGGCGAACGGTATGTGACGGAACCTGCGTGGATGAAGATGAGTTACGTGTGGAAGGTATTATGGCCAGAGGCCGTGGAGTGGGTGAACCACGCGATGAGCATGACGACAGTTGGTGAGTCTAGCCGTGACACTCTAGGGAAGAAGATTATGAACATTACCGGTGCTAAGGGCGTTCTTTACCCGATGAGCATTCAATCACCCGAGATGAAATCGGAGTAAGGTTGTAAGTACGTGTGTGCGCCTCGATCGATCCACACTTGCATAGGTTTTACTTGAATAAGTTGTGTACGTTGTTGTGATGGTACATATATATGTATATAGTGATCTTTCCATGTATTTCTATTTGGCTTTCTAATAAGAAACATACTACTATGTTGATTTCTATGAATGTTGTTAGCTTGATTTTAGAATTAGAGAGAGAATCTAGTGTGGGGATGGCAATCAAACACCAACTCGACGGTAAATTCGTAACCCGACACACATGGTTGGGTATGGGGTCGGGTAATCGGGTATGGGAGCGGGTATGGGATTACTTTTAAACTTTTTCATGGGTATGGGACGGATATGAGATTTGATGATATACCCGTTTACTCAAACCGCTTACCCGATAAAATGTATTGTCATATATTTTTGAAAAATTAGATTTAAATAATCTCAACTTTTGAGGATTGGCCGATAATAATCCCAACTTTAATAATCACTCCCAGTGGTCTCAACTTTCACCATATTTACTGATATTGGTACCGCCGTTAAAAAAACTTAACACCGTTAAGTTTTGCTGACGTGGCATCTGATGTGGAAAGTTTTTATATTTTCTTTTTTTGTTTAATCCGCATGTCATGCCATCTCATTTCCCCCTTTTAAAACCCCAAATACCTTTATAAACCATAGATTCTCAAATCAGTGAATTTCCCCAGAATCCTATATCCAAAATCGTCCGTCAAAATCACCACCGCCAAAATCACGCCCCTTTTTAATACAGATTTAACCCCCTCCGACGGGTCTCAAACTCGCATCTCTGGAAGCCCGCAAGCTTCTCCCGTATTTCGTAAACTCTTCCCGCCACACTCTAACCCGGCGGTTGCGGAGCCGATGAATATCGTGTCGTTCGTCGCCACAACGACCGACGTTAATGACGTCCTCTTGTGCTTTTATGCTCTCCACGCATCGGAGATTAACTAATTGGACTAAATGCAACAGATTTAACGGATTCAGAGATAGGAAAGGTGTGAAGAAGGGTGAATGATGAGGTGTCAATTAGGGGGGTGAGGTTTCCGGTGGCGGCGTAGAGGAGATGGTGGGTGGTGAAGGGGATGTGGGAGACAAATACGGTTATGGTTGTGTGTGAAAGTGATGGGGGTGGCTTCTAGGGATTTGGGTGCTCGTGGTGGTGTGGGTAATTTTGCGGAGAAGGAGACTAGAATGAGTGGCCGGAATTTCATGTCGCGGGACAAGATTGGAAGGAGTGACCGGAGTTTCATGTCGCCGGAGGACTTTAGAAGGAGTGGCCGGAGGAGATTGGAAGGACTGCTTGGAGTTTCATGTCACTGGTGATAACTGATAAGACTTGGTTTTAAAAAGTCAGCATTGTATAAGTGAAGTTTTTAAAAAATCAAGAGTTAACTTCTTTTTTAGTCCCTAGGGTTTACTACTTTTAACACTTTTAGTCCAATTTTCAAAATAGTTTTATTTAAGGGCCTGAGGTTTGTTTTCTATCTCAATTTAAGTCTATTTTCTAACCCCATTCAAATTAGCTGTTAAAAGGCTGTCAACTGAGGGGTATTTTTGTACATTCACCATTTATTTCCTTTTAACATCTCCTGGACTAACTCTTAGGCTAAGTGTAATGGTTAAAGCCCCATAAAGCCCCACAAGGGGCATTATGCGCCATGTGGACGCTGACTGGGCAAGGGGCTTTATGAGGCTTTATGGTGTAGTGGATAAAGCCCATAAAGCCCCACCATCATTACTTAATATTTATTTAATTTTTTATTTATTTTTTTTAAAAAACTACTTTCATAAATATTAAAACTAAAAAAAAAATATTACAACTTAATTAAAATAAAACATACAACTACTTAAAAAAAAAATTGCAACTAATCATCGGATGGCACGTCGTCGTAGTCTTCTTCATTTTCTTCATCGTCACCCTCATCAACCGGTGGGGGTGGGGGCACGTAATTAATTGGCCTAAACGTCCAAGTGTGTTCAACCAAATCGGCTTTTAGAGAGTTATGTATCTCTCTTGAACGCAACATCGCGTAGTTTTGAAGTCTCTTTTCTTGTGTCGCTGGTGGCATCTCTTGGATGTGTTCGGGTCGAAAGTCGGCACATATCGCAAGACCCTTATCCTCTTTGTTCATGTTGTGCAATAGGATAATTGCGCGCATGTAATCCTCCATCTTATCCTTCGTCCACAATCGACAAGGATTTTTAAGAAAGTGCCATTTTTTTTTAGATTTCCAAAACAACACTCAACGTCCTTCCGAGCCGCTTCTTGAACCGTCTTGAAATATCGTCGCTTTTCATCAATTGGGTCTTTGAAGGTCTTCACAATCATCGAATACTCCGGATATATCCCGTCACCCAAAAGATATCCATGTCGGTAGTAGGTTCCATTCGCGTAAAACCCGACCTTCACCATCTTATTGGATATATAATCCTCGATCACAAAAGAACCTTCCAAGACGTTGATGTCATTAAGGGACCCCGCGACACCACATTTGGCGTACCAAATCCAATGATCGTTTGAGCAAACGGCTTGCAAAATAATCGTTGGACCTTTCTGATCACCCCTCGTGTGATGTCCTCGCCATTCGGTTGGACAATTATCCCAAGTCCAATGCATGCAATCTATACTTCCAATCATGCCGGGTAAACCATGAACTTCTTCGTGGCGATCGTATAGATTTTGCATGTCGTTCCAAGTTGGTTTTCTCAAATACCGCGTCGTGTACAAGTCGGCAAGCCCTTTGCAAAATTCTTCAACGGTATCTCTCGTTGTCTTCTCGGCCATCTTCAAATATTCGTCGTTGATATCCGTAGTGTTGCCGAACGCAAGAATTTTTATCGCCGACGTACACTTTTGAATGGAAGTGAACCCAAGTTTTCCAGTAGCGTCGTACCGTTGTCTAAAATACGGTGAATGCTCCTCCAAATCTTTAGCTATACGCAAAAATAACCGTTTGGTTATCCGAAATCGTGTTTTGAACGTCTCATCGGAGTAGAGCGGTGATGGGCCAAAATAGTCTCTCATCAAATTATCGTTGGCCGCATTACGATCACGTTCAAGATGTCTCCGCTTGATAACCGGGCGTGGTACCGGCATGTCAAAAAGTTGAAGTGCGGCGGAGACAACCTCGTCTTCTTCATCGTCGAATAAACCGAGTCGAGTGGCGGAAGAGGGAGAGCCCATTTTTTTTAAAAAAATGTAGGGGGGTGAATTGAGAGAGATTGAGAGAGATTGAGAGTATGTAGTTTATAAAATGTGGGAAGATATATATATATAGTTTGAGAGTTGATTTAAAAAAAAAATTGAAAATTAAAAAAAAAAATAATAACCGTTGATATAGCCGTTCAACGGCTATATCTTTGAAAAAAATCCCCTTCTCCGGCGTTATCACGCTGACGCCCCGGGCGAATTTGGGCTCCATAACGCCCCATAACGCCTGGGCGTAGTGGGCCGGGGCGTTATATGGGGCGTTATGGAGCCCAAAAACGCCCCATTACGAGTAGCCTTAATCGATCGCTCTAAAAAACCCTAGCTATCGTTTCCTTCAAGCTATGCACGCCATCAACTGGCTTCAAGCTACGCACGTCATCTAATCTCTTCAAGCTACCCTCGTTTGCACAGAAGCTTTAAGCTTCAAACATCATGACACTTACGATGTGGGGTTGGACAAATGAATATTAATCATGTAGATTGGGCAAAAGTAGGGGTGAGTAGGGGTGAGCAGAAAACCGAATTAACTGAACAAAAACCGAATTAACCGACAAAAACCGCACCGAAATAACCGAACCGAAAAAACCGAAACCGAAACTTTCGGTTTGGTTATGGTTTTTCATTTTCAAATAACCGAATTAACCGAACCGAACCAAATTTAATCAATATAAAATAATTTTATAATAGTACATATGTTTATGCCGGAATTCCATTGCTCACCTTATTAGTTAACTTCTTAATTCATATGATAGAGAAGCTCAACTTTGTGTGTGCTATAAATATATACGTACAATACATAACTGTTCTTTTATATTTTTATTAAATCACATGAAAGATCATTTTTCTGTGTGACTAAACTATACACAAACTTTGCAAGAGGAGCGGGTATTTTATTTGCCCGGATATCACCATCAGGCCATCACAATCATCTAGTTATAATGGATGTGTGATGGATGGCTCTTGCATTCAGTTTGTTTCTAGAACTTGGCTGCAAATTATAGGATAAGTTTGTTTCTTGTTGTATGATGATCATTCCATTTAATTTCCTTTTTAGAGGTATATTATAAGTTAAGAACTTGATTGTATGATGGACGACCATTCCATTTTGTTTGAGTTGTTGATGGTTAATTTGGTGTTGCAAGAAAAGTTTACTATCCCACATCGCTAGCTAAAGAGAAAATCCAGTTGGATTGAGCTTATAGAATGAACGGCTTGTTGACTTAACTTATAGAGCCTTTTTAACATAGAATTTTTAGCCAATTGGTTGAAATTTCCAAATAAATTGCTCTTTCATTAATGAGAAGTTTTAAAATCTTAATCAATTCGGTTATTAACCGAAACCGAACCGATATGTCTATTAACTGAAAAAACCGAACTTCGGTTAACCGTAACCGATTGGTTATGAATTTTAAATAACCGAATGATTCGGTTATGGTTCGGTGGAGGCTCAAAACCGAGCCAAACCGACCCATGCACACCCCTAGGGGTGAGCATGGGTCGGTTTGGGTCGGTTTTGGACCTTAACTGTAACCATAACCGAAAATTCGGTTAATTCGGTTATGGAAATATGCTCTGCCGAAACCGAACCGAGAATTTCGGTTTTTAAAAAAACGTTAACCAAACCGTCGGTTTTTGTTTCGGTTCGGTTTTTTTTTGTTCGGTTAAACTGGTTATTTTGGTTTTGGTTCGGTTAATTTGGTTTTTTGCTCACCCCTAGGCAAAAGAATAAAGAAGTCAACATATATAACTTGATAAAATCGATTATGTCAAGGGTTAAAGATTGATGCGAGCTGTTGAGATTAGCGTAGGTAGGGTTTTTTTTTGGGAGAGATTGAAGATACTGGTTGTGATAGTTAGGGTCTTTTTTTTTTTTTAGTAAACCATGAACTCGTTTTTGTATATGTTTGTCAAGGAGAGAATTACAAGGAAGTAAATGGTGAATGTATAAAAACACCCCTCAAGTTGACAGCTTTTTAACAGCTAATTTGGAAGGGGTTAGACGATGGACTTAAATTGAGATAGAAAACAAACCTCAGGCCCTTAAATAAAATTATTTTGAAAATTGGACTAAAAGTGTTAAAGTAGTAAACCTCGGGGACTAAAAAGAAAGTTAACTCAAAAATCAATATAAAGCCACGTGTAATTAAAGGGGTTAAAAAAAGAAAAAAATAAATAAATATTCACATCAGATACCACGTCAGCAAAACTTAACGGTGTTAAGTTTTTTTAACGGCGGGATCAATATCAGTAAATAAGGTGAAAGTTGGGACCAGTTGGAGTGATTATTAAAGTTGGGATTATTATCGACCAACCCTTAAAAGTTGAGATTATTTAAATTTAATTTTTTTTTATTAATTATTTTAAATGCATATTGTATGATTTTATTTATTTATTTATTATTTTTATCTATAATACTAAGTTACTTGTTGAAAAACATTAATTTACATACTATTAAATTTATTTATTTAGTTTAGATATTTTATTATAATTATGATAAACGAAAACTAAGGTGGTGTTTGGTTCACGGAATGTATTGTAATTGGAATTGTAAAGTTTCCTTTTAAAGTTGTGCTTAAGTTGGGTAAGGAAGGGGTTTGAAATACAATGAATTCCTTTAATCAATGGAATTTAGAAATCATTCACTTTAATGAAGGAAAGTTACATGACCTTAAATTCCATTGATTAAAAGAATTCATTGTATTTCAAACCTATTCTTTACCCAACTTAAGCACAACTTTAAAAGGAAAACTTTACAATTCCAATTACATTACATTCCGTGAACCAAACGCCACCTAATAGTTAGTCAACAGACACCCGACCGGTATACCTGATACCGATAGGTAAATACCCTTGGACCGGGTATGGGACATACTTTTATAACTAGGTATGGGGTTGGAATTACTCAAGCCCGTCCCAAACCCTCCCCATTACCATCCCTAATCTAGAGAGATTACAATTCATCACCAGGCTAATGTCCGTTTGTTGAATGACGAAATATAACAAACAACAGCTAGCTAACTGATCAGCAATGCGTTGATAAAGTTCACAGCAGGTCCCCCAACTATTATAATTTGACAACTATAGTTCTTCTAGATTACAAATTGACAACTATAACCCCTAAAGTATTTAACTATTAACAATACTCCGCTTTAACGGTAATTTTGTCCTAGCTAAAACCGAAACCGATCCAAAATTTCGGATTTTAGAAAACTTCAATCCAAATCGTCGGTTTCTATTTGGATTCGGTTTTTTTGGTTTGGTTTTTTCGGTTTTTTTAGTTTCAAGTCGGTTTTTTTGAATTCTTGCACACCTCTAATATATAATATATATATCGACTGTCTACACACCACAATCACAACCTTCATGGTTCAAAACCTAGACGAGTGAAGTTAACATTAGCTAGCTGTATGATCGATATATACTACATTACTACCTATAATTAGTCATTCTTTTATACATTACTACCTATAATTATCATTCTTTTATACATTACTACCTATAATTAATCATTCTTTTATCACTACCTATAATTGATCATTCTTTTATCTCAGAAGACAACACAGAAGATGGCTGAGAGACATGGACCTTAGCCCAGGCACATCCAGTACCTTCTTGCCGGGCGCATCCATCGCCGAGGCCCCAGGCTTCGCACATAAGAACCAGCCGTTCACCCACTCAACCATCTCTGGGAAAAACGCCACCCAATACACCGTCGTCTGGACCCACCATGGTTCCGCCAAGTAAACCTCTCCTCGGCAAGCACCGTCTACAATAGACGCCGCAGACCTTGCAGCCATCTCTATCGGCACAATACTCATTTCAGCCTACATATAACCCACCATAAAAACAAAGAGAAAATCACGAAAATGATCAACTTTGACCACATTTTTACCAAAATGATCACCTAGATTGGGTTTTTGATTGGGTTTTTAAATTGACCATTGACTACTTTGACCAATAATAAAATGACACATGAAGATTTTATTGTTGTGTCATTTTAGCCGTCACGTGTCATTTTATTGCTGGTCAAAGTAGTCAATGGTCATTTTAAAAGGCAAAATCTAGATGATCATTTTGGTAAAAAGATTGTCAAAGCATTCTCATCACTCGGGTCAATCAGCTATATATCAAGATCAACAATATTATATATGAAAACGTGACACTCACATCTCGCAAATCTTGATCAACGACCATCTCGCCATCCTTATTCATGAACTTGCCTTGAGTCATTTCTGATTCGGTCAAGCCTGGAGTCACGATCATAATTCCAACTTCTGAACCAAGTTCCATC
This sequence comes from Deinandra increscens subsp. villosa, assembly GCA_039602395.1. Classification (NCBI taxonomy): domain Eukaryota; kingdom Viridiplantae; phylum Streptophyta; class Magnoliopsida; order Asterales; family Asteraceae; genus Deinandra; species Deinandra increscens. The sequence goes on along the minus strand of JBCNJP010000015.1, from coordinate 3,558,692 downwards.
CTCAACGACTCGTAAAAGCTTACAACTGCTGCTTTGCTTGCCTGAGATATATAGATAATGCAAACAAGTTATATATGAGAGTACTTAAAACAAGCATGAAATTAAGGCTATATGTGTATATAGATGGGATATATACATTATAGAAGCTCATTCTTGGTGCAGGCATCCATGAAGCAGATGAAGCAATCACTACAATTTTCCCTTTGCTCCTTCTCAAATGTGGAATTGAAAGATATGTCATGTAGACATAACCCCAGAAGTTTATGTCCTGCAAATTAAGATGCACCACAATCTTTAAAAAATTCACACTTGTACAAGGTTCAAAGCTACAAAATTCCATGCATTTCTGATTTCTCTACTACTGCTTACCATGACTGGTGTAATGCTAGTAATATCTGTGATCTCTTCTAGCATGCACATTGAAGTTACTCCAGCACAATTCACCAAATGATTCACTGCATTTACTCCAACAAATTAATGATCATATTACCAAGTTGTAGCAGAATCAAATTAGTCAAGAATTATTGTCAAAATTTTGTTTAAATTTACATATATGAGATCAAGGACATTATAACTTGTCTTTTTTGATGTACAATTAGCAGCAACTCAAAGGAAGAATACCAATTAATTCAATTTCAATAAAGAAATAGATGATGCTTACGCTGTCCGAAATGATTGATCGTTTGGTTGATCAGTCGCTTACAGTCATCGATATCGGAAACATCGGCGGGAACGGCAATGGCTACCGGCGCCCCGAGTGATAGAGCAGTCTCGGCGACTTCATGGAGACTCTTCTCTCTTCGAGCTGCCAGAACTAAACATGCACCTCTTCTGGCGTATTCATACGCTATATGCTTCAATTCAATCGAAAAACATTAGGGTACGTTTAGGAGTGATAATTCGAGTGCAAAGGTGTTTTTTGGTAAAAGTGTTTATTGACTTATAACTTTTTAAAAATGAGTTTTTAAAAAAGTGTTTGAATTAGCTTTTATGGTGAGATTGCTCATTTTATATGGAAAATGATTAAAAAAAAGTTATGCGAGGTGTATATAAGATTAAATAAGAATGTTATGATAATTGCACAATCAAAAAGGCAAAAGAATTTTAAAAAGCCAGACCTTTTTAAACTGTATTTTAGACTCCTTGCAACGGAAGCCCTTGAGCTAATGTGGCAAGCCCTTGGGAAGGCTTTGATGTTTCTTCTTGCCCTTCACAAGCCCTTGGGTGAAAGCCCGTGGCCAAGGGCACCCAAAAGCTTCCATGGTGGGTCCCACAAAAATATATTAACCATAGTTTGAATTAATCATAATTAAACCTAAAGAAATATAAATGTATTTAATTTATTTAATAAAATAAAAAACTAAATTTTAAAAACGAATTTAAAATTACTGTAACTTTTGATTATTTATATATTAATTATTTATTTAAGTTTTTATTATAATTATTAATTTAATGAATTAATAATATTAGATAAAAGAATCGGTCTTGTCTTCTTAAAAATATATAATTTATAAATTAATTATATTATTACATAAATAAAATACATAATATGTTTAATTTATTTAATATAATAAACACCCAAATTTAATAAAATTTTGTTTTTAATAATATTTTTCATTCAAATAAAAAAAGTTTTGTTTTTTAAACTGATGATAACTTTTTAAAAGAAAATACCTTTCAACATTAAATTCATAAACAAATATAAATATAAATAAAACCTAAAACTAATTAAAATAAAAAAATTCAATAGAACATGAAATTACAATATAAATTAAACCTAATTATCTAATTATTTATTCAAATCATTTAATTAATTAATTATTTAATTTTTTGTTATAATTATTTATCTAATTATTAGTTTAATGAATTTATATTATTAGATAAAATATACTATACAAATATAATAAATTAATAAATTAAATAAAAGAAATGATGATGTGAAAATAAAAGTAAGTTTGTGGGAAAAGCGTTGTTGGAGTCAAATAAACTGCTTGTGTGAATAGCTGAAGAAAAGCTGATGTGGCATGATAAGAGGATAGTCTTTAAGAAGAGTTGCTCTCACCGTTACAAGTAGTTTTAAGACTTTATAAAAAAAAACTAAAACAAAAAGTGTTTTTGAGTTTGTTAAATATTGTTTCTAACTTATTGGCTCTTTTAAAATCCAATAGGTCTAATAAGCCAATTTCTAACGAATAGGCAAACATACCCTAATTGAACTCAAACTACCACCCTCAAAAAATTGTTAAGTTGAAAATTTATTTACCAAAACATTAATTAAATTCAAACTATCACCCTCAAAGATTTATATACGTATATATACTAGCTAATTAAGGGAACGAATACCTCGCCGATTCCGGAAGATGCTCCGACGATTAAGACGACTTTTCCGGCGACGTCTTCTTTGAAAATAGAACGAGATATGCACCATGCAGCTTTGAAAACGGTATAAAGTGGCGTGAGGAAAAAGAACGCACCAACAGTTGCCATAGAAGCGACGAAATAGATGAGTCTTTCCACAAGATCCATAACTGTTGATTTGTTTCCTAGCTGATGGTGAGTTGGTGATCATCGATCATTTAGGTGAAGAAGAAGAAGCGGTAGTCAAAGTCAAAACTCAAAAGCCTGGTGTCGGGCTAGGGACTTAACACGTGGCTGTGCTGAAGAAATCAACAAGACACGTTGGACGCATAGGTACAAAGTTAAGTTTGGATTGTGGGTTGGCATGTACAGCTAGCTGGGATGGTTTTTACTTTTTAGCCGCCAGAAAAAAGGTGCATATATATATGTTAGAAATTTGAAAAATCTTAGTTTTTTTTTTAACGTTAAATTTGGGTGAGAAAACCTTCTTACCCCATTTGTAATCCTTATTTTTTATTTTTTTTTGTTACAAATGGAATTTGAACCCAAAATCTTTTGATAAAAGGTTATACACCTTTACCATTAGGATAAGCTAGTGGGTATTGAAAAATCTTAATAATAATTTGATCTGTTTATGACAACTATATTTATTTTGAACAGGATCAAAGAAAAAAAGACGGTTCTAGGTGTGATTTTTACCTCTTGTTGCGTATATAGCTTAAAAAAGAAGTTTTATTAGATTTTAATAATCTTGGTTATGCACGATTGGGCGATATTAATTTGAATTACGTTTATTCCCTATATTAAACCAGATTATCAAGGTGTTGGAATTCATTGCACTTACGTTAACTGAAACCTAACACCGTTAGTGTTTGCTGACTGGACATATGATGTGGCATCCTACGTGGCTTTTTTAATCAGGCTTTTAAAAGGATGGACTATTTTTTAAATTATTTAAAGATGAGGGACCAAAAAAAAACCTAACACCTTCACCCTCCTCTTCCGTCTTCCTCTCCGCCGCTTTCGTCTGCCAGAGCTGAAAGTTCGAGTTCAAAACCCACCTCCCTCAGCCCAATGGCCACAACCACCACTCACCACCACCTCAACAAAAAGCCCTCTACGTCTTCATCAAACCCTAACCCTTTCAATTACACCCCCAATTTTGCATATAGGTATGAATTTTAATAATTCCAGTTATCAACACCAATTTAGCAATTTAGCATATATAGGTGTTGATATAAACACTACGTTTTATCATCTCACACTATCATATTTGTTAAATCAGCCTTAGACGGTCGTCGGACAACTAACAAGGCTTCATATGAAAAAGAAAGATTTCTAATAAAATTTAGTCTAGATAGCCGTCACTCATCAATACGTTGGTGCCGGCTGCCATTCAGTCGTGTAGGATTAAAATTAAGATAAAAATGATAAATACTTAAATAGTATACGAGTAATATTTAGCACATCCCAAAAGGTCAAGCCCAGTTCCTCCAATGGCTGAACAATCATATATGTTTATGTTTTATTTATCTTGCTCAATGTAAGAAAAAAAAATAGCACACTTAAACGAAAGTTGGGTGACCGTAAACTTTCAAGAGACAAAAAATAAAAACTTAAGTGATTTTAATGGAACAACAATGGATAACTTATTTACTATCATATGAAATTTTCTTTTTTAAAAAGATCTGTTTATATTACTTTAGTTATTTAAATTTTTCTAAACCTTACTATTTTATGTTCAATACAAAACTATTGTTAAAATTAAAACGTCTCTTTAAACCGATCCAAACCATCTCCCCCAAAGTTACTAAAACACTATTCGAATAAATTACTAAATGTTGAATTATTAAAATTAACTGTACCACTAAAAACATAAACAAAGAAAACAGTTACTAAATGTACCGACAAAGCCATATCTCGATGACGGGTTTACGGTGACAGAATAATTGGATCCAACTCTGAACGTCGATCATCATCACCCGGCTTTAATCTTCCAAGCAGCAACCATGCATCTGATAACGAGCAACCCTGCTGCATTCCTATTGCAACTGGAAGATTTGAGGCTTCATTGATCCTAACAACCATTGTTCCCTGCAATTCAATACCCAGAAATCAAACAACCAAATAAACAGTTTTGACTTTTTTTTCATAGAATTTATTACAAAGAGAATTAAGAAATGGCTTCTGGACCTCAAAGTTAACTAAATAAACTTGAAACTGTTTCATGGTATTCTTCATGTCTTGAACCCTAGATGGATCTGGAGAAGACAAGGCAGTGTTTATCTCCTCAGGGGAATAGCCTATCTTTTTCTGTACAATCTGATAAATCAAACCATTACACATAAACAATATATCTTGAATACTTGGATTTTAACATATTTAAATTCTAAAAAAGAATAATATGAACTTACATTATGATCGATAAGGATCTCAGATATCAAACTACCATCATCTACATATACATGAAGCTGATATGTGCTCCTCTTTTTAAACTGGAATTCCTTAACTCCAGTCACAAAACACTGAAATTTTTTAAAAATGAATGATATAAGTAATGTAAGATAACAAATCCATATACATAAATGATAATATGATTAAAGAAAAAGATAACATCACCTTAATTTTGCCCTCAACATGAGATGCTGTATCTTTTGATGCAGCCCATTTAACCGACAAGTTGGCTAAGTAGGTGAAGGGGTTCTCACTACTTCTATCTTCCAAGTGAGCACTTTCGTCATCGGAAAATGCCACAGGAGGTGTCAGGTTGATGTGAACTGTGGCTTCTTCTCTAACCCTAAATGGGGTTGTTTCGACCGTTTCCCTGATGACAGGAGCAGCAAAAGAAGCATTTTCCATGTTCGTACTGACAGAACTTTCTGTTGTTGCCGTAGATGAAAGCGATTCGGTATTCATCCTATGGGTGGAAACAGACGATTCTACTTCGCTTCTTGGTGGCTGATGTCCAACATGTTTCCCGTGAACAGGAACTGCAGAATTTGATGACACTCTACCATTAACAGGAGCTGGAGAATTTAATGGCACTCTACCATTAAGGGGAGTTGCGGAATTTGATGACACTCTGCCATCAACAGGAGCAACAGAACTTGATGACATTCTATTTGATGACATTCTACCAATAATAGGAGCTGCGGAATTTGATGACACTCTACCATCAACAGGAGCAACAGAATTTGATGACATTCTACCAATAATAGGAGCTGCAGAATTTGATGTCACTCTACCAATAATGGGAGCTGCAGAATTTGATGACGTTCTACCATTAACGGGAGCAGCAGAATTTGATGACGCTCTACCATCAACGGGAACTGCAGAATGTTAAGGTTTGTTAACAGTGATGTGTACTTTAATACATGTTAATTTATGAGGAAAATATGAATGTGCGCACCTTGGTTATCTACATCCATTGGAGTTGTACTTTGAGAAACAGGATTATCTAAGGATGGTGAAGCATGGGTATCATTAGCAGGCCAAGCTGCACGAGTAGCTCTAGTTGCTAAAGGGGGGACAACTCCTGCTCTTGTCCTAAAATCAAATGAACTTACATAAATAATACCGATTTGTTTATATAATATCAAATTAGTTAAATAATCCTTCATGGTTTCCTATAAACCTTAAATGAAAATTCCTTTGCTTTCTTTATGAACACACACATTTACATACTGATGAGTATTGTTCTGATGCGGTGATGCCCAATCTTCTTAGAACTTTCGATATATAATTTTAGCATTACATAATTATTTAAATAGTTATATTTGAAAATTTCAAGTGCCATATGCTGTTCTCATCCTAGCATTAAACAGCATGAGCATATGAATAAACAGTGATCATACATCAAGAAAACTTACCTGTAAAAAATTATGGACCAATTAGGTCAAAAAGAAAAAGAAATTAAAAAGGAGTTGATAAATGAACTTAAAAAACACCTGAGTAAAATGAACTAGTTATCATACATCAAGACAACTTTATGTGTCTTCCCCTATTGTACATTCATTCTTGATCACCAAGTAAAATGAACTTAAAAACACCCATATGTTCACGGAACGAAAATATGATTTCTGTTGCATGTTGAGAATATGGCGTGCAAACCAGATGTCATCATATAGGAGTTCAAAACACACCACAAGTTTCTATCTACCGTCTACATGCTAAACAATTTTCATTTACTTGATATACAAAAGGCTAAAAGAAACTTTTTGTAGCCTTTGAAAACTAACTTAAAAACACCCATATGTTCACGGAACGAAAATATGATTTCTGTTGCATGTTGAGAATATGGCGTGCAAACCAGATGTCATCATATAGGAGTTCAAAACACACCACAGGTTTCTATCTACCTTCTACATGCTAAACAATTTTCATTTACTTGATATACAAAAGGCTAAAAGAAACTTTTTGTAGCTTTTGAAAACTGATTCATTCAGATTTGTAGAGAAATATAACCACATGACAATATGACATTACGCTAAAATACAGTAGCAGTGTTTTACTTGAACATCATACGAGAAAATATAATCTCACCAAAAAAAAAAGAGAGAGAGAGAATACCTTTTTCCCCTTGGAGGCTTATTGACTTCAGTAACAAGTCTTTGTCGAGCTGCATCCAGCTCCTCAACTAATCCGCCTAAAACTTGGAAAACTTCTGGAACCAGCATTAGCAGCCCGTGCCTTACATTTACATTAGAAATAGCAACCTAAAAAAGGCAAGACCAACACAATTTACTTGTTATGCACCAAAATTGTGGTGAATTCAGTACAGATTAGAATTGTGACATATCCCTGCTAAGAGTGAGCATAATAACATAAGACTGGATCAGCGCTTGCAACATAGCAATGAGGCAACAAACTAAATTCTTCCAAAATATAACTTGAATAGTCGATTATGTTCAAAACTACACTAATCTGAACATAGCAGTTATTCAATATGTAATTGACGAAATTTGCCAAGCAGTAACTTATAACAAGAAAGGTAACATGCAAGAGCTATTATATAGAACCTTTAGTCCTGCAGGAGCAAGAACATCAAGATCTTTAATAGGTAGATACTCCATGCCAAAAACTCGTTGAACGCCATCAGTCATAGACAGCTTTAGGCATCTCTTTAAGCCAGGATTTGCATTCTTGTAACGCTCTCGAAGAGGTTGACCAATATTTACTATCTCATCGACCTAAAAAATGCATTTATGTCAGTTCAGAGTGATATGAACAAATGTCTAGGACCAGCAACTCTCTCTTGATGCTGTTCAATTCCATTACCAATTCAAGATGCAGAAATGGATAAAAATTCATATAAGAAAACTATAAAAGTTTATGTGAGCTGAATGTGCAATTTGTGAACCAAATAACAGTGGAATATGCATAAACTATTAAGTTTTCAGCATTTGTGCAATTTGTTAAATTAAGCTGTGCTGAATGTACTATTAAGTTTTCAGCTTTTGTGAACCAAATAACAGTGGAATATGCATCATTTCAAATTCCTTCTGAACTAAAATCAACCATGTCACATATATGAAAAGTAATCTGAACAGTTATGCATTTATATCAGTTCCTGGAAAATTAGTGGAGTCCAATTTACAAAACAAAAACATCAAATAAGAACTAAATTGAGAGAAAAAAAAATGGTGAAATACCTGTAGCACAAACGGTCCAGGAAGATCAACAAGGTGCATTTGATGCACATTATTTGGAAGCAAGCCTGCGCCACAATAGTTCATATCAGAAAGCAAAAACTTCTCAAAGCAGAGCTTTGCCTTTTTTGTAGCGTCGAGGCTGGAAAATCCAGGGACTGCGGTCTGGAGGCCACGAAGACACGAATCCAACCATTCACCCCGTAGTCTCAGCCCCAAATCTTCCAGAATCCTACTAATAGGGCTATCAGAGACTTGATTCATACCAACATTGCTTGCTGTAGATGATGATTCCGACGAATTAACAGCCTGCTCTGGATGCGGAGGCGGTGGAGGATTTGTAAGATCTTCAGTCGCGTCGATGAATTCTTCGTCGGATATCTCGATTTGGACGGAATTAGGGGGATTAGTAGGGTTAGAGTTGAAGGAATTTAGGTTAACGCCTTGAAGATTAACGGTTTCGGATTCGACATCATTGTGTTGGTGAGGAGGTGGTTGTAGTTCTTCTATGTCGTCTTCTTCTTCTTCGTCGGATGAACAGACTATTCTGAGTCGCCTTCTAGAAGACATTGTAGTCTACAATGGCGACCTTTTTCCCTCCAGTTTCCCTGTAATTTTAAAATCATTTTATATCGAGGGACATAGGGTTTTAAGTTTTAACCCCACTACTCCACTAGAATATAGTGGTTCAACCCGTAACGATGATGGTGGTGTTTATCTGTGGAGAAAATCGGGAAATGAGATAATATTTTTAAAGTTGACCGGTGACAGGGTGTATGGGTCTGGTTTCTGGTTTTGGGTTTAAAACGGGATCAAAAAGTAAAAATAAAAGGTTTAGTTTTTGGATTTTTTTATAACTTTGGGTTTTAGGTTTTTTTTTTTCTTTCTAGTTTTCAGTAGTCTCAATGAGTTTGGTGTTAGTGTTTTTGGTTTTATCAATTGACGCGGAAAACTTTAGATCAAAAGTTAAGCCTTCAAGATAGGTAATAAGAGTGAAAGCAATTTCAACTATATAATTCAACGGTTAGACAGCTATTATATTAATTCAACGGTTAGACAACTATTATATTACACGAGTTGAATAAAATATTAAATAGTTATTTATTATATTATACAAGTTAAATAAAATATTTTAGTGAAGTTTACAAGTTATATTTTATCTTGTAAACTATTATATGAAATTTCCCCTTATAAAGCAATGCATATCCAACTCAAATCAGGAACCCAACATGTTCCACCACACATCCACACTTTCAGTCAGTCTTCAACGGCTGAAAAACCGCACCCGCCACCAACACAAGTTATTTTTTGCAACTAGAGTCGTGCAAACATGTCAACAATATGTAAAAGATAAGGTCCCCAACACCCATGATTCTAATTACCTAACATGTTCATACAGATTCTACATTTTCTTACAGATTAGATAGTTAGAAAAGAGTAATAAACAACTAATCTAATCTTGATGATCTTGATTTAGAGTATAATCTCTTCTTGGGGCTTCACCGTTGTCGTATCCCTCCATCTACTAACCCCGCCATCAATCACCTTCTCAACAATGTCCATTCGCTCTGTTAGTAGTGAATCTTCGAGTTCCACCATCTGATCATACTCTTTCTCCATCATCACCTCCAGCTCGTTCAGTAACCCCATTTTATATTGCAATTTCTTCAACTATTTTAAAATAAATATCAACACCAGTGTCAACTAAGTTAATAAACAGACAAACTACAAGATCATTTCAAATTGACAATATAATGAAGCTCACCTGTGTATTAATTACCGAGGACACCAGGCGTTCGATTTCTCTATCTTCTTGGACTGCTAATAATTTGGCATGTGCAGCAGCAGCACCAAGGGCTGTTGCACTTGCAGCTCTCATTCGTAAAGGTAAAGGAATGACACCCTTTTCTGTCAAAACAATAATAACACTTTAGAGTTAATATTCCTTGTACAAAAGTAACAACAAATAAACATCCCTTGATACAAAATAATCAGCAAGACCTGACTCATTAGAGCTTGCATCCATCTCTAAACCATTGCCTTGAGCAGTCCTGAGAAGAAAAAGAAAAGAAAAAAAAAAGAACAAATGTAACTATTAATTTCGGATGGAATGGAAAATGGTATCTTGTTTCAATATAAATATATATAGACAGACAGAGAGAGATATAAATAACCTCTCAGACTCGAAAGACGGAGTGGAAAATGGTAACTTGGTTCCATTTTCTTCACCATCAAATATTTCCTTTGGAACTTCATTTTCATCACAAAGGGCTGTGACAGCAGCCTCGGCTGCAGAAGCAGTGACATGTGGACCAACCACAGCAGAGATGTGAGCAATCTAACAAAAAGAAACAGTATGTGCATAGAGCTTTTGATGAGTAATTGACTAATTGGTAAACAAATATTATCCACTTTCAGATTCAAGACTAATCACAACGATAGCTACCTGCTGCATCAATGAAATACTGAAACTAGGAAGATGTTTCTGATTCTTAAGCTCGCAAATTTCACCATCTTTTTCTCTAATTTCTTCAGTAAAAGGCAAAGAGGGTGCTACTTGCCCATCTTCTTTATCTGTCTGCAAAGAAATGAACAGTATTTCAGAATTTAATCAAGAAATGGTTTTCTGACATCCAATTAATGAAAGAGTTATGAACACATCAATACAGAACCATCACCTGCTCCATTTTTAAGTTGCCTGAATCTGAAACTGTTGCAATGCATACTCTCTTTAAAGGAGGGCCTTCAATATCAGCATCACCATTCTGTTGACTTTTGTTTTCAATTTCAACATGCTGACTTTTGTTTTCAACTTCAACATGTTGACTTCCTGCATCTTTAATCTCTAAAGATACGGGAGGTCCTCTTTTCCCATTGTCCGCCCTTCTATTACATGTGGACCCCAACATAAGGTGTCCAAAAGGTAATTGTAGAAGTTTCGAAATGCAATCTTGTTTACTCTTTGTTTGCACATTTTGTGCTACAAGGTCCCAGTCATCACCATGCTTTAACACAGATTCTAAAAGAAGTAATGTTTCTGATTCAGTCCACGAACCCACAAGGGTCCTGCTGTCGGGGGTGTGGTCGATAAACTTGTAATCATCAACAGATTTGTTATTTCCATAGGATCCATTTTTGAAGCAATTGGTACAAATGATGGAAAACACATCCTGGTGAAGTGAAATCAAATGGAAAAACAAAGGAATCTAAATCAAAAAGATGATATTAATAACCTAGTGATTATGATGTATTATAGGCTAATGCTTCCAGTTATAAAAACAGTAATATAACAGGTAATGACATTTTTGAATAAGAATTTCTACAACATACAACTTCAATTATGGATTAAACATCATCTAGAAAACCTAATAGGCTATAATGACCAACTAAAATTATAAATTACCTTCATATACTGATAGTGACCAGATTCGCACCTCTCCTTACAGTTCCCACAGATCAATTCGATCAGTTCCTCATAAACATCCGAATGAGAAGACAACGGAGGCATTTTGAAATCGCTCTCCACCAGATGAGATCCATTGCTGTCAGAACTCACGTTTTGAGGCAATGAAATCGGCTTCAACGAATTTGGAATCGCCACAACCCTAACTCCATGAGGAGGCCCTTCCTCAACCTTAACCTTCACCCTTCCGTCATCCTCCTCGTTCTCCCTGACCGGATCACAATCGTCACCGGCACCGGCAACGACCGACGACGTCGCCGGTGCACCGAAATTAATCAGCCCCCACTTTTCGAGAAACAGAAACACCTTGAGAAGGTAATTAACGTCGCCGACTAACGATTTCCGGACTTCGGAGAAGGTTAACCTTCTAGAAGGATCTTCCCTGTACTTCGAGATAATGAAATCTCGATACTCCTTGTACACTCTAGGGTTTCTAGTGAAAGAAGTCCCGTCGAAGAACTCCTTGAGCGAGGTTCTCTCGATCTCGTGAATGCTATCCCATGAAAACCAAGCTGAAAGAGGAAATTAGAAATTGAGCTAGGGTTAGGGTTTGGGAGATGAGGGAGAAAAGGGGGGAATGAAAGGGGACTTACCGGAGGTGGCGGGGATGGTGTAGAGCTCGAATTGGAAGCGATGATCATCGGCGGGAAGGAAGGGTTTTAAAAACTGGTGGTTTGAGCTCTCCATCGATGGATGGATTTTGCAGCGAACGAGTCTTCGTTAAAAAAAAAATGAGTCAGCCGAATCGTTCGTTTTAAGTCGCAACTCCGTATAAACAAAACTCGTGTGCTTTGGCGTTTGAGGGCTTGGCTTGCCTAACGCTTTATATTTTGTAGCGATCCACCCTCCACTTCCGGGGGAAATAAACGAATAGAACAACCATCAATAAAATTCAGGAATAAATGACGGTTAAATTACAGTTAATAATAAATTGAATCCGAGATGGCTTGGTTTTAACTTTTAATCAGAAATATTTTTTTTTAAGGCAAATCTACGTGTCAACATGTTGCAACAGGTGTCGATCATAAAAAAAATAACAATTAACAAAGCGATGATGAAATGTAAAAAATCTACATTTTTAAATGTAGATAAATATCATTCTTCCCAAATGGTATTACGCCACACTCTGTGTTTCACCGCCTTGAACCCCTCACCACCAGCAAACAAGAATACTGAAGACCCACATTTGCTTGTTTTATATTCCTGATCTCAAGCCCTCCAAGATCTTTAGCGGCGTAACTCTATCGTAAGACACCTAACAAAACTTACTTGTATCCGAGCTTCCACCCAAAAGAAAAGTTCCTCTCGGTTTTTAAAGATGCTCAATGACCTTGGGATGAGCAGGGTATAACAAGAAGTAGCATAACGGGGGAGAATCAAAAGTATACTTGATTAAAGTCATCCATCCCAACCCCAAAGATGTTGCTTTCTAACATATTAACCCTCAACCTGGAAGAGAAACTGAAGCCCCTTAGCATACGAACAAAATTTATCGCATTTGATTCCATATTTTGGCCAAGAAACACCACATCATCGGCGTACAATAAGTGTGATAACATGTGATCCCCGTTAACCATAACAATACCATGAAACAAATAGAACGAACAAGAACTTTCATCATATCGAATAACGCATCCATGGCAATAACGAATAAGAAAGGGGATAACAGACCCCCTTGTCAAAGACTTCTATAGCAATGAAACTCAATGGTATTACACCCATTAACCAAAACAAAACGACCTATAATCAAAATCCCCATTATCCAAATGTGTCATTTAGCTGGGAATAACATTTGGTCCATGACTAGATCCAAAAAAAACCCAAATACGAGAACTATACACTATTTATATATCAACTTTGAAGAAAAAGCCACTTGTCTTTGTTCTACGACATGACATGATTCTTAAACCCATGTAGTTCAACCTCTTGATTCAACTCTTCAAGCTACAACTAGATGATGGAAGATATGAAGGTGAATTGTAGTTTAGATAAACCATCTAAAGTACAGTTCACCTTCATATCTTCCATCATATGGGCCAAATGGTCATCACTATTACTATTAAATGACACCATGTACGATGCACTTTTTGGTGGTATTTTCATCCATCAAGGTTTTTAAAGGTTCACGCTCTAAACTCTAAAGAAAATTTATCTATTTGAACTTCATTTTTCTTACATGATTACGACTTCAATTAAATATATAGGAACTAGTTTTGGAGGCGATTCGGGTCTCCAATTAAATAGGAGTTTATGACCATTTCTACCTGAAGATATCCTCGCCTACTTTTTATCATCATGAATCGAATAATTTTGCTAATAAGATGTGAACACATTCTTTCACTCCTCCCATTATTAATTTTTTTTTTGTCACGTCAGCAAAGCTTCAATCAGTTTAATCGTACTTCATCGACTTATAAACATAAAGATTAAAGAAGATGCTTTGTTAGAAGCAACATCAAACAAGGTTTTCTACTCTTGTCATAAGGACACGGTCCTTGCTACATCATCACTCCATCCGTAAAGTCATATTGAAGGAGATGAGACGGACAAAGTATATTAATTTTTTTTCACTTCACATCTTTAAGGGTAGTTTAGTTATTTTGTAAAAAATTTAACAACCCTCAATCGAAGGAAATGAACATGTTCAAATCTAAAATGTGGATACATAAGGTATCAAAAATTTCAAGTTGGACGAAAGTTAATTTTTCGAACAAACAGAAAAAAAAAAGAAAAAAAATGAGAGAGAGAAAAAGATATTGTAGTTACTTAAAAGATCTAAAATTCAATGATTTCATAAGATGACTAATATTTACACAAAGGATTTTACATCCTATAAATAAGAAAACATGTGATCAAGGTTATAGGTTGGTGTGAAATAGTGGCTTCTAGGTTGGTGTGAAATAGTGGCTTCCTAATAAAAAGTTATGAGTTTAAAGTTGTGGTTTAAATCTTTAAAAGTATATGGGATGATCTACTCGTTAAAATATATCAAACTACATAAAGTAAAATATTCCAAGTATATATACAAAAAATATAGGAAAATTGGAATTAAATAATCCAAGTTATTGGGTATTGACGGATAATAATCCGAGTTTCAATATTGGCCTAGAATAATCCCAATTATTTGGGTCTTGGAATTCATTGGGCCGCCGTTAATTTTTCACTAACTCTGCTAGCAGTGGCGAAGCTTGAAAAAAACTAGTGGGGGGTCGGGATCTATATAAAAAGATTCACAACTAATATGGGGGGTCGAAACCGGAGCATATCGAATTTTTCTACACGAAAATTATATACTCGTTACATCGCAAAAAAAAATTCGGGGGTCGGGCGCCCCCCCCCCCCCCCGCCCCTTATATCCTTCGCCACTGTCTGCTAGTACTTGCTGACGTGGCAGGTGATGTGGCATCATTTTTGCTGACGTGGCACGTGATGTGGCATCATACTTGCTGACGTGGCATGTGCCACGTCAGCACACAACTAACGGAGTTAGTGAAAAATTAACGGCGGCCCAATAAATTCCAAGACCCAAATAATTGGGATTATTGTAGGCTAATATTGAAACTCGAATTATTATCCGCCAATACCAAATAACTTGAATTATTTAATTCCAATTTTCCAAAAATATATATGCTAAATAGAAGGTTTTCATAGCCTAATTCGTAACCACGGCTTATGTGTGAATCAAGTTTGGGCCTCCTTAGGTGGTTAAAGAGGTTAATTAGATCCTTCTTCACACTACTACAAAAACTGGCTTTCTTGACGTGCATTGCGCGTCAAGAAAGGGCCTTCTTGACACGCAAATGCGCGTCAAGGAAGCCGGGGTCAAGAAGCTTCTTGACGCGCAAAATGCGTGTCAAGAAGCTCTTGACGCGCGAACAATGACACGCATTTTATGACGCGCATTTGGCGTCATAAAATGCACGTCAAGGAAGCCCCTGTCAAGAAACTTCTTGACACGCATTTTTGCGCGTCAAGAATTTTAACATTTAAATAAAAAAAATATTTTTTCTAGAATCACTAATTTCCACATTAAATGACAATTAGCATCATAATACAAATAAAATACACTTGCAAAATAATACATTTCAAATGTATAACCACATTACACAGTTAACATTAGTTTACATTTCGAGGCTTGTAAGAAAAAGAGTCTATGAACTAATTAAACAATAATTTAAGTTAGCAAAACAATGGTCATAAATCTACCTCTCTATATATACTCAGGTACAACTTCAATGGTTCAATATTATCTTCAAACCCAGTGTAGCCCATTTTACAGCCAACCTCTCTATATATACTCAGCCAACCTGTATCCAGTTTACAACTAATATAAATAAGTAAACTTATGATTGTTGAAGGGACAAGATACCTGTGAATTCATAACATTGCTAAACTGAATAAGTAGAACCATAACATTGCTAAATCAGATAAACAGCAACAGAAACATTAATACAAAACTGAATCCATTCAACAACGTCATAATGTATTGATGAGACATGAATTTTGGTGAAAATTCAGGGCAGGACGGCCACTAACGTCTATATGTGGAAACAAAACTGAATCCATTCAACAAGCCACTAACTGAGACAATTGATGGTAAATTTTTCATAAAGGTAAATCAGAATGAACCAAGACAATTGATGGTAAACTATCAGAAAAGGCTACTAAGACAGTGTCAAAAGCTAACAATATTGATTGCTAATGTTGGTACTTGTAAAAACTGGCATATAATTGATCTCATTTACTTAGCTAAATACCAAGAAACACCAAAATAGAAGTATGACATAAAAGAACAGATGCTGCTGCTATACATTTGAGCTATTTGATTATTAATAAGGGAAGTGAAATTGTAGCTACCTGTTAAGAGACCTGGTCCGTTGAACCTACTCTGAAGCAAATTGTATGGAGCGAAAATTCACTAGCTTTGTGACCATACGGATTCCAATACTGTCATGATGCTTGTAGGAAATAAATCTGATTTACACCATCTGCGCGCTGTAAACTCCGAAGATGCCAAACTGTTTGCTGAAAAAGAAAACATGTATTTCATGGAAACATCTGCACTTGAATCATTAAATGTTAAAACTGCTTTCACAGAAGTGCTTACTCAAATCCATCAAGTTGTTAGCAAAAAAAGCTCTGGATGTTGGAGATGATCTGCTTTGCCAAAAGAACAGACAATTAATGTTGGTAACAAGGATGATGTGTCAGCATTGAAAAAATTAGGTTGTTGTTCTACTTAGATTGAACGACAAAGATAAAAGATAAAAAAATAATAAAAAAGCAAGTGTTCATGTGTTTCTATTTGTTCTTTGTTTAAAATTAGTTATATATTGAAAAATCGTGTATACAGGATGTAATTGTGTAAGTGGTGTGTTAAGTGATCAGGAGTGGTGGTAATTTCAACTATTTATCTCAAATTGGGTTAGTTTAATCGATATTTAATCTCCAACGGGTCAAAAAAGTCATCCACAGTTCTCAAATGCTTATACCATAATAAATGTGTTTTTATTAAAACACAGACATTAAAGAAATACCAACAGGTCACCCCAACAAGGCGTTACTTGTTTTGACTCGTCACCCAACCCGACCATTTTTTCACCTAACTATACTGTCTTGGGCCTCAAACCCCTGATCTCTATTACTATCATTTTGGTGTCTTCTCTTTTCATAATATTTAAGAACGAAATAACAAATTCTCCATGAGAATGATAAAATAATGGATTATCACAGAAAAGGGCAACCTGCATAAAATACCCTTACAACATAGCTTTTCTAGTGTTGATATAGTAATCACGGCTGTTAAAATCAATGTGTCCAAATCGTGATTTTGCCAAAAAGGTTGTATGCCATATATACCCTAAAAGAACGAAAAGATTACTTACTATTCTGTCTGTAGGCATGATATACATTTAAGAGCGTGAGATAATCCCCATCAATGTGTCCAAATCAAGATTTTTCCTTGTAAGCAGCCTTCTAGGCTTCTCTACAGAGCAATCAATTTTTAGCTAAATTACATATGATTTATTGTATACCTAAGTATGAACTAATTCAGATAAAAAACACATAACTAATTCAGATTATTTAAATTGAAATGATTAACTATTACAGATTATTTAAAAACACAATCCATCACACCATATTCTTGTAACAACCCGGATTCTATGATTTGTAATTTTCGTTAAAATTTTGTGTAAACTTAACTTGGGGTTTAATTGAAAACCTATATTTGCTAGAACATTGCATAAATAGGTTATAATGGGAGGGTTACATGTGAAACTAGCCATATTATGTTAATAATTGAAAAGAGTTAGAAGTGGAGGGACTGAAGTTGTAACTTGTGCAAACTAGTTTAGAGAAAAGGGGCTGGAAACAAGAGGAGATCGACATCTCCTCCTGTTGATCGAACCCAAGCCCCTCCACCTCTTGAACTCAAAATTCTGGCTTCCTCCTCTTGCAACCTGCGATTTCTATGCATGTGTGTGGATTAGGAAGAGAAATCCTTGAATCCTACCATCTATTTAGCATCAAGTAAGTGATTCCCCTTTTTCTTGCATGTGTGTGGGTCGAAATTGGGACCCCTAAATCTGTGAATTTGATGTTGTTTCTGAATCCTAAGATGTTAGGATTGATATATGTAGCTTAGATAATCAATTGATTTCATAATTGATGAAGTAGTCACTTTAACTTGTTTAATTGAAACCCCATGGTGACTAACAACTTGGATGATCTTGAAATTGTTCTAAATTGGGTGGACCTAGCTAAATTGTTGGTTGGTTTTGTGATATATGATAATTTGATGTTGGGTTTGTGGTGAGATCACCCAACCCTTGTTAAATTGGTAATTAAAGGGCCTTAAGAATGAATTGAAGGTAGTTAGCAAGTAATGCACGCCATGTGTTTGATGAAATGCCTGTGTGACATCTACTTGAAGTTAGGCGACTAAATTGTTGTGATTGTTGCTTAAATGATCATTGTTGTATAGTTGTCAAATTTGGTGTCAAGTGCGAGTAAAATGCTTCATGTGAATGGTTTGACCCGTTGGGGAGTTGAGTGTGAACGAATAGTAATTTGGTTCATGAACTCCCTAAATGGTTATTGTGTTGTGTATATGAAACTTGTTACTTGAAACATGATGGCATGCTAAATTGTGAATGATCATGTAATTGCTTGACATCATAAAATGGGTCTTGACTAGCTAATGACCTTATAGGCAATCAAGGGTTTGAAGGAGGCAATCAAGCACACGCTAGCGGTAGTGGATCGTCAAGCAATCGAGGTAACGTACATCTTGGTCGTTATACTAGTAAGTAACAAGAATAAATAGCTTACTATTGGCTAGGGACCCTAGTGGGTAGAATAGAGTACATCCTCACCTCATGAGGGAATAAATGGATTCTCTCATGGAGTGAAGGATGTGGCTCAATCAACCAAATTGGGTTGACTTGTCTACACACCGCATGCCTTAGCTTCGGATAATGGATCCGAAGGTGCCTCAAGGGCTAATCGAGTCCTTGGTGGATGGCATGGATGACTACACACATATGATTGATGTTAAATTTTAATTGGCGTTTTGGTACTCTTACATGGGTGACATGTATTGTTATATTGGGAAGGCTCTCTAGGGACTAATGAAATTTATGTTGCATTAAAGGTAAGAGTCATGTTGCAATCTGAAACACCATGATCATGCCAATCATTAAAAGCCCAACGTCGGGTACATTAGTAACCTTGGGTAGGTTGGTGACATGGGTTGGCTCTTAACGGGTCAACGGGTAAGGTGAAAGCAAGGTAACGATGGGTATTTGGCCCATGTCCAACTCTAAGAGTTCTAACGAGTTTATGGAGCTAAATTTATGTGTTGGTAACATGGGAATTGGTGGGAAACGAACCCGGAACGAATAAGTGGAAAAGGAACCAAAAACGGGGTACCAAGATACAGGCACCACCGTAGCTTACGGTGGCACCGTAAGCTACGGTGGCCCTGCAGCCTGGCGCCCACCGTAGCCCAGCTTCTGGCCACCGTAGGCTAAGCTGTAGCCACCGTAAGCTACGGTGGCCAGCGTAGCTTACGGTGGTGCGGCCTAAATTTTGAAGTTTTGCCTCCGTTTTAAAGCTTAAACGTCGTTCCAACTTACGTTAACGATTATTACTAATGAAGTGTAATTGCACGCAGGTAAAAATACTATGTAGCCGCGGATTTCCTCGAGCTCAAGACGAACCGAACACTCGAATTGCCACTTCTTTTGATGATCATGGCTTAACGTAGCCATTTTTGAAGATAATCGAACTAGTATTAACTTGTATTTATCACTCACTTGGTTTTGTAAATGGTTTCCTATGCAAGTGTTGATGTTACAAACCGCTAAACTCGAACGAAATTTTCTGGGACCACTTTTCAAGTTAAAGAATCGTTAACGAAATAGTAAAAATGATTTGCGTTGTTTCAAGTTGGTATCAGAGCCGAGGTTTGAGGGATTCGAGCGTAATTCGACTCTTGAACTCAAACCCGTGCTCGAGATAATGGCTAAGTGTTCGGTTCGAGCTTCCGCGGAGATCCGGGTACGTGTTAAATCGCTAAATAGATGTATGATTATAGTTCTAGTGTGTGTGATATGGAAGGTAACTAAGGGTGCATAGTTGATGCACAACTTGGTAACTTCAGATCACGTAAGGGATGGTGAATTGCACCGGAACCAAAGATGCGGGAGACGCATGAATAGTTTAAGATGGGTTATGTAAATTGCTATAAACCCATGACCTTATGTGTGACACCCTTGGAACTTGCCGAGGGGAGTCCATGATAACCCTGCTCTAGGCAAGGGGAAATTGATATGTGAACTAACTGGTTGAATTAAAACTCTGTAGTGTCATGACGAACCAAGTTGGGGACGGCTTGACCGAGGAACAGAGAGAGGAGGCCCTAAGGGCCCGAATTGCTGAAGAAGTCGGGAAGGCTATTGATGCCGCCCTCCCGGAATATGTGCACAAGATCCAAGAAGATCTTCTTAAAACCATGAATGAAAAGTTCGATGAGCTAAAGGAGGTTCTTCTAAATCGAAGGGAACCGGAAAAGACGAAGAAACGTTGTTCTTTTAACAAATTCATGGCTTGCAAACCTCCTCACTATTCGGGTGAGGTGGATCCTATTGCTTGCCATCGGTGGATCACCAACGTGGAGGGTGTATTCCGCCGGACCCATTGTGAAGAAGATGATCAAGTGAGTTATGCCACGGGTCTACTTCGAGACCGGGCAAAAGATTGGTGGGATGCAAAGGCCCAAGAAAAAGGGGACGTTGCAATTAATGCACTAACGTGGCCCGAATTCAAAGAAATCTTTACTGAACATCATTGCCCGAAGGCAATGGTGAACAAACTCAAGCAGGAGTTTCTCAAATTGGAGCAGACCGATGACCAAACGGTGGATCAAATCACGGGGATCTACCTTGATCGGGTCAGATTTTGTGCAGACGTGTTACCTACCGAAGGGGCAAGGATGTTCTTCTATAGGAACATGCTAAAGCCCAAGATTAAGGACTTCGTGCCCTTATCGAGCTTCAATACGGTGGAAGAAATGATTAACGCTGCAAGGGCTCGAGAACTTGATGTCCTTCGACAAGAAGAAGTCCGTGAAAGGAGAGGGCCTAATGAGGCACAGTCAAACCCTCCAAAGAAGCAGAAAATGGGAGAATCTCCTAAAAAGAAAGAGTTCAAGGGGGGAAACTCCAAATGCAAGATTTGTGGGAGGGGGCATCCGGGCGAGTGCCTCTTCAAAGATCGACCATGTTTGAATTGTGGCAAAAAGGGCCACCTTGTCTCCAATTGCCCCTCTGAAGTAGTTAGATGCTTCAACTGCTATCAGACGGGTCATAAGAAGTCGAATTGCCCAAAATTGATGGGTGAAGGGTCAAGGAGTGGGGGAAAAACTGAAATCCCGCGGGCCACCGGAAGGGCATTCCAACTAACGGCCGACGAGGCCAAGATTGACCCCAACGTCGTGTCAGGTACTTTTCTAATTAATTCGTTGCCTGCACGCGTGTTATTTGATACGGGTGCTAATAGGTCATTTGTCTCATTTGATTTTATTAAGCACCCTTCATTTGTGATTGAAAAGTTGCATGTACCTTTAGAAGTAGAAGTTGCTAACGATAAATCTATACTTGTTTATGATGTATGTCGGGGATGTACGATCACCATCAACGGGGAGGAATACTCCATTGATCTCATCCCTATGGCTATGAGAGAGTTCAAGGTGGTGGTAGGAATGGATTGGCTATCCCGCCACCATGCGAGGGTGATATGTGATCACAAGACAATTGAACTCATGTCACCCGAGGGGGACAAAGTCACCATACTGGGTGACAAAAGCGGAACTCCCCTAATATGCTCTATGCACAAAGCGAGAAAGTATATAAAAAAGGGATGCCAAGCCTTTTTAGCTACGGTGACTGACACGAGAGTACAAGGACCAGTAATAGATGAGTTACCGGTAGTCCAAGAATTCAAAGATGTGTTCCCGGAAGACTTGCCGGGTATGCCTCCAGATAGAGATGTGGAATTCAGAATTGACCTTATTCCGAATGCCAAGCCGGTAGCACGGGCACCATATCGGTTAGCCCCCCCAGAGTTGCAAGAACTCAATACCCAAATCCAAGAGTTGCTGGACAAGGGGTTTATTAGGCCGAGTATCTCACCATGGGGAGCCCCGGTTCTATTTGTAAAGAAGAAAGATGGAAGTATGCGGATGTGCATCGATTACCGGGAGTTAAACAAACTCACGGTGAAAAATCGATATCCATTGCCCCGGATTGACGACCTATTCGATCAGCTACAAGGGGCTAAGTGGTTCTCCAAGATCGACTTGCGGTCGGGGTACCATCAGCTTAAAGTGAAAGAAGAGGACATCCCCAAGACGGCCTTTAGAACTCGCTATGGGCACTACGAATTCTGTGTGATGTCCTTTGGGTTGACAAATGCACCGGCGGCTTTCATGGATTTAATGAACCGTGTGTGCAAACCCATGTTAGACAAATCGGTGATAGTCTTCATTGACGACATTTTGATCTACTCTCGAAGCGAGGCCGAGCATGCCAAGCATTTACGGGAGATACTTGAGAGACTAAGAGTGGAAAAGTTGTATGCCAAGTTCTCCAAATGTGCATTTTGGCTAAGAGAAGTGCAGTTTTTGGGCCATGTAATTGGTTC
Organism: Deinandra increscens subsp. villosa; assembly: GCA_039602395.1. Lineage (NCBI taxonomy): Eukaryota > Viridiplantae > Streptophyta > Magnoliopsida > Asterales > Asteraceae > Deinandra > Deinandra increscens. The sequence goes on along the minus strand of JBCNJP010000015.1, from coordinate 3,536,018 downwards.
CGAGGGGATTAAGGTGGATCCGGCTAAAGTTGAAGCGGTAACCTTATGGGAAGCTCCTAAGACTCCCACCGAGGTTAGGAGTTTCCTCGGGCTAGCAGGCTACTACCGGAGATTTATCCAAGATTTCTCGAAAATAGCCTTACCCTTAACGAAGCTGACTAAGAAAGAAACCAAGTTTGTATGGGGTACCGAGCAAGAGGAGGCATTTCGAAGCCTCAAACAGAAGCTAACCCAAGCCCCGGTTTTAACCTTGCCCGAGGGCAACGAAGACCTAGTGGTTTATTCAGACGCGTCGCAAGTTGGCCTCGGTTGTGTGTTGATGCAACGAGGCAAGGTGATCGCGTATGCATCTCGGCAACTAAAGGTGCACGAGCAAAACTACCCTACGCATGACCTAGAGTTGGCGGCGGTAGTGTTTGCCTTGAAGATTTGGCGACATTATTTGTATGGGGCCAAATGCACTATCTTCACTGATCACAAAAGCCTCAAGTACTTCTTCGACCAAAAGGACTTGAACATGAGGCAACGAAGATGGCTCGAGACGATCAAGGACTATGACTGCGAGATTCACTATCACCCGGGCAAGGCTAATGTGGTAGCCGATGCCCTAAGCCGAAAGGGGGACTATGCGCCCATTAAAGTGAGATCTATGCAACTTGTGGTGACCTCTAACTTGATAGCACGGATCAAGGAGGCCCAAATTGAAGCAGTCAAAGAAGAAAACTGGAAGAAAGAGCGGATTGTGGGCCAAGTAAAAGATCTAGTGGATGAAGAAAGTGGAATAAAGACCCGCTTTGGGCGAATTTGGGTTCCCAACTCATGTGACGTGAGGAATATGTTATTAGACGAGGCCCATAAGTCTCGGTACACGGTACACCCGGGGGCAACAAAGATGTATAACGATTTAAAGGCCAATTATTGGTGGCCCGGGATGAAACGTGACATAGTCAAGTACGTCGAGAGATGCTTGACTTGTCTACAAGTCAAGGCGGAGCACCAAAGACCATACGGGAAGTTGCAACCCTTGGAAATTCCCGTGTGGAAATGGGAACATGTGACTATGGACTTGGTAACCAAGCTGCCAAGAACGGCTAGAAACCACGACGCTATTTGGGTGATTGTGGACCGGCTGACCAAAAGTGCACACTTTCTCCCTATTCGAGAGAAGACCTCATCGGAGAAATTGGCCGATATTTATATTGACGAAATTGTGTCTCGCCACGGGGTACCGGTTTCCATAGTATCGGACCGGGACACCCGGTTCACATCGGAATTTTGGCAAGGGTTCCAAGAGGAAATGGGGTCTAGATTACACCTCAGTACAGCGTATCACCCCCAAACCGACGGCCAAAGCGAGAGGACCATCCAAACGTTGGAAGACATGCTTCGGGCATGTGTTATTGATTTCGGGGGAAATTGGGACCGACACTTGCCACTCGTAGAATTTGCCTACAATAATAGTTATCACTCGAGTATTGGGATGCCTCCGTTCGAGATGTTGTATGGTAGAAAGTGCCGAACACCCGTATGTTGGGGTGAAGTGGGCCAACGCGAGCTAAGTAGCCGTGAGGTGGTTCGGGAAACGTCGGCCAAGATCGACATCGTGAGGGCACGATTAAAAGCCGCACAAGATAGACAAAAATCTTATGCGGATAAGAGAAGAAGACCAATAGAGTTCCGAGAGGGAGACTATGTCATGTTAAAGGTCTCCCCGTGGAAAGGTGTGATTCGTTTTAGGAAGCGAGGCAAGCTAAGTCCTCGATTCATTGGACCTTTCAAAATCCTTGCACGTGTGGGCAAGGTGGCTTATCAACTGGAATTGCCGGAGGAGTTAAGCGGCATACACAATACGTTCCACGTGTCCTATTTGAGGAAGTGTCTTGCCGACGAGAGCGCCTATGTGCCACTCGATGATTTAGTGATTGATGATAAGCTTAACTATGTCGAGAGGCCTATTGCTATTCTCGACCGTAAGGTTAAGCGGCTGAGAAACAAAGAAGTGAACCAAGTGAAGGTTCAATGGGAGCATAGGAAAGGATCGGATCTAACTTGGGAGTCCGAGGAAGAGATGCAACGCTACTATCCCCACTTATTCGGTATGTGACTGTTTCGGGGACGAAACCCCTTTAAGGGGGGTGGAGTTGTAACAACCCGGATTCTATGATTTGTAATTTTCGTTAAAATTTTGTGTAAACTTAACTTGGGGTTTAATTGAAAACCTATATTTGCTAGAACATTGCATAAATAGGTTATAATGGGAGGGTTACATGTGAAACTAGCCATATTATGTTAATAATTGAAAAGAGTTAGAAGTGGAGGGACTGAAGTTGTAACTTGTGCAAACTAGTTTAGAGAAAAGGGGCTGGAAACAAGAGGAGATCGACATCTCCTCCTGTTGATCGAACCCAAGCCCCTCCACCTCTTGAACTCAAAATTCTGGCTTCCTCCTCTTGCAACCTGCGATTTCTATGCATGTGTGTGGATTAGGAAGAGAAATCCTTGAATCCTACCATCTATTTAGCATCAAGTAAGTGATTCCCCTTTTTCTTGCATGTGTGTGGGTCGAAATTGGGACCCCTAAATCTGTGAATTTGATGTTGTTTCTGAATCCTAAGATGTTAGGATTGATATATGTAGCTTAGATAATCAATTGATTTCATAATTGATGAAGTAGTCACTTTAACTTGTTTAATTGAAACCCCATGGTGACTAACAACTTGGATGATCTTGAAATTGTTCTAAATTGGGTGGACCTAGCTAAATTGTTGGTTGGTTTTGTGATATATGATAATTTGATGTTGGGTTTGTGGTGAGATCACCCAACCCTTGTTAAATTGGTAATTAAAGGGCCTTAAGAATGAATTGAAGGTAGTTAGCAAGTAATGCACGCCATGTGTTTGATGAAATGCCTGTGTGACATCTACTTGAAGTTAGGCGACTAAATTGTTGTGATTGTTGCTTAAATGATCATTGTTGTATAGTTGTCAAATTTGGTGTCAAGTGCGAGTAAAATGCTTCATGTGAATGGTTTGACCCGTTGGGGAGTTGAGTGTGAACGAATAGTAATTTGGTTCATGAACTCCCTAAATGGTTATTGTGTTGTGTATATGAAACTTGTTACTTGAAACATGATGGCATGCTAAATTGTGAATGATCATGTAATTGCTTGACATCATAAAATGGGTCTTGACTAGCTAATGACCTTATAGGCAATCAAGGGTTTGAAGGAGGCAATCAAGCACACGCTAGCGGTAGTGGATCGTCAAGCAATCGAGGTAACGTACATCTTGGTCGTTATACTAGTAAGTAACAAGAATAAATAGCTTACTATTGGCTAGGGACCCTAGTGGGTAGAATAGAGTACATCCTCACCTCATGAGGGAATAAATGGATTCTCTCATGGAGTGAAGGATGTGGCTCAATCAACCAAATTGGGTTGACTTGTCTACACACCGCATGCCTTAGCTTCGGATAATGGATCCGAAGGTGCCTCAAGGGCTAATCGAGTCCTTGGTGGATGGCATGGATGACTACACACATATGATTGATGTTAAATTTTAATTGGCGTTTTGGTACTCTTACATGGGTGACATGTATTGTTATATTGGGAAGGCTCTCTAGGGACTAATGAAATTTATGTTGCATTAAAGGTAAGAGTCATGTTGCAATCTGAAACACCATGATCATGCCAATCATTAAAAGCCCAACGTCGGGTACATTAGTAACCTTGGGTAGGTTGGTGACATGGGTTGGCTCTTAACGGGTCAACGGGTAAGGTGAAAGCAAGGTAACGATGGGTATTTGGCCCATGTCCAACTCTAAGAGTTCTAACGAGTTTATGGAGCTAAATTTATGTGTTGGTAACATGGGAATTGGTGGGAAACGAACCCGGAACGAATAAGTGGAAAAGGAACCAAAAACGGGGTACCAAGATACAGGCACCACCGTAGCTTACGGTGGCACCGTAAGCTACGGTGGCCCTGCAGCCTGGCGCCCACCGTAGCCCAGCTTCTGGCCACCGTAGGCTAAGCTGTAGCCACCGTAAGCTACGGTGGCCAGCGTAGCTTACGGTGGTGCGGCCTAAATTTTGAAGTTTTGCCTCCGTTTTAAAGCTTAAACGTCGTTCCAACTTACGTTAACGATTATTACTAATGAAGTGTAATTGCACGCAGGTAAAAATACTATGTAGCCGCGGATTTCCTCGAGCTCAAGACGAACCGAACACTCGAATTGCCACTTCTTTTGATGATCATGGCTTAACGTAGCCATTTTTGAAGATAATCGAACTAGTATTAACTTGTATTTATCACTCACTTGGTTTTGTAAATGGTTTCCTATGCAAGTGTTGATGTTACAAACCGCTAAACTCGAACGAAATTTTCTGGGACCACTTTTCAAGTTAAAGAATCGTTAACGAAATAGTAAAAATGATTTGCGTTGTTTCAATTCTATTACATATGATTAACTAATTCAGATTATTTAAAAACACATAACCACATCCAAAACACACAATTAAGCACCCCTACACACCCCTCCTTTTTTTTTCTTTTTTTTATCATAATTGTGTAATTATCACTAAATGAAGAGATTGTGGTCCATGCAAATGAGAGAGCAAGTCTCAAGCAGAGCATACAAATGGTCAATGTGAGAAAAAATGTAACTTGTACCTGATAGCATAGTCGCGTTCGGGCTCTTGAGTGTAAAAAATTTCCCCAGGGTGAAGTCGTCCCGGAACTACTTTCATCAGTGGTGCACCAAAAAAATAACCTTGAAATTTTCCAGCTTCGAGAGTAGCACTCGTTACAACTAGCTTAAGATCAGGCCTATCTTTCATCACTTCTTTTAAAAGCCCAAATAAAACATCAGTAGCAAATGTTCTCTCATGTGCTTCATCAAGAATTATTACTTTATATCTTTCTAGAAGTGGGTCTGTCATGGCTTCTCTTAATAGCATACCATCTGCCAACTATCTACCAAATCAAAGGACATAAGTGAGTGGAATAATAAAATTTAGACATTGAAAAATGGCAGGCTGTGTAACAGGTCACAACTCAGAACAAGTTCCAGTCAGAATGGTTGATGACCTTGTCAAAACCGAAACACAAATCGTCGAAAGAGTTCACAATTTGTAATAAAATGCGCCCTGATGTGATTAACAAGCGTTTATTACACCGAATTGCGTCTTATTTTCACCTTTTTGTCATTGTGTGTAAAAAAATATTGTCTTTCCATCATCGTATGTAACACACTTCCAATTCATTGTGTGTAAGAAAAATATTGTCTTTCCATTGTATGTAACACATAGTATGTATAGAACCTTGAAACCTTCTATAGCAAGTAACCAAATTTCTAAAGATGAGACGTTGTTTGAGTAAAGCTTAGGGCTTATGAGTTTATTGAATTACTAGGAGGTCAAACAGCTTACTTTTAACTGCTTATGAGCATAAAAGTTAAGTTTATGGCTTAAACACTAACCAATTCACAAGTAAAGAGGTCAGAATTGTTTACTTCAAAACAGTTTATGCACTACTGCAATCTTCAAAACGGAAGCTGTAACCAACTTCTTCTCCAATTGTGATATCCATCTCCTCTGCAACTCGCCTGGACACCGATATTGCCGCCACCCTACAAGGCTGAGTGCAAGCCACCATGAATTTTCTTCCTTCTGTCTGCACTCTCCAACTCCACGGCTTCCAACACAAATTGAGGAATCTGTTCATCACAATTCACGCAACTCAGAATCATAATCTCTCAACAGAAAATTACCTCACAAGCTACTGAGTAGCAAAAAATGCAAAATCACCAAAAAATCGATTCAATAATTTCAGTTACAAACGGAGAACAATTTTATATGGAGTTAGACTGAAGGAAGTGGACGAACCTGAGTGGTTTTACCACTACCGGTCTCACCGAAGATAATTAGGGTTGGATTCTCGTGGGGAACTTTGAGAAACTCCGCTTGATTTGTCGCCTGGAAAGAAGTCAACGGTCGTAGTACTGATAGGCGGCGGCGTTTTACGGCGGGATGAGGCGGCTGAGATGAAGGAGAATAAGAAATTCTAGACGGCAAGGGAACCGACGGATAAGACGAGTTTCGATTGTACGTGGTCGCGCTTGGAGTTCTTGGCCGCCGCAATCGAGGACGTCGCCGACCAGCGGTCGTCGAAGTCGATTAGGCCGGCGAGAGACCAGCGGTCGCTGTGGAGGTCGCCGATTGCGATGAGGCGGTGGGGAGGAGAGTTTTGGAGGGGGCGCCGCTGAGGGAGGAGAGGGAGACGGAGTGAATTAGGGCAAAAGTTAAAATGAAAAATTTGGGGGAAATTTTGTATTGTATTTTAGGGCAAAAGTTTTGGTGTGGAAAAATTATAAAACGACGGAAGCTTCTTGACACGCACATTTTGAAGTGTCCTCCGTGTTTTTTTATTTTATTATATGACACAAATTTTATGACACCCAAAAATGCGCGTCATCTACCCTTAGAATTTTTTAAATTACGACGGATTTTTAATGACACGCATTTTTGCGCGTCATAAAAGTAGCGTGTGTCATCGTTCGCGCGTCAAGAAAGGCTCTTTTTCTAGTAGTGTCATATATTATCCTATAAATTGTTACGTGTAATGTATAAAAACTTGGTCTTCAAGGGGACATTTTAGTGATAAATTGACTACTTTTCAGTTAAAAATGTATAGTTTTTGTTACGAGCCTTACTAATATTTAATTATATACTAATATACTATTATGAATTGAAGACCATAGGATCAGTAAAGTGTTTCTATTGGACGGTCAGTGGCGCCGTGGTGGCTCATGATAGATACCACATGACGTCTTCATTTTTATTTATTTATTTTTTATTTTTTTATCTAATTATAGTAAATTTAGTAAAAGACTTGGTTGTAGTAGATACAATTGTGTATATTTCAGTTTTCTTTATGTAGCACAAATACAAAAATACTAGCGACTTTAAAATTAGAAACAAAAAGAAAGCTCAAAATAATTGACGTATATAAAGCGCAAATACAAAAATACTATGTAACGACTTTAAAATTTGAAATTGAAAGCTCAATTATTAAGCATAAGACCTTAAAGTTATGTTATACGACTCAGCTCGTTACACCACCGATTATTATGCTAAACTCGTTACACTCACATAAAAAAAAAAAAAACTAAAAAAAAACAATAATAAAAAAAGGATTATATGGAAAAGAAGTTGGATTTTGAATAGATTGTAATGTAATGTAATGATGCTGAAGTCTATTGTCCAAATTTTGACATTTTGGTGAGATAGTCTGTCAAGCAACCAAATTTTGGATGCCAACCCCAACCAACCGTATCCCGGACCTCATGCTTGTAGTAGACTACCCACCCTCTCTAATATAATGCCATTATAATATCTTCAATCATATTTGCAATGAAATAATTTATTTTTATAAATTAATAACACTCATTATGATTATATATATACTTGTTTATATACTTAAAGAAATCTATTGTTGTAAGTTGACATTAATTTTGAACAGTTTAGCCCGCTTTAGGAAAATAAAAACCGTTATAATATTGTTGTTTCTAGAAACTACAAGTCTAAAACCTAATATTCAGAACCACTCTTATATACATAATTTAAGATAGCCAGGATCCAAAAAATATGTTCAGGGAGTGAGTGCAAAAGAAATAGTATAAATAACATAAATAATTTTTTTTTATTAAAATAAATAATTTTTATTTAAGAACTTAATAACTTTAAACCTTGAGTGCTAAAAATCAACTTAAAAAGAAACTATTTTCACAAACCTTAAACTTGAGTGTCTCCAACTCACGATTTGTTCCACACTTCTACATCTCTCAAACTCACGTATATAAGAGCCTCCTCTTGTATCACATTTAAAATTTTATATAACTATTACACATACAATATTATAAGAAAGATCTTTTTTATATATATCTAACTCATATTTCAAACTGACGTAAATGATTAGAAAAAATGTTGTAATATTTTAAGTCGTGTCCATTTTATCTAATTATGTTCCTTTTGGGTAAACAAATAATTAAAAGGAAAAAAAAAATCAATTTTGATCACAGGTCATTTTCAAATTTATTGTTAACCAACCTTGTGTCGTTCATCTTCCCATCTTCTCTCAACTCTATATAATATCCATGATTTCTTCCCATTAAACATACTACTTTTAGTTTTCAACTCTCATATCTAAAGGCACCATTTGAGGTACACACTCATGAAACAAACATGTAGTAGCAGTATATATTGATCATTTGCATGCTCAAACTCACACTTATTTCCTTTTTGTTCATATATTTAACAACATACCTTTTTTATAAAAATCTTTTGATAGCTTAACATACAACAGGTTTTTTCAAGTCACCACATTTGCTTAAATGGGTCGCACCGAAACCTACCACGACAACAACCAAGCGGTCGAACTCATTGTCACAAGAACAGAAGAGCCAACACTCGTGCAACCCTATGAGAAAACTGAAAAGGGCCTCTACTTCCTGTCTAATTTGGACCAAAACATCGCGGTTATAGTCCGCACCATTTACTGCTTTAAGTCCGAGGAGAAAGGGAACGAAACCGCTACTGAGGTGATTAAAGATGCTTTATCTAAGGTTCTTGTTCATTACTACCCGGCCGCTGGGAGGTTGACAATTAGCCCGGAGGGGAAGCTGATTGTCGATTGCACCAACGAAGGTGCTGTTTTTGTCGAGGCCGAGGCTAATTGTAACATCGAAGATATAGGTGATCATACAAAGCCCGACCCGATCACTCTCGGCAAGTTGGTTTATGACATTCCCGGTGCAAAGAACATTCTCGAGATTCCTCCTCTCGTTGTCCAGGTCAGTACTTCTTACAATCTACTACATACAAGTCTATTATACACTACTAGAAAACTGAGCATTTACGATCTATTTACAATCGAAAAGTGCAGTCGTAAAATTTGAACTTATGTATCACTATATTATTAATAATGTCTTTTAAAAATTGTATAAAAAATAAAATATGATATTATTAATTTTGGCTGAAAATTTTAAAAAAAAAACTTTGGTAGGTGACAAAATTCAAATGTGGAGGATTTGTGCTTGGATTGGGGATGAACCATAATCTCTTCGATGGAATTGCCGCCATGGAATTCATCAATTCCTGGAGTCGAATTGCGAGAGGTTTACCGCTAAACGAGCCTCCGTTCCTCGATCGGACGATTCTGAAGGCCAGAAACCCTCCCGTCGTCGAATTCCGTCACGACGAATTCGCCGAGATCGAAGACGTATCAAACACCGCCGATCTCTACAAAGAGGAATTATCCTACCGGTCGTTCTGTTTCTCACCGGAAGATCTCGAAAACCTCAAAATCCAAGCCACCGCCGACGGCGAAATGTCAAGCTGCACCACTTTCGAAGCCCTATCGGCTTTCGTCTGGAAAGCGAGAACCGAATCGCTGAAAATGAAACCGGATCAGAAGACTAAACTTCTCTTCGCCGTAGACGGACGCTCGAGACTCGAACCGCCGTTGCCGGAAGGATACTCCGGCAACGGCATCGTGCTAACGAACTCTATTTGCACGGCCGGAGAGCAGATCGGGAATCCGCTGTCGTTCACCGTGAAACTAGTCCACGAGGCGGTGAAAACGGTTACAGACGGTTACATCAGATCTGCGATCGATTATTTCGAGGTGACTCGAGCCAGGCCGTCGCTGGCGTCTACGCTGCTGATCACGACGTGGTCAAAGCTGTCGTTTCACGCTAACGATTTCGGTTGGGGGGAGCCGGTGATGTCAGGTCCGGTGGCGTTGCCGGAGAAGGAGGTGATTTTGTTCTTATCTCATGGAGAGGGGAGGAAGAGTGTGAATGTGTTGCTTGGACTGCCGGTTTCCGCCATGAAAACTTTTGAAGAACTCATGAAGCATGTGTAGATGATCAACCGATTCAAAGTTCTTTCATGGAGTTTGTGTCTATTATTGCATTGTATTTGTTGACTGTCTGCTGTTTGTTCATCATTTTTATGTTTATTTTTACTGAATGAATTATTATCATCTAATATATTCACACTGATATGGATTTGTATTGAAGATGTTGAAATACGAGATTTTATGAATTGTCGGTTCTGTTTCATTCCACAAGTCTGTTACGTGTGAGTTAAGTTTTTATTACTGTTCTAGTCTTATTCCAACACCACTTTCTTAACATGCTTCGATTCCTCACCAAAAGAACCTTCTCCTTTGGCTAAAGGCAGTGGGGCAAGGAAGCCATTTTGGCACCCCATAGCCTCATAGTGCTCCAGCTGTCCAGCACCACCCCAGGGCGCTATGGGACAAAAGTTTGCTTCTTCCTTTATCTCCATGGTGCATTGGTGCCTCCCCTCCTTCTCCCCCTCCCTCCCTCAGTCCCTCGTTGGTTGATTTTTTTTTTCTTTTTTTGATTGGTTAAATTTAGTTGAATGTTCTTTTTTAAATAAATATATAATATAGTAGAGTATTAATTAGAGAGACGTTAATGGGCTCTATCAACTAAACACCTTAAGGTTATAAAGCCCCTTGTTGACGACTGGACTGTCAAAAAACGCACAAAGATGGAGCTTTACCATTTCATATAACCTTATGCCTTCTAACTTTGTCCCAATGGTATGAGGTGAAGACGGAGAGACTCGTTGACCAAGAGGTCACAAGCTCGATCCCTATAGCCCCTAGGTTTTACTGTAGTGAGCCTTTGGGCGTGGATTTTTTCTGGAGTGGGCTGAATTTATGTGTTTTGGCTACCCACCACACGAGGGAGTATGGTATTTTCCTCTGCTCTCCCTGGTGTGGGCGCCTTTCGCCATTGGGGTTGCCTTATATAGCCACCGTGTTATTCATTAGTCGTTAAAAAAAACTAATTAATCACTTTCTTTAGTGCCAAATACAGGGAAAAAATAGTACATCGGTAGGCTGTCTATCACCGATTTAAGATGAGTAACTCTTCCCCATAAGAAAGTGTCTTCGCCTTATATTAATAGGGCTGTAACGAACCAAATGTTCAACGAACTATACGACAGAAGTTTCTTTGTGTTTGTTCGTTTAATAAATGAACCAACACGGACAAAAAGTTTCGTTTGTTTAGTTTAACAAACGAACACACCAACACGGACAAAAAGTTTCGTTCGTTTAGTTTAACAAACAAGTGCTTTGTTTGTTCATTTGTGCTCGTAAACATTCGTTCGTTTGCATATGTCTGTTGTTAAATCTAAACATATCTTTTAATATATATATATTTTTAGTTATCATCTTAACATTAATACTTATAATATTTTACAACTTATTATTTATAATACAACGAGATGTTTACCACCTCGTGCGTTGCTGCGGGGTTAAATTTCTATACTGAACGAAAGTCAAAAAATTAAGTGGTCTAAAACGTAAAAGTATAAAAGTCTTGTGGTGAAAGTATAAAACTATAGAAATATACTAAAAGCGAAAGTAGAAAAGTTAAAAGTTTTATGGCAAAAGTAGAAGACAAAAAAACTTAAAACAAATAATAAAAACTTTAAAAGTTAGAGGGTTAAAAAGTTAAGGAGTATAAAACGTAAAAGTCTAAAAGTCTCGTGGTGAAAGTATAAAACATATACTAGGTTAAGGGTATAAAACGTAAAAGTCTAAAAGTCTCGTGGTGAAAGTATAAAACTATAAAATTATACTAAAAACGAAAGTAAAAATGTTTAAAGTTTCGTGGCCAAAGTAGAAGAAAATAAAACTTAAAACAAAACTAAAAACAAAATTTGAAACAAAAAAAAAATCTTTAAAAGTTAGAGGGTAAAAATGTTAAGAGGTATAAAATGTAAAAGTCCTGTAATGAAAGTATAAAACTATAAAAATATACTAAAAACGACGAAAGTAAAAAAGTTAAAAGTTTTGTGGCCAAAGTAGAAGACAACAACACTTAAAACAAAAACAAAAAAATTAAAATTAAAGGATACAAAATGTAAGAGTATGAAACATATTTAGCCAGACTATGAAAACCAAAAGTTTACTATTTCATAAAAAAAAACAAATTGTAAAAGTTTAAGAGGTAGAAAGCGTTAAGCCCCAACTGTTGTGGTCAAATTATAAAAAATGAAAATTATACTATTAATCTTCCAAATTTCATTGTTATATATATAATTAAATTATTTATATTTATTATCTCCTTAACATATCAGGGCCTCGGGGGTTTTAGAACTAAGGCACGAGTAGTCTTCGGGAGTTCATGCTTCATTCTTCACACGTCGCTCTCCACCTGCCTTCGCCGGACCTCCAGCTTCCGTTCGTCTCTACTGAGTCCTCTACTCCTCTGGGCGGCTACTTCCTCTGTCTGTAAGTTTATTATCTTCCTTGTTCAAACGTTGCCGCAACTTCATATTGTTACCTTATTTTTTATCTTAATGCATTTAACCTCATTATTTCACTATCGTACCACATGATACCATCAACTAGTTAACACCAAAGCATATGAGTATTTGACTTATATTTCAAATTGTGAATATTCTACCAAAATTATCAACTCCCCCCCCCCCTCGAGAAAAGGGTTTAGGGTCTTTCCAAGAAACCGACCGCCGACGCTCATTTCTTTTCATCTTCTTCTTCTTCCTCCAGACGAAACAAAATACCCTCCAATCGGTCCATAGTCTTGGTTTTCTGTAAGTTTACATCCCTCTTTCTTTGATTTTTTTTATAGAAATTTCAAACTCGACTTCATGTTTGATATGTGAGAATTGATGTTTGGATTCGGTTAGTCAACATCCACTAATTGAAATCTGACTTCTACACGAAAGACTGAACTAATGAATACAGAACTAAATAACAAACCAACACAAAATTCTAGCTTATGTCTGTCTATATTAATGAAAACATCCAATTTAATGAACATTGAAAGGTGACTTCTACACGAAAGACTGAACTAATTACCATATACAATTTATAAGATGTTGAATAGTAGATAATGGCATGGTTGTAAATTTATTGAACTTTGAGAGCATTTTCATGAGCTGGTTAGAAGAGTTTCTTTACCTCTTCCCAAAACCTACCTGCTCCTTCATTCTCTCTGTTATCACACGCCACCGCCCATTCTTTCACTTTTCTCTTCTCCGTTGATGGCATGATTGTACAGGATTTTAAATAGTTCCTTGCTTCACGCACGCAGTTGTCCCTTGCTTCACTCATCATCTTTATTATTATTCGTAGATCTCAGCCATCATTATCAATCTTCACTCTCTCGATCAATCCAACGAAGAACATCAGTTCATGTGTTTTTCACCTTCCTTTTTCTTTGCTATGTGTTTCTCACCTTTGTTTTTGTTTTCTTCTTATGCCTAATAGTTTGTTTCAGATCGATTTAGGGTTTCTGGCGGCAGGCAAAAGAAGAAGAATTGGGAGTGAACTGAGGATCGAGTTAACGCTTCTTGAGGTTAGTTTCATTTTTAGAATCTTAATCAATGGTATAGTTTCTGTTTGTGAAGACCATCGTCGCTCAACTTCTGATTCAAGTGACCATCATCATCACCGAACCCTAATCTCTCTGTTTTCTTTTCTGATTCAAGCAACCACCATAGTTAACATCAATTTCTAATGAGTTTAATGTTGGTGTTGTTATCCAGCGATTTGGTTCGATATTTCAACAAATTAGGGTATAATCATCCCATGTACCATCAACGATTTGGTTCTCAATTTGGGTTTCTAAAAGTATGATGCCATCATCGGCGTAGTTCTGGGTGTTTAATCCTTCTATTTTGTTTCTTCCCGTTCTTACGGCTTTGCTTTCTCTTTTGCCCTCTTCCAAAATTATTATCAATTTTCACAGTTCATGACATATATGACTGAAACTATTATGAACCTTCGTTGATTATATGTTCTTTTTGTTGTTACAGGTGTCCGTGGGTTCCCTTCTCTCATAAGGTATTTGTTAGTTTTACTTAATTTTGGCTCATGAGTGTTTTCATGGTGTTGTAGGATGCAGGTTTTGTACTGATTTGGGTTTAAGCTTTGAGCCTTAAGAGTTAGCAGGTTTAACCATCCTTAAATCTCAACAACCTTGCTTCCTAATTTATAGCATTTTGATCATTTTAAATAGTTTTTTTGGGGCATCTCGATAATTTTAAATCAAGTAACTTTGATTTTAAAAGCCTGTCGTTGAACTAGGTTGATGATACTGTTCTTAGTAGGAGATGTAATCTCCAAATCGACTATTGAAATCGAAGTGTTGTGTGAATATTATAATTTTGGTGAGTTTCTTGATATATTGAGTTTTGTTGTCCTTAATCTTCGTTGAAATCACATTGCAGGTGGTGTTTGAATAAAGTTTTCTTGGCAATTGGGTGTTTGGAGGTAATTTTATTTTTTTGCCAAATAATTTAATCTATGGTAAGCTTAGAGATTCTAGGTGTTATTAAAGAGATGATCAATCTTACCATATGAATAATTGTGTGAATTTCATTATTGATTTTGACTCTGTTATCAACCAACATAGTTTGCTACCTGACCCACATACTTTCGAGAGGCTTCGGTCACCGTTTTGGGTATTGTTTCGTAGGGGTGTTTGGAGTTAATGAAATAGAAGCTTCAGCCTGTTCTTCATATAATGTTAGGGCGTTTAAGAGATCCTGACCCATAGTCTTCGTTTGTGGTTGTATCCATTTTCTAATTTCCCACTTCTAATTCGTGTTTGCATCTATGTGATTTTTCTTTTTCAGGTGTTGCGTATGGGTCAACCTGTGCGAATATTTGGAGGTATATTTCTGTTAATAAAGATATTTTGATCCTACAATACAAAGAACATACCACTTTTTATCCCACCTAATTTTTTATGGTTCTAATCAATATTGATCTATATGACAATATATATATATATGTATATGTATATATGTGTGTGTGTGCGCATCTATTCAACCCTTTACAATCAATGTTAATCTATATGACATTAAACCGAGTTCTGTTTTATTGGGATGTATCAAAATTAGCAAACCAATAGGCCAACACTCATGCTTGGTCTAACTACTCGATTCACAAGTTAATTTGAATATGCACTTGAGCTTTTGTATACCAAATCTTGATCCGGACAGGTAATATGGGATCAGTGGCGACATTTTTATATAACCTTTTGCTATTTCGGTTTTATTATTGACGTAGGTTACAGTCATGAGAATTTGAGATTCCATAATCTGGTGTGCTAACATTAATTTCCATTCAATCATTTTCTTTCTTTGCAGGAGTGTAATGCAAATGTGGGGATGGACTTTGTGTCGCGACCTAATAAATTCATAAACGAGGAGCGAAGACGGTGTTGTGTGTACATGCCTTCAGTGATTTCACATATGATTTTTGTTTGAAATTAATTTCATGAGAACCATAAGGCAAATGAAATTTAATACACAGGTCATATTTGATGATGAGAAGTACAATGTTACGCACTATGCAAGTCTGTATTTGTTTTCAAACAAGTTCTGGTGATTTTTGATACTTGGTTTCGACATATTTGTATTTAGGGAATATTTTTTTAGGTGATTGATGATTATAGCGGTGGAAATTTTTATCCAATTATGAAATTATGTCAATTGAGGTTGTACAGGTAAATAAATTTAAGTGTGAAAGGCACCTAGCGATATATGGTTTAAAGTCTTATTGTGATAGTCTAATGTTTTGTGTTGGTGGGACTCAAGCTTCATATTAATGTGTAACTTTTTACATAGTGAATGGAAGAACCGCAATCCAACACCGGTTACAAAAGCGAAGACTAATGTCGCCGCAACGCGTGACAGGTGATCTCCACCTTGTTAATACAAAACTAAAGAACAAAGCAACACAAATTTTTAGCCTATGTCTGTCTATATTAATGAAAACATCCGGTTATCATATAATACAATGAAATTTGTTAGGTGAACATGAGACTTTTACCTTCTCATAGTTTGGTCACCACTTTTTATTTTTCTTATAATTTTGCTATAATTTTTTTAGTTTTGTCAACTTTAGCCCTTCGTTTTTTCTACCTATTTTTCTTCCTTTTGTTATGATATGTAATTTTACTTTCTTTACAACTTTCTCATAGTTTGGCCACAAAACTTTGGGTTTTGACAGGTTCTACCCCTTAAACTTTTAAACATTTTTTTAACGAAATAGTAAACTTTTGGTTTTAATAGTTTAGTCACATATGTTTCATACTCTTACCTTTTGTACCCTTAACTTTTAAAGTTTTTTTTTTGTTTTAAGTTTTGTTGTCTTCTACTTTGTCCGCGAAACTTTTAACTTTTCTACTTTCGTCTTCAGTATATTTTTATAGTTTTATACTTTCACTACAAGACTTTTAAATTTGTATGTTTTATACTTCTTAACCTTTCAACCCTCTAACTTTAAAAGTTTTTTTTGTTTTGTTTTAAGTTTTGTTGTCTTCTACTTTGGCCACGAAACTTTAAACTTTTTTACTTTCGTTTTTAGTATACTTTTATAGTTTATACTTTCACCACGAGACTTTTAGACTTTTACATTCTATACCCCTTAACTTAGTATATTTTTATAGTTTTATACTTTTACCACGAGATTTTTAGACTTTTACGTTTATACTCTTTAACTTTTTAACTGTCTAACTTTTAAAGTTTTTATTTTTGATTTTAAGTTTTTTTTTCTTCTACTTTTGCCACAAAACTTTTAACTTTTCTACTTTCGTCACGAAACTTTTAACTTTTCTACTTTCGCTTTTAGTATACTTATATAGTTTTATACTTTGACCTTGAAATTTTTAAACCTTTACGTTTTAAGTCATAAACTTGTTACTAGTATCACACAAAGTTTTGATGGTGTTTGATGCTTTAATTCAGTAGTTTTGATAATTTAGATCCTGTTTGTTTTTTACGAATACCTCTTAACAGCCTCCTCTTAAGTCTGATTCGGTCAGATTTTTGTTTATTTTTATTTTAAAGAGAATGAGACCTAAAAATACCTCTTTAACCCTAAATCAAAAACACGTCCCCTCCTCCTCTTACAGAAAAAAACGTTGGTTTCTCTTCTCTCACTACCAACGCCTCCTCTCACCTCTCTCAGCCTCCTCCTCCGGCGTCCTCAGCCTCCGGCGTCCTCAACCTCCGGTGGTTTTATTAGGTAGGTATTTCGGTCAATCTCTGCTTGCTTCGTCTCCCCCAAATTAGAACATGACGCGCGTACGTATGTGTTTGTATATGTGCGCGCGTGTGTGTGATAACACAAATTAGACAGTCTTGTTCGATAGTTTCACAGTATAAGAAAATGGGTTTTTTCGATAGTTTCACACCAGAAGAAAATGGGTTTCACCATATGATGTCAACAGTAGCAGCAGAAGAGAACAAAGCCAATGTATTTGTATTCACTTATTATAACATGCATATATGAGTATGTATTTATCATGATAAACTAATACAAATTGGGGGAATTTTAATCCCCTTACAATTACAAGTCAGGGAAGTTTATGTTTCTTCCTTCATGCCTAATCGGCTAATTATCACTTTTGTGGGTGTCCCTTCATATGTTTTCATGGTAGATTTCTATGCTATTGATTTCTATTATCATAGTACATATCATAATAATCTATTGTGATTACCTTTTACACTACTTGTTTATATCCTATATATGATTCATAATGTGGTAGTAGCCTATTATTCATAACTATTTAAAATGGTAAAACAGACGTTTATTAGTGTTCAGATGTTTTAGAAAAACAAACAGCTTTAATGATTCAGATTTCAGATATTTGAACCACCTCTTAACATTCATAAGTGGTATTCAGATTCAGACATAAATTTCTTATAGAAAACAAACAGCTAAAAAATTGACACCATGAACAAGTTATGGATTTAGGAACAGCTGCAAGCTTCCTCCTGAGTGCTTTCTCGTAGATACTAACTATGTAACTTCATTGGAGGCTGGAGCTCTGGCAAAAGCTGCCGAACAATCATATATTGGACAATAAAATATTATTTGCTGCTTGAATAAGAAGAGGAATTAATCATATATGTTGACATCATGTCATTTTATTTTAACACTGTGTTTGTTTATAGTAGTGACTAAATGAGCATTTCAGGCAACGCATGAACCCAACATTATGAACCCTAATGCTCTCTATCGTTTATGTAGGCACTTGAACGATTTAGGTAGAGAGATGATAAGGGGAGGAAAAAGCTTTGTGTCTTCACCACCTGCATTCTCAAACGATGCAAAGAAACTTTTGGTTTGCACAGGAAACACCGTTTCCATTTTCAGCACCGACACTGGTTTACAGGTTCTATCTATCATCCACATTTTTTTCAATGTTCTGGCACTATTACGTTTCTTTTTCCACTTAACAAACATACCACAATATTGACATTGATTGATAACATTTATCGCAGGTATCTGAATTGGAAGGTCATACGGAACTAGTGACATCTATAACAGTGGTACCTGCACCAACACCTGCAAGCATGTTTTTATGCTATTGTTGGACCAGTTCACTTGATGGCACTATCAAGTATTGGGATTTCTCGGTCCCTGAGCTGATGAAAACCATAAGTATTCAGCTTCCAGTCTATTCAATGGTAATTTCTTTTCTTTATTCGTGTTTATTGCTTATAAAATGGGTCAGACAATATATTTTACTTGTTTTTTTAATAAAGTTTTCATCTTGAACCTAACAACTGTAGTGAATCAAGACATTTATTGTGTAAGACAATCTTTTTTGCCTTGATGAGCATAAAATGAAAGAACAAACTTTTTTACCCCACTAAAGATATTGGTTGATGAGATTCCCTTTTCTTTTAACAGCTATTTTCTTATAGCTTATAACATTTTTTTTTCAGGTAATTCCATCTTTACTAGCGCATCAGTCGGAGAATAAGGAAAATCCTTCTGATACTTATGCTTATATATCTGTGGAAAATGCCGCAAACGAACAAAGTAGGCACAGAAAAGAATTGAAAGGCCAGATCCTAAAGTGTAATTTATCCAATTCTCGCTTGGTTCGTGGAGTTATGTTGTCAGAGGTGGGCCCCTCATTAGAAGTTTATTGTGTATTTTCTGCAACTTTTCACATTGTTCTGCTTAAATATTTAGTTTTCAAGTTAATTTTTATATGTTTCTGACTGTCACAGAATAAAAAACCAGTGAAAATAACCATTTCATCATCTGGTAAATACCTCGGGATTTATGAAAAGCGCAAGATTCGGGTATGGGAAGTTCCTACAAAAGACCTCAAGAACACTGTTCTTCGGAAACTAAAACTATTGCATACCAAGAACCTCAGCTGTATTGCTTTTCATCCAACGGACAGGATTATGGCAGCTGGCGATGTGACTGGGAGAATTTTAATTTGGAGAAGTTTTGGTGATAAGACATTTGCTGGTAATAATTTAGAAAATGAAAAAGTATTGAAGGATGAAGATGAAAAACCTGGGGTTAGGGATAATGGTGATGCTGATTCTTGCACTACCTGGCATTGGCATTCTTCAGAAGTCAAAGTCTTGCGTTTCTCTTCAGATGGAGCTTATTTGTATTCGGGTAAGGAAGAAAACAAACTTCATGTTTTTGTTGTTATTTTACTTTTAATGAAGTCATTGTCGGCCCGTGTTTGATAAAAACACAAAACAAACTAATGACTTCTCTTATCAAAAGAACACACAAAAAACCTTACCCTAACTGCCGACTTTTTTCCAATTCACCCCTTGTACTTCTCGTTCGTCCATACTAATCTCTCTTTTTCATTTGATCATGATTAACTCTTTCAATTTTTAAATGGTAGGTGGAAAAGAAGGAGTTTTAGTATTATGGCAGCTTGATACCGGAAAGAAGACATTCTTACCCAGAATAGGGACCCCACTTCTTAGTTTTATTAGTTCTCCAGATTCTTCACTTTCTTCAGTAAGACAAATATTGCTCGTTTTCTTTCTTCTTTTTCTTTAAGTTATGTCCTGCTAATGTTTTTTTCTTTTCTTTTCTTTTTTTTTCTTCCAGATATCCTGTGCAGATAATCGAATCCATATTCTGAAAATGACATCAATGAAGATTTTGAAGTCGATTTCTGGGATTAAGGTTATAGTCAATTGGATATTCGTTTCCTTGATATATGAGATTTAAAAGGTGTAAATGTTAATTTGTGTTCATGTTTTTCAGCTCCCATCCCCTGTCCCAGAGATGTTTAGTGGGTCATGTAATGATTTTGTGTTTGATCATACTTCGGGACTGGTTGCTTTTCGTACAGAGAATTATTGTATTCAGTTCTACAGCTTGTTTGATGATCGTGAAATATCAGAGGTACATGTGCAATGTTGTCTTGTTTTTAACCTCTACCTTTTGTCTTTTAACCGTTTCCTTCTATTTTATGCAAATGAGAATAGGCATCTAGAAGTAGTTCTCAAAACCCAAATATATGGAAAACCTCAGTTTATAATCATAGTCATTACTAGAAATTTTGTTTGTAGAAACTTTTTTAATTTTTTTTTAGTTTTTTTTGCCACAAGTAAGTCTACTTGCTAGTTAATTCTTTTTCACTTCCATTTTGCAGGTTCAGGTCTGTGAAAGAAATCATCAACCAAGTGATGATGTGACGGTAATTTTCCTGTTCTCTAGATTCGAGGAGTACATGTAAAAACAGACGTCCCATAAAATTAGTTTTTATATATTATACATTATCTAAGGATAGATTAGGTTTTTCTATCTTACTGCTTTTCAAGGTCCTGCTTGAATAAAGATTTAAGTTGAAGGTTTTGTTTATTCTTACAAAATTAAATCACTTGAGAACATCTTTCTTCATATTTATCTAAATATGCTTATTTCATGATTGCAGATTATTTTGAATCTAGTTGCACTTTCATTTGAAGGATCTGTGATGTGTACTGTTGAGACGAGAATGGCCGAAGAAGGAATAGGAGGCTTTGTTACACTTAAGTTTTGGGAACGCGTGTCCCAGAACAATGATTTTACTTTGTCCACCATTATATATGAGCCACACAGGTTCCCTTTTTTTGTTATATTTAATATATATATATTTTTTGCTGGAGGCAACCTATAACATTATATAAGCTTTTACAATGCTTTACAGAGATGCTGGTGTTTCTGCGGTTGCTTTCCACCCTACTCGTGGCATGGCTGTGAGTGCTTCTTATGGTGGTGACTTCAAGGTAATGTGTGAAGTTCCTTTCTTTTCTCTACTTTTTAAGTTGTGAAGATAAATTTTTATAGTCTTTATGATATTGCAGGTTTGGGTTAGCAATCATGAAACTCAACATAATAATAAATTGATTCAAAGGACTAGATGGGCATGTCATGCTGTTGGTTCATACAGAAGGAAACCAATGACCGCTGCTGCTTTTTCCAATGACGGTTCTGTATTGGCGATTGCTGCAGAAACCGTCATCACGTTGTGGGACCCAGAGAAAAACGTTCTTGTAGCTGTAATCGGCTCTACTCATGAGGTGGGACCTGCATCTTTCGGTGTTTGAACTGCAATACTCACATTTTGTCTATTTATGTATTTTATTTACTTTTAACTTTTGCAGCCAATTGAAAATCTTTCATTTATTGGAGATTCCAATTTTCTTGTATCTGCATCACAAGGTGCAAATCCACAGCTCTCGGTTTGGAGTATGTCAAAGCTGTCAGTATCCTGGTCATACAAGCTTCACATAGAAGGTTTACTTTTTTTAAATTTTGTAATAGCTCCATTTAAGGCGTTTTTGTCCTTTCAATTTACTTAATACAAACCTTATACTTAACGTTTTATATGCAGCTATTGCTTGTTCTGAAAAAGATTCCCATTTCGCTGTTCTTGTTGTTCTTCCCAAGTCTGATGCGGCGAGATCAGACAATGCCGATGGGGCTATATTACTCTTCAGTGCGGTAGATCCGGTTCCAGTTGCTTCTTGGTTTGTGACAAAGGTAAGCTTATTAATTTACTATTAGAATGAGCATATGGTTTCGGAAGTTTATAAAGTTCTTAAATTTTGTATGGTATTGTGCAGGCAAAGGGAGGGGGTCTTGCGTTTATCCAAAATAGATCCCTTGATGATGACATGGAGGTAAACGCTTGCCAATATTTGCTTGCATATGTAGACGGCAATCATGAGTATGCTGTTTTTAACCCACTTGGTTTAGAGATGCAAGAAAAGAAAGTTATACACACAGACAATGCATCTAGCTTGGAAGCTGCAGGTTTGACTAGTTCGATGATAAAATGTTTAATTTGATATTTTGATACTCAAGGTTAAAACAATAGTAATGACACCATTTTAATTGCATGATCTTTTTGATAGGGCAAACTGGTTATGCATCTCTTTATGGGAATCTACCCGAGTTCAAACTTGAAGCAATTGAAGCACGTGCAGAGGCTGTAACGCCTTTGGAAAGACCGTGGGAGACCATTTTCAGTGGGCCGTCACATAGTCTACCTCCTCTCACCAAGCTTTGTTCCGCTTTCCTTGAATCGTTGTTGGAGAAAAGAACTGGTATGGAAATTAAGTAAACCATGAACAAGCTGAGCAAGATGATATGATATGAAGTTAAAGAGGCAGTTATGTTCACTTGTTCATATCAATGGCCAATTTTGACATCCCTTTTGTCCAACTTTTTGAGGTGTGATTCATTGATATGTATTAGGTTATGTATTTTGTTATTAATATTACTGTTATCATTGAGTTAAGAATGTTCCAGATCCATTTAACCCCAAATGAGCTAACAAGTGTCAACATAAACATAGGCTTGCGGATTATGTTTTTGGTCGGTGTAGTTGATTAATTTCAGTTTACAGTTCTATCTTTATGTACTTAATACCTGAATTAGCTGCGTTGATAGTTTGATTATTGAACTCATGTTTTGTAGTTCCCTGATGGCTCAAAACCTGATTTTAAGTTTTTAACTTGATTTTAAGTTTTTAACGGTTTTTTGTTTTTTTCAACCCGCACCACCACCTTAACTTAAAATAGTTGTGTCATTTATTAGCATGAAATATCTTGTATTAAACTCGGCCAGATGTGTGCATTTTGGTTTTTTGTATGGTAACTTCTAACCAGTTTAGTCAATGAAGTCAAAATCGGTTTAGTTAATAAGGCTATCCGTAATGGGGCTCCATGGGGGCGCCATGGAGCCCCATAGCGCCCCTATAGCGCCCTCCACCGCCCCCCGGGGCGCCATCTTAGGAAAATTAGCAAAGGGCGTTTTGTACATGGCGCCGGACAAATTTGTTTTCCCAAAAAACTAGCCGTTGAACGGCTAGTTTCAATCCTTTTTTTTTTTTTTTTTTAAACCATTCATATATATATATACACACACAACATTCTTTCAATATTTTACACACAACACTCTCCATCTACATATATATTCTTCCATTTTTTTTAAAAAAATGAGCTCTCCACAATCAAGTTCTTCTTCTATTTTCTACGATTTCGACGATGAGATAGAAGACGAGATCGTTTCGTACGTGATGCAAATGGAACCACCTCCCATTCCTCGTCCCGTTATACGTAGAACGCAAGTTGAACGCGATCGTGAGGCGGCAAATAGGAACTTGATGAACGACTATTTTTCCGCCAGACCTACATACCGAAGTGCTGCGACGTTCTTCAATCGTTTCCGGATGAGTAAACGAATGTTCTTACGTATTGTAAACGATCTTGAACGAGAGTTTCCGTATTTTCAACAACGTTGTGACGCACGCGGGAAGCTTGGATTTACAGCTATTCAGAAGGTTACCTCCGCATTACGTGTCTTGGCGTACGGGACAACGACCGACATCAACGACGAATATTTAAAAATGGCGGAAAAGACGACACGAGATACGTTGGAACACTTTGCAAAAGGTATTTTTTTAAATTGTTATTGTTTTTTTTTAAATTGTTGTAGTTTTATTTTAAATGTTAAATATAATTATTCTTTAAAATTGTTAAATATATTATTTTTAAATTGTGCTAGGAATGCGTATATTGTACGGTCCACGTTATTTAAGAAAACCGACGTGGAATGATCTACAATTGCTGTATGACCGACATGATAAGAAGTATGGTCTACCGGGAATGATCGGAAGTATCGACTGCAAGCATTGGCAATGGGATAATTGTCCTACGGCATGGAAAGGTCAATACACACGAGGAGATCAAAAGGGTCCGACTGTTATTCTTCAAGCCGTGGCATCGTGCGATCAATGGATTTGGCACGCACATTTTGGGGTAGCCGGTTCGAACAATGACATCAATGTCTTGCAAGGGTCCGAAATCATCGAGGATTACGTATCGGGTAAAGGTGCCAAAGCTTCTTTTTATGCAAACGGTAACTATTATCCACATGGTTATCTATTGGGTGATGGTATATACCCAGAATATTCTTTCATGGTGAAGACCTACAAGGATCCTATTGATGAGAAAAGAAAGCGCTTCAAAAAGGTTCAAGAAGCTGCAAGAAAGGGTATCGAGTGTACGTTCGGCACATTGGTAACGAAATGGCACTTCATTAAAAATCCTTGCCGACTTTGGACGCTTGATAAAATGAAAGATTGCATGCGTAGCATCATCATCATGCACAACATGGTGAAGGAGGACAGAGGCATGGCGATCTGTTCCTACTACGATCCCGAACACCGAGTTGTTGTGCCCGAAGCATCCATGGAAGAACGCATTCAAAATTCGGCGGAGATGCGGTCTAGAGAACAACATAACGCACTAATGGCAGACTTGGTGGAGCATACTTGGTCAAATCGTCATGAATATGCGGATGTCGGTGAAAATAACAATGATGATGATGATGATGATGGTGTTTTCTCTGATGATGATGACGATGATGATGATGATGATGGTGATGACGATGAAGACGCCGGCCATGGTTCCAACAACGACGAGCATGGGGATGACGACGAGGATGAGGCGTATGATGATGTTCAAGACGATGATTAGTTTTTTTTTTTAGTTGTCAAGTTTTTTTTTTTAAGAATGTTGTAAGTTTGTTTTTTTTTTAATTTTAGTTTTTAATATGTTTAATATTATATTATATAAAAAATGATTAAATAAATAATTAGGTAATGATTGGTAGGGGGTTATACATGGAGCCCCACTACACCACTTTTGCCATGGAGCCCCTCATACTGACGTGGACGCCACATGGCGCATAACGCCCACAAGGGGCTCCATCCACTACACTTAGCCTAACGGGTTTGAGCAATGTCAAAAACTAACATAGGTGACATGCTGCATTAAAAACCATAATGGCTAACAGCTGAACTCGTCTAATAGGTGGTGCTTTAAAAAATATTGTTTTGTAATGCATCAATTACACTAAATATATATTTCATATCCAATATTATCTAAAAAAAATATATAATAATAAAAAACAATAAAACATAAATCCAACCCACATAAACATATAGCAATGGTGTAACTAGGTGTATGTTAATTGGTTTTAGAATAACCGGTCGATTATTCGTCTAACATAAAAATTGATTTTGGAGAAAAACTGGTTTGGTTAAAATTGGCTTGTTGTACAATAAAATCCAAACTGGTTGCTGATTTGCTTAGAAATGCATTAGTTTCTTCCAATGCCAGCTTTCTGCATCCATGACGTAACCAATTTTGCGCATTCTGGTAGCTATATTATTGCCTATGATTTTTAAATAAATTTTGTAGCAAATCTCTACTAGAACAACTGAATCAAAGAAACATGATTTGAAATTTCATAAAACAACCAGGTATTTTCATTATTATTACGCTGCATTATTTCACGTTTTCTCGCATACGACACGTGCTCCTAGAAACCTAGCATGCATACATACATATAGACACACGTAAATGATACATGAGGTACAAATATAAACTTAAAGGAATACGATGAATGGGTATGTGATAGGCCACACAATCGGTGTTTTAAATTGTAGGAAAATGAATGAGAGAACATGTTCTAGTCAAAGTAGACTTTTTTACAAGCATTCATCAGAAACACTTTATCTCACCTCAAAAGCATATTTTAAAGTTCAAATAGTTAATACATAAATAATATACGAGTTGAGTCGATTTGATTCGATAAAATTAATTTACACTTAAACCATGGTTCTTAGAGGAAAGGAAAGGAAGATACCATTATAGTATTATACCAATAAGTACCATTTTGTTCAAGGGGTTTAAATATGTGTCAAAAGTGCAAAAAGATGAAATTAGTGGACTAAAGTCGTCGATTAGGGCATACTCACCATCTCTCTCAAACCGGTTTCACCGCCGGTCCGGCCATACATACAGACAAGTATATATACACGCAGTGGATTGCTTTTCTTATCTTCAACGTCAAATAACCATAACATATAGTTTCCGTACAGAGAGAAGCAGAAAGGAAATGGCAGGGATAGGGTTATCGTGGCCGTCGAAATTGACCGAGAGACCGACTCACGCATCTGCCGTATGCCGATCTGCTACCTCTCCAACCCGCTGCTGTGCCTCCTCCGTCAAAATGACCGTCTCCGTCGATGAGAAGAAGAAGAATTTCACTCTCAAAAAGTCTGAAGAAGCTTTCAACGCCGCCAAGGTAACAGATTCAGTTTTTGCATCTCTACGATCAAATTGTAGTTAAATACGCACTTGATTGTTTTGTTTTAAGATCGTAATTGCAGTTTCATGTTAGTTTTGCTCTTTAATTGGATTACTTTTTGCAATTAGTTGTTGCACATATTGTTTCTGAGTTTCTAGCTGTGTAATTTAGTATAATTAGATTGATATAGTCATATTATTGTTCCGAA
Source organism: Deinandra increscens subsp. villosa (assembly GCA_039602395.1). Classification (NCBI taxonomy): domain Eukaryota; kingdom Viridiplantae; phylum Streptophyta; class Magnoliopsida; order Asterales; family Asteraceae; genus Deinandra; species Deinandra increscens. The sequence goes on along the minus strand of JBCNJP010000015.1, from coordinate 3,509,306 downwards.
GAACAATTCAATTTAGGGCACTATCAATTGCAAATTGTTTGTGAGTTATTAGCTGTGTTAGCATAATCAGATTGATATAGTCATATTATTGATTTATTGTTCAGAAGAATAATTTTGCCCTGCAAGATAGGTTCATAATTTTGCCTGATTATATTCCACATTTATTTTCCATTGCAATCCTGTATTCAAGATTATAGAGTGAAAAATATCTACATTGTGCATTTCTGTTGCCAGAAATTGATGCCCGGAGATGTATCATTTGTACAATCAAATCATAGTTAAATACGCACTTGATTGTTTTGTTTTAGGCTCGTAATTGCAGTTTCATGTTAGGGGTTACTTTTTGCAGTTAGTTGTTGTACATACTGTTTGAGTTTCTAGCTGTGTAATTTAGTATACTCAGATTGATATAGTCATATTATTGTTCTGAAGAACAATTCAATTTAGGGCACAATCAATTGCAAATTTTTTGTGAGTTTCTAGCTGTATAATTTTGTATAATTAGTCTTATTATTGTTCCCAATAGCAATTTTGCCCTGCATGATAAGTTCAGTTTTGCAACAATTTTGCCTGATTATTTTCTACATTTAATTTCCATTGCAATCCTGTATTCAAGATTACAGAGTGAAAAATATCTTCATTGTGATTTCTGTTGCCAGGAATTGATGCCCGGAGGTGTGAACTCCCCTGTGCGTGCGTTCAAATCAGTTGGCGGTCAACCGATTATAATAGATTCAGTCAAGGGCTCTCACATGCTTGACATTGATGGAAATGACTACATAGATTATGTCGGTTCATGGGGACCTGCAATCATAGGCCACGCAGATGATGCCGTGCTTGCAGCCTTGGCCGAAACCATGAAAAAGGGAACCAGCTTCGGTGCACCATGCCTGCTAGAAAATAAACTAGCTGAGATGGTAATCTCGGCTGTACCCAGCATAGAAATGGTTAGATTTGTCAACTCTGGGACAGAAGCTTGTATGGGTGTACTCCGGCTTGCTCGTGCTTACACCTGCAAACAAAAAATCATAAAATTTGAAGGCTGTTACCATGGTCATGCTGATCCATTTCTTGTTAAGGCGGGAAGTGGTGTTGCAACTCTTGGACTTCCCGATTCCCCTGGTGTTCCAAAGGCCGCCACTTCAGACACCTTAACAGCACCCTATAACGACATTGAAGCTGTTAAAGAATTATTCAATACCCATAAAGGAGAAATTGCAGCAATCATACTCGAGCCAGTAGTTGGGAACTCTGGTTTCATTACACCAAAACCCGAGTTCTTGAACTTCCTTCGTGAAGTCACCAAAGAAAACGATTCCCTTTTGATATTTGATGAGGTTATGACCGGGTTCCGTTTGGCTTATGGTGGGGCACAAGAGTATTTTGGTATAACTCCGGACTTAACCACCCTAGGAAAGATCATTGGTGGCGGGCTTCCGGTGGGAGCTTACGGTGGAAGGCGGGATATTATGGAGATGGTGGCACCAGCGGGACCCATGTACCAAGCAGGGACGTTAAGTGGGAACCCACTTGCTATGACAGCCGGTATCCATACTCTTAAACGGCTTCAAGGATCTGGAACATATGAACATCTGGATAAAGTCACAAACCAACTTATTAACGGAATTTTAAACGCCGGAAAGAAAGCCGGGCATGCTATGTGTGGAGGGTATATCAGTGGAATGTTTGGTTTCTTTTTTACAGACGGACCGGTGTATAATTTTGAGGATGCTAAAAAGAGTGACACGGCTAAGTTCGCCAAATTTTATAGAGGAATGTTGGAAGAAGGTGTTTATTTTGCTCCTTCTCAGTTTGAAGCCGGGTTTACTAGCTTAACACATACTGATCAGGACATTCAACAAACAATAGTTGCTGTTGAAAAGGTTCTTCGACAGCTTTAAACATTTGTTTGGCTCGCTTTAAGCTTAATCAGGTATGTTTGCTTTTGTCTGCTGTGTGGTTTTTTGTAGTGTTTTATGTATTTAGATGTCTTGGTTGGAGTTTGTAGCATCTTTTGAGAATAAAAGTTGTATTGTTTTCCCGTATTTGAACGAAATATTTTAGCATTCATGTAGACTTGTATGTTGGATGGAATTCTCAACTATAGAGTATATTTGTTTACATGATTAGCTAGTAAGAACGTTTTAAATAGTATCACAATCGGTAATCATCAAGTCTGGTTCAGATCAAAATGGTTCATTTGTTTGATATGTTACAACTTTGTGCATCGTTGTAAACATTTTCCTTTCTCTATCAAGAGGGATATTTACCGGGTCGGGTGACACTAATGTTTTTGTGTGATATTAAGTACAATTGGCCTAATTTCTCTTTATTTCTTTTAAATTTCAACACCCTTTTTCTCTGGTACTATCTGTTACATTTGTCTTTAGATCTATGCATACAAGTCACATTACATCACACCGCCCCTACCACAAATATTCAGATACGGTTCCAAGCAAACCCTCCAAAGCAAGCTGCCACTTGAGCCTTGATGCTTCGTGCCACCATAGTGAAGTTGATGCTCACATACATTATGGCTATTTCCGCAGCTCCTTTTTCTTAGAACTGCAGCTCCTATAACAGAAAAAAGAACCAGTGTGATGCTGGGATGTACATGAAGGAAAAAAAATACAGAACAAAACAGGGAGTTAAAAACAGAACAAACAAGACATCTCTCTTACACAAAGCCAAGGGAAGGGAGCCTGAGCTATGAGATTGAAGAAATTCTAAGTTTTCCAACAGCTCTTTCAAGTTTCAACACCTACAACTCCTCTTTTTCGGCCCTGCTAAGGCGTTTCTTCCTCCAGCACTGTTTGAATGCTTTGCATCCGTCGGAATTGGTTAATACCGTGCAAGATACTGTGCATGTTTTTTACTTTTAAAACTCAAATAATCGAGGGAAATATTCCTTTGAAAGTCTCCTCTCACCGATTATCCTTACAAAAGGTCCTATTACCTCTCCCCACTCCTCTCTTAAACAGCCTTTTAAAGAAATTCCCATCTCCATAAGATCGTCTTCTATTGTGTCTAGCCTTGATTGTTATAGGCTACAGAGAAATTTCGTTTAGTAAAAAACTTCCACCATTTTGAGAGCAATGCAAGGTTAAAGTGATCGATCTGAGATTCTGATGCAACACACACCAACCCGACCAACGGCTTTGATTTTGTAACAGTATTATATGCCATGCCATCCAATGGATCCATTTGGACTCTCTCTAAACAAAATTTTCTTTGAATCTTTTTTATTATGGGCTTCCAAGTCTTTCACTCATCCATTTTCGCACTAACCTAGTAACCTGTAGAGTGTAGACCGAGGTGAATGAAAGGCGATTTGCAGCTTCGCAATTAACAAATCTGGACGTTCTTTTTTATTTCTGCTCTTCTACACGACTCCAAAAACGTTGCTCTTATGGTAGTTTACTTCGAGTCCCAATACAATGTAAAAGCATTTTAGAATCCTTTTAAGATTACACAAATTGGGGACTGATCACTCCCCTGAGGAACATTACAACATCTGCAAATAAGAGCACCTCCAGCTGTGCTGTGGCAAACGCCACAAATGGAACGATGACGTTTGATTCTCAAACGGACGTGTTGAATGGAGCAATTGGTGAAGGTGCTTGTTCATCTCGTCTGTTTTTTGGATGACTGGATGCCTCACTAACGGTTGGGTCCCTCCTCTCACACCATCATATACGTTTGAGAACCAAATACCATCTGACTGTTTATATAGCAAATAAACAAACTTGGTATAATCTCACTCATAGTAGTTGTCGTTTGTAGGGTCTGCAGGGGGTTTGATGGTGTGAGCCTTGAGTTAGAGAGGTTGTTCCCACTGAAACCCTCATATATGAGTATTTGAATATGAGATTTTCTCTTAGCGGTCGGTCGCATGATGACGTTTAAACCTTTGATCAAGACTAAATCCCTACTAGATATCTCGTATCCCATTTTCACAGCTCCCATCACACATATCATCCACCCTCCGGTCACCGGTTCAACCCTACTACAAAAATACAAAAAGATTTTTTTGTCCCACCCTCCTCTCACCGGTTGTTCCATAAAAGAATATTACCTCCCAATTGGCAAGATTGCAAGAACGCCAAAAACGAAATGACTCGTAATTTTCCTCCTAAAAAAGGCCTACGAAAATGCTATTGCTGATGCTCTTACTGTCTATAACAAAATACAAAATGGATTTCATGAGCATTAAAGTTGTCTTTCATTTTTTTTTGAACGGCAAATTTGGATCACTGACGGGGACATTACACCACCCACTCGATCATCTCCAATCCTCATTAGGAGGAAACTCATTATAAATGAGAAAACCCCCTGGTCCAACCTGTAACCCCCATTTTTTTTTTTGTTACAATTGACACTTGAACCCAAGACCTCCCATTTATAATGTCTTGGGTATCTACCTCTAGCCAATTGGCTAGAGATCATTGCCTCATTGGTAAGTTGTCTTTCATTGGTTTGCATTTTCTTTTTTTTGCCATATTTTCAATTATATTGAATAGAACAAGATGGGCAGACGTTTGAGTTGCTGTGCAGAGAGGGTGTATATTTTCAATGAGTTAACCAACAAGTCAAGTCAGACGACTGCAGGGTCAACCAATTTTAATCGAGCAATCCACGCGTAGGTTTGAAATTTGAAGAAATTGAGTTTTAGTACTGAACTAGGGCAGCCATTTTCAATTGAGCAATTCACCGAGATTTAATTCTAGTCCAAAACTTCAATTTCCATTTCCAAAAATGGTGAAAATGTCCAAAATTACATGAATTGACAAGATAGATTAAACATGGTGCTCGATCATAGTATGATTCGAACGGATCGATAAAAACAAAATCGACTTCAAACTCTCAACATAGAAGATATATAAATCTTGATGCTAGACAAACTAAGTGATTGGGGGTGTACGTAAAGAAAGGAGAGGGTAGGGAACTAGGGATGAAGGTTTTGTTTTATGTTTTCCTTAATTTTTTTAATAAGAAAGGCATTTTGGTATTTTTGTTAAAAGTTAAATGTTGATTTAGACAATGTTAGCGTGTTTGGACTATAATTGAAATGCAAATGAAACGTCAAGCACAAAAATTAGATTTTTTTTTAAAAGTTTAGATTAAAATAGTTAAATAGACCAAAGCTCATGAATGAAAATAGAAGTTTACTCCGACAAAAATTTCATGGACCTTCGATTTCATCCATTACGATAAAAATAAAAAAAATTCATAGTGATTTCTAAACAAAATTTATACTAAAAAAGATTAATCAAATATACCAAAACAAAAATTTCCAAACAAAAAATCTATAGAGTTTTTCATATTACGCTATTCGTAGTGGGCGTTTTATCCGTCCCATAGCACCCATAGTGTCCCGCATACCGCCTCCGGGGTGCTATGAGCTAAAAAGCGGTCAAGGGCGTTGCAAACATGGCGCCTTCCCAATCTCTTTCTCATTGGTTTATTTTTTTCTCTCTTTTTTGATTGGTGAGATTTAACTGAGTGTTTTTTAAAAAAATAATGTTGTTTTCACAAGGCTTAGTTTTGCTATTAAGAAAACGTTTGACGACGTAACTTGTTGCCCGTCTCCCTTGCCTGTCGGGGTGATTTGTATTTTGGGGTTGTATTGTCGTTTATTAAATAGAACTCTAATAATAAAATATTAACACACCAAAATATATATATATATATAATATAATTGGATAATAATAAGAGACATTATTATTGAGGGTTACGATGACACGCAATTTCAATTATAAAGCCCCTTGATGATGTGTCGTACACGTGTCAGATAACATCCCTCCCAAAGGTTATCACTAAAAAACCTTAGGACTGTAAAGGAGGATGCATCACTGTATCACTATGGTCAATAAAGATAGAAAACGTAGATTTACTTGTGAGAAATTCTAAATTAAAAAATAAGGGACTTTCTATCCGTATATTCCATAGTCTAAACTTACACCTCTGTGTGGGACGTATAGGATATACAAGACGTATAGGGTTCAAATCAGTACGAGTTTGTCAGTAAAGGGTACTATACGGGAGCGTATAACATAAAAAAAAAATATAATTTTCTAAATTTCAGAAGGATAGTATTTTGTCTTTATTTAAAAATAATTATTATTATAAATAAAAACCCCTAAATCCTATAATCATATGTCCATTGAACAAAAGCAAAGAGCTATAAGATGGTCACAATCACATTCGTGACTAGTGACAAGTGTCGACTATAAAAGCAGTGAGAAACATATTACTTGAATATTTTAAACCGTTGGATAATAATGACAATTTAAAATTCTAAAACTAATTATTATTTTGTGATTTACTACTAAAATTAGACAAGTATGGACATAAATTATAATTTACTGAAACAGGAAAGTTTATATTTCTTAACGATAAAAATCAAAGCATATACATTTATACATTATATAATAAACTATTTAAAATGTATTTGTAAAAATATTTATACTTATATTGATGAAGTATTATCAAAACTTGAAAAAGAAGTTATGATTAAAAACTTTTAATATTTGAAAGAGAGTTTATATGTGTAAAATGCGCTCATTTCTGAATCCTTCTCTAACATTCCCTCCCACTTTCTCTACACACACACACACACTGAATAACACCCACATCCACAACGCTACGAGATTTTCAAACCCTAATCTCTCACTAGAAAAGTTTCTCTCTCTACAGTTTCAGACAAATGCACGCTTATCGGAGCTGATTTTTCACCGTCGCGAGAAGATTCAAAGGTGCCATGAATCTCACAACTTACTACTTGCAGCAATTTGTATTCAAACTTTTGATCCTCCTTGTTTTTTTACCTTTATTTCTGGCTTTCAGTAATCTACACTGCCATATGTGTATTTTTGTTCATGTATTGATGGTACTGTGATTGCATGCTTTCGTGCTTCCTTTTACTGATTCAGCTATTTCGGATCAGTATGTGTTTGTTTGCTTTTTCGGAAAGTTGATTTCGTTGAAAATTTGTCAAACGGCGCTTTTCCTGGAGATTGCAGTGAGTTTTTTGTCGGAAAACTTTCCGTTTTGATCTGATTTGGTTCTCTATCCGAGATGAATGTTTCGTTTCCGTTTGCGTATAAGTATTTTTCTTCTTAAGCTTCTTCATGTTCAAGCAAATTAAAATGGTTTTAATTTGCAATAATAATTAGGGAAACAGAAGAAAAGACCCTCGGGTCAAACTACAGCCAGTTTTTGCTCAGATTCGGCGGTAGAGCTTTTGATTTTTTTTCGCATTTGAAGATTGATTTGATGTTTATACTCTTACCTTTGGTATTATTATATATTATATGCAGTGATTCGTTTGTACTGTACCAGCACACGCCATCGTTTCAATCTCCATCAATACAGTCAAAGTTCGATTCTCGATCTCCGTCAAATCCTCCAGATTTCTCCACAGCATACCGGACTCTCAGTCGTTAAACGATGAATGTCGCCGGTTAAAGCTCCTTCTCCGATTTTATTCCGACTTAAAATCGAAATCGTTCACCGGTTAACACGGATTTATTAGGGAAGAAAGGATCATCTCCGGCTAACTTCGTGAACATTTTCAGATCCGATTCGGTCTCTGGTTTAATCGGTAGTTAGATGGCGCCAATTTCTGCGTTCATACTCATGATTACAATGATTTCGTTCGTTACAGGTGTGCGATTCATCGAACTCACCATTAATTTGTTCTATAATCGATATCAATAACTTAGATTCCAATTTCCTGTGCATTATCCAGTTATTTTTCATTTCCTGATGCCAATTTCATTATTATAATTATGAACTGAATGTTCCATTTTGTTTTTTGTTGGAAGGCGCTACGAAATACGGCGGTTTCATGGTGGAGCCAGGGCGTACAATTACCGATGCAGAAAGTACTATCCTCAAAAGCACCACACCTTTTGCTCCCCATCGCAAGCTTCTTGCTCATGATGGTAAATCAAACTTTATCCCTTTTCCTCTGTTTTTTCATCAATCCCTCTTTTCTCCTTGAGAAACTGTCACCATCCATTTTAAATATAACAAAATATATATATATATTGTTTCGAATAAACTTAAACTAAAATTCCATATTTAAATAACGCTTTGTTGCCACGATCTAGACCGGATTTGGGTACGGTTTCTGGTGTGTAAAAATGTAAAATGTAAAATGTAAATTGTGCACGTATGTTCCTTTCTAGTGGCTCTTTCATTTCACCCCCTTTTTGTCGTTTTCCTCTAAAAAGACAAATAGAATTTCATTGAAATTGTTTTTGTATTTTTTATGTGCAGCAAAAGCGGCATCTGCAGAAGTGGTGGTGCAGCCGAACAGAATTTGGGGGGACAGGTGTTCAAAATCCGACATAGTTATCAACCAGGGCCCCACGTCTCCCCTGCCAAGCGGCATCCCCACTTACACGGTGGAGATCATGAACGTCTGCACCACCGGCTGTGACATCTCCGGCATCCACCTGTCATGCGGCTGGTTCAGCTCGGCTCGCCTCATCAACCCTCGCCTTTTTAAACGTCTCCGTTACGACGACTGCCTTGTTAACGACGGGAGGCCGTTAATTAACGGCCGCACGATATCGTTTCAGTATGCTAACACTTTCCCTTACCCCCTTGATATCTCCTCCGTCGTCTGCTAATCAGATGCCCAATCTGATGGCATTTTTGTTTGGGAAATTGCATTTTAGACCCTTCAACTATGAGTGAAGTTCCGTAAATGTATTTAAATGTTAGTAGCTCGGAATTGTTAGATTTAGAGAAGTGGAGTTGAGTTAGAAGGGTTGAAAATGCAATTTTTTGTTTCTTGTAGAGGCAGTTTACTTACACATATGTAAATGGGATGATGATGATTAGAGACCAAACAGTTGAGTAGTTAAGGAGGGAGTGCGTTATTATGTAAATTTAGCTGCTAGGTTTCTAGTTTGATATTACTCTATTAACTAGTGGAAGTTAAACCTTCTTATATTGGTAGATCGATGTGTGGAATGGATGGATCTTATTGTTAGTTATTATGTCTTTGTGATAATTAATTGGTACCAACAAGCATGGGGACTAGAAACGGGAGTTTGGGATCTTGGGGGAAATTATTCAAGCCCAATGCAACTTTTTAGTCTTGGACTTTTGCCAGCTTAAACGGGCTTAGAACTAGAGGTGTACAAAACCGTTTTTTTCTTAAATCGGTTCCGGTTGTAAACCGAAACCGGTTTGGTCAACTTTGATCAAAACCGGTTTGGACAAAATCGGTTTAGGTTACAAACCGGTTTGAAGCCACAGAACCCCAAATTTATAGAACTGAATCGGGTCAGTTTGAAACCGGTTTAGGTTGAACCAGTTTGTAAAAAAACCTTTTTTGTTTTTTTTTTTAATTCTCTCAAATAATCAAATTAAACAAAAGCTTAAGACTTGATATAAGAAGAAAAAAATTGGCTAAAAGTACATTACTAAACTTTTGAAACTTAGACCTACACCAAAAGCTACAAGTATTGGTAGAACTAAAAATAAACTACTTCTATTTGTAATAGAATTACGGCTAATTACATTTAATTATTTAAGTGATTAATGGTTAATTGGAATTAGAAAAAGAGATAGTTATAATAAAGTGGTTTCTAACAGTTTCAAACCGGTTCCAAATCGGTTTCGAAGACAACCCGGTTCGCTAAATGAGAATGCCAAATCGATGGGGAACCGCTAGTTTATACTTGAACCGAACCGGTTTTCTTAAAACTGATTTTTATCTCGAACAGGTTTCGGTTTTTATACTGGTTCGATTTGCAAATCGGTTTTTATGTACACCTCTACTTAGAACTGTGCTTTGAAGACTTGGAATATGTTTATTTGTATTTGAAGACTTGGAATATGTTTATTTGTTTTGTCGTTTTTTTGTTAAATTGTGGTTTTTTTTTTAAAAAGCTGGATTTTCGGATATCCGTTTTAACTATCCGAGTCCAGTCCGAAATTTCGGATATCCGAAATTTTGGATATCCGAAATTTCGGACTTGGACTTGGACAACAAAAATTGATATCCGAAATTTTCGGATACCCGAAATTCGAATATCCAAAATTCCGGGTATCCGGTTTTGAACACCCCTACCCACAATTGCAACAATAATAATGTTCATTAAAACTACATGAGTAAAATGTATATGCAACGTTATCTTTACTATAAAATCAATGAGTTTCACTAATCAACTAATAGAGTACATATAATATTAAGAAAAAGTTATCAAATTAGCCATTTGACCAAGTGAAATCGAGGAATAGCTTTGACTAAAAAATCCAAAAAGTCTGACCATTAGGATGTGATCACGTGTCTTTCCAAACTCTTTTACAACAATTTTTCTCAAAACTTAAAAAATGTGTTATTGTTATAAATAATTATGCACGAGTTGCTTTTTGAGTTAGATCATCATAAGGTATTACAAGATTAGCTAGTAAAAGTAATGAATTTGATATTTAATATTCATCATCATTGTTTAATAAACATTAGATATATAAAGAATCTTAAAACAATATTAGATTACAATAGCGTGGCAGGTAAACGAGCTACAAGCTGCGCCGCAACCCCCTTTTGTATATCAAAACCGATTTTACTAAAAACAAAGTTATGATTTTTAGGGGTCGAGGAATTGCTGTGGACGACCCGTTGAACCCTATTAAGGAACCCCACCGCCTCGGGGGCTAGGGACCCAAATGTATCGAACGCAAACGGGATAAACACATGTTGATTTTCTAAACATGCTTTCTCGTGTTTAGCAACTTTACCCGATTCCGCCTTCAACACAGCCTGACCAGCAACGAACCCATTATCCCTAAACAATATTTATGTTTAATAAACATTAAATATATAAAGAACCTTAAAACAAAATTTTATTACCAACTAATAAATTTGATGTTTGATGTTTGATGTTTTAGGAGAGGCGTCGATGGGCAATTTTGCATAAACGAATGAGTCGTCGATTTGTGAGAGTATGATTATCGAAGGAGGTTGACTAGAGACCGATTGGCAGAGGCTGAGATTAAGAAGGCATACCTGATTAGCTTTCTTTGTTGATCGATGTCGAGAGGATTGAGGGAGACAAAAGTGAGCAGCACAATGAAATTTACTGGTTAATCGATGATGGGTCGGATATTAAGCGGGTCATGAGGATCCCTGTGATCAATCGCTGAAAGGGAGTTTGCGCGGAAAATTGAAGCCAGGGAGGGCTGTGATGATACTACCTCAGCTTAAAGAAATTCTTTTATTAGAATAGATGATTACAAAACGCCACTTTGGCAATTCTAACTCCATTTCTTGCTGCTATAAGCTAGTCAAAAGGTTTACGTTGATAAAGTGTTGGATGAATGTCTATTTTGTTAAAGCACACACAACTGTTTGTGAACCGTTAAATGATTGTTCGGTTCGTTTCGTTTACAACCCTACTCGTTTTTTGTATATCTCAACTTCATATTCCAGTTCACTTTCGAGTGAAGCTATGTATTTTAAACAGTTTCATCGTGTTCAAGTAATTCTTCAAGCAAAGGGAGGGAGAGTATCCTCAAGGTTATAAGCCTAAACACGTTCTTCATTTGTCATTAAAGTTTGACCTCAAGCGATTCACCTTTCTTTCTAACATCGGACAATATTTTTCCTCAATATGGTCTTTCAATGTTGAGTGTGCATCTTTTTGAAAAAAATTCCCACACTACTTAGTATTTACAACGAGCTTCAAACTAGTAGCCATCATACACAAATCAAAATAGACCAAATTTTATGGTTTATTTCGTTTGAGTAATTTGAAGCACTACATCTTTGTTTGTAAAAACACCAATGGAAGATCATAAAGCCATATGAAGGTTTGAAACTTTCATGAGTTTAAGACTTTAAAACAGTCTTAGAATCAGTGGATATTTGATCTGTTACCAAAGACCCCTAAAACAGATACCATAATTCTATCCATTGAAAATTTTGAAACTGTGCTGATATTCATAGAAAAAAGATTGTAACTAACAGACAGTTGGTCAAATCTTACACAGCCCCTCCAACTAGTAGTATTATTCATTCAAGATGTCAAGTCTTAAAATGTAATGAAATCTAATCACACAAACTTAGCAAGCACATTTGGATCAAACGACTCCATCTCCCTCCCAACAATCTTACACCTGATCAAACTCCCAATCGTACTCGAAACCATCTTAAAATCCTCCCACCCATTCCCCTGAGCCAACTTCTTGTACAAATAGCTTTCAAACGTCATCCTCTGCACATACTCATCCCCACAAAGCTCCACCAACGCCTCCCTCGCAGCATTGCTCCCATAGAACACATGCTGCAAAAGATCCAAAAACCTAAAAGTCATTTTGTACTTCGAATCCCATTGCTTCAGATACTCCCTTTTCAAATCCTCCTCCCCGATCATCATCTGCCCGCCCTCCGACGCCTTCACGATCGCCTCCCCACACATCCTCCCGCTCTTCGCCGCAAAGTATATCCCCTCGCCCGAGCATTTCGTCACGTACCCGGCCGCGTCCCCGACCAGAGCCACCCGCCCGCGGACCCGGATCGGGCGGGGGTGTTCGGGGATCGGATGGGCCTCCACCTTGATCACCGTCCCACCGGCGATCTTGGGGGAGACACGCGACCGGATCGCGCGCTGGAACCCTTTAATGTTCGGTTTCGAACACACGGTTCCGGTGCCGACGGCCACGTGGTCGCACTTGGGGAAAACCCACCCGTAGAAGTCCGGGGAGACGTCGTCTCCCACGTACATCTCGGCCAGGTTTTCGTAGTACGACATTTTGTCGTCTGGGAGCTTGATTCGCTCCTGGAACGCGATGGCGCAGGCGTACTCGCCCGCGTGGATCGACTTCGCGACGCGGCTGTTGGCGCCGTCAGCGCCAACAACCACGTCGACGGGGAGGTATTTGATCCGGTTGTTGGCGGTGTACGTGATGACGTAAGGGTGGTTAGGTGAGGTGGGGACGTCAAGGTTTGTTACAAGGGCTTTAACGAGGGTGACGCCTTTCGATTCGGCTCTCGATCGGAGGTAGGAATCGAGTACTTCGCGGCGGACCATGGAGATGTACTCGTGGGACTTCAGGGTCTTGCCGAAGTCAACGGTGAGGTTTGACGGGGAAATGATCTTCATATGGGTGACTTTCCGGTCGATGAGATGCGGGGGGATGGAGAACTCGTCGAGCATGCAGAGTGGGATGGCGCCGCCGCATGGTTTGGCGCCGGTGGGGCTTCGCTCGAAGAGGTACGTCTCCACGCCGCCGGAAGCTAATGCCTCGGCGGCGGAGGATCCGGCCGGGCCGCCGCCAATGACGGCGGCGGTTAGTCTCCGGCCGGAGATTGGTTTATTTTTGGTAGAAGTAGCTTTGATTGTAAATTTGGTGAATTTGGTGAATGTTTTGGATGATGGGGTTGGGGTTTTGGAGGGGAGAGTGAGGGAGTGAAGTGGGTGAGTTATGGCGGCCATGGTGGTTTGGTGGTTGGTTGTTTACTCTGGATTGAATTAGGGCAGATGATTTGCTGCGTTAATGTGAATCTGGATCTGGATCCGGGGTAATTAGTGGGTCGTCTTGATAATTAAAAAATTTGAAAAGTGCACAAAGACAACATGTTTGTCACTGACTTTAATTTTGTTAATGTTCAGTACAAATAAATTCTTTTCTTTTATGTTTAAAGAAATAATAGATGTCATAATCCACAAAACATACAAAAACTTATTTTTATTAATTAGTGTGACTAGTGGTTAATTTCACATAAACCAAACATACAAGTTCATTTTATTTAGCTTTTGGTTTGTCGTTCAAAATAAGATACTTTTAGTCGGATGTCTGGGCCCAAACCGAGATATTTATGTAATTATTTTAATTTAGCTTTTACAGGACGTTAATATTTTTTTTTAAATAATCATAGAGCCTGGTTAAGCACTTAAGCCCAACGAAAGTAACCAAAGTTTTTGAAACTGTCCAAACTTCCAGATCAAAAATACCAGGCCCATATACTTTGGGATTTTTTAAATGGGCCAACATTAGTTAGTGTATACATATGTAAAAGATATAATAATGGATTATGGGGCAATCCAACAACACCTTGAAGGTTGGATTTATCCAATTGGTTTATGGAACTCCTTTTCCAAGTGATGAGATTTCTGGATTTTAAAAGAGAATCAAATTTAGGACACGTAGAAAAAGCTTACAACTTTTATAAATTACTTGTGTGACATCAAAAGCAATAAAGCCTTAATCCATGAAGGACATGCAATTTTGCCAGATGAGTTTTTAGCTTTACTGTCTTCTCTTTCTGTAGCATTAGATATGATCTGGATTTCGGAAAACGATAGCTCGTGGTGTAGGGAAACCAGGACGTCCATGCAGTAGATCCGTCGACTTGTTACCTACCAACTACGTATGGTGATGAACATGATGTCCAAAAAGTAACAAAAATGTTTGATTAGATCATTATACAAAGTTGAACACCATATATCTGATGCCATTTGAAAGTATGATTGATTAATAGATTGGAAAATGTATGTTATTTTATGTGTTGGAAAGATATATAAATCTCCTCTTGCCAATTGTCATATGATCTAGTTATCATAATGATTAATACTTTGTGTGCATTTAGAAATTATAGCTATGGAGATATATAACAAACATGCAAAAATAATCCTTTAAATGTAAATGGATTGAAATACTTTGAAATTAAGAGAATTTAATTGAACTAGTATCATAGACGACTAAAATGGTTATAAAAGATTAAAATGATGTAGGGTTCTTGATATATTACAGGTTTGCATACTTTTAATTTAAAACAAAGTTTACTAATATAGATAATTATATTTAATCAATATATTAAAGTTATTAGAATAAAGTTTTTGAAACACATTGAAATAAAGTAAAATAAAACCACATATGTTTTTTTTTTTTAAATCAGGTTTGCCTGTATTCTTTTTCTATAATTAAAGTGGATGGAGGATGAAAAGAGAAAGGTATAACCCCTTTCCAACATGGGTTTATGGGTCATGTAATCTTAGATCATCCTCTTTCATTTTGGCTGCTTTTTAATTATGGACCTTTTTGTATTATTAAATAAACAATAAACTATAATTTTCGTTAATAACGTGGTCAATGTGAAGGTTAAGGTATGATTTGTTTGGGAATCAGGATGATGATTTTGTGCATCACTTGAAGAAGTAATAGATGGCGGTTAATGTGGAGGTGGGGGTCATGTGAAGGTGTAAGTGCAAGTAATGTAAGGTTGATTTAGAATGTCTAGAAATAAATGGCAAATCAAGTTGCGATATTTTTGTAGTTTTAGAACCGCCGTCGATATACATACTAGTAAGCCCTTCAATTCGAATGACACACTGGTTTCCAATCGACGTACCAATAAACCTTTCCACCGGGTCCAAGGTGGAAAGCCATAGTCGGGTCACGCTAATGAAAATACCAAGGCAAGTTACTTTATGTTTGCGTGACTGATGAAAAGTTGTGTGAAAATGAACATTAATGGTGACTTATTACGAGTGGTAAGTTGCTACTAATATTAGCGATAAGTGTGGTCAACAACACTTGACAACAAAGTATCGGTGGTAACAGAACTCCAGTGGTACCTTGGTCAGGTTATTACTCCTAGCGTTTCCACTAATGATAGAAATTTATGTAATTGTGTAATCGTTGATAGTCTAACCACCAACAGTTATAATCTTTCAAGAATTATTGCAACGTTTCATTAGAATCTTTGTGGTGACTCATGGTTCGCCACGAAGATCTTTGGCCAAATCATGAAAATAGGTTTTATAATATATTGCACTAGTTTGGAAAAAAACTCTCATTCTTGTAATCCTCTTGAATGATCTAATTGAAATCCTTAGAAAACTAATGAAACGTTTTGATCTGGAAGTGAATCTACACATATATCTAGGTCTTACGAATTCTAAAGCTCACGAAAGTAGTTTAATTAACTTTTACGCCTCCAAAGTACCCAAAACATTCAGAAGTTGTTTACATCCAAATTTGTAAATAGTGAAAGTTTCCATAAAACTTTAGCAATTAATGATTCATTTAGTTATTTCCAACAATAAGTTGTTGTAGTTTCATTTCTCAGATCATATCAGTATATATGTGTCATCAGTTTTAAAAGAATTATGGCCGTTTACTACAAAAATATAAAGGGAAATCAGATTAGTTTGTTTATCAGATTTATGAGGAAATTTTAGGTTGCACAAAGTAATTTGGAAAAATAACTTTATGCATTAACTTTAGTGAAGAATAAATAGTACACATACTACATCTAGAGTTTGCAATACCCATACATATTTAGTCTTTCCAAATCAACATGAAAAGGTATATACATATATATCCATCTAGCTCATCATGCAGTGACTTCAATGATGTGATTTGGCACCTTTGGGTAAGCTTGAGGTTCAACAGCGACATGATCACCAACATCATGTCTGTTTTCTTCGAGTTTGGTCACCACCGGAAGAATTTCAGAAGAAATTAAGGCGCTTAGCTTCACAATATCTATATTTTGGTGGTCTATCTTGTCCTGGATCTTTTTCTCCTCCATTTCTTGGATGGGATATTTTTTGGCATCAAAATCAAGCATTTTTTCGTTGACAATGGGTTTCTTGTTCTTGTACATGAAGTATAGTATCATTTGAATAATACCAAAGGTGAACCCAAGCACATTTGGAATCTGTAGAAGAAGTTATATTTTAAAAATCACACTCTTTAGGAAAAATATATAAAAAACAATAAGCTAGCTAGATCGATTCGGAGAAGGAGATTGTTTCATACCGCAATATTGAAGTCTTTCAGAAGCAGACCATAAAAGAACCACATGACTGCACTGAGGGTAAGAGCTACGGATAATAGAATTGGCATGTACTCCACACTTTTTGTCTTAATCACTTGTCGCTGCAATATATTACGAATAAGTATCGATTAAACGCACATATTTCAAGGAAAAAGACTAGGAAACACAAATATATTTTCTTGTTTCAAGGTTGACAATTAATATCTGCTTTTTATGCAATATACTTACCAGAACTCCTAAAGGTGCTACAAAAACACATAAAGAGAACACAAGACAAATCCATCCAACTATCACACCACGAGTAACTCCACTTGCAAGAAATTGCGTCAAGCCAACAGTTGATCCGAAGCCAAAAACTATCAGCAATATGATTAGCTTCAAACTCTCCATCTGCATAACCGAGTTTATTAATTTGGTTAGTTTTTATTAACGACCTTCTTTATTGATGGACATATATGATCATGCATGTAGTATAATTAAGGATTACTTATTAGTACATACCCGAGCCTTCTTTGGTGCGTAGAAAAGAAAGAAACAGATGTAAAAGGTTTCAATGAAGCAACCAACTGCGTTAATGGTAATGAGAAGCAAAACGTTGGTCTTGAGCAAAGCGTAATATATCCAAAGCATCGCACTGAATAAGCCTACCACATAAGGCACCGACTGAAACCCTTCGGTTGATTTCTTCTTATAAACTTTGTAAAACGTTGGTCTGCATTTAAGTGAGATTGTTTTGGATGGTTAGGTAATTATGAGATGAAGGCGTCAACTATAATTTATCGCTAATTCGACTATATATATAAGACTTACATTGGTGCAAGAAATACCATAAATGAGACAACATTGCCTGCAAATGTTACAAAGCAAAATGTTAACTAATGTATGAAAAATAAAGATATATATACAAGGGAAGACAAAAGTGTAGAGAGAAACAAAAGAATAAATATATATACCAAGAAGGCCAAATGCAAGAGTGAGGTGAGCCATGGTCTCAGTCATTTTCCTTAACTGAATTGAATATAACTGTCTTTCTCCAAGAGGTTTCAGAAAGCTATTTGAGAATTAAAACACTACCTTTTGATCTCTATATTATCTATCCCTTGTTACTCTTTATCGATGAGTTGTGCATAAGAGATTGTTAAGAGATCCCTTTATATAGGAAGCAAGAGTAGTGGATGGTGGCTCCACTAATCAACATATCATATCCAACTTTCCTCATTTTCCATTAAGCTTAATTAATGTGACTAGTTAACACAATCACAATTTTAGATTGAATGATGTACCCAAGGCCCAATAGGCTCGCCCTTTTTCCTCTATTATTTGATTAACATTATCCTTTGTGACTTTTGAGTGATGTGAAAATTTCAGTGGTGAATTAGATCTAGTATTCAATCGAATTGAAACAATAGCTATGTAAAAAGATGAAAAGTTAAACTTCTTTTACGTATTATTTTGATACCAACTTTCCAAGAGTTAGCGGTTTCATAGTTGTAGCAATCGTATAGAAATTATAAGTGAGACTAGAAAATAGTCCAACTTTAAACAAGCTTAACTTAAGCTTCATATGGAGTTACATGACCATATAATATTGAATCAGACAAGTGTGTTTTAGGATGCGGTTGGACTTCGAGTTAAATAGTTGTTAAATAAGGAACTTGAACCAACTTAATCTAAATTTTAGTTACTCAACCGCCTTAGCCACAACCCCAGCCGTGGCTCACCCTTGTATCACACATTGAGTCGTGACTTGGGTGGGTTTTTCGGCTTCATTCTCATTTTGTCTCATTTATATTAGTCATTTTAATCAATTTCGTTTCTTTTGTAAAAAGACGTGAATTATGGATGTGATTAACTTATGCATTTATTTAGGAGATCAGGGTATCGTCCTGACTCCTTGACTCCTGTAAAACATCTTTCACTATTTGTATTTCATATAAACATCATATCACTTTCTATAATCCTTCTTTTTCCCTCTCATAAAACAACCTTTTCATCTTTATGTCATTAACTCTACTAAACTCGGTTAATAAAATTAACGATGAATTCATCCCTAACAAATGCTTTACATAAGCATTGATGAATTCGATGAGCCTAAGCCGCTTTTCATCCTCCTGGTTGAAGCCTAAGGGGGTGGGTTGGTGTTCCCGACTATGACTTTGGCCACATCGGCCTCCCTGAACCGTTCACCTCATCATACCCTTCTCCCTTAGTCATATAATTTCAATCTTAAGGCCACCAATTAATTTTCCCATAGATTTGGCAAACCTTGCATGCTTGATGTATTATAAAGAATTTATCAATTTTCTTCAAAAGAGCTTTTCTTTATTTATTTGTGCTTGGTCTATAAGTTATACCGACATATTAATCATTTTAGTTTGAGAAAAACCAACAAATTCTTGTAGATAACAAAGAGATAACCCAAATAGTCAGATACTCCTTAACCTTTCTCCCCTAGCTTTCATTAATATTAGTTGCATATAATTATGGGTTTAATTAGCCATACTAGTTGCAGCTTCATTACTAATTGGTTAATTGTACCAATTGAGAAAATTATATTCAACAACTATTATATATAATCAAATGACAGTTTCCTAGCTATTAAAAAAAGAAATTAGCTAGAACACAGCACAGCAATTAATAGAAGTGCCATGTCACCGCAAATTATTGAAGGCGGGTCCTAATTCCACAATCTTGCTCCCATAATTAACCAAAAATATCGATCATCCATATGTGGTGCTTTAATAGCTAAGCATATATATATGTAACTTTATGGTACGCTTTCGCTCTAGTGCTACCAGATTCAAGATAATTTCTCCACTAGCTATAAATCACTGAAACTCTAATTAAAGCATTACGTATTCTCATCAATCATTATATATATTAATTTGGATCAATTATATAAATAATAATCACAATTATTCAATATATAATCTATAACCAAACAATTATTTGAAGATTTATATAATGCACAAATAATAATTAACACGTAAGGATCTTCAGGGGTTCAAATATCGGCACGATTTAGTTAGGGATGTCCTCTTTGACATTTTCAATTGTGCTGTTTCTGGGAAAAAGGAGGCCCACGTGATTTCTGACTGATCCGTTGAAAGGAAGATCAACTCTCAGTCCAACAGACGTTTTGGTATTTGGATGGATTGGGTGGAAACATGCGTGTCTGGATCTTACAGGGGTTTCCCCCTTCGTGAGTTTAAGGTGTGGTACCTTCACAGCATGTCAGGCTGCTTTGAAAGCCGCTTCAAGCAAATAGACCAAACATGAGAAGACGTGTCTTGACAACCAACACATGTTTATACAATTTGCTTGTGATAACATTGGCTTTCTCACACCTGAGGCCCTCGATTTACTTGACATGGCCCAACGTGTCATACACAATAATGTCATGACACTTAAATCTTTGAATGTAGTTTTTAAACAGCTTGGTTTTACTATACAAAAAGTTTAGTGCCACAACTTATTACCCGTTTACCTTTCATCTCCTTGTAAAAAAATGGGTGAATAATAAAACAATGTTATATTTCAATAGCAAAAAAATATAATATATAACTTAGCGTTACTTGATTTTTTTCCCACTAAATTTCATGATATATACTCCGATGGTTTCGACAAATGTTGAACTACTTAATTTCATTGACCCGGCCAGTAATTAATATCGCTAAGGTGTCACTAAAACTTGAAAACCAGTCACCAAAATCCTAAAGTTGTTTTGAAATTCAGAAAGCTAGAATGAGTTAATTGTATATGTGGTGGCAGGCAGGCGGCAGGCATGATAAACGTTTTAAGTGCTTCGTAGATACCTTGATCACCATAAGAGATGAAAAGTTAACTTGAAGGGATGTCAACAAAGAATTGAAGATAAAAAGGAGCAACTATGGTTCCGGCCCTCTGAAGGAATTAAAAACAAACCACAAATTTTAATTAAGTGTTGTACAAATAGACAAACTAAGAAGATATGAGCAAAAATATATATATGCACTTTATGTAAGTGGGATTATTATGGATTTCGTCATATGAGGTTGGCATAAATCTTTAGTTTTGTGGTGCTCCTAGCTATCTTTAACGATTGAGTCTTTTATCATATATCACATAACAACGTGCATTTAGGCCATTCGTAGTGGTGTGAAACTTCAAAGCTTAAAAAGGCGTCACATAAAATGTCACGCAGACAGTGGTGTGAAAGTTAAAAAGTGATGTAGTGGGTGCTGATAATGTAAATGATTGTGTGAATGAGGTGTAACTGATTGTATGGTGGTCTGGTGGAGAAGAGAAAGAAAAAAGAAAAAGAAAAAAGAAATAAAGGGACCACGCTTGCTCTAGCATTCACGGTGGGAAGGAACCCCCCCCCCCCCTCCAACGCGTAGTGGTAATGATAATGATAATGATGGTGTGAATGTGATGTAACTGATTATATAAATAACAACAACATTTTACAGTAAAATGCATGTTCATATCAAGAAACACGTATGACGATCATAATTTACATAGACCGGTAACATGACAAGAAAATAAAAATATATAAATAATTACAAGTATTAAATTGAGGTGGATATATAGAATAGTAAATAACATACATACATACAAGCATTATTGGACCTCGTGATCAATAATATATCGTGTGTGATTATTAATATACATTACTAGGTCTTAGTTGGTTGCTTTTGCTATATAAACAAAAATTGAGCAATAACAAGTCATTTTGGGACTCACTATCCATGTGTATGATTACCAGATCATTTAAAGGTGGTGTGGACATCTCTTTTATAATAACAAGGTTTACGAAAACTCTCTCAGTTTATCAAGTGTAGGAGGTAGAGATTTGAAACACAAAATTAGTCGACTAACAACATTAATTTAATTAGGGGGTAGGATATACATATCATTTTTTCTTACTTGCCATACCCCTCCTTGATAAAAACATAATTATTAATCAAATTTACCCCTTTACAAAAATAAATATGTTTGAAAAATGTTTTCTAAAAATATTAAAAACATTTTTATAAAAAAACTTTTTTCGTAAAAAACTAAAGGCGTATTTTAAAAAAATATAAAAAACGTTTATGTACTAAAGAAGTAAGTAAACTTATTAGAAAAAATTTAAAAATATTTATATTAAACTAATGACAATTTTAAAGAATATTTAATAGGGTGTTATGAAAATAATTTTTTAAAATAAAACTTTCTCAAAAATTCAAAAATAATTTTTAAAAACACTTAATTTATCTAACTAGTATTTTATTTTCTATATACCTCTCTAAAACTTAATTATAAAATAGAAAACGATAAGAGGCTTTTTTTTTTAAAGTTGAGGCATTAGGTTTTTCTTTAAAACAATTAAAATTTTATTATGATGCATATATAAATTATAATTAGAGATTTTTAAACTAAAAAGGTGGATATGTTTCGTAAATTATTTTGTTTAAAGACACAATAAATTGTTTGAATTGTATATTTTATTTAAAGTTAGAGGAGTGATGTAACAAGTAAAAAAACCGGCACCCTTAACCATAATCTATGGGACAAAACTAGAATTTGCATCAAGTAAAATATGAGGAACTTGATCTCTATAACGGCTTAAAACATCAAACATATAAAAGGAGATACACCTATGAAAGATCAATTTAGTTAACCACACGTACGTCTAACATGTTTCAAGGCACAACAAAAGTCATCAAGCTCATGCAATGACTTCAATGGTGTGATTTGGCACGTTTATTGGAGCTTGAGGTTTATCATCTCCATGACCAGCATCATATTCATTTTGGTGTAATTTTGCAGCCAGAGACATTTCAGAGCGCATTAATGTTTCTAGGTTCACAACATCTATGATCTTCTGATCTTTAAATTCTGGGATCTTTTGCTCCGTTTCACTGCTGATTTTAACGTCAAAAGTAGATATCTTTTCTTCCGTAACCGTCTTCTTGTTCTTGTACTTGTAGTATAATATAATTTGAAGAATTCCAAAGGTGAATCCAAGTACATTTGGAATCTGGAAAGCAAGTTGTAATTGATAAGATTCAATACAAATTAAGAAAAAGTAAATGCATTTGAACGTTAATATATAGAAAACCTCATGTGGGTTCAATAATTACAAGTCTAGTTTAACTTCAATTTATGTTTTCATGTTTTAGAGCATGTTTAAGAGAATTACAAATAGATCTATCAATCATAGCAAAACTTTTTGCTGCAAGTGTATTAAGTTTTAATTCGTATATATTAATTCAATATAATTTCATCCTAGCTTCACCAGAAAACATATTGCTAATATAAAAAGAAGTGGCTAATTAGTTATAGTTTTTTACTATACCGCAATATTGAAGTCACTAAGAAGTAGTCCATAAAAGAACCACATAACGGCACTGAGAGTGAGTGCCAGAGATAGTAAAACTGGCATGTACTCTACGCTTTGTGTTCTGATCACTTGCCTCTGAAAAAGAAATAAAATTAATGAATATTAACTTTAAGACACTTTAGATCACTTTATTGTTATTCAACATTATTATATGTTGTCATCAAGCACTTACCACCACACCCAAAGGTGCAACAAATACACATAAGGAAAACACAAGACAAATCCATCCAACTATCACTCCACGGGTAACTCCGCTTGCAAGGAACTGAGTGAGGACGACAATCAATCCGAATCCAACAACTATTAGCAATACGATTAGCTTCAAACTCTCCATCTACATAACCAATTAAGTTTTACATATTAGTTTAGACATCTTTAATGATAACTAACTAATTACTATAATGTGTGAAATTTATTGTAATAATGACTGCTACTTACTCTGGCCTTCTTTGGTGCATAGAAGAGAAAGAAACAGATGTAAAAGGTTTCAATGAAGCAACCAACTGAGTTAATAGTAATAAGAAGCATGACATTGGACTTGAGCAAAGCATAATATATCCAAAGCATGGCGCTGAATAAGCCCACCACATAAGGTGCGGATTGAAACCCTTCTGTTGATTTCCTCTTATAGACTTTGTCAAACGTCGGTCTGTGATTAATTTATATGAAAATGGTTCAAAATTTAGCTAAACATATATGAGTTGAAAGGATACAATAAAGGATATATGATCTAGCTAGGGACTTACATTGGTGCAAGGAATACCATAAATGAAACAACATTTCCTACAAATGTCAAAAAGAAAAACATGTTATCAACTTGACATGCAATTTATTTCCATAGCAAAATGAGTTGTTTTCCGGTAAAGTGTGCATGGAGAGAGAGAAAGAGATACCAAGAAGGCCAAATGCAAGAGTGAGGTGAGCCAATAAGTTCCCAGTCATGATCATCTCCTTTGACTAGTTGTTGAAACAGACTATTCTCTTTCAAAACCTAAGAACAATTGGTTGTTCTTTTGCAGAATTGCAGAAGTAGTGGTGCACTTCTTTAGCTATCTTGTTTCTTTTTAATTGAGATGAAAATGGTTGAGGGCTTGGTTTCCTATTTATAGGAAAGAAAAGTAGTGCATGTTTTGCGAATGCATGGTACGTGGGTCCATCAATGAACACTATCCCTTTTAATTACTAATTTGTAGGAGAAATGATTACTTAAATCATTGAACACTAATGGTTTAGGCTTTTGGGACTTCCTTTTATCGCCTCTCTTTTTGTGCCTACATAATTTGATGTTCACGTTTAATTTTATTCAAACAAATTATAGATGAACAAATCGACCAAATTTTTGTAAATCACATATTATGCTAATGATGGTAAATCAGTGAGTAAAAATTGAAAGTTCAAATCCTTGTAGGTCCTTCTTTAAGGATTGATAGTTCAAATCCTCTTATAAGCAGATTTGATGAATTGAGTCATGCAGATTGAGAGCTATTAATAAAATTATTCATGTGAGAGCGCACTTGTCTTTTAATAACAAGCCAAGTAAACTAAAATTAACCAATCATATAATTTATAATTTTATTTGTTTATTTTTTAACTGCACTCTGCTTAATTTCAATTTTTTAAAGTAATTGTGATTTTTTATGAAATCTCTTTTATTATCAAAATTTTATATTTACGCTCTTTAAAGACGATACTTTCTATTTCTTTATGATGCATTCGGATTTCTCTTACAATACCCTAGAACTGGAAAAGATAAGTAACCTTTCAGAATTTCCTATCTCAATACATACTAAGATGCAAAGATCGAGTAATCTACGAACTACACTTAATGACATGGGATAGCAGAACACTAAGCAATCTAGGGAAAGCCCCTCCCGACGCATTTATACCTAAAACTCTAATGCAACTGACTACCCAACTAACCTATCACCTCCTAGATTTCTAGTCCAAGCAGAACATTAAGATCGAATAGACAATCAATTCTTATTCTTATGAATCAAGCTAGTCAACAGATTATAAACTAGTCATAACACATAGTCAATGACCTAATATATTACCCAAACTGAAACACATTGACAAGCAACATATAGAATAACAAACCATAATGAACCTGATCTAAGCATGCACACACATCAAAACATAGTAATCAAATGCTTTACTAAAACATTAAACCGTCAATAGCAACCCATAAACCGAAATCAACCGAAAATCACAAAGTAATCATCTTTAACCTAAGTAACAACAAAATCATGATTGTAATCAGATTATAGTCATAATTAGTAACAAACATAATGACAATACGTATGAAACAAAGAACTGAAGTAAAATACAAGAACTGAACGCGTATGTGCCATCGATTCTTGATCTCTAGCTCTCCTCCTTGATCCTCGATAGCTTCCCCAATCCCAGATTCCTCAGAGCTCTCAAGTTGACAGCTAGCAGAAGTTGCAATTGAAAATAATGACTTCCCTATTTATAATTCTCAAATGAGGACTTTTTACGTACTTTGATGTTTTCGCGTGTTGCGCCACAAAGTCTGTAAATACTTCACGTGTCGCCTATGACAAAATATTTTGGGGAATCATTTTTTATTTTTGATTTTTTACTGGTCGCATGCCACGATGGCATGGAGGGAATCTGTCGCGACACTTTAAGGCTATCCGTAGTGGATGGAGCCCCTTGTGGGCGTTATGCGCCATGTGGTGTCCACGTCATCAAGAGGGGCTCCATGAAAAAAGTGGTGTAGTGGTAACCTTTCATAACGTCCATCTAATTATTACCTAATAATTATTTTAAAAACCCACTTAATAAAATCTCTCCAATTAAAAAAAAAGGAAAAAAAAAACAAACCGAATCAACAATAAAGGGGGGAGAGCCTTGTTAATAACGCCGGTCACTTCAATGGTAACATAGCGCCTGTGGGTGGTGGAGGAGGGCGCCATAGGGGTGCCATGTTAGGGCATTTGATGAAGATGACGCCCCACTACGGATAGTCTAAGCACAAAGTTGATAGATTTTTGCTTTTTTCCGTTTCACTGTTCGTCTCGATTGCACCTTCTTCCGTTCTTTTCGATTCTTGTTCCTTTACATTATAAACCGATATGTTTTGCAACACATAAATTACACTACCAACTTCTTTGACAAATGTGCTACATTCAAATACAAAAAAAATAATTAATTGTCACATGACAACCACATACCGACATCCAAAAATATTATTTTACTATATATTAAGTTAAGTCATATATATACTTTAGGAAACTATATGGATGTATGAATAGTTTTTCTTTTTAAATTTATTCAATTAACACTTTAAGTATGGATAATACACTTGTTTGATGATGAAATATATATAAATATAAAAAACATGTAAAAATGTAAGGCTTAAGCTTATAGAAGTTCAATTGGATGTTAACTAATCTAATTTACGTTAGATCCCGATCCTTTGATGGAGTGTTTTTTTACTAAACGTTTTTTTAAAGTGGTGGGAATCACGAGTATAGAATGTTTTACTAATTCGAAGATACCGATCACATTTCTACACAACGTTTCACTAGCTAACAAAAGTAACAATCACCATTTCTCTCAAGACACTTCACTAAACAAATGTAATTAATCGAACTTTTCCCCAACAACCAACCCACCGGGGAATTGAGTACATCAAGGCACGTATACATACAATTAAGCCAAAATTTCCGAAATTTGCTCCTTTTATTTGCCTTTTTTTACTTTTTATCTAGAAAAAAGTATATTTTCCTTTATTCATTCGGAAAATGAAACCGATCCTACCAATAATGTGCTGGACCGCTAACATATTGCCACTTGTCCATCTCATCTCTAGTCTCTAGATGCAGATTATTGGCCCCGACTCCCAACCAAGGATGACTTTAAAATTTTAGAACCCTTAATTATTTTTAGGGGAGGGGGTATGGTTGCCTTGTGGCTTCAAGGAGCCATGCTCCCCAACCAATCATCATGTGCCAACTCATTTTTCATGTTTTTGAAGCCTTGTCAAGCCACACCACAAGGTATGGTTGCCTTGTGGCTTGGAGAAGCCACCGAAAAATTAATTTTTTTTTTTTTTGATTTTTAACAACTTTTAATAAACAAACAACTTTTATATAAAAAAACAATCACTAGCATTACGAATACAATTGAAGTAAACAATATTCATTAAAACAAAATATTCATTAAAACAAAAATAAAATTACAACTTACAAAACATTCACTAAAAATAAAAATTACAACTTTTATTAAAAAAAAATAATACAAATCTAGGGTTGAGGATTTGCGTTCACCTCCTCCTCGGTTAAAAACACATCCATTGTGTTTTGGATGTGCTCGGTGATATCGAATCTGAGTTTAAAATGAGTCTCACTATCTCGCAATTCGAAAATAACATTCGGGTCGAGAACCCGGTTAACTGGCGGATCTCGAATGTGGACCGGTGATATAGCAAGGCCATTGTCTTTGAGAGTCATGTTGTGTAGAATGATGACCGCGTACATAATGTTCTCCATTAGCTTTTTTTTATTGGACGACCCTTTCGATCCACTATTGCCCACTTTTCCTTTATCCGACCAAACACTCTCTCGACGTCTTTTCTAGCCCCCTCTTGTATCTTCTTCATTTTCTTCTCTTTAATCTCATAAGGATGTGGAAATGCCTTCACAAAGACCGACCAAGGGGGATATATGCCATCCGCAAGGTAATATCCACGTTTGTACTCTCGACCGTTACAAACAAATGGCATTCTAGGTGCAACTCCATGCATCTCATTGTTGAACAAAGGTGACTGATTAAGCACGTTGATGTCGTTGTTTGAACCTGCAACACCAAAGAACGCATGCCAAAACCACATATCTTGGGAGGCAACCGCCTCGAGTGAAATTGTTGGCTTTTTATGATCGCCACGATGATATTGTGCCCTATACTTTCTAGGACAATTTCTCCACTCCCAATGAGTACAATCGATACTACCTATCATACCCGGAATACCATGCTTTTCTAAATGGGCATTATATAAAAGAGTGATATCGTGGCTAGTAGGTGCACGCAAAAATTCATCTTTGTAAAGCTTAATTACGGCGTCACAAAAATAGTGTAGGCATTCACGTGCAGTTCTTTCAGAAAAATCTAAAGATTCATCATATTCGTCAGGAACGTTACCGTATGCGAGTTGACGAATAGCCACCGTGCACTTTTGTAAAGGCGTGAAACTTTCTCTCTTCGCCGCGTCCAAACGGGGTGTGAACCACGAAAAGTTGTTTGTGATGTCGTCAACAATCTTCAAAAATAACCGTTTAGACATACGGAATCGGTCTTTAAAAATCCCCTCGTGGTAACGGGGATTTTCGGCAAAATAAAGCTCCACCAATCGTTGGTGACCGTTTTCACGATCACGATAAATACTTCTCCTCCGTTTAGGAGCGGAAACCTCTTCTTGTTCTTCTTGTTCTTCTTGTTGGATGACGTTAACACATAGGTTAAGGTAATTCATCGCGTCCTCGTACGAACCATCGGAGCTGCTTGACGAAGTCCCAATCTCGGGTGGTGGAATAAAGTCGGCCTCATCGTAACTCATTTTATAAAAAATTTGGTAGAGAGAATTGGAGATGAAATGGGAGTAGAGTGTGGTTTTTAAAATATTTGGGTTTGTATATATAGTAAATTAGAAAGAAAAAAAAAAGGCAAAGAGCCGTTGGGCTCCCAACGGTAAAAAAAAACGGCTAATTTTGCCCGGCTCAAGCAGGCTTGGAGGAACCACCTAGCACCAAATTTGGGGAGCCTTGGAGAAGAACCGGGTCACCCGGTATGGTTGCCGGCGAGTGCCGCCCGACACCCTCGGAACCGCGATGCGGTACCCGGGACCATACCGTCCCCCCTTAGAATCTTGTTCAAAATGTCTATATATTAATAGAGTTAGTTGGAGAAGATTACAAATTTAAATTTGGTTTTCACTTTATAATCCTTTAATATGTATCCTTTTATAAAACTTAGTTTTAATTCTTTTTAGTTTTTACCGGAATGAATTCAGTTTTAATGTTCTAATATGACGACATTATGACACACAAAATTGAGATTGTATTTCAAGCTTCGCCATTGATGCTCATTTGACTTTAGTTGTATTGGATGTTTGATATTATCTTGATGGTTGTACAAATTGGCTATATTTAGCAAATCGAAATGATGATATTTGAGTGTTTATTGTTCAGAGTTTCATCCTGCTTGCATAGATATGGTACTGGTTCTTTTATATGAGTTTAATAATACAAGATAATACAATGATAAATTGATATCATTAATTACGTACGAATTGAGTTATTCAAGAAATTCAAAAAAAACAAAAATAAGACTTAAAAATTCTAAATTTTAAAATTCACTTTGAGCCTTAAAAAAACCTATAAGACGACCGTCCATATAAGTTGGCCATCAGCAGTATATATGATCAGGTACCTTTAGGCTTTAATAATTAAAACACATTTAAATCAAGATATTCATTGCTTGCTTTTGTAGGCTTATCTAACTTTCATCCAAGTGTACGTCATATGCATGCATGTATAATATATTTACCTATATAACAATTTTAAACTTGATGAATAGTAAATTAATGAATAGTAAATTGGAGGATTTACCTCCCCAAAAGCACATTGTACAAGTCTTATTTCTCCTCCCTTTTAGCTTACTTTACAAGCATCAAAGAGACGGTACGTCCAGCCCAACTGCTCTCCCATCTCTCAATCTGATTCCCATACCTACATGATTCATCCATAGATTTCCTTCCCACACACTCAGATCTTGACGATGATTCTTCCATGGGTCTTTCTGCAGATGGGCTAAATCACTGATTCATTTCCCCATGCTGATTTAGGGCAAAATTGCAATCAATGGCCGTAAAACCTATTCTTCCTTCTCATATTTCTGGTTTGCTTCTCCGATTTTGTACGCGAAAATCACTTCATCACATGCTCATCGTTTATCGATTCGGATAGTGTCTTTAATTTTGTTTCAAAATCTCAGTAAATATGTTGGATTTCAGGTGTTCAGGCATTGAAGGTTGATGGTTGCAACAGAGGATGTGAAATCTTTGATCTATTTCTGTCTCCGTAAACCGTATTGGTTAGATTTTGAGAGGATTATAGGTCAGTCGGTTGCTTTACCTACATATTTGGTATTTTTTTAGGTCGGTATGTTTTTAATCTTTCTTCTTCGCAAACAGTTAGTTCATGTCCCAATTCTTTTGCAATCTTCACTAAGATTTTGGATTTAGTGTCCTGATTTCTCAATGTTCTTAGTTTTAATTTTAATGTTCTTTAGTAATTATAATCCAAATGAATTTAATCAGGTTAATTGGTAAAAAGTGCATCATGTAACCTATACAAAAATTACAAAGTAATACCCATTTTTAGTTCGAGACATTTTTATGTTTTTTCTTATATTGTATGTTACAGTGAGATTATAACCCAATTACCCAATATTTATTTAATTAAGTTTTAAGTCAATTTAAATAATGTCATATTGAAATGTATTGTCAATGGATTTGTGTGTGTCTGGCTATTGAAAAGTACCTAGATGAGCCAAATGCATAATTGGATGTTTGTTCTACTTTTGGTTCAAGTGTTTATCATATTTATGACAAATCAAAAGAGAACTGAATTGCATTCCAAATTAGTATATCTACAAACAGATGTATGTTATTTTCTATGTGATGAACTGAATTAGATGCTAATTTGCATGATATCACCATTGCTGTTTCTTAATTTAAGCATCAAATCATGAGAAGTGGAAATCAGAGTTCGGTTGGTATGTTTTTCTTTGATATTTGAAGTTTTTAACCTTTTAGTAATATAGTTTGTGACTTTGTGTTAAACTTTGTTATTTTTCCAATCTAGGCCAAGCAGGTGCCGGTGTTTCAGAGATTCTAACGGTACGTTTTTTGTTTGTTCTTTAGAGGTGGCAATCTTGGTCCATGGTCATTGGTCGATTTGGTTATTATATATCTCAAATAGTTTAAATAAAAAATAGCTACAAATAAAACTTTTATTAACAGTTTTGTTTTTAAAGTGTTGTTTAATTTGACCTATGATTTTATTTGTTGTCTTCTATATTTATTTTATCAAGGGTTTAGAGTTTTGGTTATTTTGACAGATTGAAAGCCAGTGAAGTTTAAAACTTAGTGTATAAAAGACCACTAGAACAAACTTAAACTTTATAATTAAATGGGACTGAAAACTTATTCATAAATTGCAATTTGAAATCATATATCTAAGCTAAATATGCATACACCTAAAGGCTGATAAAGGAGTAACAAAATATGCCCACACTCTTTTTATTGTTTTTTTGGCAGGGTCGGTTTGTTTTGTTCTATGGTTTACTTTTGGTCAAACAAGTGATCTGCAATGGGAGGCCAGATTCATCCTATCAGAACTAAAAATGCAATCTGATGGATGCAATTTACCAAGGTCAAAATAAAAACTCAAAGTCAAACTTATTTTTATTTGATTATTATTCTTATTTGATGTTCATAAATCAACGATGAATTGATGTTTATTTCATTTTTAACCCGATTTTAATTGCAGGTAGTCAAACAAATGATGGATGCAATTTACAAGGTCAAAATAAAAAATCAAAGTCAAAGTCAAACTTATTTTTATTTGATTATTTTTCTTATTTGATGTTCATGAATCAAGGATGAATTTATGTTTGACTCAGTTTTGACCCGATTCCAATTGCAGGTAGACAAACAATTTGCTCACTTCTTTGATATAATTTTAAGTAAGGAACAAGTTGAAGCAGGGATTGTAGTGAGAGTTACTTCAGCTGCTCAAAGCAAATTTAAGGTACCTGACATTTGTTGAGTTTTCAATAAAAGAAAAATAAATGCAAAACGGATTGTTCTTTCAAGTTCCTTTGCTGTGTTGTGTTTTTGCAAATTACACTTTTGTTGATTGTGGCTCCAAGAGTGTTGAGGAGGTATGCATTGATCAAAACTTTAATCATTGAAAGTGTTATTTTATCTTTGTTTGTTCGCATGAGATTAGTTGTTTTATCTGTTTGCAACTTGGTTTTTTGTTCACGTGAATTAGATATTTATTTGGGTTTTATAACACCAGCAACTAAACAAATCAATATTTTTGTTTTTTACTTTTATGAGTTTTGTTGAAGTGTTATTTAGAAATGAACTTCCTTGCTATTTGTTAGTTGTTTTATCTGTTTGCAACTTGGTTTTTTGTTCACGTGAATTAGATATTTATTTGGGTTTTATAACACCAGCAACTAAACAAATCAATATTTTTGTTTTTTACTTTTATGAGTTTTGTTGAAGTGTTATTTAGAAATGAACTTCCTTGCTATTTGTGTCCTTTTGGATATGTGATTAAGGATGCTATTATTGTTAGTGGCAAATTTTAGGTAACCAAAGTGACTACGGTCGCTAAGCAAACCTGCAACAATTTAAATGAACCATTAATATAAACTTTACAACAAGCATATACATAGCAAGTTTTGATTGAGAGTTATCTTCGATAAGTAATTGGATTTTGATTGCAACCCCACCCCCCATCACCCTACTCCCAGTAAAGTATCTTTAGATTGTCATGTTACTGACTTATAAATTCCAACATGAATTGTATGCTTCAAGATGATTACACCCAAGTGCATCTTCTTCGATCAACGGTTTCCGATTACTTGGTGTACACAAAGTTTTCAATACACACCGTTACCGTTGCGCGCAACGCGCGCTTCTAGCCCAACTAGTATAATATAAAGATATGATGGATGTTACTATTTGTCCAACCTCTCTCCCTTTCAAAATTTTAAAGGGATTCGCCTTTGTATAATTATTAAAATATATATTATATACATAATATCTGATCAGTAGTACGTACTTTCTCAACTTGTTAAAGAAATTATACAAGAAGAGTCTATTTCTACGCCACTTTCAATTATGAACTTAAAACTGTTTGAACCGAATCACAAACGAGAGTTAAATACGATGAACAAGATCAAACAGAATTCAATTCTAACTCTGGATCGGATCGACTAAATGAGCTTTGTAGTGATCGGAAAACAACCTGAACACGCAGCAAACGTGTTACGGCCAATGCATGGCAGGGAAGAGTGTCCTGCGACGGCCCTCCAGCGTGAGAATAAGTTTCCAGTTAATCGAAGAAGAAATGGTGTGAAGATGAAGGTGTAAGGTGAGCATGAAAAGTACCTGATGCAACTATAAGTATTTATACTTAGGGTTGCATGGAGAGTGAAGTCATGAGCCCACTCGTGAGGCGCCTGGACCTTCCAGAAGTAGATACATATATCAAGGGTTTGGATCTGATAGTAGGTGCAGATCGTGTCCAGGTGTGACACGCGTCATAACAAAATTCGAGCCCTATTTAATGCATAAATATTCTATGGGGTCCAGGTGATTGTGCACTAGACCACCAAGAAATCCTTAAGAGTCTTACGGGTCAAGAAAACCCTTAGGAGGATCCATACGATTAAATCGGATATATCCTCTTCATAAACTATATCTTCAAATGGCCGTCCACCAACACTAACTTCTTTGAATGACTATCCCCTTTAATACCTAGGTCGGCCACCTCAAAAAAATTTAGGCCCTTGGCGAGAAAAAAATTTGGGCACCTCAAAAGACTTGTGACTCTGGACGGTTACCGATCGAATGATACCATTTTGGTTTAGAACACTAATATTATTATGCATTTAGTTACTAAAAAATTAAGTTTTAGTTATATTTATTATTTTATATAAATTTATTTAATCTTTGGGACTAAAAAAATTTAAGTAACATACAATATAATTTTGGGTTTTCTATTTTGATGTATCTCATTAATATTATTACATGTAACTATAGTCATTGATTTAACAATATATCACCTTAGTTCAATTGGTAGTTATTTCTTTCTTAGTTTTCTCATATATGTTAAGATCAAATCTTTATAGTTCATATCCTCTAATATTCCGTTCTCAACTATAATTGCCACTCTGTTAAGTCGATAGTCGGTGTGCAAAGAAGGGACGAAGACCGATGTCGATTTGATTAGGGGCAGAGAAGCATGGGCGGATCCAGAACAAAATTTTAGAGGTCGCGGTCAAATTTTTTTTAACCATAACTTATATTGCAAAACAAAAATTTTATCGATAATTTATACAATGTAAAGTTAAATACGTATCTAAAAGATGTTTCTTCTTCGGTTTTTAAACGCTTAGAATCGATCCATCACATCTTCCTCTTTTACTTTAAGAAAACTTTCTTTTTCCACCGCACAAAGTAGAGCGTTGTTCAAATACTCATCACCAATTCGATTACGTAAATCCGTCTTGATAAGCTTCATCTTTGAAAAATATCTTTCAACTGTTGCCGTTGCAACCGGTATAACCAATGCCAACTTTAATACCCGATAAACCAAAGGAAATGTCTTATGGGTTCCAGTTTCCACCATTGCACGAGCAAGATCAGTCATTCCACCCAAATTTTTAAATTTATCATCTTCCTTAACGGTGTGATAAAATACCGTAAAATCTCCCAAAAGACAACCTCTTTCACCGTCACTAAAATCATTCGGATACATCTCTGAAAATGTCACTATCTTAGATGTATCTGTAACAGCCCAGACCCGTTGCACTAAGATATTGTCCGCTTTGGCAGCCGACATGCCCTCAGGCATCCGCCCCTCACGGATTTAAAACGCGTCTTGATAGGGGAGGTATCCACACCCTTATAAAGCGGTGTTTAGTTCTCCTCCCCACCAATGTGGGATGTTACAATCCTCCCCCCTTAGGGGACCAGCGTCCTCGCTGGCACACTGGCCGACGACTGGCTCTGATACCATCTGTAACAGCCCAGACCCGTCGCACCAAGATATTGTCCGCTTTGGCAGCCGGCATGCCCTCAGGCATCCGCCCCTCACGGATTTAAAACGCGTCTTGATAGGGGAGGTATCCACACCCTTATAAAGCGGTGTTTAGTTCTCCTCCCCACCAATGTGGGATGTTACAGTATCGAACTTAGAAAAAGATTCACAAGGATTTAAACCCGACATAATTTCTATCAAAGTAGTTGAAACCTCATTGAATCTATTTCTAAATTTGGAAATTTGCATATCCAAAACCGTATTAAAAACTTCCACTTCAAAATGATGTCGATTAGTAAAGACATTCTTTCAGTTTCTTAATAAACCCCAATGCAACATGTTGCTTTGCCTTCAATGATATTTAAATACATTTGAGTTTAAAAACATATGCTACTTGTTACCTTGGTTATTTTTAGTACTATAACTTGATTAATTAATGGTGTTTTCAGATCACAATAATCCATTTAGTATAAATTCAACAGTTATAAATCTCTAAATTACCTTCGTTATTTTTAGCACTAATGTGGATTAGAAACAGATCAGATGAAACACAGTTATAAATTCAACACACTACACACATATAATAACACCAATTCAGCAAAACCGTATCTAAATCTCTAAATCAATAAACCCTAAAAGTCTAAAACAAGAAAATTGGAGAAAATCTCGGTTACCTGTGAAGAATCCGACTTGCGGAGTTGCGGTGGTAAAAGAGCAGTCCGGCGGCGGCGCTAGCCGGCCGGCAGTCGTCGGTGGGCGGTCGGAAAACGAGAGGCAGGAGGGGTCCGAATGTTGGGGAGGGGACCAGAGAAGAACGTGGGTTTGATTTTTTGGAAGATTGGGATCTGCACAAACTTTTTTTTTATTAATATAAATAAATTACATAATACCCCCTATAGTTATAAGTTTCTTATTTAAATTACACAAACTTGTTAATAGCTCGGTTTTAGGATATTAACGGGCGTTTTCATTATATTTTTATATCGGGATTCAAATAAGAATCATAACAACTGAGGAGGGGTAGTGTAATATATTTCCAGGGGTAGCGAAAAATTCGTTTCAGGGGGCGCGAAAAACCGAAAAACCTCAACGAAAAAAAAATTGCATCGGGGTAAAAGTTCAGGGACAGCGGGCGCTACCCCTGGACATCTAGTAAGTCCGCCCTTGCAGAGAAGGGAAGCGTCAATGTGAATTGTGATTAGGGCTTCAAGGATTAAGTTTAACTTATATACAAATTGAATTAAAAATTGTGTCTAAATTGTTTTTAAGGGGTATCTTGTGTCATTAAGTTAAAAAATATCTAGTAATATAACGCCTTAAATGATGAGTCATGTTCTCTTACACCTCCCCCACATACTCAAACCCCATCTAAAATTATGAAACCAAAATGTGTAGCTACTAATTAATTTGATACTAATATACTAATATATATGGGTGAGATCCCCTAAATATAATGTTTAGTGTTGTACCTAAAAACTATAAAAACACATATTTTACTGAATTCATATTTTTATATTTGATTTGTATTTAAATCCGGTTTATAAATTATGAATCCAATTAAAAAATATTAGTAAATAATTGTTTTTATAGTTTTTAGTCAACTTGATTTTAATAACCTAAATGGTAATTTAATAAAATTATGATTGACGTAAAATCCTTATAAAAAATTAAATGGTAACTTAATAAATTTAAAAAATTAAAATAATTGACAAATTGTTGATTATTTTTTAAAAAAAGACTCCAACTATTGAGTAAAATTTATCAAATCTACATTAACTGATATTTTCTTTAAAATAAATTTTTAATTTGGACAAAAATGAAAATTAGTTGTAATTGGTGATTTACTAAATTTGTAGTTGATTGTGAGTTATGTGGCAGTAGTGATTGGACCTTTTAAAATGAAAACATGTGGCAACCATTTTAATGTTTTATTATGATTATAAGATAAGATTAGCTAAAAATTTTATATGGTTAATTTCAATTATTTAATCATTCAAAATTAATGGCTCTTTATTGGAGAAAAAGCTTAGCGTCATCGAATATGATTGCGTCGTCCACTTAATTAGGCTATTAGGCGACCCAACGATTGCTAGTGCTCTCTATCTTATAACTTTCATTCTAAGTGGGTTCAATTCAAAGGTTATTTTTTCCTCCTACATCTCTCTTTAATTAAAAGTTTAAAACTTTTATTTAAAATTTCCGATAAGTCACTAACAACCGCTGCTATTTAATGGACAAAACATATGGAAACGAGATAAAATCAAAGTTAATTTACTATTTACTATTATGAATAAATGTCAACCATTCGTGTCACACTCTAGTCTAAATGGGTTTTTCATGTGTGCCTAATATCATAATCATTGGCGAAGCTTGGGTGAAGAGTTTGTGGGCTGAAAAGTCACGAATCTTAATCCCGAAGAGGCGGTCCTTATTATATATATAAAAAAAAAATTCAAAAATCGCAGAAATTAGCACTACGGCCGAAAAAAAACCGAGGGGGCGGTCGCCCCCCTCGGTCTCCACTAAGCTACGCCACTGATCATAATGCCACACCCCATAAAATAATTTTAAAAAGTTTACATAGGATATATAAAATAGCCCAAAATACTAAATGCGGGTGAAGCTTGGGTCGAAATAAGAATGAGGCTGGACTAAAGACGGATAGGGCCAGACTAAGTATATAAAAAAGTTTCGGACCGAAAGAGTATAAATTTACATCACGGTGCGAAAAAGCGGACTGGACCGGGGTCCCGTCTGGCCCCTTAAATGCTTCGCCCTTGATACTAAAATGATCATTGTTGTTGGGTATCACTGGACACCAGATCAACCAAACACTTTTCATCTCACTACACATGAAATCAAAAGAAAACACAAAGATGAAACGGAGATATATTGTAATAGCACAGGCTCGCCGTAATCAAGATATTGTCCGTTTGGGCAGTCAACACGCCCTCAGGCATCCGCCTCTTACGGTTTTAAAACGTATTTTGGTGGGAGGGGTATCCACACCCTTATAAAGGAGTGTTTAGTTCTTCACCCTACCGATGTGGGATGCTACAATAAAAGTTATTTTGTGTGTCAGAAAACCGATTAACCATGCCAGGACCTATAAACTAGACCTGCAACGATCCTCTACTGAGCCATGGCCAAGACCATGAGCTCTGTCAATCACGCTCTGGTTAAACGGTGTTGGTTTATCAACTAAACATGGGTTTCTGTTTCTTAGAAATCAAGAATACAAAGGTACGAGCCTACAAAACAGATCATGTTCAACATCCCATATCGGTGGGGAGGAGAACTAAACACTCATTTATAAGGGTGTGGGCATCTCTCCCACCAAGACACGTTTTTAAAACTGTGAGGGGCGGATCCCTCAGGGCGTGACGAGCCTGGACTGTTACAGATGGTATCAGAGTTAGTCGTCGGCTAGTGTGTGAGTGAGGACACTGGTCCCCTAAGAGGGTGGATTGTAACATCTCACATTGGTGGGGAGGAGAATTAAACACTCCTTTATAAGGGTATGGATACCTCCTCCACCAAGATACGTTTTAAAATCGTGAGGGGGTGATGACTGAGGGCGTGCCGGCTGCCAAAGCTGACAATATCTTGGTTGCGACGAGCCTGAGTTGTTACACATATGATATATAGTAGTACTTCGGTCTAAACTGACTTTATGTCCACTCTGCAACTAGTGATTTCTATTTGTTTGTGCTGAAAACTAGATTATAAATATAATACTAATATTTAACATAACTAGGCCAGGAGTTCGGCTTTTAAGATAGGGCTGTTAACGAAATGAATGCTCTGTTTATTCGTGAACCGTTGGGTTGGAATTTTGTTTACGTTCGTTCGTTTAGTAAATTAACAAACATGAACAAGAAATTCAGTTCGGTTAATTAAATGAACAAACACTAACATAGGCCGCGTTCATTCAGTTACCTTCGTGAACGGTCGGTAATATGTTGGTTTATGTTCTTTAATATTTAAACGGACCTAATTTAACACATGACTTGATTTTATAATTGGTAGAGACGTTTGCGTTTAGTAAAGAAGTTAATGTTTTATTGGTGGTGTAATAGATACACATATATTTTCTTACGTACGGTAGTGTAATATATTATTTTATTATAAGCGTTTTGATTATTATATTTTTATTGTATATTTACTTACCGTTATAGTAATTTGAGGATTTTTTTTCGCTAGTATTGTTCCTGTAGCTAACACAAAAATATCAAAATATAGATTAATAATAAATTTACAAAAGGCACGTTAATCATTTATAAAAAAATATAAAATTATAATTTTAGTAAACCTATAAAAGTGAGGTCTATAGCAAATAGCAATGTCTAAAAATATACCACATGTATTAAGTGGATGAAGTTGACACATATGATACTCTTGCAATTGGCATCACAGAAGATTGGATTAATCATTTGCCAAGTGGTCGGGTGTTTTAAATCACTTTTCGATCGTCTTTATTTGTTTTGTCTTGTAGTACATCATAATTTTGAGGATATTGTTTTCTTCATGCATATCTATCCTAGAATTGATCGAATTTGCAGTTTTGCACTATCCTTTATTGTATTCCTGGAATACATTAATTCGTTTGTTTAATTATTTATTTATTGTTCATAGTGGCGGGTAATGGTACACTAATTCGAATTTGCAGTTTTGCACTATCGGGGTGCTTCATGATCTTTAATTTACAACACAATCTAGCTAATTATTTAGTTAAGTTGTACTTGATTTTGCGAAGCCAGAACCGTATTCAAGAATCTTAGGGTTAGGACGCGTTTAGTTGTGAAAAATACTTTCTGTTTTTCAAAAATATTTTCCAAAAAAACATGGACAACAAAATACATAATCAAATTACAATTTTCCAGAAAAGTTTTCCAAGAAAATAGAAAATAATATTTTACTCTTTTTTTAAAATGAAAATAAAACTAGATTTTATTGTTTTCAAGTTTTTTTTTCTCCAGCTTTGGATTATATATATAATTCGATCTTCATTCGTTCATCCTTCGAACATGACTCCTCGACCTGACCCCCGGATCGGACTGACCAGACCCGAACCCCAAACCGACCGAAGGGACCTGACCCCCGGACCAACCGACCGGACCGACCCGACCTGACCCTAGTTCGGACCAACTGGACCCGACCCCAGACCGGACCCGACCCTTGGACTGGACCAAATGGGCCCGACCCCTTGATCGGACTGTCCGGACCCGACCCGAAATCCGGACTGGACCGACTGGACCCGACCATCGGACCAGACCAATCAGACCCGACCCCGGACCGGATCGACCGAACCTGACTCTCGAACCCGATTGATCAGGGGTCGGGTTCGGGCAGGGGTCCGATCGGTGTGGTCTGGCGGTGGGGTCGGGTGTCAAATATGAAAAATGGAATACCATCTTTCAATTTTGAACGTGTTTTCAAAAAATTTATGTGTTTTCTAAAAATGAAAACCATCCTTCATTTTCTAAAATAATAGAAATAAAAAAAACTATAAAACATTTTCACAACTAAACGAACTCTTAAAATTTTTAGAAAAATGAATCCACATTCCTAACGTGACTCTTAATTAAAAAAAAAATTATTACAAGCTTTTTTGGAATAGTGTTACATTATTAATTAATGACACCTTTATCATAAAATCAAGGGCTTCTTCGTATTGATGCTATTTTGATGTAGTTTTATCATAAAACTATGATTGTGTCACGTACTCACGTTAATTGTGACACATTTATTACCGTGTCGCATAGTTTCATGGTAAAACATTTTTTTTGCAGTAGCGAAATGATGAATATTAAATCGATCAAAATTAAGTGGATGCCAATAATAGTAGCGCTTCATAACCAACCAGTTACGTTTCAATTAATTGCGCTTTCTTTAACCCTTTTTCGTACGCTAAATTGTGGTTGATATTTGTTCATAGCATGTGACTTTTAACATAGTAGATAGATATCCACATGATAATCAGACGTACTCTAAGTTTTGGATGATTATTGAATCATGACTAGTCGCGTTTACAATAAATTAAAAAGATTAGGATAGATGAGAAGAAAAGAGTTTTCTTCACGGGCTAATTAGGATCAATACAAGTGGAAATGAAAGAATGACAACACATATAATTAAATGTATAAATTGTAAGATCCATTTTTCCTACTCGATAGCTCTATACTATTTACAGACTTCACTATATATAATCGTCAAAAATACACACTCAATCGTATCTAAGTTCAAGAACTCTGGACGGAATTTCTGAAAATTAAAGTATTGAGAATGAACTTTTGGGAATTAGAGATGGTGGCGATCAGTGGCGGATCCAGGAAATAATATCAGGGGTAGCGGGGGTTTGGGGGCAGCGCCCCCGAAATTTTTTTTTAGGTTGTTAACGGGCTTTTAATCATATTTTTAAGGGGCTTTTGATCATATTATTAAGTAAAAGCCATAAAATTTCTTCCAGGGGTCGCGAAAAATTTGTTTCAGGGGTCGCGAAAAACCGAAAACCTATTAAAAAAAAAAAATTGCACGTCGGGGTAAAAGTTCAGGGGTAGCGGGCGCTACCCCTGGGACCCAAGTAGGTCCGCCCCTGGTGGCGATGGTTGTGGGTTGTTATATACGCCTTTTAGCGGTGGTGACAGTCAGACTTGGAGAGAGCAGACGGTTCAAAAGGTCAGAATCGGGAGATCGGCGACGCAAGAAGTCGAATTGGGAGAGAGAAAGCACAACTTTTTTATTTGGTGGTAGAGTGAGTCACTAAGTTGAGATGTGCTCATTTTTATATTTAGGTTATAGGCTACCCAAATGACATTGTTTTATCTTATTTTTATTTGAACTCCATAATAAATGGAAAACAAATTAAAAATGTGTGTGTCAATGCCGAGGACAAGTCACTGGTATAGGATTTTTCATTTTTTTTTCCTCATCTCTTTATTCAGAGTAAATGAATCTCAAAATAAAAATATTTAACTTTATACTGAAGACACCGCCAGAGATGATTTTGAAAATGACGGGTTGATTTTCAGAGATCCCGCTAAAACTCTCTCGAGTATTACCTATCAGGACAGGACTTCGAACACCTAAAATTACAATTGTATGCCGTCGTCTTCGTTTGTCTATGCTAACAACGCACATATGTTGTTGTTGTAGGCTTCACTACTATAGGATTAAATTCTTGGAATGATTCTAGGGTACAACCCTTCAATGCTATGGTGTGCAACTCTTTTGGTGCAGCCACTTACTATTTGTGAAGATTGAAACAACATAAAAAGTGTAGAGACCTCCAATCAAGGTCATTTAGAAAAGTGGAGCTTGATTCCCTCCCTGTTCTGGTAG
This sequence comes from Deinandra increscens subsp. villosa, assembly GCA_039602395.1. Taxonomy (NCBI): domain Eukaryota; kingdom Viridiplantae; phylum Streptophyta; class Magnoliopsida; order Asterales; family Asteraceae; genus Deinandra; species Deinandra increscens. The sequence continues at coordinate 3,466,924 of JBCNJP010000015.1, read as the reverse complement.
TCTGGTAGACCCTCATAAAAAGAGCTCCACTTTGTCCATTAATAATTAGATATTTATATCCAGAGGGCGTTCTGATTTCACGGTAAAGTCGGTGCGTACCGAGGTTGAAAATATTATTTTGTGTCATTCTGGTTCGAATTTTCCGTGGGATAATTGGATTCCTATCAAGATTAATGCTTTTGCTTGGCGTGCGGGTATGGATAAAATTGCCTCCAAAGTGAATCTTGCTCGTCGCGGCTTGGGTGTGTGCATGTTGTGCGAGGGGTGCAATCTCTTTATTGAGACTACGGATCACCTCCTTGTTAGATGTGCTCGGGTGAAAGATATTTGGACTCTTGTGTTTCATTGGTGCAAGGTTCCCCCAGATCTCCCATCTTCGGTAGGAGATATTCTCTCTTTGCATAACTCTTGGGGTCTCTCTAAAAAGCTTAAACGCATCCTTCATTGCATTTTCGTCTCTACTCTTTGGCTAATTTGGAAGTTTAGGAACGACATTCACTTCAACAACCGGGATAAGCGGCTTGAAGAGATCTTCGGAGACATTAAATTTTGGTCTTATACTTGGATAAAACATCGGGGTCATTTTGTTTCAATCGAGTGGTCGGATTGGTGTAATTTCAATTTTATCTTGTAATTTTCTAGCTCCTTGCTAGCTTTTTTTATATTCTGCCGTTCAAAAAAAAAAAAAAAAAAAAACGTACTATTTCTTAACACTTTTCTGATTTATATATACTTGTTTTATAGTTGTTGCCTTACTAGTGTTTAATCCAATTTCATCTTATTAATATCGCACAAGTATATGATATTAATAAAGGAATCTAATAAATATCTACTATGCCTATTTTGGGTGGGTTATTATTTAAAGGTGAAAGATTTCTTTTCTTTCTTCTTTTCTTTGGTAACCTTATTTCACTCTTTAGCGAGAAAAGTCACTTTAAAGTTGACCATGGAATTCATAACTTTATGCAAGTCTAATTTTAAGTGTACTTTATTATTATTACCTGCGGCTAAGGCTATCCGTAATGGGGCTCCATGGGGGCGCCATGGAGCCCCATAACGCCCCCATAACGCCGACTACCGCCCCCCGGGGCGCCATCTTAAAAAAAAAGGAAGAGCGCCATGTTAATGGCGCCGGTGAACGTTGGGTGTTTTAAAAATTCGACCGTTGACAACGGTCAAATCCCTTTTTTTTTTTTTTTTTTAACCTAATTTAAACACTATAAATTAAACCTCTCCATCCAATTTTTATATACACTCTTCTACCCATCTCTCACTTTTTATAAAATTATCTCTACCTACAATCAAAATGTTTCCCCGTGGTGGACCTTCGTCAAACCCACGCTTCCAAGCCCCGCGACGAGCAAACGATCCCGAGCAACAACCGCGTGACGATGGTTTGTTCGCGTATGTTGCGAACATGCCGCCCCCGCCACAATCCTTCCCATCTTTCCCTTACCAAAACTTCGGCTTCAACTCGTACTCGCAACAAAACTACGCACCTTTTCAAACGGGCCAAGGTTATCCACCGTTTCAAAATTTTCCATCTCCATCTCCTTCTCCTAGATCATCTTCCCGCCCGTCTTCACAAGAACCCATTCCGGTTTCCCCGGAAGAACCCGAGGCGGTTCCGGAGACGCAAGAGGAGGCGGCGGATATCATGAAAGAATATGGCCTTTAGATGTTTGTTTTTTTTAATTGTCATGTTTTTTTTTAAGAATGTAGGTTTGTTTTTTTTTATTTCCATGTTTGTTTTTTTTTTTTAGAATGTTGTAAGTTTGTTTTTTTTTTAAAAATCTTCTAGTTTTATGTCTTGTTATTTTTTTTAATTTTAGTTTTTAATATATTTAATACTAAATTATATAAAAAATGATTAAATAAATAATTAGGTAATGATTGGTAGGGGGGTTATACATGGAGCCCCACTACACCTTTTTGCCATGGAGCCCCTCATGCTGACGTGGACGCCACATGGCGCATAATGCCCACAAGGGGCTCCATCCACTACACTTAGCCTAATGAAAACATTGTTTTAGGTAAATGCTAAAAAAAATATTTTTAAATTAACAAGTACATAAAAACCCAGTCAACAAATTTCAATCCTCTTATTGAATGACTTATAATTTCAATCTTTAGGGCGGAGGAAGTATATGACTTATAATTTAAATTTTTAGAGCGGAGGATATACTTCTTGCCTCGTTAAAAAGTTGTTGAAAATTTTAGGAGAGAAGATAGCGATGTATACAAAAAATAGTTCGTGATGTAAGAAAGTTTTGTGAATAGTAGGAATTATTGCTATTGCTATTGCGGTACTAACTATGGGAGATGCAGTTTCATGGTATCGAACTTATTTCTTGACTCCCGTACCAAGTAGACTAGATCCAAGTGGTTTAACACGACACTACACGAAATTAAACAAGTTTGTGTTTGATTAATTAAACATGATTTATATCATAAACACTTTAACATATTTATTACACGATTAAAATAACATCTAAACAACCCTATATTGATAAACACTTTAACATATTTATTACACGATTAAAATAACATCTAAACAACCCTATATTGATGTATACACAAGTAAACTTGTTTTACTTTCTAAACTTAAAAAATAGAAGTAAATATGCATTTAAATCGGTCCATATTCCTCACCAGATCGATCATATTAAATTCTTGTTCGCTAAAAACTTAAGAAAATGTATTTGATTTATATATGTAGTGCTCAATTATCTTGAACTTATATGCATAAAGTTAGATAAGGTTGGCTATTCAACTCTTGTTTCATATGTTTTAGCCCACTCATTGTCACCCATTATTTGTAATCAGGACCCACATCATGTAATAAGTAAGACGTAGTCCATTCAGCACTATAATATACATTTTGAAACATTATAAAAAGTTATAAAAGCTAGCTTCATCCGAAACTTCAAATAAAATATCACAAAACAAAATTTAATTTCAAAAGATTGCAACATAAATGAAATTGTACGTTGTTTTATAAACTAGGTTTGATCATCCATGCGTTGCAGCAGAGATATATTGGGTAAAAGAAAACAGTTCGACGGAATCCCAAACAACTGAGTGTTAAATAAAAAGCAAAATTGCAAAGTAGAAGGAAAAACATGAGACTCCAAATACCAACACACGGAAATACAATTACAAACACATAGCAACTGCTATTACTCCTATGTAAAACGTTAAAGTGTATGTCTACGTAAATTATATCACTCGATGTGAGAAAGTAAAAAAAATAAAAAATAAAAAAATCAGGTTTAAATACCCAAGATCCCAACACAACATTTGTTATGCTGTAACACTTTAAACAAATATGAGTTCTAATAAACAAAAATAAGTATGATCCTCTTTGTACTGTTTTTGAGATTGACATGAATGCAAGAAAAGAACCTGTTATGATTACAGTATAGAACAGAACCGCGACCTATGAATGGGTTGAAATCTCTGTTTTCAACCCTTGTATTGGTCGAAATGTATATTTCGACTAGCTTTCATAGTTTTCGACCCTCATTATAGACCGGAACATTGCTTTTCAACAAGACGATATGTACTGATTTCGACCCTTAAATCTCCGGCGAAATGTATTATCCTCGACACTAGCCAGGATTTCAGTCGAAATGTAAACAATGCTAAAGGTTATAAAACTAAATGGTCAATCAATATGTTAAAGAGTCTATGCACCTTCGAGTCATGGGCATGTATAGTTAGAGATATGTCCACAAGTATGCGGGTTGGAGAGATATGTCAGTCCACAACTATGTGTTGTTAGAGAGTTATAGCAATCCTTAACTACGAGTTGTTGGAGATAAGAGCAGACTTAGGACTGTCCAAGACTAAAGTTTAAAGTATTATGTTAATGTATGCTTAAAAAGGTTTATAAAGTATTCTTGTATGTAAAGTTCTTTTATGTATGAAACTTAAAACTCACTCGGTGTTAACGGATTTTAAGCATACATGTCAGGGTAATGCAGGCTTGTCATGCCAGGTGTGATGAGCTCCTAGTTGTGCTGCAAGGACTACCTATACCCAAGACTAACATCCCAAATAAAGAAAATATTTATATTCTGTCTTTTGACAATAATAGGTTTAAAGTGTTATGACTTATCAGTTTAAGAACTATGAATTGTTGTATGATTATCCAACTCTAATGCTTTCTTAGTTTGGGGCCTTGCACAAGTAAAAGACACTACAAGCTTATTGTAATGAGAATGGAAATATACATTTAATTTTTGTTGGTGAAGCTTATTGTAATGACAATGGAAGTATACATTTATGTTTTGTTGGTGAATTCATGTCACCAGTATTATCTAAGTGTAAGTGGATTAATTTGACCAAAATAATCATAATAAAGATTAAACAAGCACGCAGGTCTGAAGAGAGTGCATGCATGTTTGAGTTTATTCTAATTTGAAGTATTTAGGTGTTTCGTCGTCGGTACTTAGGGCTGAAACCTTAAGCCATAGGGGTACGAGAGCAAGGCCTCTGTTAGTGGAGTCTAAGAAACGGTAGTCCCTAACGAGGTCCAAGGGGCAATTTTTGAAATTTGATAAATATTACTTTATAAAAAGTGCATTAGGTTATATAAAATCCGGATATTGACTCAAAATCCAACCCGAAGCGAAACCATAGAAAACTACCCTTGCGGTTTTTGAAACTTTGATATTACTTCTATAGTTTTTGGTCATTTACATTCTGGTACACAAAATCTCATATCAAATTCACAATCTTTGTTCTTGACAAATCTCACTGAGTTTTATCTGATTCAATTTCGATTAGACCGTCGAAATTTTTGAATTTTAAAATGCATCACGACTCTCAGTGAATCCTGAAAATCAAAATGCAAACCCTACAAGTTTATTTTGTTAAGGCATAAACTTTTTTTATAAAATTATATATTGAGAGGGTCTATGCTTGTTCCCACGATGTGTTGAAATGAAACTCAAATTTATATTAAAACAAGAAATATGTTTTCTATGCTCATGTAGTGGTGGAGCCACCACACAACCCTTTTTTCCTAGCTATTTAAAGGGCTCACTCTACCATCACTTATGCATCATTCATCAAGAGTCAAGACACATTACTGTAATATTTGTCAAAGAACACTTGGTTAATTTGTTTAAGCAAAATGACTGGGAACTTGGCTCACCTCACTCTAGCATTTGGTCTTCTTGGTATAAACTTCCTTGATATATTGTTCTCTTAACTTCTGTTTCCCTCTCCTCCCCTAATTCTATCTCATTTTCATATCATTTTCTAACTGCATAAATTCATTTTAAAAAGAAAAAAAGAATGCTTTAGCAAGTGATAGAATAAGAGAATTTCAAGGATTCTGCAGTAACATTTTGCTTCATGATATTTTTTCAGGCAATGTTGTCTCATTTATGGTATTTCTTGCACCCATGTAAGTCTCTTGCTTCTGATCTGGTTTTTATTTTATGCTCTATTCAATCATAGTATACTATCATTTATCTAACCTTTCATCTTCACTTTTAATAATACAGACCAACATTTTATAAAGTGTACAAAAGTAAATCAACCCAAGGGTTTCAGTCGGCGCCTTATGTAGTTGGATTATTCAGTGCCATGCTTTGGATATATTATGCATTGCTGAAGACCAACGTCTTGCTTCTTATTACCATTAACTCAGTCGGGTGTTTCATTGAAACCTTCTACATCTGTTTCTTTCTGTTCTATGCACCAAAGAAGGCTAGGGTATGTACTAATATTTATTTTACAAAGAAAAACAATGATCATATATAGCTAATGTTGAAATAATCCAAACAAAAACTTGGTTAATCATGCAGATGGAGAGTTTGAAGTTAATCGTCTTACTAGTAGTCGTTGGGTTCGGATTGATTGTTGTCCTGACTCAGTTCTTTGCGAGTGGGGCCGCCCGTGGCGTGATAGTTGGATGGATTTGCCTTGTGTTTTCTTTGTGTGTTTTTGTCGCACCTTTGGGAGTTCTGGTGAGTATACATATACATAATTAGCATAATACATGCATAAAAAGCATATATAATCTTGTGACACAATGCAATTAATATATCCATTCCCACTTTTGCAGCGACAAGTGATTAAAACAAAAAGTGTGGAGTACATGCCAATTCTATTATCGGTAGCACTCACCCTGAGTGCAGTCATGTGGTTCTTTTATGGTCTACTTCTTGGGGACTTCAATATCGCGGTGCGACTAAACTAACAATGTCTCAGGATTTAGCATAATTTGTATATGGTTCTCCTCGTAATGAGTATACGTAAATTACTTGTGTTTACAGGTTCCAAATGTTCTTGGATTCACCTTCGGTATAATTCAGATCATACTATATTTTGTATACAAAAAGAAGAAGCCAGTTTTGGTATCTACTTTTGATGGGAAAATCTGTGAAATGGAGGAGCAAAGGTTCCCAGAAATAAATGATCATAAAAGCATTGATGTGGAGAAATTAAACAAAAGCAAAGATGTCTCACATTGCATGGCTGCCAAACCTCAAATGATACCAAACTGCACCATAGAAGTCAGCTCATGAGCTCATGTTACTTTGTGTTTACTTACCCAGAAAAAAAATTATATTCACTCAATTACTTGTATGATATATTGCAACTTTAAAAAGCTCAACTTCTCTGTATATATTAATTAAGTCTTTGCTTTAAGTTTAGCATATTTTGTGGCCGCTAAATGACCCAATTGAGTCGTTGATTGAATGAAAAACCTTTCTTATTCCAAAAATAATGCCACTGTAAATAAAAAAGAAGAATGATATAAAGATTTCTATATGATAAAAGATGAAATACAGAAAAAATTAAAATTAATATCAAAGCCATTTGTATACATGAAACATTGGAATCTACCTGGTTTAGGATCGGGATGTTTAATAGGTTCCATTGTTTGATAGATAACCCGGTACATGAAATATTAATCAAAATTAAAGCAGGTTTACAAACCGGAGGGTTTATCCTAATATTTCACATCACATCTAATAAAAAAAAAGTTAGAAAGAGAAGTTGTTTATTGCATTTTAGTATGTGTTTAAGTATGTTACCTATGATTTATTTATTATTCACTCTGATATCATATTAGGTTAGATGTAATTTATAACCTATTGGCCCAAAATTATATATCATACAAAAGAATATATACATCGAGAATTTATAGAGTGTCTGTCTCAACTCTAAGAATATTATTATAAACAAAACCACAATTTATATTAACCTCTAACTAATCTATTTATACTAAACATATATTTTGAAAAACAAGAATTTTAATTACACGCAAAGTAGGAAACTAAATAAAAAAATATCTTAACAAAATAAACTCTAAAATTATCTTTAAATCTTTTCTTGATTTATCTTGATTTTTTTTCTCCAAACATATCTTCAAGAAATTAGGATTAACTCCATCAGTCTCCCCCTTAATCCTAATTTGCGCCTCCAAGATCCTTAATTCCATGTAAGACCCATAATTGATCCATCTGTCAAAAAATGATTTTCTACCGTTCTCAAACCCATCAATAAAGGTCCACACCGACCCTTGTTTCCTACCCGAAAACTCAGAATACATCGACCCGTGTTTCCTACCAAAAAACTCTACATGATCGTTGATTGTGTTGCTTCAGTACCTCCTAGCTCTACCTCTCTACCATTCCCACGACCACATCCTCAATCATTCCATCGATCGTTAGAACTCGCACCACGAGTCCGTCGGTTGTAATTTTAGCCACTTGATTGAGCAAACAAGAGTCTTTTTTTATCTTCCCTTAATTTCTTCATAGCTCTTGACTCTTGTTTCTTTCTTCCGATCACGTAATCGTATCAAACAATTTGCTTCACTTCTTTTGATCGATCAAATCTATCAGAGATTTAATCATGTGGTTTTGTTTTTCACGTCTTTGATTTTTACTTGATCTCGCTCTTCTCTCCTCAGGTCTTGATCAACTTCTTCTCGCCGGGTATGAGCTTCACGTAAGCTCTATATTAAATATTGGCCTATAATCATATATCACACAAAAGAACACACCGGGAATTTGGAGACTACTCGTCTCAACTCCAAGAATATTATCATAAACAAAACCACAATTTATATTGACCCCTAACTCATCTATTTAACTAAACCTACACCTTGAAAAACAAGAATCATAATTACACTCAAACTAGGAAACAAAATAAAAACAAATTCTTAACAAAATAAACTCTAAAATTATCTTAATTTATTTGACTTTTTCTCCAAGCATATCTCCAACAAATTAGGATAAACTCTATCATAATGTACATAATCTAGTAGAAAAATATGGTTAAGGTCTTCGTAGTTTATACGGTCATTTGAGATTAATAAAACTATCATAATCATGTGATTGAGTGACATAAAAAATTTAAAAAAAAATATATGTATTTGTGTTTGCTGAATCCAATTCTTTAACAATTGGTATCATAATGAGGTCAGGACCAGGAATTGTGGAGATCAGAAAAAGTGAAGGTACAATCAAGCAAAGGAAACCAGCAATCGAAGATAAGGAGTGATGAGGCCACCAACGAGTTGATCAATATTGTAAAATCTGTGAAAGTTGTGCAAGTCAAGACCTATAAAGAGGCTATGAAGGCCAATTATGTGAAGCAATCAATATTGTTGCGAGAAGCCAATTATGTGATATGGACATGGAAGTGTGCAACACATTTTTGGAAGAACTAGTGATCAGAAACAAAAGGTAAAAATAAGTTTTAGGTTTGTATGAGAAGAAAAGTCAAGGATAGTTCAGCAACAAAAACCCAGTCTCTATATTAGTGATAAGAATCTGACAGATTGCATATGGCTTTGCGACCTTAGGAACACCATGTTCGTAACTGACTTGCAAACGTCTTTTAGATTTTTTAACAACAATTAAGTTTGCATTTTGTAAGATTTGAATCTTGATATTTTGTCTAATAGACTAATAGGACTGAAACTCCTTTGCAACGTAGCTTGTTGTCCGTTTACCTGTCACTTTATTGAAATTAGGTAGAGTATTAGAGAGAGTTTCAAATGAGAAGTTTGGTTTGGGTAAGAAAGATAAGAAGTTATTTTAGTCATTGGATCTTGATCTAACAAAAAAGAAAGTAAGATATTTTAGTTTTAGCCATCTTTGTTGACTTTTTTATCTACTTCCCCAATTTTTTAAAACATTCATAACTTTCACATACGACATTATTTTTTTTTTAAATTACACCATAAAAACGAGCGTTTTTTATCTTTAAAACGTAGATAGTGTTGGTATATAAAAAAAATAAAAAAATTACTCTTTTGATTTTTGACACAATGTTCATATCATTGTGTCACAATGTTCAGATCATTGTATCATTATGTCAAAATTATATATAGTGTTGCAATATATAAATTAAAAAAAAATACTTTTTCGGTTTTAAAATCATATCACACAATGATCTGAACATTTTTGACACAATATGACACAATGATCTGAACATTTTGACAATTGAAAGAGTAAACAAAATTTTAATTTTATATATAACAACACTGTACACGTTTTAAAAATAAAAAACACTCGTTTTTATGGTGTAATTTAAAAAAAAATATATTATCGTATCTAAGAGTTATGAAAGTTTAAAAATTAGGGGAATTTGATAAAAAAGTCGTAAATATCCTTTCATCTTTTGTTTTCTTTAGTTTTTCTCTGTAATTTTACATAGAAAAATTTTGACCCATAGATTTTCATTTAATTGAAGATCTAATCGTTATGATTCTTTTTTATCATTCTTATCTAAACTAAACTTCTCATAATAACCTATCTCGAGATTATTATTCAGAATTATATCACCAATTTGCGAAAGTCGCTCACAAAAATCTAGTTGTGGTGACTTGGATTAGATTGGCAAGTTATTTTTATATCACATAATCCATATCCCTAATTTATTAATATATTGTTGGATGTTTTGCTAGGATAGTGTAACTTTAGAAGATTGGATCAATCATCTGTATTGTGGCTTCTTCTGTTCCCTTTTCTTATATTTTACTAGGTTTGTTACCCGTGGGGCACCCGGGGCGTATTTAGTTAAGTACTAATAGGCAAATATTGTTGGCACGGTTATAGTAGACTTGTATTTTTTAGTACATGGTGTGAATAGAGTATTTTTTTGATGGAATATTTATTTGTAATATAAAATGGATTTAACTAAGTATAGATATAAATAGACTGAGTTTGTTACCCGGGGTCACACAGGGACACATGTAATCATTTTAACACAAACATGACAATGAAAAACAAAACTTTGTTTCTTGGTCAAATTTTAAACAAACATAAAAAAAAGAACTCTGAAAGTGCAAAGATCAAACAAAATGAGCATTCACAGATTTATATAACATACAACATACTGTCATGTTTCTTTTGTGGTTGGATATGACCATAACTCACTCTCAAATAAACTAAATTGTTTACAAATGAGACTTTTACAATAACACTAAACTGATGGCTACATTACTAAGGAATATCAACAACCCACATAACCTCAGAGTATACAAAAACAATTCTAGTGGTTAACAAATCAATTTTCATTATTTTTTACCATTGACACAAGAACATTATAAAGACCTGTATTTTATCTTCAGGGAGCCAGAAGTTGCTAACTACATTATATTGACATATTTGTATAAGATCAAAGTAAGATAGCAAAACCCATCCCATAGCCGGGTTTGACAAGAAAGCCAACAGATGAAACCTCACTACGACTAAAAAGATAGTCTCATTAAAGAAGTACACTAACACATTATAGCAAATTGAACAAACAATTGATTCATGAATGAACTTTCAAACCAACTTCTTAGATCACAAGATTGGGGTTGGGTCATCTTTATCTCCTACAGCTTCTTACAAATCCTTAACAGTATTAAACTTAAAAAAGCCAATTAGCAACAAAAAAAAACTTCACTATTATTAAATTAAGGTTTTTAACCTGCCGCGCCATATGACGACAACGGTTTGTAAAGATTTAGGGCAAAGGAATAGCAAATTGACATACACTTATCTTTTTCTATGAATAAAACATCATAGTAGGCATTCATATGACCTTACCGAATGTCTTAAAGGTTACTTATAATTGGCAAGCTGGTATATATCCATACTTTTCTGCTAGCAAAACATCATGATAGTCATCTATATGACCCTAATAGTGTTTTATGGTCAGCTATATGACCAATAATGATGTATTTACAAAATATAGATAATGCTTCAAAAAAGTGATGCTTAAAATGATAGATTTTGTTTAGATTTTGGCTGCTTTGACTTGTTTTCCTCTGATCATCTTGAGTTGCTCCATTGCTAATAGCCTGTAGTTCATCACACTGGTCAAATAAATTTTGTTACATTTTATGATTTCTTATGTAAAAAAAATGGAAAGAATCATCAACTGGAGATTAAAGAAGGTTCATGACAATCAAAAAGTTTATCGTAGTCATGGTTCTTTGCTATTTCTTTATTCTATATCACGAAAAAAATTAAACCCACACTCCTCCTTACTTTAATATGGACATTTTCAGCCAAAGAACAATCATAATCACTATGAATTCCTTCACAATCTTTTCGACTACTTACAAAACCATGAAAAAAAAGCCATCAAAATCCAAGACTAAATAAATTGCCTAGAAATACACTCTGGTTTAAACACACATAACTCCGTCACAATCACAATTTACAATCATAAACTCTAATCAATGAAAAGAACAGAGCAATAGTTACATATAAGTAAAAATAAGCACAAAATACACTAAATAATAGTAACACACTAACAACAATCCAAATTCTTTGAGTTTATAACCAACAATTTCATAGGACATAAGAACAAAACGTTGTGGCTCTTCTGAGCATTATAAAATGATGCAAAACCTCCCAGATATAATCAAAAGGAAATCAATACATTTGTCATAATAATCATAAACAAAGAGACTTTAATCTTACAACCAAAACCTGATTATCAGATTAATGGCACATCAAACTTTTGCAACTAAAGATTAAAAGGAGCTTATAACTTTCATCAGGAAATAACATAAATAATTCAGGAAACAGAAAATGGGTATAAACGCAAACCCTATTTATGAGCAAGGTTTATTAGGTTGAATTAACCTCTAATAGGAGATTGCATCTGTAAGCTTCTGCACGTATTCAATCACGTTTTTCCTTTTATCCTCAGAATCCTAGATGAGTGTACGCAATTCAACATTTCTCCAGACACATATTCCGCTAATACCCAAGTCTCGACCCGAATCGAATCTGGAGCCGGGTTACACAATGGTTTAGCAAAAAACGGCAGAAATTAGCGATCGTCATCCATACTAAGATCTCACATTTAATCAAAACCCTAAAGACAAAAACTATCAGATATTAATCGTATATATGTGGTAACGCAAGAACCCACAAAAAGTTAAAAATGATACTTACTTGAATCGAAGGCTAGCAAGAGTAGGGATGCAAGAGGATGCGATTTGCGTATGGTTGGTGACACTAAATACAGGTTAGAGACGAAAAACCCTAAATTGATTGAAACTCAGAGACGATGTAGGTGAGGAATGGACACGAAGCTCGGTTTATGAGGAAGCTGAATGAGGAGGAACCACTTAAACTACCAGCGATTGACATCCCCAATTGAAAAGCATTGATGCAGCGACTTCAATAGTTCAATTTGTAGACCGAGAGACTTGAATGCCAGTTAGGGTTCTCATAATAGGGCCGTTTCAGTTCCAACCATGGAGTATCTGGGGACGTTAAAGTGCGAAGATGGAGTAATTGAAGCGGTACTCGTGGGTTTATCCGGTGTTGTGAACGCGGGAGGAATAAGGCGCCAAATCAATAAAAGAGAGGGCTGGGAAAGTGACACGTGGATAAAAAGATTTTCACTTATTAAAGTAGTAGATTTCTTGTTTTTTATTTCTTAGATGCCCCACCCCCACCCACATTTGTGGAACGACTTTATAGTGTGTTTATGTGCCCTTTATATACATATGTGCACCACAATAGAATAGCTATCTTATGTTGTGGGTATAGGTATCGTCATCGGTGGCGAACCCAAGGTTTGGTCTTGGAGTTTGCGCGACATCCATGAATTCTATCTGGACTGAACCTCAAAAAATTTGGTTATCGAATCACATGAAAATTTTTATACTGACTCTCAACTTAAAAAAAAATAACTACTAGTTTTAAAAAATGATTCAACAATAATGAGTCTAACAATATTAATATTTTTAACCCAATAACCATCATCTAATTCATACAAAAATCCTTCTTTCGAGTTCCGAAAGGGCTAGCGACTGGCGATCCTAAATCCTCCATCCTTCTTCTTTTAGAATTTCAGTTTCGGCGACCTGTCGCCGCTGACTTGTCGAGTGCCGACCTGATTCTTCTTCCTTCGTTCCAGTTCCGGCGAGGCGACGACGTGGTTGTTTTTCCGTCATTCTGGCATTCCGTGAGCGGCAATTCTTTCTCTTGAGGTTTTAGAATATGATTTTGTATTTTTGTGCATCGGAAGAAATTAGATTATAAGAATATGATGTTAGTTTTGTGCATTCAAGATATGGTTTATATTAGACTACATGTAAATGTAAATATGTAATAGTGATGGTAGCTAGATGTAAATGTGTATTCTATATATAGGTTGTACATCAATGACCAAATCAATGAGATTGATTGCTATTATGGTATCATTGCAATCACCGATCCTTTCCCCCCTCTACACCTAATCTCACGATTTCCTCTCCTCCCCAACCCTAATCTGCGTCAACTTTCCCTCCCCTCTCTTTCACAGCCGTCGGCCATCTTCATCCCTGCTACTCATCTTCATTCGATATTCATCTTCCCCTCATCATGTCTTCGTCATCCAACATCCACCCTGCCCTAACGGTGACAAATATTAGAACCGCCATCCCTATCACTCTTGAAGCCAAGAACGGCAAGTATTCACAGTGGAAAGAGCTCTTTAAAATCCATTGTAAAGCCTACCAATGCTCGGAGCATCTCGAAACCTCGACCCCTCCTACTCCCGTCTCCACCTCCGACAAACCCGCTCCCCCGGTCGACAAAGAACTGTGGCAACGAGTCGACGCCGTCGTACTCCAATGGATTTACGGCACCATTACCGTCGACCTTCTGGGCACAATCATTGCCGAAGACACTACGGCGTGCAAGGCATGGAACGCACTCCGTGAAATATTCAATGACAACGAGCAATCTCGAGCCCTTCAACTCGAAACCCAATTCATCAATACCCGGCTTGACAACTTTCCCGACATGTCCTCTTACTGTCAAGCTTTAAAGGAAATTTCCGACCAACTCAAAAGCGTCAATTCTCCGGTGTCTAGCCAACGCATGGTTTTGCAAATGATAGCGGGCTTGAATGAACAATATGACGGAGTTGCTATGTTAATCCAACAAACAACTCCGTTACCAGATTTCTACGGGGCACGATCGCGTTTGATCTTGGAAGAGACACGAAGAGCAAATCAAGCGGCGGCCACCGCCGCCTCGGCAATGCTCGCAACCGCAAACCAGTCCTCCTCCAACCCCCCTGTTCATGACAGGGGGTATGCTAGTGACAACTCACGTGCAAACAGAAACCCAAGCAACAAATCTCGTGGAGGGCATCAATCTGGGATGCGTAATAGGGGGGGCAGATTCCCGTCATCTCGGCCGCGTAATCGGGGAACAAACTCGCCTTCACCAAACACTACCTCATGGCAGCCGCCGGCGCCACCCGGCTATACATGGCAGTTGATGCCATCCCCACCTCCATGTCCCTATCCTACCGCCCCTCCCGCCATGACCGGTCGCAACACTTCAGTGGGTATTCTAGGTCCGGCTCCACAAGCATACATGGCACAGGATGGGCACTACACCAACATAGACCAAGCCATGTACACGAGCACTCTTCGTCCCGATCCAGTTTGGTATATGGACACCGGAGCAACCAACCACATGAGCCACCAGTCAGGTACAATCCCCTCTTATATCAATAATCGCGGGTCGAATTACATTATTGTAGGCGACGGAACCAAACTCCCAGTACACTCCACCGAGACCTTTACTTTACCATCCCCATACCCACCTTTAAAATTAAATAATGTTCTTGTTTCTCCTCATTTAATTAAAAACTTGTTATCCGTTCGACAACTCACAAAAGATAACAATGTTACTATTGAATTTGATTCTCGTGGTTTTGTTGTGAAGGATTGCCGGACGCGGAGACCCGTCCTCCGATGTGACAGCTCCGGGGAATTATACCCACTTCTCACTTCTACTATCAAAAATAAAGGGCCGTCCAGTTTCGCCGCCATCTCTCAAGATTTGTGGCACTCCCGCCTTGGTCATCCCGGCCTCCCATCTTTACGTTTTTTGCATAATAATGGTGATATTCGTGTAACCAATTTTTCGAACAAAAACATTTGTGAACCATGTGTGCTTGGCAAACAAGCTAAACTGCCTTTTGATACATCATTGTCTGTTACATTAGCTCCGTTTGACATCATACATACGGATTTGTGGACTTCACCGGTCCCAAGTGCAGGTGGCCATCGGTATTATATACTTTTTCTAGATGATTTTACGAATCATCTATGGACATATCCATTGGCCAACAAGTCCTCGGTCTTCCAAATTTTTGTCACATTTCACACCTTAATTAAAACTCAGTTTCACACAAACATTAAAACCCTACAATGTGACAACGGCACGGAATTTAATAACAAAAGATTTCATGATTTTTGTGCCCAAAATGGCCTTCAATTTCGTTTTTCATGCCCCTATACCTCCTCACAAAACGGCAAGTCCGAACGTAAAATTCGGACCATTAATAACCTCATCCGCACCATTTTAAGTCAATCCTCCCTACCCACAAATTTTTGGCACCACGCCCTTCAACACGCCTCATATCTCCTCAATATCTTACCCGCAAAAATAAAAAATAATCTCACCCCCACCTATCTCCTTTACCATGTTCACCCAACTTATCACCATCTCAAACCCTTCGGTTGTCTCTGTTACCCAATACCCTCTACAACCATTAACAAACTCCAAAAACGATCCCTCCCATGTGTTTTCTTAGGCCATCCCACCAACCACCGAGGCTCAAAGTGCTTTGATATGGCCACTCATCGAATTATAATATCACGACATGTTGTGTTCGATGAAACAACTTTTCCCTTTGCCAAAATTCCTCTCCAACCACCCACCTATAACTTCTTAACTAATGACACTCCACACCCAGCTCTCTGGCTTGCACCTCCAACCTCCCCAAACCCCGCTTCTGGCCCAACACAAACCGACATACCAACCTCCCCCTCTTCTACGGACTCCCCCACCCCCACGAGCCCACCTTCGCCACCCTCTCCTGGCCCAACTCACATACAACCCACCTCTCCAGCCCACCACGCACAAACCCACCCCTCCGTAACCCCACAACCCAGCCCCACTTCAATTCAATCTCCCTCACCCAACAGTCCCGCACCCGTCTCCTCAACCGCAACCTCGACAACCAGCCCCACTTCAAGCACTTTACCCAACAGCCCCCCTTCTCCCTCAACTTCCGGTTCAGCCCCGTCACCTACACCACCTCCGCCCCCTACCCGAACGGTTCACACGAGAAGTATGTCCGGCATATTCAAACCACGACACCCGCTCAACCTACACACCTCCACCTCCATCGAACCATTACCGAAAAACGCCAAGCATGCCCTCTCCAGCCCGGTTTGGTTCCAAGCTATGCGAGATGAATTTACCGCGCTTATCGACAATAAGACGTGGGATCTTGTGCCTCGTCACCCTAATATGAATATTGTTCGTTGTATGTGGCTTTTTAAACATAAAACTCGATCCGATGGTTCACTTGAGCGCTATAAGGCGCGTCTTGTTTGTGATGGCAGGTCCCAACAGGTCGGAGTAGATTGCCAGGAGACATTCAGTCCAGTCGTTAAACCAGCCACTATACGAACGGTTCTCAGTCTAGCAGTGGCTCATAAATGGGATATCACTCAGTTGGATGTTAAGAATGCCTTTCTCCATGGGCACTTGGCAGAAACAGTATACATGCACCAGCCCATGGGTTTTCGAGATCAGCAATTTCCAGATCACGTCTGTCGTCTTCGTAAATCTCTCTACGGGCTCAAACAGGCCCCTCGTGCCTGGTACCAGCGATTTACAGACTTTGTTGCCACCATCGGGTTCAGACATAGCCTCTGCGATCACTCTCTATTCATTTATCGCCAGGGCTCCACCTATGCTTACATCCTCTTATATGTAGATGACATTCTCCTAATCACGTCATCATCATCTCTCAAAGACTCCATCATGCACCACTTGTCAAGAGAATTTGCTATGAAGGACTTGGGGCCCCTATCCTATTTTCTGGGCATTTCCGTCTCCCGTACTTCCCACGGCCTCTTTCTCTCTCAAAAGACGTATGCTCAAGATATCCTTGCTCGTGCAAACATGTCTCAATGCAACTCCTGCCACACACCTGTTGATACTGCTAGCAAACTCAGCGCCAATGCCGGTCAACCAGTCGATGATCCCACACTCTTCCGCAGCCTCGCCGGGGCACTCCAGTATCTGACATTCACCAGACCGGACATCTCTTATGCAGTACAACAGGTTTGCATGCACATGCATGATCCTCGCATCGGCCATCTCAATGCCCTCAAACGGATACTTCGATACATACATGGGACCATATCCATGGGCTTACACTTACGTGGAGGGCCCGCTACATCTCTGATATCCTACACAGACGCCGACTGGGCTGGCTGCCCTGACACCCGACGCTCAACATCGGGTTACTGTGTATTTCTTGGGGACAACCTCATTTCATGGTCTGCCAAACGTCAGACCACCATTTCACGGTCCAGTGCCGAGGCCGAATACAGAGGAGTTGCTCACGCAGTTGCCGAGATATGCTGGATCCGCAATCTCCTCATGGAACTTGGCCATCACCCCTCCCGCACATCCATTGTCTATTGCGACAACGTCAGTGCAATCTATATGTCTGAAAACCCGATACAACATCAGCGGACAAAACACATCGAGATAGATCTTCACTTTGTTCGTGAGAAAGTTCAACGGGGTCTCGTTCGTGTCCTTCACGTCCCCTCTCGCTACCAGCTGGCCGACATCTTCACGAAAGGCCTCCCTCGCGTCCTTTTTGACGAGTTTCGCTCCAGTCTAAGCATCCGCCAACCTCCTCCTTAGACTGAGGGGGTATATTAGACTACATGTAAATGTAAATATGTAATAGTGATGGTAGCTAGATGTAAATGTGTATTCTATATATAGGTTGTACATCAATGACCAAATCAATGAGATTGATTGCTATTAGTTTATTCATTTTGTGCATTGGAATTTATTGATTTTGTGCATACAGGTGAGTTCAGAATATTGAGAGTATGATTTTGAATTTATCAACTTTGTAAAACATATTGAATTATTGGGAATATAAATTTGTATTTTTTTATATAGGTAAAAATGTAAGCTGGACCGATTTGTGTATTGGAAAAAATAAAATTATAAGAATATGATGTTACCCAACCTGATCCGAACCAAAATAGTCCAAAAAATTTGTATATAACAGTGAAAGATCAAACGTCGAAAATTTTCGAACCCCATCAAAAAAAATCTTGAGTTTACTACTAATCGTCGCCATAGGTGAACGTATTACGACAATATGTCGTCAGTATAACTATTATCGGCATAAAGTCAAATTCTTATGGTGATAAACATATGTACAGTGACAAATTAATAGTAACTGGATCAGAATTCATATATCATATTTGGGCTCTATCATCTCATGCTTTTGAGCTCATAATGGAAAAATCTTTTAAGCAACCCTATCTTGTCGCTTGCCCTTTCTAATTATTGGACGCTAAAGATATATGGCTTTTCTTAAAGCCTTACGTAACGCAAACTGTGGATCAATCTTGTGCATAAACAATTCAAGAAATGGTACGCGATCACATAAGCTTTCCATATATATATGTACGCGTGGTCAGAATGACGACCAAACGTACGTACAGAATTAAAGAAATCATATGATGAAACCACTTGTCAATATATCTATTGTATCTCTATATGAATGTTTCACCTTTATGGTAGCTTTTGTAAGAAATATTATTGCTGATTGATAAAAACAAAACCAAGGCTTCCACGATATCATGGCGTGTTCATTGATATCGAAACTTTAGTGACGAGTTTGGGTCATCACTTTTGCCACTAAAGTTTAAAATTGAATGATTACTGAGGAAACTATAGAGAAGTTTTTGTGTTCTAGACCACCCGTGGTCACTAATCAAGGAAATAAAGTCCTCACCTTATTTGATTCAGTGTGATTACAAATCTAACACACGAGACACTATCACGAACACACTCAGAAGTCACGAGAGAAAACACAAAGATGAATACTGAGACAACGATATATAGTGTTTTGGTCTAAACTGACATACATCCACTCTACAACTAGAATTTTTTTTTTCTCTCTTTGTGTTCAAAGGCTTGGTTACAATGCATGTATATATAGAGAGGAGGAAGTAGGTTATAATGGGTTTGGCCCAAACCTATTAACAAGCCCAATTTGACAATAAGCCATAATATAGCCCACCAATCAACTCATCAGTAGCTAACTAACTACTATTTAAGTATTTAACTATTTATCAGTCTACCCACTCTTAAACAACTGAGCATTCGCAACCACATTTATGGTCGCAAAATGGTAGCAAGTAGACTTTTGCAATTGAATTGAAACAACAAAAATGTGGTGGTAGAAACTGCCGTCGGTAATCCCATTTTGTGACCTCGTTTAATTCTTAGGCAACGGTTTTGTGACTGCTTTGGTACCACTTTGCGACTGTGTTTGCGTGCGACTCTTTTCGCCTTAATTGACAATGTTTGACTATTAATCAATATGATTTATCATGTCACACCCCACCTCCATACGCAACTGATTGTATCAACTTAGGCAATGAAAACAAGTAATAATTCAAGACTTAACCCAAATTTTACAAGAAAAATATCGTTTTTATTGATGTGGAGGTTTGGTGTCGTCGATATGATCGACCATCTATATGCCTTGACGTGAAATTGGAACAGTTTCACTTCACCCACGTAGACTACGTGAGTTTCGTTCCCGTCGAGGATACGGACCTTCAAGTGTAGGTTGGTGAAGGAGTATAGCTCACTGAGTTTGGCCGTAGCCGATGAAGATGCGGTGTCCGACATGATAGTTGATGGAAGAAGGCGATGATGGAGGAAAATTAGTATGTAAATCAAGATGATATGTAAAGCAAGAAGGCTTATGTGTTTAGCCGGCGGTGAGGAGAATAATACGTAAAGCAAGAAAAAAAAAATTAAGGTTAAGCTAATTGAGGCTATGATATCATATTCGTGAATATGATATTATTCTCATTCATCGAATAAAGATTAAGTTAATTGAGGGTATTCCTTTTCATCCATCAGTACCAACAAATTATGAGAATGATTCCGCGAACAATCTCCGTTTTCTTCACCACAATACACTTATCTTTATACATATAAAAGAGATCATCAAGAGAAAAAGCGATAAATGAGGGATCTTACACCAAGCCACAACCCATTGCCAAATAAGAGTGGCGAAGTAACAACCATCTATGAATAGCTAGACACTAAAAAGTGAATAAAAAATTGGGATGAATAGTTTGAAAGCATTTTTTTAATTGTTTTTTTTCTTTCATTATGGGTTATTACAATGGTATAGTAATATATTTTTTAAATTGTGATAATATAACACATTTTATTCGGTTACCACATAAAGTTGGTGGTGTAATAGGTATTATCGTGTGGCATAGAATTCTTTTATTTTTCTATTGTCAACCTCAGAGAATTTAGCAAAGGAGTTTATGGTATTAGAAGTAAGTCGTGTAACATAGCTTTTAGGTCACAGGGTTGATAGTTTAAGCGTATTGGTCATTATGCGGCTTTTATTTATGTTTTCTCCACGTGACGTTATAACAATACAATGATTTCGTGTGTTTGTATTATCCTCGAGACAACACAAGGGTCACAAAATATTGTTATAAATATCTACGTTAGATATGTAAACAAACCGAGCCAACTCGACTCGCTTAACCTCAAACTCAAGCTTGGTTTGTTTCAAGTTTTATTTAAAACTCAAGCTAGGCTGTGAGTTTTAGTTTGTTAAATGAATAATTGACGGCCACGTGGAGTAGGTTCGGTAGTGTTTGTCGAACATTTTTCTGGTTTTTATTTTTGAATATTCAATTTTGGTCGCCGGTTTCTTCTTTCGCTTTCCCTCTTCCCTTCGATGAAAACTCACCAAAACTAACAAAAAGTCAAACCCCCAATCTCTCTCTCTCTCTACATCCCCCTTGACCTCTTCCGATTGTCTACGAACTACTTTTAGCTACAGAAATTGACATCCAGTTAACGAGAAAAAGAGAGAGAGAGATGTACGGGGTACATCCACCAAAAAATTCCGACACCGCCGTCTCCGGCGGAACGGCGGATGTGATCCGGACGTACCAGACCTGGAAAGGCAGCAACGTAAGTTCTCTGACTCTCGATTATGACTCTGATTACGAGTTGAGGTTTCTAAGATCCTTGATTTGAGTTTTTGCTAATCGACGTGATCTGATTCGCTAGTTATTTTCATGATAATTAGGAAACTAATTAATGCTGCGTGATTTCGTTTACTCGTTTAGGTTTCACTTTTCAGCTTAATTGAATTGAAGCTAGGTTTTCTAGCTGATTGGAATAATTTAGGGCCAGTACTGTAGCTACATAGATTCATGAAACTGAAGGCTGTAAATTATTGGATGAAGTACAATAGATTCAGCAGTTTACATTTTTCATTTACAATTTTGTTATATTTGATCTGCAGGTATTTTTCCTGAGGGGAAGATTTATATTCGGGCCGGATATACAATCAATCTTCCTATCGATATTCCTAATCGTTGCTCCAGCTGTAGTTTTCTGTGTATTTGTTGCCAGGAAGTTACTTGATAAGTTCAGCCATCATCTTGGAGTATGGATTATGGTCATAGCAATTGTATTCACAATTTATGTAAGTTTTCTTAATTTTCAATGTTTTTATTATAATGTTTATCTAGGCATGGAAATATTATGTGAATGTAAAGTGATTAATTATAGTTTATACACTGGATTACAGGTTATAACCCTGCTTCTAGTGACTTCTGCAAGGGATCCAGGAATAGTTCCCCGTAACACACGTCCTCCGGAACCAGAAGTTATGGATCAAGGCATAGAGATTGATTCGGTTCAAACTCCACAATTACGTTTACCTCGCTTCAAAGAAGTCAATGTTAACGGGTTAACGGTTAAGGTCAAATACTGTGATACTTGCATGCTATATAGACCACCACGTTGTTCTCACTGTTCAATATGTGATAACTGTGTGGATCGGTTTGATCATCATTGCCCGTGGGTAGGCCAGTGTATTGGATTAGTAAGGACACATCCTTTCTCTTTTTTCTAAAAAAAATTTCATGATTTGATATGAAACTATAAGAAAGGGGAATGATACCAATATTTTTTGTATCTTGGTGCAGCGAAACTACAGATTCTATTTCATGTTTGTGTCTTCAGCAACTCTGCTTTGTGTTTACATCTTCGCCTTTTGTTGGGTGTATGTTATAAAGATAAAAAACAGTGAGGATACATCGATTTGGGGTGCATTAATCAAGACCCCTGCCTCAATCGTGCTAATGATTTATTCATTCATATGCGTTTGGTTCGTTGGTGGTCTTACGGTTTTCCATCTTTACCTAATCAGCACAAACCAGGTAGATCACCAGTCCTTTATGAGACATTGTACTTGCAACAGAACTTTAAAAAGATAATTTATTTTAACATTATGGTTTCTTGCAGTCTACGTATGAAAACTTCAGGTACAGATATGATCGGACCGAGAATCCTTATAACAGAGGGATACTTGAAAATTTCAAGGAGGTATTTTGGCGTAGTATTCCTCCTTCCAAGAATGATTTTAGGGCGGTGGTGGAAAGAGAAGCAGAAAGCCTACCTTGGGCTTTGAGAGACGGTTTTGTGAATTCGAATGTAGAGAAAACTCCAAGTGATGTAGAAATGGGTGATAGGAAGGCTACGGGGAATTACGGGTCAGGTCAAGTTGACAAGTATGATCAATCGGGCCATGATGATCTGCAGGGTCATCCTAGGCGGTCCAGCTGGGGACGAAGTGGAAGCTGGGAATTACCAAGTGATGTTGCTTCAGTTGCATCAGGTCTTGGTGACTCGAACCGGATTGTTGGTGGAAGCAGTGACAGCTTGGGTGGTCAACTGAGAGGTCAAAATAGGCAAAGAGAAGTCAACTTATGGTAATGTTTCATAGTTGTGGTTCATTGTTGTTTCAATCCTGTATAGAATGGGTTATATAAGCAACCCCTTCTGGATGACTATATATATGTGTGTGGGATCTTGTTTCTTGAGAATATAGATGTGTACATAGTTTTAGTCTATTTCTTTATGTATTAATTTCTGTTTTTCTTCACTTGTAAACCTGGCTACTGTGTGAAAACTCTATTTGTTGCCTATATCATAGATAACTTCATTTGATTCTTATATTTATTTGAGATCGGGTATTAGCACTCAAGATTGGTGTGGGTGTTCGTGGTTTTAAAAAGCTCGTGGCAATAGATCCCCAGGGCCGAGATGAAGGTGCACCTGAGCCTAACTTAGATCTCGTGAATAAAAATCAATTAGTAACCCAAAACCTTATAACCATGTAGAAAGCATCAACCTTGAATACAATTATTACATTTCAATATACAAAATCCAAGTTCCATTTTGCAGAATAGGTAAAATTTTAATATATGTTATCATGTTAATTTAATGATTTATTCAGAGAGATTTTAAGGTTTCTCCAAATTTAATAAGATTTTCAAGAGATGTGACAGTTTATAAAGGCGGAAGTAAACATAGAATCTAAAATAGAAACGTAGGTTTAATTCCTGTTAAAAAATAATAGGGTCAATTTTAACTCCACAACAAAAAACTTGAAAGAGAAGTAACTCTTTGGAGACATAAAACCATAACATTTCAAAGTGCTAGAAATACATGATAATATTGGTAAACCAATGAGAAGACGGTATATCATGTATGAAACTTATATGAAAATCGAAAACCTTCATCTTCTTACTGCATTGACTGAAAACGTTTGACTATCATGATGCTCATGTCCATGTAACGCTGAGCACAGTTAGAGAGACAACTTGATTCACCGGAACTGAACTTGCTTCCAGGGGTACCAGTGATGCATTTATCCCAGCAGGCACTAGTCAGCTTTGCTATCATCTCATTTGCCATTGCTCTTTCTTTTTCTTGCTGCAGTAATTCCAGATTATCATATCATGGTCCCAATAAAAGAGAAATAAGTAAAAACTAATCTGCAATTTTGAACAATTTAATTCGGTTTTGCTTACTATCCCAAACGGGTGGGTCAAATAAGTTCGAAGGAAATTGTCAAATAAGTCAAACATGACACCTAAAG
Organism: Deinandra increscens subsp. villosa; assembly: GCA_039602395.1. Lineage (NCBI taxonomy): Eukaryota > Viridiplantae > Streptophyta > Magnoliopsida > Asterales > Asteraceae > Deinandra > Deinandra increscens. The sequence continues at coordinate 3,442,381 of JBCNJP010000015.1, read as the reverse complement.
TTTAGTGTTATCTTAAGCATCTTTAAGGGCGCGTTTGGTTGTGGAAAACATGGGGTGTTTTCCATTTCTGTTTTCTAAGAAAACATGGAAAACAGAAAACGCGTTCTAGTGATAGTTTTCTGAAAAAAATTTCCTAGAAAACAGAAAATACAGTTTTCCATTCTTTTAACTAAATTTGGAAAATAGTTTTGCATTGTTTTCCAATTTCCGTTTTCTATTTTCCAGAAAATGGAAAACACATCTTTTGGTTAGATCGCGTTTTCAAAATTTTCCAAGTGTTTTCTAGAAATGGAAAACCCATTTCATTTTCTAGAAAACTGAAAATGGAAAACTGGAAAACGTTTTCCACAACCAAACGCAACCTAAATGTTTTAAAACAGCTAATATTGTTTTTCTTTAAATCTTAATTCATCACTTATTTATTTAATAAATTTTAAATGGACACTACAGATGCATACTGATCAACCGAGACTGTTTTAAAAGGTACTAATAATCACATGTTTTAACCTGTTAGCAACCCACCAAACATGCCATGTCTGGTAAACGAAACAGGGAAATCGGTAGGAATTGTCAATGAAATTGAAGTTTGAACTTTGAACATATGATAGAACCCATATAGCAAAAGATGTCAAATATGGAATCTGATTTGAATAGTACATTGAACAATGGGGCCTAAAGTGTGTAAGCCAATAGTGCATTAATCAGTGTATGAAATTAAAGATTATGGTGTCATGTTTCTTTCTGAAATACCATTAAAATAAAACCCCATGAATAAATATAGGTGCAGAAAACTTGATGAAGCATCACAACAAAGTACACCCTATATTTGGCTACTCAGTTAAACTAGTTACTGCATTTGAGCAAATTTCCTATAAATTATCGAAATCATAAACAGCTCTTAGGTAACGAAGCACCAGAAGCTCTCTTATAAAATTAAAACACTGACCTTCTGACTGTAAAGTCCATAACTTAATAAGGTATGCGAAAACCATTATCGAATCAATTTTTGGATGAAAAGGCATGACAAGAAAACTTCAAATAGTTTGTAACACCAAGTAAAAATCACAAGCTAATCACGTACCATTCCCCAAATTCTTGACTACAATTTTTAGAAAACAATGCTAAAGAAGTTAGCAATTTAGCATCAATGGTATGCATATAAGTGATAGGGAAAAACCCAAGGGTGGGGCTATGCCGTAGGGATCAGGGTCAACTGACCCCGTTGATTTTTGAGACCATAGAAAAGTGAGATTAACCAGAATTCAGCATGATCCCAATAGTTGTATCCTAATGATCCCATCATATAACCAAGATGTAAAGTGATCCTAATGGTTCCTATGCTCTCTAAAAACTCACGCAGCCCATCTTCGTTTTTTAGGTACGAGGTTCGACTCAAAATTCTCCAATCTAACTTTTTAAAAATAATACCACACACTGCGCATATTTTCATAATACCCTCACCCAAACCCTAATTAGAATAAACACATACAAGGATACCTGCCCAGTTCCCAGCTGCATTCATCGAGATTTCTAAAAAAAAAAACACAGACCACCAACTCGATTGTTAAAGCCCTTAAACACTTCATCGATTCTTATCCTGTCCAGGTTTGATCAGCAATTTCATTTCATTTTTAATCTTTTATCTTGAATGATTGAACAAAGAGAGGTTGGAGTGTTGGACCTTTCATGTAATCATGTTTAATACTTTAATATTGTTTTGGTTTATTATTTTTCTTGATTTTGAATGTTAGGGTTTGATTTCATGAGTTAGCAAACAAACTCAGAAGATTAATTGTGTGTTGGCTCATTGTTTTCTTAATTTTGCTCGATTCTTCTTCTTAACTTCTTCAACAAATCAGAAACTTGGACAAGCAAATCCTATGGTCAGTATTCTTATAAAAACTTGAAATAGATTAGTAAAACTTTATTCTTGAAACTTAATACATAATACTTTACTTTGTTATTCTTGTAAAATTTGTGACTAAAACTTGAATTAGTGATCAACTTTGTTAATTAAACTTGAATTTTAGGGATTATGGAACTTACTGCTGATTGAAAATTTTAAGCAATGAAACAACCACAATTCCGATACTTAAAAACCCTAATTATATTTCAAACAAATATACCCGGTTTACACATTATAAGATATCCAAACCTTTATAAGCAACAGTAATTATTAATTTCGGCAATCACGAAGCACATAAACAAAAACTAATATAGATGCAAATTATCATCGTATACCAGTATTCCCAAATCCAAATACACAACAACACAAAAACTTGAAGAATAAGAAATCAGAATAGAGCTTACATTGATCAACTGCTGTAATTGAGGATTGCTCAATGCGGAAGCGTCCATGGAAATTGAATGTAGAAAATATGCCTCCGCTGATCTACACAATAACGACGAAAATTTCAAGAACCCTAAAACCCTAATAATGAACACGGAACGGATGAACTTGTAGAGTTGTAGTTGTAGACAGTAGCGACAATTACAAGCCCTTGATCAGATGGCAAGCCCATATAGCTGTAAGTGGCCTTAAAAGCCCATTAGTATCGCTTTCCTTTTTTTTACAATAACCTTTTTAAAAACTTTAATTATCCATTTATTAATTAATATTTATATTGTATTTTAAAACTAGATTTTACTACACGTGTGTTGCTGTGGGAATAACATCGTATACAAAAAAGGTTGTATTGCTAAAAAACAAGGTACACAAACTGAAAATGAAAAAAAAACAACAACAACGTAACGTTAAAAGTAGGTGATAACGCGGGCACACAAGAAATTGTACTTTTTATAGTGCTACATAAACAAGAATGGAAATAAAAATATAAAAAAAGATGCAAAACCTCAAACGCTTAAATTGTTGAGTCTACGACCAAATAGCTATGTTAGAAGATTGTCTCTATTACATCACCAACTTGAGAGCTAAATTCGTTGAGATTGAAAGTTAATAATAAATAATCTATGACTATGCTACCCGAATGTACCTATTACACAACCAACTCTTTTGCTTAACTCTTTGGCCAAGTGACATGATGATTTTTAGGACCGAATACAATCTAACTGTGGTATATCTGGTATATTTGTATCTTAGCTTGGATTTGGAATTCTCTTATGGATTAGTTTAAGTGGTGTGTCTCTAACTCAAGTTATTCGTAGCATTTATCTAGCCCTACGTGTTCGTTTGGGTGTTGAATATGTATCCTAATTCGACTGTTGACTGTTTGTTTCATTTAAGAGGACCGATCATAGCCATTACGCTCATTGGATATACAACAATAGTCATTTGGTATCAAATACCACACAAGGTAAATTTGATAAGCAAACGCTTACAATCGAAAGGATATGCTTCTAGATGTTGACATTAAGGAAGTGAGTTCTTTGATGAAATTTAGAGAAACCAGGTTATATAACACAATTGAAGAAACTAAGAAAATTGTCATTCAAAAGGGCATTGACCCGGTATTCCCTCAAAAAGTCTAGTTCGTAAATTTGATGAAAATTTAAGTGACCCAGAAGTCTTATTTTTCCGCTTAGAAGAATTCTAAAGTTAACTATTTTTTATATGTTCTTGAACAAAGGAGTGATTCCTTTGAAACAAGATTTAAACAATACAAATTTGAAGACAGATCACAAGTTGTGTTATATTTTTCTCGAGTATGCAGTGGAATATGGAGGAACTTTATTACCTAATAAATTTCTTAGTTTATTTCGAATAGATGTTTTAAAATATTTGAAATTTGATTGTTTTTCTAATGCATAAATAGTATATAGTCTTGTTAACTATCCCAATAGCTACGTCATCTACTAACAAAAAAGCTTTTCGAAAGCTTTTCGAACTTGAAGTTGTTAAAGTCTTACCTACAACCGATATGTCTCAAAAAAATCATCTCCGAATAAAAAAGCTTTTCGAACTTGAAGTTGTTAAAGTCCTGCCCACAACCGATATGTCTCAAAAAAGACTAAGGTGCTGTTTGTTTTTTCAGTCTGCAGTCTGCGGACCACATCTGCAGACATCTGTAGAAGAAGAGGTGGACCAAACCTCTGCAGTCTGTAAGAAGAAGAGTGTTTGTTTTTTCAACTTCCACACACTATTAAAAGTTAAACAATACATATTCAAAACTCATCTACAAAACCAATCAACTCAGAAATATTCAAAAAGATTCAAAACTCATCTACAAAGCAAACAACCTGGTTCAATAAACAGCGGCAAGAATATAGGAGTTCAACCTTCAATCGGATTAAAAATCTATCCTCGAATTTGGAACAGGGGCAAGTAAATCGCAAGAACAACCTCAAATTCGTTCGATAAACACAACAAAATCACGATTTGGGAAGGTAAATCGCAACAAAAAAATCACGATTTGGAACAGGGAGACGAGAATCGCGTTTAGGAACAAAAGTCATGCGTACCTGCGTTCGCCGGTGGGAAGACTGCGCTGCGTCGCGGGGACGGCTGCGAAGGTAGGGAGGTCGGTGGCCGGTGGGGAGACGGCGCCGGTAGGGAAGCCGGCGGTCGGCGGTGTTGTGGACGGCAGACGCTAGTCGTTCGAATAGGAGTTAGGGTTTTCTTGAGCCTGATTTTTTATTTTGTATCTCATGGAATGGATTAGAAGAGCTTAGAAGTGGGGAGAAGTGGGAAACCCATGTCTGCATCAGGAAGAGGAAGGGCAGATGTTTTTTAGTGAAAAGACTGCGAGAAAACAAACACTCTGGAGATTAAAACGTCTGTGCGACGCAGACATAAGTGACTGTGAAGAGCTTTTTAAAAAAAACAAACAGAACCTAAGACCATGTTTGATGAATTACACTATGTTGACTCGGTCCCAGGATTTTTTTAGGCCTGACTCGGTCAATGCATTATTTAAGCATGGGTCAGAGGTTCTTCTCCAGTCCTGAGCTTGATCAAAGGTTATCAAATAAATGGATCATTTACCGGATCAATGATCAGCTCTTACCGGACCCAGTAAGCTTAATGTAATGATCATGATAACTATTAATGATAACTATTAAGAATAATATGTTAAAAGAATGTAGGTAACAACTTTACCTCGAATAGTTTTATTCTTTAACTTTAGTTTGATTTTTTTAATACCTTGAGATGTGTAATGCCATGGGAAAACATATCTTTATGATGTACTTATTTAGTTGCAATATATACATTTTGTTTAAACCGAGTACATAATAGCGTTGACAAATGACAACCCAGAGAGCAGTTATTTACAATTCAAACATCTCTTTTTCAAACTTCACTCTTAGTTTACAAATTCGAGAAAGAAAATAAACCGTTAATTCAGATCTATCTTTTGCCACAAGAAATCCAACAAAACACTGTACAAAACAAACGGCTACAGTTGCAGGTTCGTGAATTATACACTTTCAGGCTTGAAAGAGGACCCCCCCAAAACGGATTAAATTGCATTCAAGAAACACGTATCAAATATCTAACCCAAAAAGATTAACTTAATCTCCATTTATTCTTTTCAACACTTATCTACCTTCGATTGCGATTACGGTTGCGAAGAACCGCGTCTTTGCTTTTGAATCTTAGATCCATATTTAGACTAATGGAAGTCGGGAAAAAATACCGTATAAACTTACGAGATGATACAGTTTGTGATCGTTCCCTTCTATGATTTCTCCTAGACGGGCCACCAGTCGTCCCGACTTCACTGACTGATTTTGACGATTTCGGGTCAAAAACCGATGAGCTAAATGATGCGTCGTCACCTGCACCGAAAGAAACCGGCCCCCCGTTATGTGTCGGGTCATGTGGATTCCCGACAGCTGCATCTTGGTGAGGAGGCGGGAATTTCTCGCTCTTGCTTTTGGCATTTGATTGGTTTGCAACTCTCCGTCTCTGAAGATGAATATCAAGAAAGGGGACAAATTACTAATGACATGTTTAAGAAATGATTAGAAATCAAGAAAAAGTTTGTAACATACATCTAAGTTGGATTGGATCTCTGCATTCGCCTCCGGGGCTGGAACTGCCAGACCCACACGACCATGGGTTCTTGTTCTTTTATTCCCATCAACAGCTTGAGATTTCCCGGTCAAACCTCTTCGCCTATCGGGAAACAGAAACAAGAATGCAATTTACATCAACATATACGTAAAAACAAGAGATGAGAGTAAAAAGATCTTTTTAAAAAAAATGTAAAAACCTTTTGGCTTCTTCATCCCTCAATTTGACATCTAGCTCTTTGGTGGGAGGGTATTTTGGTAATTCTGATGGGTCACAAGCATAAGGTTCTGTGGTGAAGAACTGTATAGACAGGGAATCCAATAATATTCAGAAAGAGATAGGTCAACTTAGCAGCTTTGTCCATTTGCCCAAGTGAATTTAGAGTGGATTCATTCTAGAGATGCTAAATTGGTCTGGTTGGATAACGGGGGTCGAATGAGTACAAACGTATATGTTTGATGTAAATGTGCAAAAACCGTCCGAGAGGACTGGGGCGACCCACCAAGGCACAACACTTTCTTATTTTCTTGTCCATTTTTTTGTGATTTTCTAAATTAATAATGTACTAAATACACTTGAAATTTAAAATACAAGATAATTTCTTTAAAAACAAATTAGGACAATGTAAGCATTTGAACAAGTTACGCAACTTTTGACTCATGTGACCCATTCATCTTCAGCTGATTTTCTAAATTTGACCCGGTTGAACCGTATGACCATATGCCATCTATAATTCATGTATTAAGTATCATGAGAATTCAGCTTAAAGATTTAATAATCATACCAACAAGTAGTTTTGCATTAAAAACAGTCAAAACTCACATCACTGTTAAGGGATGCAACTGCCGAGCTGCGGTCATCAGGATCAATGGCAAGAAGACTCTCTAATAAAGGAAGAGAAGAAGATGGAAAATCTTTAAACGTTTCTGCTGTACAACGCCTGTATGGCTGACGTGGCTTAAATAAGGTGGCATTTGGCAAGCGGTACCTCTTCCAATATTCATCTGATGGTGAACCGCATAATTTAAATATCTTGTGCAGTTGTTCAACCTAAAGTTGAAAAAATAACCAAATATAGCTATATATCACACAAGAGCAATTATAAAGATAGCATCAGAATTGGTTTCTACCTCTGTTCGACCTGCCATTATTGGTTTGCCAGCAAGGAGCTCAGCCAAAATGCAACCGGCACTCCACATATCAACACCAACACCATAATTAGTGGCCCCAAGAAGAAGCTCGGGAGGTCGGTACCAGAGTGTAACAACACGGCTAGTCATGGGTTGCTTATTTCGTGGATCATAAAAAGACGCTAATCCAAAATCTGCTATTTTAAGAATCCCATCATCATCGATCAGCAAATTAGATCCCTTGATATCTCTATGTAACACACCGTTCTTATGGCAATGTTCAAGCCCAGAAAGTAACTGTTTGAAGAAGCACTTGATCTGCAAAAGATTCATTTTTATAGCACCCAAAAGAATTAGAACTTATTAGAATGAAGAAAAGAATACCACTGGATACCCATGCTATGGACTTACTGTCATTAAAAGAAATAACAAACAATAGGAGTGATACAACTTATGTTGGCGAGCCCAAAAACCGATTATCAGAGTTTAGAGCTTCTGAAACCGGCTTCTGGTCTACCCTGTTGGTAGATACTTCACCAGAATTAACCGTCAACTGTTTCATGAAGCTTGTTTCAACAACATGTTAGTATGCTTCATTTTACAAAATTCGTATTTTCATGAAGCATATACAAGTTATAAACTTTTTGAATTATCTATTGATATTTCGAATAATCCATTGAAATAATTCAGTCAAAGTGTACACACTATATAACCTACAACTTACACATCATAGCACAGTACAGCTGCAACTCATTAATGGCACATTTATGACAAAACTGAAAGTCTTCTGCTTTTTACATGTAATATTATCAACAACAGATTCTTATCTATGCCAATTGGGAATAGTATTAACAATCTGGATCTTAAAGGTTACCTGAGGCTCTGTGAATTTGACACCTTGGACAGCTGCAAGACCAGAAAGATCATGCTCCATATACTCAAACACAAGGTACAGACTGGAAGACATTCTTGATGTAACCAATCCTTCAAGCTTTATAATATTGGGATGATTATTAAGCTTCTTAAGTATCAGAATCTCCCTTGCCATAAACTTCACATTCTCAGGCTCCAAAGTATCAACCCTAACTTTCTTCAATGCAACTATTTTTCCAGTTATTAAATCCCTAGCCTTATACACATTGCTATACGTCCCTTGCCCTATCTGATCATCACCAATCAAACAATTCACCAATTCACAATCGATTTATTTCAATTTACTTCGATTTATTTCGAATTATTTCGGTTTATAGAAAATAAATTGAGGCTTTGAGAGACTGAGAGTTTTGATTTTACATTTTTACCTTAGTGAGCTTCTCAAAGGAATTAGCACGACGAGGCGTCCAATCTCTAATGGCGTCACCGGCGACGGCGGAGAGCCACGACGGCCATGACGGAGCGGTGTTCAGGCTATACTCCATCTTCGGCCGGGACCGGTGAACGTCGCCGGAGATTTGTCTGATCCTCTTCTCAACTCCGTCGTTGATATCATCGCTGGCCACATGATCCGACGAAACGTCGTTTTGTGTAGGTTGCGTGATGGTACTATTGGCGGTAGATTCCTCCGCCTTGTGGTGGCGGGCGTTTGACTTTGACCGGCGATCGGAAGTTGCTCTCGTACTGAGAACGCAGCCCATGGCTTAACCTAGCTCTCCATCAACTGTTAAACCAGGTATCTAGGGTCTGTAAAACCGCCAACAATATAGGTCCTTAAATTGCGCATTGAATTTTGAGAAATTGTGGCAGGAGAAGTGGAGAGGTGCAAGGAGGTCAAAGTGGTGGTGCCGGTGACGAATCCGGTGCCGACGCCGGTGAGTTGAACGATACAAATTGCACCGAAACTCTCTTCGAAAATTTTGCAGATTGCAGAGCATATAGCAGAGGGGGGAGAGAGAGAATATATATATAAAGGATGTCAGTTTTTAAGATTCTTTTTTCTTTTAGATTTAGATTTCGATTCGAATTGTTTTTATCACCAACTTTTCACCCACTGTAATTACTCTCTACCTCTCAGGCTTTCACAAATCAACTTTCCTATTTTTTCTAGGGGTTAATTTGATATTGAAGGGCCACAAGTTCAATTTATGAACTCTTAGATTTTAGAGTAAAATTTGTTCTTAGTCTCTAACGTTTAACGTTTGTATATTTTAATAATTTTAGTTTTAGTTTTTTTAAAATCTTAATTTAGTGTCTCGTATTTTATTTTATTTTCAATTTTGATTACAACGTTAACAACCGTTTAAAAAGTCGTTAGACTACCCTCACATGGTCCCCACGTGAGGGGTATATTTGTTATTTCTATGTGTTTTAAGGTATGAGTTAAAATAAACGGAAATAACAAAAGTACACATAATGTGGAGACCACATGAGGACAGTCTAACAGTTTTTTAAAAAATTGTTATTGTTAAGACCAAAATTGAATTAAAAAATGAATGAGGCATAAGATTTTTAAAAAGTTAAAACTAAAAATGTGTGCAAATGAAGTTTACTCTAGATTTTATCACCGTTTATGAAAATGGATTTTTTCTTATATTAGTTTAACTAATGTAAATACTTTATAATTTTTGAAAGGCATTTATTAGACGTTAAAAGAAAATTAAAACTTTCCTGTTTTATTTTCTTTTTCTTACCAACTCCACCCTTTTTCTTCAAAAATAATAGTAAATAAATAAAAAAGGAGTTTTATAATATTAAAAGGTGGACAAAGAGGAGTTTAAATATTACATTAATTTTAAAAGGTATCTATCAAGTTACTTAGGTTTAGGTTAATGGTAACGTTATACTCTTATTTTTTTTTCATATCATTACCCTATAGTGTAATGTTCACTCAAAATCAGAGGCAAATTTAAGCTGAAAGTTGGTTGGGGTTGATAGTCATAGGTCAAAAAGGATGCAGCCGATTTTTTCAGACCGAACATGTATTAATTTACACTATCGAACAAAAAAATGAATGTGGGCCGGGCCCGGTCTGGCCCTATAGAAGCTTCGCCCTTGCCCAAAATTACTTTTCAATTTTTTTTATATTAAAAATATAAGAGAGAGAGGAAGTTAGAGATAGAAGTAAAAAAGTAAACGGAGTAGCGATTGTATCGCGGTGATGGAGAGCCATGGTGGTTGTTCATTGTGTAGCCCCTCACTGCCTATTATTGTGTTCCCGCAGGCAACCGTTGCCACATCAGTAGGGCCGCACCCTACGGTGATACCATAACCATCAATCTTATATCTAATGAGTGAATATTAAGTTATATGTGTAGACTATAGTAAATATCATAAAAAAAGCTAACATGTTTTTTTATATAAAAGTCTCCTAATATTTTCTTACACAAAAAAAAAATTATGTATTTTCAGTTTTGTATCTTAACTTTATCAATAATATTTTACACATTTAAGTCATTTCATATGTTAAATTCGTACAAAATTATGAATTGATTTTTTAGACAACTTAACCCAATACATCAAGGGTAATAAGCAAGTCAAGCAGCTTGTGAGCTGTTTAAGATCAAGTCACTAAAAGTTTGAATCAAGTTGAATTTGTGTTCAAGGCTAAAAATAAGCTTATTAAATAAATAAGTATGAGTACGAGCTCAAGCTCCACTTATAAATCTCGAATAGCTCGTGCACCTAAACAAGCGTTGCTTTTATATAATTATTATCACAAAAACATAATAACCATAACTAACTACAGTATATATTTCGGGTTTGTGTCAAATATTAAATTATTGCCTAAAAAGAATAGGAAGCAATAAAACTTTGACATATAGTACACCTTTTTAAAAGATTTTTTTTTTTAAGTTTTGGATATATCAATACTATGCTCAAATAAAGAGAAAAAAATACTTCTTTTTATGGTGTAATTTTTATAAAAAACGATGTCGTATGAAAAAATTATGAACATTTAAAAACCTGAGGTAAACTTAAAAAAGTCAACAATATATAATATACCAAAAATACCCTCACCTCTTAATATTTCTATTGTTCTATTGCACTTCAATATCAACAATTGATTTGTAAAATTAATGGATGCGATTTTTTTTCATTCTTTTTAGAGTAAATAACGGATTTAGTTCCTGTGGTTTGTCGAAATTTCACCTATCGTCCCTACTTTTTAAAAATTACGGATTTCGTCCCCAACTTTTGCCAAAACGTTACGGATATAGTCCTTCCGCCTAAAATCTGTTAATTTTTACTGTTAATGTTTTTAAAATATCCATTATACCCTCATCTTTTTATTCAATAAAAAAATAAAAATAAAGTGTAATTGTGGCCAATATGCCCTCATCTTTTACAATGCCCATGTTTCCTTGAACGGGTGGCAAGAGGCGGTGGTTTTTGTGGTGAAGAAAACGGTGGGTGGCTGGCCAGAGATTCTTTGGAGGTGGGTGGTCGACTGGTCGGAGATTTTGTAATTTTTTGCCCGAGAGATTTCACCGGTCAGCCAATTTGGTCGCTTCAATATCTGGTGGTGATGTGTTAGTTTTAAGAATTTATTTTAGTTTTATATATTTATGTATATATTAATTAAAGATAAGGGTATATTAGTCATTTAACAATCGCTTAACAGAAAAAGTTAACAACCATCTAACAAAAAGACGAAATCCGTAATATTTTGGTAAAAGTTAGGAATGAAATCCGTAATTTTTAAAAAGTAGGGACAATAAGTGAAATTTCGACAAAGTATGAAAACAAAATCCGTAATTTACTCTTCTTTTTAAGTAAAATATAGCTTTTAAGTAAATTAAACTTAATGTTATTGTGTTGTGCACTTGTGCCTGTTCCATCGCATCACGTTAACACCATGCTAATATAAATTCTTTATTTATCAACAAGCAAACGGTCAAAAATGTGAATAATTATATAGTTTGAAACTCTAGTTTGAACCATCATGTACTTCGCTAGACGCCCCCGTTCCTTTATTTATTTTTTACTATAATTTGTTCTAGAAAAAGTAAAATGAAACTATTCACGATATATATATCTATATAATAAAATGTTCATGCGAAACTATTCACATCCATTTAATTCAAAATAGTGACAGAAGGTGCTCGAAAGAGGATATATGGGTCAATTTTCGGCATGTTCTCATTAAGATCTTTACTTGAAAGTTGAAACTTGAAAAAATAAAAAAAAGATTATTTGTCCCATGACAACATGTTTCGTTTGTCTAAATAGCTTCCAAGCAAAGTCAATTGTCCTCAAAGGTCAAGGGATATTATCGTGATTAAGTGATGTATAAACTAACAGATTGATGGTTTAAATCCTCAAGAGTATAGATACATATGCATTTATCTTAGAAATTTAAGAATTGCTATTAAAAAGTGAACTTAGATTGGAGAGCCGGACTTGACAAAATCTCGTCCAAGATGCCCCTCCCGGAAAGAAATCAGTATCTCCCTACAATTGTCTGTTATGCTTCTAGTATATGTTTGGAAGAACAATCGATACAATCATACAAAACAAGCTAACATAAAAATTGGTGGTAAAACACCGACAACTTTTTCAATATTATTGATATGAATAGTAAATCACACATTAAAATGATCCACAATTTTGTATTTATACTAAAAATAAAACTTGATCATCAAATAAACTTAACCTTCAAGGAAACCAATCTCTTAATTTAGACCTTATGAAAATAAACATCATACCATAGATTAACCATTTAATTAATTAAATAAAACTAATATTATTATTTTCAATCGATCAAGATTAAAATCTCCGTATAGACAGAATAGTCACACCATATTTTATATGCTGCCATCTTGATATGTCGACATGGACTCTGGTCAAACTGTGGTGACTATTTGACGCTTATGAAAATCAAAGAATTGAAACTTGAAAGTCTTATACAAGGTAATCAAAGAAACGGGACAAATTGTGAAAGAGATTATAACATTCTTATTCATTTATGTGAAATATAAAGCGGATATGAGGTTGTTTGATTGTAATATCTAGTGTAGTTGATACTATGTTCCCTTAATATTAGTATCTTGGCATATTGCTAAAGTGGTTGTTTTAAGAAAATTGCTTTTGTAGTTAAGAACAAAAATTAAAATAGTTATATGACATGATTGCATATAGTAAAAGACACCTACGAAAACATATGAAATTATAAACAATAAAAAAAATCGTTCTCTATGTTTGTTTTTCTAAAAGTGGTGATAAATGATGAAATTTATAAAGTGATCACAGAAAAGGTATAAATTTAATAATAAATATTGTTAAGAGCCAAACCACTATACAAAGTCAATATCTTTATTAACTTTTTTTTGTTTGTTTCTTTATCATGTTGTATGATTGTAATTTCTTTTCTTTTTTTTTTTTTAAAAAAGGGGTTTCATGAGTCGAGATTTCTCGAACAATTTTATCCAGTCAGATAAACGCAAGATTTGTTTTTTTTTTCAGAGTCTAGTGTTTGAAAGAGATTTTGCTAAGTATTTTTGTTTGTTTCTCTTTATTAATCATGAAAAAAAACCTACAAATTAATTAAGAAAATAACAAGGTCTAATTTGTCAAAATGGAGTCGCATAAAATTTAGATTTGTGTAATTGCGTTTGCTATACACGTGGTCTTCTTTATTTTAACTTTTTTATTATAATATTCATAATTTATATAATTGTTTCTTTAAGTTACAGATTTGGCTTCTAATGTCATTGTTAACTCTTAGGAGTTGGTGTAGTGTTATCACGAGAGATAATATATTGTCACATGGTACTTTTTTTTTGAAAAAAACAACTCACTTTATAGATTATATATAGTTGGCAAAGCATTCTAAATACATAAATATGTTTTAAATATATAAAAAAAACTAACTGCTAAGTATGTGACAACCTCATATGTGTATAATATCTATTGCTTTAACCGTGATAAATCATGCAATTATCATTAACTATGTTAGAAACCTCATGCATGTATTATACGGGTAAATTTAATATGTGATAAATAATGGTTTTATGAATATTTGTATTTTAGATGTGATCAGTCTTGGTGAAATTAAAAATAATAAATATTTAAGAAATTATAAATAAAAAATAAAGATTTAAGAATTATACAATTATATCTTACGATAAGATATAATTAAAATCTTTTTATAAATTATTAAGTTTTAGTAAATTATTAGAATAAACATATTTATATTTTTTATATTTAATAAATGGTAAAAATATGTTTAATATACCAACTTTTTCTTATTAAATATGAATGATTTAAATGATAAATAATATAATATATTCTAAAAATAATGTGAGGTTGTCCGTAGTGACATGGAAGTTTAAAGCTGAAAAGTGTGTCACATAAGATGTGATGTGATGTGAAAATGAGATAAAGTGGTGTAGTGAGTTAGTGATAATGTGTATAGTGGTTAATTGATTTGTGATTAATTGCTTGGTTGAAAAAAAAATACTAACGCACGTGAGTAGAACAGAGGGAAGAGAAAACGCCCAAGGGGGTGGTGTTGGCGGACGTGATCTAGCGTTAAGAGAGTAAAACGCTCCCTTCATGAAGCATTACAGGTTGTCTGATGATGACATGACATAAACTATAATATTTTTATCAAAAGATCATATTTATATTAATTAAATCATAAACTATTTCCTATTTGAAAACATAGTCTAATTTTATCAGTACAACGTAATAACTTATAAATATAGAAAGCGTTATACATAAACTATAGCTAAATATAGATTGAAAGGGGTAGGGTAAAAAAAATTACGAGGAATAAGTCTAGTGGTTAAACTTGGGTCAAAATACAGTTGAGATCGAAAGTTAAAGAACCAAAATAAATGAGACGAGACTAAATATAAAAAAAGAAAAATTAATGGGGCCTTGACCCGATCTGACCTACGATATCCTTCACCCATATTTTAACTCTTTGACAAATACATCTAGTTATTTTTTCAAATTAAATCGCTGATATAAAAAACAATATACGTTACGTACTAGCATGTATGCTTAAAAGTAAGTTAACAAAGTACAAGGGTCAAAGTAAATAGTCAACATTAATAATAGTAGTAGAATAACGAATCCACCAACGAATGAACGTTAGGTCACAATAAAACTATCAAAACCGTCTTAATCTAATCAGTCACAAATGCACCTTCAAACCTTTTAATTTTCCATACACGCTTTTGAAAAAATAATGTCACATTTATATATTATACAATCAAATTCTAGAGATAAATAGTAGATTCTTTATTTTTTTAAAACTTTAACAACGTGACTTTGGTGTTTTGATGTTTTCTACTCTAAACTTTTACGATTTGTATTTTTTTTTCTTTTTAACGAAATAGTAAACTTTTAGTTTTTATAATTTGGCCACATTGTTTCATACTCTTACGTTTTGTATCATTTAACTTTTAAAGTTTTTTTTTTTAATTTTAAGTGTTGATTTCTTCTATTTTGCCTGCGAAACTTTTAACTTTTCTACTTTTGTTTTTAGTATATTTTTATAGTTTTATACTTTCACTACAAGACTGTTAGACTTTTACATTTTATATCCCTTAACTTTTTTACCCTCTAACTTTTAAGCTATTTTTTTTTGTTTTAGATCATGAAACTTTTAACTTTTATACTTTCGTTTTTAGTATACTTTTATAGTTTTATACTTTCACCACAAGACTTTTAGACTTTTACGTTTTATACCACTTAATTTAATATATTTTTATAGTTTTATAATTTCACCACAAGACTTTTAGACTTTGACGTTGTATACTCCTTAATTTTTTAATCCTCTAACTTTTAAAGCTTTTTTTTTTGTTTTAAGTTTTTTTGTCTTCTACTTTGGACACGAAACTTTTAAATTTTCTCCTTTCGCTTTTAATATACTTCTACAGTTTTATATTTTCACCACGAGACTTTTAAACATTTACGTTTTATACCACTTAACTTTTTTTTTACTTTCGTTCAGTATACAAATTCAACCCCGCAGCAACGCGCGGGGTGTGTAAACATCTCGTTCATAATATAATATAAATTGCATCAAACTTTATTTTAAACATTTATTTATTGATTATTGAAAAGTGATATAATATGTTACATACGCGTGAATATGACTATAGTTTGCTTCAAACATTATTCAACTCCATGCATATATTTAGTCAACAATATTGATTTTATTAGTGACAATGAAACATCGAATATATGTTAATACTATCACTAAATTTGATCAATAATAATAACAAAGAGTTATGCTTTCAACTTCACATATTTCTCATATTCTCAAACACCGAAAATAATTATGTTTTCTTAGATGTTCTCATATAATTGTATTTATCAGATCTTCTCATCAAACGCGATATGTTCATCAAAAAATATTATTCTTTATTGATATTGATTTGAGTTTAAGTCCGAGGTTAGAGATTTAGATTTTCATGATGTCCAGTGGACAAACTTGTGTTCATGTTTAGTTATTTGAGTATGGTTATTTGAGTATGTTCTCCATAACGCATATTTTAAAAAACTATAGTAAAAATTTAGAGGAAAAATATGTAACAAATATGATTATGAAAATAGTATTTTGTTTGGCATCCTAAACGTATAAAACCAAATTCCAAAATAATAGTAAAATTTTGAGTGCGATGGTCGTTTGAACAATTCAATTCAATAGGTTTATTTTGGTTGGAAAAACGCATTCTAACGTAGTCAAAATGTCAAATCGTTGACCAGAATTCTAAACACAAGTAGAAACCCAACAAACTTTTTGAAGTTAGAATGCTAAAACATTTAAACATCAAGATGAACATTTGTGTTTGTAGTTTCACTTTGTATAAGTA